>CM064582.1:9590642-9690668 GCA_032716605.1 Paralithodes platypus
CGGTTTATTGAATAAGAGACACACAATGGATGAAAATGAATCGGAGCTTACGTTCACCCAACCACTCGCGTTCCTTCACTACTATCCCAAATGGTTTAAACTAACTTAATTAACCCCCTCTAAAATTAATTTAAATTACCTAGAGCCTTAACCTGAGATCCACACTGAGCCACACTCAGTCAAACTCAACATCCCTACAATTACCCGTCACTAGCTGATACCACTCCACTAAGCCTAACGGAGTCCTATTACACCAGGCAAAACAATTAACAACCCTCCCTTTGATTTACCCTTATAGCATATTAATGACCCCGCGTCCTATCACATCAGATTACTTAGATAATACAACTGTTTACTAACCTTTACACCTGGTCGAAGGAGGGTGCCGCCCTGCCGCCCAGCGTCACCCTGGTCGCCAACACATGGGTTCCACACAACTCGGTCCAGCACTTCATGCGGTCGCTGGCCCACGGCAACTGGGGACTGAGGACGTTCGTTCCCCTCGTCCTGCTTATTTTATAATAACCCAGCGGTTTGGAACAAAAGCTTATGCTTGGAGAATTGTCGGGAAAAAAAAGGCAGGACCATCTAGGACCTTCTCGACCCTTCGCGAAGGTCCGAAGAACCTTCTTGACCAACTTACTGACCGCGCGGGGGGACGTCCCACACCGGGGTCCGCCCAAAGTCCCCCCCGACCGATCCCCACCCGGCACCACGACACTCGCCCCTCATTCTCTCTCTCTATACCTCCCTACTCTCTCTCCTCTCCTCTCTCCCCATACCTCTCCCCCGCACCCCCCCCTCGACTCTCTAATATGTCTACGATCTATATCTCAGGACACGATATACACGAGTGACATCCAATCCCCTCCCCACTAAAATTGATTTTACCCACTGCTCTCCGTTAAAAATCACCAGGCGGCATTCACAGTGTCTTCCATACTGTAGTGTGTGTGAGTCCCTAAACATCAACTTGCGCATGCAATGGTCCCCCTGGAGTATAAAAACCCCCCTCTAACATTTACGTTACACTTCACACTGAAAGGGGAAAACCTCCTGAGTTCGATTTTTTGGCCAGCGACCAGGTCCTGGTGGCAAATGGTGCACCTAGTGAGGTTTAACTCTACTAGTGCAAACCCACTCATTTACAGGGTGCAACTAGCTGGAGCTACTGTTATGTGAGGAGATGTCTGAATACATGGTGTACTTTGGGATATTCGGGGTGGGGTAAATGAATGGGAGTAGTAATGTCTTATCTGAATCCTTGAGGTTTTTCTTCCCCACCCGGTCATCCCGGGATTTGAAATGTGGGGATCCTGGGTTGTAGCTGCTTGGGTCTGATTCTTGGTCTGCTTCAGCGTCTCGCCAGGTCGCCTGGACAACTCATTCCTGAATATAAGTGTAAGTTTGGCTGGGCAGATCATTGTTCTAAAAAAATTTCCAACCCTCGTCATATGCACCTACAAGCTACAACGGACTTACTCACCGGTTTACACGGTACCTTCCCCTCCTCCCTCTGCATCATTAGTCAAAACCGTGACAACCAATCAGCACCGGGACATTGGTTACTACCCTTAATGTACTTAGCAGCTTACAACGAAGCTTGAACTGCTGCACGGAAAAGCGTGCCACCTCATGAGTCTGGGAAATTAGGCATTCATGGCGAGGTCTTTGAGGCTTGTCCGGAGGCATATGAGGTCAGTCCGTCTGAGCGTGAATCTCCCTCCTCCACTTCCCCAACTACTTCCCCTCCGAACAAATAGAAGTAGTATTTCTTTACCACCTTGGTGCGACACCACCGCACCCCAACAATTTCCCATTCCCAGCTCTCACCGTGCCTGTAATTCAGCTCAGATCTCCCTTGAGTTCGCCGTACTGTGCGTATGCAACGGGGAACTAACTCTCCATGGGCTCCTTTCCTCCTGCATCAGGAAGCCCCCAACTGGCCCCCACTGCAATCCTGTGAACGCATCAGATCCTTAGAATGAATGGTTATCTTCTTGAAGTCTGCCAACTTTCAGGATAGGGTTCCTTGCAGAGTTTGAGTCTTTAGTGCGTTGAAAGGCCTCTTGGCTGTTCCGTACCCCAAACAACGGGAATTCTGTTTATTGAGGCATGCTTCTTTTTAGTAAGTCCGTACAACGGGAGTAGCCAACGCAGCAAAATGTGGAATGAACTCCCTGTAGTAGCCGGCAAGTCCCAAGAATGACCGAACATCCTGCTTTCTTTGTAGTGGGCCTAGGAGCATCGCGGAATCTTAGAGGATCCTTATCACCCTGACTAGCCGCATTGACCATCCCCAACCACATGTCCTAGGTAGTGCACCCGTTTCTTTGCGTGGCCCACTTCAACACTTGCTAGGTTTCCAACCTTCATTTTTAGCCTTACTCCCCTGGTACTGCCTGCACACCTAGGGACGAAGACCTTCTTTCTCCAGAATTGACATATGGCCTCTCCTGAAAGACTTTGAGTGAACAAGGAACATCATCAACGATAGACCTCCACAACCAGGTATGTGTCCTCTCGCAGGACCTGTGACGCATCATCACGGTTAAACAAAAAAACACCGCCGCGGCGAATTCATAAAACCGAAAGGCAACACAGTGTACTGGACAGTACAGCCCGTCTGGGCGTACCAAAAGCGGTGATCTTGGGGTGGGGTGGCTATATCCTGGATCCAGAGGTATCTGGAAGAACCCCTTGGTGAGATCTAGTTTGGAAAAGATCCGTTGAACCTGCAAGCCTGGCAAAGATGGCAAACGTGAGGGCCGCACATATGGCTCCGCATCAACCCCTTGTCAAAGCATTCAAGGTTCAGCCGACGGTAATCCCACACAGATGCGTAACAAACAACCGCCCTCCTTTCTTCTTTGACAACCCCCATCGGACTACAATTATTGAGAAGAGGATTTCTTCGATGATACCTGATAACACTTTGGGGGGGGGGGGGGGGGGGGGGGGGGGTCCATTTTCCTCCTGATCTTCCTTCTGGTACTTAGGTCGTGCAGACGGAGCGGAATGGGAATAAACGGCTTTACTCGTACCGGAACCGAACTGGTCCAGCAATCGGGATTGCGTGACTCTCCTTCTCTCGATCGACTCGTGCGATTCCGGGCCTATCCGAGAAAACGCCCCTGTACCTTCCCACAGGAGCGAATCCATTCCCCCAATTCCTTCAATTCCCGCCCCTCATGACTTGACTTACAACACTCAGCGCCTCCCGACGAACCTGCGAGAGATCTTCCTCCTCTTGCCATAGCCTGGACTGTCTCGGGACCATCACCATCAACTTCGGAGATTAAACTGCCCGCTGCTGCTGTGCTTATGACCCCTCCCCACTAGTATAGTGGCCCCTCACTAGATCTATGGCTTTTTTTTTTCCAGGCTTTTTTTTTCCGCCATCTCGTGAGTAGCAACCTGTCCCGCTGCCGCCCCTCCACGAGCCTTCCATCATCGCAGCTCCCCAACTCACTTCTCCTCGTGTGGTACTTTACGTACTAACTAACTCCTTTACTACTCCTTCAAGCATGTGTTGATGGTGTGAATCTCTTCTGGTGATTTCCTCCCGACCCTGAACCAATGTATTTACAATCCAGACATTCCTGTCTATGACCGTATATGGACCCTTCCATTGGGCCAGCAGTTTGTGTATGAGCAGTGGCAGAAAGGAGCAAGCACTTGCTACCTGGCTCCAATCTGCACGCACCTTCCGCACTTCCTTATTCGCAAGTAAGGACTTCTGCACCTCTCTCCCTCTCTCTCCTCGCCTTTGTCAGCTCGACTTTTTGCTAGTTCACAATTTGACTTTCAACCTTCAGACAGCCAGATACGAGAACATAGGTGTAAGTGGTCTTGCACTTCCCCTCGCTGGGGCTCTCGTCACCGTCCCAAAGCTCCTCGCAAACACCTGACAATGGACCCCCGGACTGTCCGGTACCATACACAAGCTCGAAAGGAGGGAGACCTTTCAGCGAACTCTGTGTGGGAAGTGCCTGCCCGGTATGCAAAGAGCAACGGAGCAATGAACCTAGCTAGCCACGGGGTCCTTTGGTTGGTCGGCTGTCATCATCCGCCGCAGCATCTTCGTCCTTGAGTGTCCCGTTGAAAAACGCATCATCGAGCCCAGCCCGTTTGCATTGTGGGTGGTATGTGGTGTCGTCATTCAGACCCTTCACAGAGACAACAGCCTGATACTGTACTTCCTTCCCCCATCATTGCAGAGGTGAAACTGAGTCCCTCTGAGTCAGACCAAGTATTTGCTTGGGGATTTCCCTACTCGACAAGAAGACCTGCCAACATTGCCTCGGCAACAGTTGTAGTCTCGAATATTCTTCAGAGCGAAACCGCCTCTGGCCAAACCCTCGTTCACCTCGTTCCGAAATCGACTAGCGTGAGGATGAATCGGGACCCATCACTGGCTCTAGGTTGACTTGGACCCACAATGTCCACCCCTAACTGCTCAAAGGGTGTTGTGATGACAGGGCAACGGACCCCTCAACGGTGCGGGCCTTGACCCCTCGACCTCGGTCGCAGGTTCTTCCTGGCCAACACGTCACAGGAGCGATAAAATATATATCCATCTGCGGGACGTCGCTCGCCCCCCGATCCCCGGGCCAATAAAACTTGCGCCTGAACCCTATCCTGCGTCCTTCTGCCTACCCATGTGACCTCCAAGGCTACCCTCATGGCCCATCCTGAGGATGGCTGTCCTATACTTCAAGGGAACCACAAACTGCCACTGGTCCTCAGAGTGAGGGTACTGCACTACACGGTAGATCCGACCTCCCTTCTCTGCAATCCACGACTTACGCCCCTTATCACCTTCAACGACAGCCTCACCAAGCTTTGCCCTAACACTTGCCAAGGATGCGTCTTGCTGCTGCTCATGGACAACATCCTGACTCTCCGCGAGCTCTGAGGAAGTCGTGACCGCCAGCGGCTTCGGGTCTTTCTGTGCCTTGGCTACGCCCCTAGTGACTGCTGCGGCCCCCGTCTGGGTGGCTATCTCGCTCGTGGGTCCGTACTTGGCACCCCGGACGTTCCCCACTATCAAGTCATAAATTGGGTCATGCATTACGCTGCCTGTGATGCTACCAGAAAGAAACGGAGATTCAATTTCCACCCTCGCCTCAGGAACTGTGGTGGTGGAACCATCGATCATGGCGAACGTTGATTCCTCGCCCCGTGAATTGGTGGTGCTTGACCAGAGTGTCCCGCACGATACACCCAGACGACCCATTGTCTCTAAGCGCCTCTACGGATACCCCCCCTACTCTACCTGGCTGCACTAGGAATCCTGTGTTTTGTTTTCCCATCCCAGCACCCCCTGCTATAAGTCACAAGTCGTGGGCCGTGCCTTGTGATTTAGTCGGCACCCCATTCTTGCTGTCTGCCTGTACAGTCTGAGAAGCAGCGGCCGAACTTTGTTGACGGTTATCTCCAGACCACCGTTGACCCTGTTGACCCTTTAAGTTGGAGTAATATTTCGGCTTGTGAGGTCCCTGACCCTTCCATTTCCCGTGTGCCCCTGCTTGGGCCTGTTTGGGGCCCGGGTCAGGGTTGCCTTTGCCTTTGTTACCGCCCTCGTTCAACATTCTCCGCCGCTGGTACCCGTGGGCCTCAAAATATGCGTCTGCCTCAGCCGCCATACTCTTAGCCGAGGTAACCTTGCTCAGTTTGAACTGGGCCACGAGGTCATTCGGAGCCGACAGCTCAAACTGCGTTCGCAGGAAGAGATCACGTAACCCATCCCTACTGTCAGGAGTCTTATCCTTGTTTACCCAGACATCCAGATAACCCTCAAGCCTAGCCAGGAACTGGGTAGCGGTTTCTTTTTCAGCTAACCTAGCAGATACGTATTGCCGCCGGGCAGCCTGTGCCGTGAGCCCGTATGCCTCGACCAACGCAGCCTTCATATCACCATAACCGGACTTGTCGGACCCTAAGCGATTCAACAGTGTGAGCGCCGGGCCCTCAAAGAGTGAAAGGATTGTATTTCCTTGGCTGTCTCGTCAAGAGCATATGCCGTTGCGGTTCTTTCGAACCTCCTTATGAAAGGTTCTATATCATCACCCACCTTATACATGGGCTGCTTGATGCGTGGCAACCCCTTAGGAGCATCCACATGACCGTTGACCCCCGTATCCCCTGGTTTAGCTTTAACAAGATCGAGCTTCCTCTGATGCTCTCTCTCTGCCTCAGCCGTCTTTTCCCTGTGAGCCTCCCTAGCCCTCTCAGCCATAGCCACCTCTTCCCTGTGAGCCTCCCTAGCCCTCTCAGCCATAGCCACCTCGTGTTCCCTCGCTGCCTTAGCCTCCTCCCTATCCTGTGCTCGTTTCTCCCTCTCCCTCTCCCTCTTTTCTTCCTCCTCAGCCTTTCTACTATCTATGTAGCCTTCTCGGTTCTCCTCAGTGAGGCCTAGCTCTACAGCTTCCTCGTAGATGGTTTTTATTGACGCCATTGTACCCTCGAAGAGTGAAAGGAACTAGGAAAAGCAAGTCCTATCCTATCTGCCTAATCAAATAGCACCGAAAGGAACAAAAAAAAAAACTAGCCAGCCCTATCCTATCAGCCTAATCTGAGATGAACAACGAACGACAAAAGAAAGTTAAGATAGCACGGTTCCGTTACCCCTGGAACGAGTTATGTGAGGGAGGAATAAAGGAAGGAATTGATAAAGAGGAACAACGGATATAAGACAAGGAGAAAAATATGTTTACGCTCTACAAAAAAATTTGACCCCTATAACTGCAACTGCGCAAGAATTTCGAACCAAAAAAAAAACTATGAAAACCGACAACAGTTAATTAGATTACAATCCCCTTCCCTCCATTTAATCGGACGATCGCAGCACTTGCGTACGACGCACGAATGGCGAAAGAAAAAAAATCACACGGACGAAATTCTTAACGAAAAAAAAAACAAGCAGAGATCAATTATTATACAAGCGAAACAAAATTGATGGAACACAATTATTTCTCGATAGCCTAAATTGTATAATCTATAAATATTATTATTATACACCAGCGATGAGAAAAGATGTTTAGAATTTTCCCAAGCCCACGGTCAGAAGTGACCACGCGGGTGGAAGAAGAAGGAGGGAGGGAAAAATTCCCCCACGGCTCACCTTCTTTCTAACACAACAACAATGCTATCCTAGCCTATGCCTATCTATTTTTATCTAACACATCCGCATCGGAAACTGGTCCTGATCACGGTCGCCAGTTGTAATAGGTCGCCTCCCTGATTTGTATATAAATTGGGCCACTAAGATAAAGGATCTCGTAGGAAAATATTCCTTAATTAATTACCCGGGATACAAATCAAAGACACGTCTATCCAATATATTTATACCGATCGATACAGTATATTTTGTTGTTCGGCCAGCTTACAGGATTAACGGTGTGTATATATATAGATTTATATAGATATAAAAAGGCTGTTCAATTGTTAACGCGATGGGACTATGTTATTAGAAAAACTGTTATTTAACAATTAACAATGATAAATTAAACAAACATTCTATTAAAACGGTTTAATGAATAAGAGACACAAATTGATGAAAATGAATCGGAGATTACGTTCACACACCACTCGCTCCTTCTATCCAAATGTTTAACTAACTTAATTAACCCCTCTAATTTAATTAACTAGAGCCTTAACTGAGCCACACTCAGTCAAACTCACTCCTAAAATTACCCGTCACTAATCTGATACCACTAGCCTAACGGAGTCCTATACACCAGGCAAAACAATTAACCCTCCCTTGAATTTACCCTTATCGCATATTAATGACCGCGTCTAGCACATCAGATTACTTATATAATAACACTGTATACTAACCTTTACACATGGTCGAAGGAGGGTGCCGCGTCACCCTGGTCGCCACTCCACACTCACAAGCACTTCACTCGCTGGCACCAACTGGGGACTGAGGACTGCGTTCCCCTCTCCTGCTTTATTTATACCCTCGGTTTGGAACAAGCGTATGCTTGGAGAATTGGCGGGAAAAGGAAAGAACATCTAGGACCTTCTCGAACCTTCTCGAAGGTCCGAGAACCTTCTTGACCAAATTACTGACCGCACGTCCCCACCCCCTCTTCTCTCTCTCTATACTCTCCCCGCACCCCCCTCGACTCTCTAATATGTCTAGCTATCTATATCTCAGGCACGATACCGTGACATTGTCTTTGTCCCAGTTTTGGTCTGTTTAGTTTGCAAGTTTTACATTTTAAAATAATCGGCCGAACATGTTATAATATCAAAACACACAGTTAATATTTGTGTTGTTTTGTATTTCAGCGCGTTACTGAAGCTGTTACACGAGAGCGTTGGCAGCGGCGGCGGGTGTAAGTTTACGGAACTGGTGATGAAGTGTAATTGGAAGGTGATCCGCATCCTCCAGGCTCGCAACAACGACCTAGACCTTGACCAGATACTACTGGATGTACACAACTTCCTCTTGGTAAGTACATCTTGTATATGAACTAATTGACTAATACATGGTTATAAACTACCTCAACAATTGACCGTATTAAACAGGAATGTACTTTTCGTTGTCTGTAGACTGCCGTTGAGATGACATTGCGACGACAAGTGGTTGCCGTGTTATGATGATTTAAGTGGCGCTTTTTAGCCGCGTATTTAAACCTAATCTGAGGCCTCCCGGATTTCGTGGGTTAAGCTTGGGAGGTCTAGCGAGGAAACTACAACAAATATATGAATTAATATTGTTGTTGTGTTCCAGGCGTACCCAGTAAACACTTGGAGTGATAGACCGTCGGATACACCACTGCGCACAATCAAAACCGTGATCCACACTCTGTGTAAGGTCTACGGCACCACCATACTCACCCACTTCTCCCGGATCGACAATGTCCAGGGATCCGAGCTTCAGAAATACCTCACCAAGACACTCAAGGTATGCCGACACTTTTTTTTTTTTTTTTTTTTTTTTTTTTTTTTTTTTCTCTAGGTATATATGCGGGGAAAAAATTATTAAGCGGTTTTTTTCACATAGCGATTTTGATTACTTCTTTCGCATTTATCTTGTGTCGTCCCAGTTTTGGTTTGTTTGTTTTGCAAGTTTTACATTATAATATCTACAGTATATATTTTTTTGAGTTATGAGAGGTTAGAGGTTACAATATTTTTTTATATATACTGTATAGGCCTATCCATATATCTTTTTGAGTTATGAGAGGTTACCGTTAGAGGTTACAATTTCTGCCCAACCTAGAATGAACGGACTATATCTATCTACTCAGGCGCATATTCCCCATTATTATTATTATTATTATTATTATTATTATTATTATTATTATTATTATTAAGTATCTGGGCAGTGTGTTGAGTAAAGATGGGACTATGGATGAAGAAGTGCGGGAGAGGGTACAACAGGGGAAGAGGGTTGTAGGAACGCTAAACGCAGTAACAAGAAATAGGGCGGTCAGTATGGAAGTGAAGAAGTCCTTGCATGACAGTGTGGTAATCTCGACATTGACTTACGGAAGCGAAGCATGGACGTTGGTTGAGAGACTCAGACCAAGAGTGAGAGCAGTGGAAATGAATTACTTAAGAAGTGCGTGCAGAGTTACATGGAGGGAAAGACAGACTAATGAGGAAGTAAGGTGTGGTGTGGAGGTAGATGTGCTGGAAAGTGTGAAAAGGAACAACTTGAGATGGTTCGGCCATATGGAACGTATGGAAAGCGAGAGAATGACTAAGAGGGTGTACGAGAGCGAGGTGGAGGGACAGAGAGGGAGAGGTAGACCGAATATGAGGTGGAAGGATGGAGTGAGGAAGTACATGAACGAAGGCGGTGCTGGTTGGGGGGAGGGGCGTCGACTGACTGGGGACAGAGGTGCATGGGGGCGGTTCGTTCGTGGCCACCCCTTCGGGGATCACGGCGTCAGGCAATAGATAGATAGATAGATAGATTATTTTTTTATTATTTTATTTTATTTTATTTTTTTCTGGGGATGGCCGACTCGAGACAGAGTCCGAACAGGGACAAACAAATATATCAAACTGAACCTGGCTTGGCATTTAACACTCTTTCTCTTACTGTGTTGGTGGTGTAATGGTTTAGATACTTATGTTCTGGGTGTGGTATCCCGAGTTTGAATCCCGGGAGGACCATATGCTTTCATTAGTTTATTCAAGTACATTAAAGTTTGTAATGGATGATTAATATTAACCCTCCGGGACCGACTAGGCATTCTATAAATATTCCCCGAAACCCGGGGGTTTTGGCCGAAAAACATCTACGCCTAGGCTACTGTATCTTTGTTATTTTGACTGCTTCCGCATTCCCGCACATCCCCAAGCGTAGATGTGTTTCGTACCTATAGAATGGCGTTGAGTAGAGCTCTCTAAGTCAACGGGTTCAGTTGTGATGACGATTTCCGTGGAGATAACTTTGTGGCGATATCAGCCACTTATCATTACTTTTCACTACTTAACAATAACATACAGCCACACACGAACAAGCGACGCCTCTTCTTCTTGTGGTCGGAGATGCGCGGCGTCGGTCCAACCGGCTGTTGTTTACATGCGTCGGACGGACGCCTTTCAAAACAAGCTTACAGGCTGCCGGTGCCTCAGAGCCCTACCGGGTTGCGCGGGGGTGTTTGTTATGGGTTTCTCAGAGCCCAACCGGGTCTGAGGGGTTAAGAACGGGGTGTTACTTATAAAATAATGAATGCATTAAGTTTATTTGTTAATACGTTATTGTAGGTTGTATTTAATAAAGAAGAGATATAAGGGGGTAGTGGCTGGTTTTTTGGTCTATTATGTCATGTTCATATATTTTTTAGTTTCCTCGCTAGACCTCCATCAACCTTAGAAACCACCCTTCAAAATAAATGTTTACATTTTTCGGTAGAAAAATGTCCAGGCCGAAGGCCGGTTACTCCTAAAATTGCAGGCTCGCTATTGCTCGCCAGGAGAAAATCAACACCTAAATGGCACGAAATGGGGCGAAAGGTCTTAAAATCGCCAAACAAATAGGCCGAAGGTCATAAAATCTGAAAACCAATGAGGGCTAAGCATGAGGAAGAAGGGGGACCCCCCCAAAAAAACGGCCCATCTCCCCTTAACCCGGGAACTGCTGGGAGACTCTTAAGAGTTCCCCCGGCGGACTGCGGGAAGACTCTTAAGAGTCAGAGAAAAAGAAAAAAATCAACTTTTGACATCGATTTTTTTTTTTTTTTTTTTTTTTTGGGGGGGGGGGCCCTGGGCCATGCAAAATCTCAGTCCTCTACCTCCTCTCCTTCCCCACTTTCCTCCTCTCCTTCAGTTATCACCTATTTTCCCTGTTATTCCCTTATTCTGAGGTATATTTTTGTGCTAACATTAGCGAGTTGCAAGCAGGGCATTGTCATCTCGCGAGTGCAAGAGAGAGAGAGAGAGTATCGATCGACTGTGTCTCAGTGGCCTTGGGGGAAATTGGCGGGAAAGCAGCTTGCCTCACCCATACATTATACAACTCGCGGGCTATATCTCCGATTTTGACCATCCAAACTCTGTTTTCACTTGTTTTATTGTTGTTTCAGGTTAATACCTTTATAATCAACCCATAATAGGCGCGTATGGATAAGTATTAATGCTATTTATGGTAAAATGAATATTTTAGTGACGGAAACACCTCAAATACATGCGCACAGGGAGAGGTGTCTAATTACCCCCATGCGCACTTGTTAGGTTAAGAAATTTTAAATGCATATTGTTCCATAATTGTTGATAAAGATTTTTTTTTTTTCTTTCCTAACTACAATGCATGGGGTACCGCTTTTTAGGAGGACGTAAGTAAAATATTAGTATTATTATTATTATTATCATTATTATTATTATTATTATATAAACAGGAATGAATGGAGAATGCTTGTGAATAGATGAGTGAACATGTGGTCATTTGGGGGAAGGGGTCGGGCGCAAGTTGGACCAGAATCAGTCTTTCCCTCTTCCTATGACTTAAATTGCTTCAAACTCTGTGTGTCCAGGCATTTTGGCTCGAACGTCCCTTGATTTTGGCCCTGTCACTCTTTCAACTATGGGGGAGGCACTCGCTATAGGCAGTTCTGCCTTTTACCTCCCGCAATCACATAGGGTAAAAAAAAAAAAATCCATCAGGCGCCTGGCCTGGGGAGACGATTTATATGAAGGGTGCGCCTGGATGTGTGGTGGGCGGGCTTGTGGTTTCGGCTCCGCTGCATGTCGTCTGCCTACCGAGATCGGAACCTCTCCGGGAGGTCGGGGGCCGGGTGAGTGCTGGAGGGACCTTGGTGACCCTGGTCTCTGGGTCTTCTGGATGACCTAGATGTGTGGGAATTTGTGTTTTGTTTTTGTGTGTTCGTTGTTTTCTGTTGTGTTTTGTGTTATCCCTGTTCTGGCTCTGTCGTGAGTCGGGCACCCCCCCAAAAAAAAAAAATAATAATAATAATAAAATTAAATTAAATTAAATTAAATAAAAATAGGAAAAGTGGGGACTGGGCCTGAGTAAATAGATAGATAGATAACTATGATTATTATTATTTTGCTTAACCCTCCAGCCCCGGCTATGTAATATACAGTAGGGTCCCGCATTAAACGTGTTCGCATAAAACGAGTCTCGATTAAAACGACCGACCTAAAATATTAATATTTAATTTTCGATCAGAACGAATGTGATCACATAAAACGAGTCCGCCGCCAAAGTGGGGCAAATCCGAGGAGTTTTCATATAGAGCGCCGAAATATCGTATAAAATGTACGAAATATCGTACGCTTTCATATAGAACGCCGAAATATCGTACAAAACGTACGAAATATCGTACGCTCCTGACGGAAATTTACGCTTCCAGTGAACATTGACGATATTGGGCCACCAAAATGCTGTGTTCACATAAAACGAAATCGCATAAAACGCCCTCGTCTATCGACCATATACTCGTTTTATGTGAGACCCTACTGTATATATATTCCCCGAAACCCGGGTGTTTTGGCCGAAAAACTTCTACGCCTAGGCTACCGTATCTTTGTTATTCTAACTGCTTCCGCATTCCCGCGCATCCCCAAGCGTAGATGTGTTTATTACCTGTAGAATGGCGTTAAGTAGAGCTCTAAGTCAACTGGTTGAGTTGTGATGATGATTTCAGTGGAGATAACTTTATGGCAAAAACAGCCACTTTACACTACTTTTCGATACTTAACAACAACATACAGGCACACACGAACAAGCGACGCAGTCCTTGTGGCCGGAGATGCGGGGCTTCGGTCCAGCCGGCTGTTGTTTACATGCGTCGGACCGACGCCTCACACACCAAGCTCACAGGCTTTCAAGCAATGGGCGTTAAAGAGCCCTTCCGGGTAGCTCGTGTATGCTTTTTTATGGGCGTTCAAGAGCCCTTCCGGGAACGAAGGGTTAACCCTCCTGGCCCGGGCTGTATCTCCGAAGGACAATGTGGGCTACCCGGGCGATCTGGCCGAAAAACGTCTAGGCCTAGGCTACCGTATTTTTCTTTAGTTTAACTGCTAGAAATTTCCCACGCATCTATAAACGTAGGGCGGTTTCCAATCTGTAGACTGGCGTAGAGTAGAGCTCTCTAAGTCAACTGGTTCAGTTGTGATGACGATTTCCGTGGAGCGAATTTTGCCGTTATGTTGACAATATGGGAGCTTTTCAGACACTAATTTCGTCTGACGTCACAACAATAACATTGATCCGACGTCTCCTTATTGTTTTCGGAGGTGCGGTGACGCAACGATCGGCTTTGTTTACATGCGTCGGACGCACAGCGTTCAGACCAAGCTGAATAGGCTTGAAAGCTTACTGCCTAGTAACAGGACACCCGGGCACCTGCCCTTATTTCGTGGTGTCCTGCCACACTGACACCCGGGGAGGAAGGGTTAAGCGTTGTTTCCACACAGCAATTTTGATAAGTTGTTTTGTCTTTTTACTGTGTTCGTCCAAGTTTTGGTTTGTTTATTTTGTAAGTTTTACATTATAATTATTATTAATTTGCCTGAAAGGTATCCGTTGAAACACATAAGTCTGATACCTGATCCTCAGTGTGAAGAATTTTTGGAACCTTTTGTTTACCGGGACATGCCAATAGGATTCGGTCAGGTCTTAACGAATACATCCAACCTTGCGACGAAAGTGTTAACTTGATCTGATTCACAGTGAGCATCCTGAACGATGCGTTGTGAATGTAGTGATTCAGATGAGACAGGTCTACGACCGGCCTCATCTGAGCACTTTCCCTCTATTGCACGAGAAAAAGTCTGAACGTGTAAACTGGGCGAGTTGGATTGACCGGGACAATGATATGCTTGGTTATTATTTCTTGGACTAGTGACTCCGCCTCTAAAGAATCATTGTTGACTTCTAAAGGTTGACGTAAACGAGGTCGTCAGAGCCACCGCCAAGTGATGTCCTTGCGTACCACTGTCCGTGCCCAAGTTCGCCGGGGTCAAGCCTGGTAACACGTCCGGAATACTCCAGTCATGCAACTGGACTTGTCCGGCAGAGCTACACTCAAATCCAACTCGCTCTTCAGGGGCCCTCGGAGTGAGAGAGCTTCGTGGTGAACTAGTTTTTTTATTGGGATGTGGAAGAGGTAGACGGGTGGCTGGAGGTAGGGGGCCGTGACTCCTGTCCTGACTTACCCTTGGACTGACCTTTGTACCACTTCCCTGATCCTTTACCTTGGGGCTTACCTCTGGTAGAGCTACTGCTTCCCGGCGCGGAAGGAGTCTTAAAGCACAGAAAAAACTTAGCACCTTTCGCGAAACGGAGGCAGTCGGTTGCGTAGAGTCTAAATACAGTTCTCCAAGTATCCTGACAAACAAGGGTTGTAGTTAGAACTGGGGAAAGGACTACTCTGCACTTTATATCCTCCGGCAACTTTTTAACCAAAATTACTCGCAAGTCTTGCCTTGCTCGAACTGCTTCCAAGAAAGCAACCCGAATGTTGCCAAGAGTCTGGACTGAATTCTGCAGAATAAGTCGCCGGGTAAGAGATAGGGCCTTAGTAGCTTGTGTGTCAATCACTGCTTCAGTCGTCCGAATTAGCGATTCTGCAATTTGGCGACTGACCAGAAATTGAGACAAGAGCCTCCAAGCTTTCTGCCTTAACTTATAATCCTTATCTAGCTGCGCGGGAGTAGGACTAGAGAAAGGGTCATGAGTAGGACTAGAGAAAGGGTCATGGATTTCACATAGGGACAATTTAGGTGTGCTAAGGAAATCTAATACAGCCTTAGGTATCCCCCCGGCGATAGCTACGGGTAGGGAAAACCAGCTGTGTTGCTCTTGGGGGATCTAATGGGTTGACTTGCTATAATCTATTCGCTGTCAGTAGGCGAGAAATCATGACCTCTAACCTCTGTAACTCAAAAATGACTAGAGTAATCCAGCTAATATTTCTATCATTTGGGAAGATGGGCTGGTCTATCATGGTGATGGGCTGGTCTATCAGAGTGAGAACTGAGCGATCTCTGCCATACCCATAGCTTACTCTGACTGTTCCTTTTACTTATATATTTTCTAGATCTCAAGTGACGGCGTCTCTTGCGTGGATTGACCTCCTAATCTACCAAGATTGGAAGGCAAAGCGTCACATCTTTCCTTTGCCCCTCAACTTTCTCTTCATAATTTGCTGAGGGGCACAGGGCCCTGGGTGAGGCTTTGGTTTCCCGGGCGTTTCCGCACCCTCCTCAGCTCCCCGCCATGGAGTGGCTTCGGTCACCCAGGCTTTATTGTGGTCGGCAGGGAGGGTTCTGTGGGGGCGCTCGGTTATGGCCTTGGCCTTGCTCGGGGCCTTGGGGCTGTTCGGCCAGGCAGCTTGGGAAAAAAAACAACAACAACAACCATTTGGGAAGAGTCAGTCAAGGAATAGATATGGAAATTTACAGCCAATTTTCTCTCGCCCTTTTTGAGTTACAGAGGATAGAGGTCATGATTTCTCGCCTCCTTACAGCGAAATGGTACAAGCAAAGTTCTGAGCCTCCGCCTCCCACTCAAGCCACGGCCCCGTGCCGACTGTCCCAATCTGCAATACCGGATTACCGGGCTGGTGTCTATAGTCTATTCACTGTTAGTAGGCAAGAAATCTTGACCTCTATCCTCTGTAACTCAAAAAGCGCCTGAGCAAATTGGCTGTAAATTTCCACATCTCTTCCTTGACTGACTCTTCCTAAATTATAGACATATTAGCTCGATTACTCTAGTCGTTTTTGAGTTACAGAGGTTAGAGGTCATGACTCCTCGCCTACTTACAGCGAATAGACTATAGTAGCCTGGGGTGTCTAACTTAGGTGTCAGACTTACAAGTGACTTTATATCATTGAAGCCATATAGTTTGGACCAGTCGGAATACAGGCTTACCGATGAGGCTGGCGGCAAAGCGGGAGAGGGTGCATATATAAATTAAGGATAGCCTTTGGGATGTTTTTAGTTTGTTCCCTAGGTCTCCATCAAGCTTAAAATTACACCCCCTTGAGTCCCTTTCAAGATAAATTTGTACATTTTTCGGTAGAAAAATTTCCCGGCCAAAGGCCGGTTCCTCTTAAATTACAGGCTCGCTATCGCTCGCCAGGAAAAAATCGACACCTAAATGGCACGAATGGTCTTAAAAGTGACATAAATGGAGTGAAAGTTGTTAAAATCGCTAAACTAATGGGGCGAACGTCTTAAAATCTCAAAAGCAATGGGGCTAAACATGAGGGAGAAAGGGGTAAAGAAAAAAATCCCTCAAGTGGAATTCTCCCCTTAACCCCTCCAATCCCAGCACCGTATATATACGTCAGTAGATAAGTAACTCCCCAGTCCCAGCGACGTATATATCCGTCAGTAATGTACTTTCCTTGTAACTGTTGTTGTTGTTGTTATTGTTATTGTTATTGTTGTTGTTGTTGTTGTTGTTGTTGTTGTTGTTGTTGTTGTTGTTGTTGTTGTTGTTGTTGTTGTTGTTGTTGTTGTTGTTGTTGTTGTTGTTGTTGTTGTTGTTGTTGTTGTTCCTCAGACTGCCTGGCCGAACAGCCCCAAGGCCCCGAGCAAGGCCATGGCCATAACCGAGCGCCCCCACAGAACCCTCCCTGCCGACCACAATAAAGCCTGGGTGACCGAAGCCACTCCATGGCGGGGAGCTGAGAGGGTGCGGAAACGCCCGGGAAACCAAAGCCCCACCCAGGGCCCTGTGCCCCTCAGCAATTATGAAGAGAAAGTTGAGGGGCAAAGGAAAAATGTGACGCTTTGGCTTCCAATCTTGGTAGATTGAGAGGTCAATCCACGGAAGAGACGCCGTCACACTAGATCTAGAAAATATATAAGTAAAAGGAACAGTCAGAGTAAGCTATGGGTATGGCAGAGATCGCTCAGCTCTCACTCTGATAGACCAGCCCATCACCAATGTAACTGCCTGTACAACCCTGTACAAGTTACCACGACCTTTTGAGCACTGCTCCCGTGTTGGCAACACTTCTCAGCTTATATGAGACCCACTGAAGGGTGACAGAGCCAGTGTTGCCTCATCTTTGGAGGTGGATAGGTGGTCTCTCCTGCCATTTTTGCCACATTGCTTGGGACTTTTATTACTGTATCCTACGGTACAGTACCGGTTAATTGTTACATCCAATACTTCCCCAGAGATATTCTTTGCTCTCAATTGTTTACTCTCACTCACCTGAATACACCAGTGATCCGGTACCGGAGTTTCCCCAGACACCGTTGTCTGCGCGACCTGAGGGTTCAGAGCTACTATGTCGACCCAGGACCTATCCGGGCCATATAACAGCGGCATAGGGCCTTTCTTTAAGGGGACCGACCGGTTAATTACAAACTTCCAGGTCTTACTTTCAATTTAAATGAAATTTGGCACGCATATGATCATAAAACTGGATCAAATTTATTGTTTATTTTTTATTTTTGCTTTTTTCTTGCAATTTAGGTAAAAAAAAATGTTGAAAATCATAGCACTGCAGAAAATGATAAACTCCTACAGAAATCCCCATAGCACATGTTTTATGTGATCAAACAACTCACAAAAGGTGTGTGTATAGTTTCTATAAAACACATTTTATATATTTTGTGTATTTGTTCGATTTAGGTGATTACATATTCAGGCGAATATATTTATAGAAAATTACAACTTTGACGACATATTGTGAACAAATTTAAATTACTAGAGTAAATTTGGTTTATAGGCCTTTTAGTGTTTTTAATTACCTTTCCAATGGTATATACACCATTCCTATAGGTCCAATAATAACTGTAGAATAACATCCGATAGTGTGGCAATATAGGTGCTGAGAATAACAGGTGAAAGTCTAAGGTCATTAGGTGAAAATTTTCACTTTTGTTTTTTAGATTTACAATATTTTATGCGGGAACATGGCAAAGTAGAAGATAAAGCGTATGGGAGGTTGTAGAGTAGCTTACGCTCTTTCCATTTATATAGGTATGCTCCTCGTACGACCAGTAGTTACTGAGCATGTTAATTTCAAAGTTCGCTATATAACGTTTTTAGAATTACAGGAAAAATTTGGAAAACATAAAAAACAAAAAAATTCCAATGGGTGTTCACTAATAACATTTCACTGGCTTATGAAGGGATGTTGACTCTTGTTGAGTAAACACCTATTGGTATTTTCAGGATTTTGAGTTTTTTAAGCCTAAATTAACCGGTCGGTCCCCTTAAGCCGGTATCGCACAAACACTTTTTCACTCAACATTTATCCTTAACACTGGTCTGGCAGCTTATGAGGTAAACATTTAGATTATTTCAGTTACCTAAATTCATCTACCATCAGTCTAGTCTCCGATACCAGGACAAAATACTCCAGGAATGTTGCCAGAAAAATATTGATCATTAAATGTTGTTGTTGTTGTTGTTGTTCTTGTTCCCTAAGCTGCCTGGCCGAACAGCCCCGAGTCCCTGAGAAAGGCCATGGCCACGATCGGGCTTTCCCACAGAGCTCTCATTGAGTGTAGATTGTGTTGTTGGCGTAAGTGGTTGTGTGAAATGCAGTCTTCTTTTATTTAATAATTTTCATTTTAGTAAGCGTTGTTTCCACATAGCGATTTTGATAATTTAATTTGACTTTATATTGTCCTTGTCCCAATTTTGGTTTGTTTAGTTTGCAAGTTTTACATTTTAAATGATGTGTTTAATGGTATGGGGTGCTGTGTTACATCCCGGGCAGGCGTCGACAACGGAGTCATCCAGTCTCTTCTGATAGCTCAGGAGAGCTGGATGGTGTCCACATCTCAGCCTGGCCAGGTGGACTCTGTCCTCGCGAGGAAGGGAGGATTCGGAAGGATGGATTTCGGGAGGTCGTGCATGCAGCTGCGTGTTGTCTGTGAGTGAGTGGATGGATCGGTGAGAGATATGAGTATGGATGTGCTTTTGGAAGTTGGTTCGGGGTGGGCAGGGAGGGAGAGAGGACAATAATTGTGTGTGATACCGTGTGCTGGGTGTTGTTTTGATATTTCTTGGTGTCTGTGGGTGTGTTGCCATGTAGTTTAGTGGGTGGTCTTGGTTCGTGGAGGCTGCTGCCAGGAATTGAGTGCCTCTCATGTCCAGATGGTCTTTGACTTTGAGGATTTTGGTTTCTTGATGTAGGTGATCTGTGGGTGAAGTAGCTGTGCAGCCTGTAATGATCTTCAGGGCTTTTTTTTGAATAGTCTGTAAGGTCTTATGTGTTTCAGCTAGGTTAGAAGCCCAGGCTGGGCTTGCGTATTCCATCACTGATCTTATGTATTGTTTATATACTGTGGTGGTAGTTTC
Organism: Paralithodes platypus; assembly: GCA_032716605.1. Lineage (NCBI taxonomy): Eukaryota > Metazoa > Arthropoda > Malacostraca > Decapoda > Lithodidae > Paralithodes > Paralithodes platypus. The sequence continues at coordinate 9,610,412 of CM064582.1, forward strand.
TTTGTTGTGTCCAAATTTTGTGTGAGCAAGTGACCTGAGGGCGTTAAGTCTGGGTGTCAGTTTCTTTTTAATGTTTGTGGTGTGCTGTTTGAATGTCATATGAGTATCATATGTTACTCCTAGGATTTTGGGTGTGTGTGTATGTGTTAGGGGTGTGTTGTTTATGGTGAGTTGAGGGATGTATTCGTGTTCTCTTAAAATTCTCATTAAATGTTGACTATAAAAGCTCTCGTGTGATACCGGCTTTAGAGGGGCTTTCTCTAAGGGTGGGGGGATTACGTCTGTGACCACGCGTACATTAGAGGTCGTCAAAGTCGACGTCAAGGGAGGTAAACTATAGTCGGTTTATTTCGAGCTGATAGCAAATTGAATCTTTTAGCAGCTGATATCTCCATACTTAATGAAACAAATATGAAACATTGTCTCTGCATCATTGTATTGCCAAGTTCTGATCAGCTGCAACACATTTTGCTACAAAATCTTCATAATAGCTAAGTAATAAATTTTTTATTAATTTCACCACAACACCAAACACCTCCAATGAAATTAATGAAAGCATATATGTGATCCACCAGGATTCGAACCTGGGTTATCACACACAGATTTTTAGACACCTTAACCATTACACCACCAAGACGGTAAAGATGAAGACATGGGATATTTACCATCAGCTGGAAAAAAATAGACTTTAATTGTAACCGGGGAGGAGTAATAGGTTGGTTAGTTGAAACCGGGGAGGAGTAATAGGTTGGTTAGTTGTAACCGGGGAGGAGTAATAGGTTGGTTAGTTGAAACCTGAAGGGAACTCAGGGGTCGAGCAACCGGAGGTGGCGTGGGAGATTCCGACACCGATCTACCCTTATTATGTAAAACTTGCAAAATAAACAAACCAAAACGTATACGAACACAGTAAAAAGACAAAACAACTAATCAATATCGCTATGGTAACAACGGTTAAGTAAAATAATCATTTATAAATAAAAGAACACAATCCACCACATAGGGTGTACATCACTACATGAGCAAGTTAATCTGTTTCCCCAAGCACACTAATCGCACACATAACAACGCACTATCATCACGTTCAAGGAATTAGTCAATTTGGGATTTACTCATCATTCTATCAAAAGCGTTTTGCAGATCTCCTCTAGTTACATATTCTCTAGTATTATCCATAGACACAGTCGACTCAATATCCGAATGCTCAGAGGAAGCTACCTTCTGTCCAGATTCCAGTAGTTTCTCGCACATAGTATCTATCTTGTTCTGCCAAGAGAGCGGACACACGGCTTTGCGGCGTATTCTAAGCCTCACTAGCTTTGTTCTGCCAAAACCTGAGATGACACTCGACACTGAGTCGCATTATTTCTAGGAATCACATATTGTCTATGCCTTATCGACGGTGAAACATGCCCTACCGGTTGGCTAAACAAGTCTATCCATCTATCTATCTATCTATATGCTCAGGCCCAATCCCCACTTTTCCTATTTTTATTTTCTATTTAATTCTATTTTTATAATTATTTTGTTTTTCTTGGGGGTGGGTAAACAAGTCACTTTGTATAATATCCCTAGGCGGAGTCTCTGCCATCCTAGTGACCGTTCCTGAACGGCCGGATTGGACTTTCGGCTCTGTCAAGACTGGTCGAGGAAGAGCAGGTGCTGGCGATTGCCTAGGCTTTGCGCTCTATCCCACCGTACGGGATGATGAAACCCTTTTAACACTAGAAGCTGCTTTTTCTGGTGTAACCTTTCTCCTCTTCGCTGCCGACTGGACTGGCTTACAAGAGGAATGGCGAGAGGTTGATTGGCGTAAGGGGGACCGCGATCTAGATTGGGCCCTCTCCTCTTGCTGGTATGACGAATCCGGCGTAGGCCGTTTCGACTGCCGGTGGGGGGACTAACTTTCTTGGCGGTGTCTTCTTCAGTGGACTCGTCGGAACTTAGTGTTTCTTTCAAAATCACTTTAGTTGCTTTCTTTTTGTGAGTTTCAGAACGACAGCTTGTTTTCAAAGCTTTTACACTCGGAGATTTTATAATAAGTAGTTCCCTAAGTGTCTGATCATCGCATTGAAGCGCTTTATGGGCCACATCTCTTGTATAGTTATTGAAACTAGACTTAATCTCTGCGAGTACCACTTGACATCCCGGCTCCTTATGTGTGATTAACCCATTACGGAGCTTCGTGCAAACACTACACTTCCTCCTGAGCCACTGGCCTCGGGAACGGTCTAAACATGTAACACACCGGACGCATAACTTGTGTCCAGTGACAGGAAGGTTGTTACATAGCGGTGTAGCACAGAAAGTAACAAAATCCATGATGAAAAAGTCCACCTCCCGCCGGGTATCGGTTCCGGTCCGGAGCTCCCCGCCGAGGAGACTTGTGGGATCTGGAAAAGAAATTTCCAAGAATCAATACTCATAAGGACAACCTGAGACATTTACACATACTGTTACCTTGAATACTCAAGAAAAATAGAAGTAACGATCACCACTACTCTTAAGTTCCCTGTGTACCCTTCTGGAAAAAACATCACTGTGGTTCTTTCCATGGAGGATAATGATTATGATAACGATTATCACCGGCCTATACTTTAGTTACCATTCCGCCAGGACGGACCTTGGTTAGCAATGACTCTTCCGCCACGATGACGGATTAGAAGTCTTTCCTGCCACGTGTGGAATAATGAATAGTCTTGGTGGTGTAATGGTTAAGGTATCTAAAAATCTAAAAATCCAACCCGGGTTGGAATCCTGGTGGATCACATATATGCTTTCATTAATTTCATTGGAGGTGTTTGGTGTTGTGGTGAAATTAATAACAAATAGAGTATAGGCGAGTCAATCCGGCTGCGCCAGAATCCCTTAGGGAGCCTTCCCCTTCCGCCGGGAGTTCGTTCTAGTTCAAGACAACGAACGGTTAATTGGATCTTAGTTACGCTAGACCGCCGCTAGTGGGGCGTCCGACGGGGCAGTTCTAGACGGTCCTTCCGCCGGAAAAACAGATCCTAACCTTTGTGTTTTCCAACTCATCTGCAACGAGTCAGCAAAACACACATACATTTATATAGTTTGTCAGAACGTCTCCTGACACTCTCCAATCCAGAGACAATATACCGTCTTGAAGGAGAGGGTCACATATTATGGCTTAAAATGATTATAACAATAATAATAAAATAACATCCTAGCCATAAACATCACCTACACAGATTAGTTAGTTATGTAGAGCATTTTTTTTTTTCTATGTGATTGAGGGAGGCAAAAGGCATAACTGCCTATAGCGAGTGCCTCCCCCATAGTTGAAAGAGTGACAGGGCCAAAATCAAGGGACGTTCGAGCCAAAATGCCTGGACACACGGAGTTTGAAGCAATTTAAGTCATAGGAAGAGGGAAAGACTGATTCTGGGAGAGAGTTCCAGAGCTCAGCTGTTGAGTAGAAGAAAGTTTGAGAGTAACGTTTAACTCTTGGGTTGGAGAGTTGCACAGAGTAGGGGTGGGATTGAGTTGCAAGACGGGTACCACGTGCCCTACGTAAAGGAGGTGGTATGCACTGGGATAGCTCTGAGGAACACTGATTATTATAGTAGCGATAGAATAGCGAGAGAGATGCAACATTGCGGCGGAGAGAGAGAGATTGCAGAGAGTTGGTGAGTGGACGGGAGTTAATGATACGAAAGGCCTTCCTTTCAACTTTGTCTAGGAGAGCGGTGTGAGAGGAACCTCCTCACACATGAACCAGACCACAGATTAACCAGACCACTGAGCTCCATACGGAACTCTCATAGGTCTGGGAGGCTGGCCACGTGGCCTAGGGCAAGATTTACGACGACTCGACGAAAACTCTTACCTCCAGGAAGAAGCAGCATCCACCACCATCACAACGACAGGAACGTAGGGGAAGGAGACGACGCAGAAACCGAAAGAAGGCTCTCTACTAAGTAAAGCCACCCTTAAACCTTAGGTTCTGCCGATGAAGAAAAAACACGCTTAACCCACCAGAAAGGTAGCCGAAAAGCGTTGCCCTGGTAATAAAAAGCCTCTAACTATACTATAGTCTATTCGCTGTAAGTAGGCGAAAAATCATGACCTAACGTCTGTAATTCACAAACGACTAGAGTAATCGAGCGAATATTTCTACCATTTGGGAAGAGTCAGTCAAGGAGTAGATGTGGAAATTTACAGCCAATTTACTCTAGCTCTTTTTGAGTTACAGAGGATAGAGGTCATGATTTATCGCCTACTTACAGCGAATAGACTATAGCTAGGCTAAAAATAAAGCAACAATAAATATAAAATAAATGGCGGCATCGTTCATAGGGGACCCGAAGGGACGCCAACACCTAAGCACCCTTAAAAAACACACTCCTGGGGGTCGCGCCAATCAGCACGCCTGACCTATCTAATCTAAACCTATTCTAAAACATCTTGGATAGTACAAATGAGCAAAAAACTCACTATTCAGACAGAAGAACGAATAATGAAGAGCGGTCGGAACCACACGTCTGTCGGCGGCGACCCCCGGAGCGAGAGGAAGGAATGGCTCATCAGCGTCTTGGGGCAAACCCACGCTATCAACATCCACACGATGGGAAGCATAGCAGATTAGGATTTTTTTTTTTTTTTTTTTTTTTTTTTTTTTTTTTTTTTTTTGGCATCCGCATCATAAAGACGAGTGTGTAAGTGATTATGAGCGTACGTTTACGATGTTTGGTCTCTTGTACTCCGGGGCGGGCTGGTGCGGGTGATTTGAACAGCTGACTCGGGTTCAAAGAGTGCCATTACTGTTTAACCCCTTCTGTACCGGCGACGTCTTTTACATTCTATTCTAGCTTCATTTAGACAATTTTATGAAGCTTAGGAAGGATATATGGTAGTTAACACCTTATTAGCGGGCTAGGCGGTCTAGCGGACCGTAGCGCCCAGCGGGGTGTTTTTACCCTAAATAGGGTTGTTTACATGATCATTTTCATGCCTAAATAAGACCCAGAGCGTAAAACAAGTATCTATCCCTGAAAGGGCGTAAACAGAGCTTTCCAATGAAGCCCGAACCATCCTTGTACGACCGCTGGTTCTCTTGCAACAATCGTGCAACACGAGTGCAAAAACCCTGTAATTAGGTAATTTCCCTACATAATTCCCTGTGTAGCGAGTGAGAGAGGGGAGGGAAGGGTGGGAGGCACCTCAGTTGGTCCACCGCGGTGGTCGTGAGCGGTCATAGGGTTGCTAGGCTCCTCACACCGCTCGGCTCTCTCTCTCAGCAACATTACGTGCTGAAAATGGTGCACGACATAAGTTGTGAACCGCCACTTAGTCCAAATTTATTTCACACGACATAAGTTGCGCGCCGCCAATTAAGGGTTAAAGGGATTAATTGAGATAATATGTAGCCTTTTTAATGGGTTGACGTCCTTCCTTAGCTGAATAGAATCGTCTAATAGTTACCAGAATATAATAAAAAGTACATCACCGGTAGCGAAGGGGTTAAGGCATATCGTCAATGATGGAGGGGCCACCAATAAATAAACATATTTGCATGTCGGACAACAGGCAATAACAGCATCAATAACAACTGTTTTGGACCTGCTAGGCTACTACTGACCTATTTGTGTGTCAGGCTAGCAATATCCTGCAACATAAACAAACCACATTCTCTTTTGTGTCGTCTGCTACGATCTGCACCGCCGCACTGTCCGGCCATATGTCCGTGCGTGAAGGGTTAATTTAATTTATTAGGTTTATTTGCAAGTTAATTGGTGGGTTGGTGATGATATGAATAGTAATGTACACCCTATGTGGTGGATGTGTTCTTTTATTTCATAAATTTTATTTCAGTAAGCGTTCTTACCACATAGCGATTTTGCCTTTATATTGTCTTTGTCCCAGTTTTGGTTTGTTTAGTTTGCAAGTTTTACATTTTAATTGTGTTTGTTATCCCAACAGAAACCCAAACTGGACGACGACGGTGGTGTGGGTGACAGCAACAGACTAGCGGGGGCTCAGGTCTCCAATGACTCTGTAGACAGCAGCGGCAAGTCTCCCAAGAAGCTCAGCAAGTCCGCCCACAACACACTATCAGAGATATTCCGAAAGATTGGCTCCAAGGAAAACACCAAAGAAGTACGTCATTAATATTATTTTATATATATATATATACCGGGTATATATACTGTATATATAATTATATATATATATATATATATATATAATTATACAGTACAGTATATATATTTTTCATTTTTTTTTTTTTTTTTTTCCCATTGATTAGCGGTTAGTTTAGGGGAGATAGGCTGTTATTTTGGTCTATTAATTCATCTATTCCATCAAGCTTAGAAAAACACCCCCTAGACCCCCCTTCAAGATAAATTTGTACAGGAAAAATATCGACACCTAAATGGCATGAAAGGTCTTACCAATTGACAACGAAATGGGACGAAAGGTGTTAAAATCGCCAAACTAATGGGGCGAAAGGTGTTAAAATCGCCAAACTAGTGGGACGACGACAGTGGCGTGGGTGACAGCAACAGACTAGCGGGGGCTCAGGTCTCCAACGACTCTGTGGACAGTAGCGGCAAGTCGCCCAAGAGGCTCCGCAAGTCCGCCCACAACACACTATCAGAGATATTCCGCAAGATTGGCTCCAAGGAAAACACCAAAGAAGTGAGTGATATTATATAGTCCATCCTCCAAATTTGCGAGATTATGGGCGACATGCGACCTCGCAATTTTCAAACAACGTAGCCTATGGGAATAATTACTTATGGGCGGCACCCGCCGAATTTCCTTATTAGTTAGTACAGTCGCGCTAATAAGTGATGTCTCGGCACCAAGTATGTTTTGATCAATAATTGGTATCAGTAATATCTAAGCTTCATTTCTTCATATTGAGTGAAATATACAAACATATTCTTACACTTACCCACCCTATTCAACATCTGACAGACATTAATACAGCACAGAGCAAGCCAAATGTAATGACAGCTGGGACATCACTTAATTGCGCGACCGTACATTTATATCGGTTGTGGGACACATTTATACATATAGTCATTATGGCAGGGGTTGCTGGTGGAGGGGTGTGGAGAGCTGGAGCGGTGTGGAAAGTATGGAGCGGTAGAGGTGGAGGGTTGACCTTGACCTTGAGCAGGGGACGCGGCGAGGGGTGTATCCTCTTCGCTACTGCTCACAATTTCAGCAATTTCTTTCATTTCCTTTTGTTTGTCAGTTTCCTTTCTCATCTTATCATGGACGAATTTATAGTACAACAACTTGGCAATTGCTATAACTTCTTGGGAAAGCCCGGCCATGGCCATGGCCTTCCTTAGGGACTCGGGGCTGTTCGACCAGGCAGCTTAGGGAACAACAACAACAACAACAACTTCTTGATCATGGTGATGGGCTGGTCTATCAGAGTGAGACCTGAGCGATCTCTGCCATACCCATAGCTTACTCTGACTGTTCCTTTTACTTATATATTTTCTAGATCTCAAGTGACGGCGTCTCTTCCGTGGATTGACCTCCCAATCTACCATGATTGGAAGCCAAAGCGTCACATTTTTCCCTTGCCCCTCAACTTTCTCTTCATAATTGCTGAGGGGCACAGGGCCCTGGGTGGGGCTTTGGTTTCCTGGGCGTTTCCGCACCCTCTCAGCTCCCCGCCATGGAGTGGCTTCGGTCACCCTGGCTTTATTGTGGTCGGCAGGGAGGGTTCTGTGGGGGCGCTCGTTTGTGGCCTTGGCCTTACTCGGGGCCTTGGGGCTGTTCGGCCAGGCAGCTTGGGGAACAACAACAACAAAACTTCTTCATCAACTGGCTGAATATTGGAGGTTGTATTTGGTGGTAAAAATACAACTTCAACTCCAGGGTCATCAAGTAAACCAAACGTTCTCCAAGGTGCGCCTGGTTTTTTCCCGCGAAATAACCGTTATTTACATGAATCCAAACTTTATTATAGAAAGTGGGTAGCTATTCTGACTTGCCGTTATTGCCGAAAATTTTATTTTAGAAGTCGTTATTGGCGGAGTGTTTGTTGGCTTAATTAGGCCTAATTGGCTTGACGTTTGGGTTCCGAGGCGAGGCTAGGCACCCCTACTGGGCCTCACCGCCTCTCTCTCCCTCACCCCGCTCATCCTCCTCAGCCAACACAGCTGCAAATGTGGAGTAAGGGGTCGCAAATTTTGAGGAAATGACGGATTTCCCTTATAATTCTACGAGCTGGTTCGCACATGTGGAATCGACCTTGCAAATGTGGAATATTATATTTTTTTCCAATTTTGACCTCTTCTCACAAATGTGGAGGATCGCACATTTCAAACTCGCAAATTTGGAGGATGGACTGTATATATACCCAGTATATATATACGGTATACAGGTAGGGTATATATACTGTATATATAAAAACAAAACAAATTTATCCCCTATTTTTCGTTTTTACAATTGGGGGTGGCCAACTTCAAGAAATATTATTAATAATAACATATTTTGTTTCTCTCCTCTCCTCAGGGCTTAATTCAGCTCTACGACTTTAAGCAAAAGCACCCGGAGGCAGACATAGAGCCCTTCCTGAGAAAATCATCCCAGTTCTTCCAAAACTACATCGAGCGAGGGTTGAAGCGGGTGGAGATCGACCGACAGGCGGAAGGCAAGGCAACGTCTGCACCACAACCACCCTCCGAGAACGGAACTAACTCAGGTATGTATTTACTTAGCGTCGAGGTCCTTTTAAATTAGGGCAGTGGTCTTCATTGCACGGCTCGCAATGTCCTGATTGGCAGCTCGCATGAGAGGAGAGAGAGAGAGATAGAGAATTATTAGTCTTGTTCTCTAAATCTGTGGCTATGGAAACCCACAAAAATATGTAATTTAGTTCCTATATATTTGTTCTGCCTATCCTTGCGGGTTATTTGCCTTATGGCTTATGCGGCTCTCACTCTGAATATGTCCTGAAGTTTTGGCTCTCATGAAAAAATTAGGGTCTCATATAGCACGAGAAATTGGTCGATGCGCCTCGCGATATGCGAATTACACCTACAGATCACCTACATCAAGAAACCAAAGTCCTCAAAGTCAAAGACCATCTAGACATGAGAGGCACTCAATTCCTGTCAGCAGCCTCCACAAACCAACACCACCCACTACACTACATGGCAACACATCCACAGACACCAAGCCAACACCCAGCACACGCTATCACACACAAATACTGTCGTCTCTCCCTCCCTGCCCACCCCAAACCAGCTTCCAGAAGCACATCCATACTCATATCTCTCGCCGTTCCATCCACTCACTCATAGACAACACACAGCTGCAGGTACGACCTCCTGAAATACATCCTTCTGAATCCTCCCTTCCTCGCGAGAATAGAGTCCACCTGGCCAGGCTGAGATGTGGGCACCATCCAGCTCTTCTGAGCTATCAGAAGAGACTGGATGACTCCGTCGTCAACACCTGCCCAGGATGTAACACAGCACCCCATACTATTAAGCACATCATAGAAGACTGCATTCCACACAATCACTTATGCCAACAACATAATCTACACTCCTTGAGATCCCTGTGGGAAAGCCCGATCGTGGCCATGGCCTTCCTAAGGGACTCGGGGCTGTTCGGCCAGGTAGCCTAGGGAACGACAACAACAACAACAACAACTAATTGAGCTAAACATGAGGGAGAAGAGGTGCCAGAAACACGAGCCATCTCCCCTTAAGTCCTGATTTACACTGCAGTTTCTTGATAGCGTAATGGTTAGTGCGGTGAATTTCGGTGTGAGTATCCTAGGTTGGAGTCCTTGGAGTACCACATGTATTCATTACTGTCATTGATTTCATTAGTTAGGTTTATTTGTAAACTAATTGGTGGGTTGGTGATAACAAATATGAATGTCTTTGATGGATATTCCTCAATTAAATTTGTTTTCATTGGCTTTAAAGTATTTATTAATGTCTTAGAAGGACAAATCTGTGCAACATAAACAAACATTAACCCCTTCTGTACCAGCGACGGCCTTTTCATTACATTCTGGCAACTACTAGACCATTTTATTCAGCTTAGGAAGGACGTCTACCCATTAAAAGGCTACATACTATCTCAATGTATCCTTTTAGCTACCATATATCCTTCCTAAGCTTCATAAAATTGTGTAAAGGTAACTTAAATTAAATAATATACACGTCGCCGGTACAGTCGCGCTAATAAGTGATGTCTCGGCACCAAGTATGTTTTGATCAATAATTGGTATCAGCAATATCTAAGCTTCATTTCTTCATAGCGAGTGAAATATACAGACATGTTCCTACACTTACCCACCCTATTCAACATCTGACAGATATTAATACAGCACAGAGAAAGCCAAACATAATGACAGCTGGGACATGACTTATTAGCACGACCATACCCACCCTATTCAACATCTGACAGACATTAATACAGCACAGAGCAAGCCAAACATAATGACAGCTGGGATATGACTTATTAGCGCGACCGTTAATGATTTTTTTGTTTTCATAATAACAAGATTTAAATGCTTTGGTGATATGATTGACATCCCCTTGCATTTAGGTGTTGCATATCTAAGGGAGCCAAAAGGTAGCTTAGTGCAGGAGTGGGTTAATGATGTTATTTTGTCTTAGTTCGAATAGCCAGGATTCAGATACAAAATTTGTCTATGATTAAATTAATTTGTATAATGTGTGTTAAGGGGGGGTCATTGGCTTTATTTATCTTTCTCTCCTTTTCTCTCTTTCCCTGGCTTGTATCCATTCGGCCCCATCCAGCCAACTGTTTTAAGACTTTTATCCCCATCCAGGTGTCGTTTTCTTCTTTGCGTTTATCTTGTGTCGTCCCTGTTTTGGTTTGTTTATTTTGCAAGTTTTACATTTTAATTCCATATACAATGGTTTAGCATTGGGTATTAGGAGTGTCAGTGAAGTGATGCGCTCGAGCCGACTTGGTTGGTTTGGCCACGTGGAGAGAATGGATGATCAGAACTGGATGAAGAAATGCCGGACTGTGAACGTGGGGGGAGCTGCACGTAGGGGTGGACCTAGAATGACGTGGGATCAGGTACTCCGGTCCGATCTCAAAAGAACTTGACAACAGAGGCAGCCCTTGACAGGGTCGCCTGGAAAGCCGCCATTTAGGACGTGAGACTGTAACCACATTCTCTGTGGACAAAACGGTCTTTAACCCTTGTCTAGCGGGGTGTTTTGGGCTCATTTGGGCATATTCAGGCCCTCCTGCATGATAAATCAAGCATCTACATGAAAAACAAAATATTATTTAGCAAAAAACTAGGCACTAAAAGCTTCAAAATGAGACCAGAACGAGCTACGTAGCACTCGTGGTTCTCTTGCAGTGGTGCCACCAACATGGGAGTTTAGCATATATCGGTATAATTTTCCCAGCTATGCTCACTACTGGCTACACTGCCGGCCTCTCGAGAACACAGGGAACATGAGTTAATGGGCGGCGGTAAGCCCTGGGAGTCGGCTGTCTGGCCCGCTGTGCTCCCGGCCATTTGCACTCTATTTTAACCCTTTAAAAGCCTTAATAATGCTCCTAACTTGCTGCAAATTGGTGCACGACTTAAGTCGAGCGCCGCCAATAAGGGGTTAAACTTGTACACATGAAGGCCTATAGGTCGGATAGATACAGGTCTCCGTCACTATCCGATGCCACAATTTAGGATATTATTGAGTGTGAATGTGTTTGTTTGTATTTTGTCTGTGTTTGTTCGTTGTTTTATGTCGTGTTTTGTGTTTTCCCTGTTCTCGCTCTGTCTTGAGTCGGCCACCCCCCCAAGAAAGATTGGGCCTGAGCATATAGATAGATAGATAGATATTATTATAGGGGTTTTTAGGGGTTTGTGTTTGGGTTTTGGCTGGACCCAGAATGCATCCCCATTTACCCCATTAATTTTAGGGTTCGCTATACCATTTTCCTATTCAAGGTCGGGTTTTCAGGAACGTAACCCAATCGTAATTCGTGGGAGACCTGTAGTGTATGTATGCATGATCAAGGCTCCTAACTCAGCTGATTATAAGTGCTAATATAAAGTGTAGCAAAGTGTTAGAGGTGTTTCCCATGTTGTCGTTCCCCTAGGCTGCCTGGCCGAACAGCTCCAAGTCCCTAAGGAAGGCCATGGCCACGATTGGGCTTTCCCACAGAGCTCTCAAGGCGTGTAGATTATGTTGTTGGCGTAAGTGATTGTGTCTTCACCCCCCCGGTACATAGGCTACCCATACGTTTTTTATGTAGCAGAATTTTCGTCATTATATATTTCAAAATTTCACCTTATAAATAGTACTGTATTGGCAATTTCAGTCATTTAGCTTAGAAAACACCCCTAGACTCCCCTTCAAGATAAATGTGTAAATTTTTTAGTATAGGCCATATTAGTCATTATATACTTCAAAATTTCCCCTTATATATATATATATATAGTACAGTATTGGCAATTTTATATCCACAGTGAATGGGGTAAGTGGATAGTGAATTTTTTTTTTTTTATATATATATATATATATATATATATATATTTTCTTTAATACATACGAGGTTGAAAGAAATGGCAATTTCTGCGTTGGAAATTTTATTATTCAAAGTTTCCAGGTCTCTGATGAGTTTTCGCTGGGTGGCAGGAAGTAGATGAAGGAGATGAGCAAAATTCATGGTGGTACAGGGTGGTACATGTCCTCTGAACACAAAAATGACGAGGCCGTCTTAAAAGAAATAATCTCCAAGCATGTCCACCCAACCAACCCGGAAAACAAAATCAAATTAATAATTTATTACAAATCCCCCAAGACCTCCAACCTCGTTCTCCGCAACAAACCAGCCTCCACCAAGATAAAGAGCCCGATGACCGACGATCACGTCATTTACCAACATACCTGTAATTATGAGGACTGTGGACCTCATTCCTATATTGGTATGACGCAGACTCGTCTTTCACGTCGGTTAACTCTTCACCTTCAGGCTGGAGCCATCAAAGACCACTATCTCACCCCTAACCACCCTCACCTCACACGCAACGAGTTAGAGAAACACACCACCATACTCGATAAAGAAAGTGACCCAAGGAGATTACCTATACTCGAAGCTTTATATATCCAAGCCTTACATCCCAACATCAACAACCAAACTCTGGACCTTCAGATCCTTCCTTCTGCCAAAAGGCACTTTCCTACAGGACCTAACACCCCCCCTCGCCCCCCGGTGCCCTTGACGCAGCCCCCCGCGCTACCTCCTTCAGCTTCGTCTTCCGCAGGCGCCACACAATTTAGGCCACGCCCCTCGACACGCAGCCAATCAGCTTCGACCCCACCAACCGACCACCATCCCGCATCCAGTGCGCATGCGTGAAGCGGTTCCCCCCTTTCTCTTTCCCAGAATCCCCCTTCACCAATAGTAGACTTTTGCCCCTTGTTTTTCGCCTCCTCTGATCCTCCACCCTCTCTATATATACCCTTCCTGTTTACCTTTTATATCATTCCATCCTTACTTGATAATGCTGATTGTCCAGTGAAACGCGTCGTATATCCTGTATCATCATTTACATTTATGTAATCCTGTACCACCATGAATTTTGCTCATCTCCTTCATCTACTTCCTGCCACCCAGCGAAAACTCATCAGAGACCTGGAAACTTTGAATAATAAAATTTCCAACGCAGAAATTGCCATTTCTTTCAACCTCGTATGTATTAAAGAAAATTTATTACCTGGCTTTACTAACATATATATATATATATATATATATATATATATATATATATCGGTATATATATATATATATATATCTCTCTCTCTCTCTTATCTACTCAGGCGCATACCCCATTTTTTTAATCAGTCGTTTTCTGTTTTTTTTTTAGTTTTTTTTTTTAGTTGTTTTGTGGTGGAAAAAATTGTCCGATTACTGATTTTGGAAATTATAAATAAGTAGTGGTAGTGATTTTGTCAGACATTTTATACGAACATTTACTTCCTCGGAAAATATACTAGTTTGCCTTAACTATGATACTAAAGCCGGTATCACACGAGAGCTTTTATAGTCAACATTCCATAATCAATATTTCTGGAATATTTTGCACTGGTATCGGAAACTAGGCTGTTGGTTGAATATAGGTAGCCGAAATATATTAAATGTTGACCTCATAAGCTGCCAGACCAGTGTTGAGGGAAAAAGCGCTCGTGTGATACCGGTTTAAGGCCTGTAAATATTTGTTTAGTTTGCAAATTTTACATTTTAACCCTTTCACGTTTTTATGACGCAGAGGTTGCCAGATTAGCAATAAGAAATAGAGTTCTCTCTCTTATAATTACCTCTCCAAAATTAGTTTTCTGCCCACAGCTAACTCAAAGACAACTGCAGAGGTTGAAGTAACTAAACTAAAGGTTTATAAATACCCCTGATGGTAACAATGGCTTTAAAGTATCCCCAATAGGCTCAACACAGCTAACTCAAAGACAACTGCAGAGGTTGAAGTAACTAAACTAAAGGTTTATAAATACCCCTGATGGTAACAATGGCTTTAAAGTATCCCCAATAGGCTCAACACAGCTAACTCAAAGACAACTGCAGAGGTTGAAGTAACTAAACTAAAGGTTTCTAAATACCCCTGATGGTAACAAAGGCTTTAAAGTATCCCCAATAGGCTCAACATTGCGTCAAGAACGTGAGAGGGTTAATAGAGCCCTGGACTGCCAATAATTTCCATTATTCTTGGTCTTGAAAATTTTGCAAGCCAATTGTATTTTCTGTACATAGTTTAATGTTATACACTTATCTATCTATCTATATCTATCTATCTAACTATCTATCTCTATCTATCTATCTAACTATCTATATTTATCTATCTATCTTTATCTATCTATCTATCTATTTTTATCTATCTATCTATCTATCTATCTATCTAACTATCTATCTATCTATCTAACTATCTATATTTATCTATCTATCTTTATCTATCTATCTTTATCTATCTATCTATCTATCTATCTATCTATCTATCTATCTATCTATCTAACTAACTATCTATCTAACTATCTATCTATCTATCTATATTTATCTATATTTACTCAGGCCCATTACCCATTTTTTTTTCCTTTTTGTTTTTGTTGTTTTGGGTTTTTTTTTTTGGGGGGTGGCCGACTCAAGACAGAGCCCGAATAGAGACAACACACAAGAAAACAATGAGCACACACAAAAACAAAATACAAATTCACACACATTTAGTTATATAATTAGTGTCGTGTAAATGAGTATATACAGTATGTTATTTGTAATACAAAATGTCACACACACATCTCTAGGTCGATTATAATGCTATCCTATATACAGTACTGTACTCAGGCTCAAATTCTCAATCTCCACTTTTTTTTTTTTTTTTTTTTTTTTTTTTTTTAAACCCTTCCCGCCCGGGCAGCATTTTAAAAGGACACCGCGGCAGATGGGCAGGAGCCCGGGTATTCCCTTGTAATCCGTAAGCTTGAAAGCCTATTAACCCTCTTACATCCTGACGCAATTTTTGAGCCTATTAGGGATACTTTAAAGCCTTTCTTACCATCAGGGGTATCTATAAACCTTTAGTTTGTTTACTTCAACCTCTGCAGTTGTCTTTGAGTTAGCTGTGGGCAGAAAACTAATTTTGGAGAGGTAATTATAACAGTGAGAGTAATCTATTTCTTATTGCTAATCTGGCAACCTCTGCGTCCTATGGTCGTGAGAGGGTTAAGCTTGTTTTGAAAGCCGCGCGTCCGATATATGTAAACACAGCTGGTCGGAGGCGATGCACGCACCTCCGAAAGCAAGCAGACGTCGGAGCTTTGTTGTCGTGTGGTGCAGATTTAGTGTTGAAAATTGTGTCATATTGCTAACATCGCCTCGAAACTCTCTCCACGGAAATCGTCATCACAACTGAACCAATTGACTTGGTGAGCTCTACTCAACGCCAGTCTACAGATTGGAAACCGCAGTACGTTTTACTTAGAATATACGGAGTAGAGGGCAAGTTGCTGAAAGCAGTGAAGAGCATGTATGAGGGTGCAAAGGCGGCAGTACGTGTGGAGAGTGAGCAGAGCGAGTTCTTTGACGTGAATGTTGGGTTGAAACAGGGGTGTGTGATGTCCCCATGGTTGTTTACTGTATATATGGATGGAGTCATGAAAGAAATACTATCAAGAGCAGTGGATGTTGGTGTATCACTGAAAAGGGTGGGAATTGAGTGGAAGCTAACTATACTGCTGTTTGCGGATGATACAGTTCTGATGAGTGATAATGAATGGGAGTTGCAGGGTCTGGTAAATGAGTTTGGAACAGTGTGCGAAAAACGGAATTTGAAGGTAAATGCGGGGAAGAGCAAGGTTATGGTCTTCGAAAGGGGTGAAGTCACAGAGTGTGAGGTGAAGCTGAACGGTCAGGCTATGGAGATCGTCAACTCTTTTAAGTATCTGGGCAGTGTGTTGAGTAAAGATGGGACTATGGATGAAGAAGTGCAGGAGAGGGTACAACAGGGGAAGATGGTTATAGTAACGCTAAAAGCAGTAACAAGAAATAGGGTGGTCAGTATGGAAGTGAAGAAGTCCTTGCATGACAGTGTGGTAATCCCGACACCGACTTACGGAAGCGAAGCATGGACGTTGGTTCAGAGACTCAGACCAAGAGTGAGAGTAGTGGAAATGAATTACTTAAGGAGTGCGTGCGATCTTTTCAGTAGTGAAAAGATCGTCATATTGCTAACATCGCCTGCAAGTGCTCTCCACTGAAATCGTCATCACAACTGAACCAGTTGACATAGAGAGCTCTACTCAACGCCAGTCTACAGATTGGAAACCGCACTACATTTATAGATGCGTGGGAAATTTCTAGCAGTTAAACTAAACAAAAATACGGTAGCCTAGGCCTAGACGTTTTTCGGCCAGATCGCCCGGGTAGCCCACACTGTCATTTTGAGAGCCTGCCCGGGCCAGGAGGGTTAAAGAATGGTCCTACAGAGCCCCCGAAAACGTATTTTACAAGAGTAAAAAATTGAAGGCAATTACCCCCAAAAAACAGGTTATTGCGCGCTCACGCGCACGCACGTGGACTTTGCGAGTTTTCAACCATCGGCACGGTTGCGTGGGATACGTACACAGTTCCCATACAAATCTGAGCCCTCTTGAGTGGCTACACCTGAGGTTACGGTCGGCGCAATTAGGGTGACGCGTCAGGCGCGTCTCTGGGGCTGTGCGTTACATACATCGCCGACGCGTCGCTGGTGCTGTACGGGTTAACCCTTGGGATCCGGGGGGCCTTATATGAAGTTTGGTATTTTCAAAATTCATAATTCAGTAGCTACTGATTGAGACCACCTAGAGCAGTCAATTTTTTTGCAAATTGTAGAACGTTTTCTTGTCTGTAGACTGCCGTTGAGATGACATTGCTACGTTGCGTGGTTGCCGAGTTCTGATGATTATATCAGCGACTTTTTAGCCGCGCATTTTGCCTCATATGAGGCCTCCTGGATTCCAAGGGTTAATACAGTACACTTTATACCGGTACGGTATATCATTTATGTGACCTAGATGTGTGTGAATTTTGTATTTTGTTATTGTATGCTCATTGTTTTCTGTTGTGTTTTGTGTTGTTCCTATTCTGGCTCTGTCTCGAGTCCCCCCACCACCCCCCAAAAAAAAAATAGGTAAAGTGGGGATCGGGCCTGAGTAAATAGATAGAAATAGATAGATAGACGTTATAATTATCAGTATCTATCTCTCTATCTTTTTTTTTTTTTTTTTCCCATGTTTCGAAACTATTTGTATGTATAATTCTCCTTCTGTATCCCCTCAGGCCCTCTGGCATCGATACAAGTTCCGGACAAGACCAACTTCAACATGAACGAGCTGGTGGACCAGTTTAAGACCATGGCGACGAGGGCGGGCTTCGACAACACCTACATCGACTCGGCCGTTAAGAACATCTACAGCACGGAGAGCGTGGTGGGCGGAGGGGGGGGTGGTGGTGGTGGTGGTGGTGGGGGTGGGGGTGGGGGGGCGGCGGACATTAACGAATATCTCAACACCTTGCGGACGGAGTTTCCCGAGGACCACTCGTAAGATAGTTTCCCGAGGATCAGTCTTAACCCCCGCACTTGGGAAAGCCTCTTATACTTCACACCAAACCTTCACCGCGGAAACCCAAGAGATCCGGACAGGCATTTCGATCCACACTCATGTTTCAGCCAACCAAACTTGTCTGGATAGCTTGGGAAAAATCAATTAAAATGTAAAACTTGCAAACTAAACAAACCAAAATTCGGACAAAGACAATATAAAGACAAAACAACTAATCAAAAGTCAATCCGGAAACGAACGAGACGAACACAAGTTATATATCGCACGTATTATTTACATCCAACGTTGCATATCCAGACTTGTATGTCAGCCATCTGGATTTGTCTGGTTGGCTGAAACCTAAGTCTTGTTGTTTAAGTTAGCTATTCGGACTAATGTTTCAGCCATCCAGATTTGTCTGGAATTTCGGCATATCTTGACTTGGCAGATCTAGACCTGTTTTCTCCCCCAATTAATCTGGATGGGCGAGGTTTTGCTGTACTGGTCAAATTATATCACAACGAGGATAATTAATTTACTTTCAACACATTTTGTACACGGACGATAAATTTTGATGGCACAGATCCTGGGACAAGATTCCCTTCTTGTAACTTATATCAACCCTCTCCGGCATATATGACGCGATCACTTCATATGGCGGTTTCGACCAAAAGTATCGTATGACGCGATCGCGTCATATGAACTTAGTGAAATAGCTCAATAATAAGTTTATGGCGCGATTTGCGTCATATTGAGTTAGGTAAGTTAGATCATAATCTGTCGGTTGGTGGCAACCCCAAATTCCTCCGCCTTCTAATGGTCCCTCAGTGCGGGAAAGACTGTTGTGGGGGAATAACCGGCCGCTCGGGCAACCCCTAACTTTCGTAAGTTAATATGTCGGAAAGAGTTAATTAGTTTATCTGAAAATTGATGCCCAGTATAATTTCCCTTGACAAGTGACTCTTAATAGCTGATAAATAATACTCAATTAACCCGGGTAAAGGCGTAGGTAGGAACTATTTATTCATTATCCCCATAGTCAAAATAATAGTCATATTCAGGTGGCTAGTAATCCTCTTCCCCTTGTATAATTATCCTACTAGACGAGACGGAGAAACGGGCGAGGGAACGCCAAAGTGGTCCCGGACCCTGAGAATGGGGACTTTGAATGGTGTTTCTGTTCGCGCTCTGTCTCGTGTCGGCCACCCCCAGCAATGGATATACAGTATATATATATTGACCAACCCACCAGGCAATAAACGAACAAAGCCTATTAATTATAATGTGAAACTTGGCAAACTAAACAAACCAAAACTGGGACAAAGACAAGATAAATACAATATAAAGTCAAATTAACTTACCAAAATCGCTATGTGGAAACGTTTACCGAAATAAAAACTGCGAACTAAAACAGGGACGACACAAGATACATGCCAAAGAACTTATCAAAATCACTATGTGGAAACAACGCTTACTAAAATAAAATGTATGAACTCAAAGAACACAATCTTATCAAAATCGTTATGTGGAAAATAAGTGGAATACTAGCGTTAGTATTTTGTATTGGGTGACTGGTAAGAAGAGAGTCCCCCCCCCCCCCATCTCCCTCCCTCCCTTCCCTCCCTCCCTCCCTTCCCTCCCTCCCTTCCCTTCCCTTCCCTTCCCTCCCTCCCTTCCCTTCCCTCCCTCCCTCCCTTCCCTTCCCTCCCCTCCCTCCCTCCCTTCCCTTCCCTCCCCCCAAGCCCTGATGCCCCCACAAATACATGCTTGGTGTATGGATGCGGTATAGGTAGCGCCAGCCAACTTGACAGTAATCTCGAGCCCTTAACTTCTCATAACTCAAAATGAATGAAAGCAATCAGGCTGAAATTCCTGTCATTTGGGAAGAGTTCACCGGGTAATAGGTGTGGATATTTACAGCCAGTTTGCTCTAGACCCTTTCGGGAAGTTAACGGGTTCAAGATAATTGTCACGTTCGCTGGTGCTACCTACAGGGAAAAATATAAATTTCTTGCATAGAGAAATCCAGCTTCGCCGGAGAAATTTTTCTATCGAAAAATTTACAAATTTAGCTTGTTGTCAAAACAAAAATGCATATATGCTGGCTCGCGGTAATTGACACCTGGATGGCGGTAAACGTTTTAAGGGGAGGTATTTAGTTTGTTCCCTAGACCTCCATCAAGCTTAAAATGTCACCCCCTTGAGTCCCTTTCAAGATAAATTTGTATATTTTTCGGTAGAAAAATTTCCCGGCCAAAGGCCGGTTCCTCTTAAATTACAGGCTCGCTATCGCTCGCCAGGATAAAATTGACACCTGAATGGCACGAAAGGTCTTAATATGGGGTGAAAGTTCTTAAAATCGCTAAACTAATGGGGCAAATGTTTTATAATATCAAAAGCAATGGGGATAAACATGAGGGAGAAAGGAGTCAAGAAAAAAATCCCTCAAGTGGAGATCTGCCCTTAAAACAGTAGGCTGAATGGGGCCGAATGGATACAAGCCAAAGAGAGAGGGAGAGAAAGAGAAGAAAAGCGAGGTGGGCCCCCTTAACGAAGGTAAATATCTGCAGCCAGAACTTCCATATCTATATATATATATATTTACATATATATATACAGGGTGTTCCAGTAATGCTTGTCATAAATGATATGGTGGACTCATCAGACAAACATAAGAATACATTACTCTATGAACATGAGGTTGAGTATTTATAATAACGGAGTTATTACACGATTTAAGTTAACGATAGATACAATGCCATTCAGTCCAAGGGGTAATGTTGCCATTTTAGTGGATTATATCCGTTTGGCCTTCACTATCGCTTGCTAGCCTCAAGATAGTTTTGTATCCAATCGGCGTTCTCTCTTCAGACTAGCGAGCGGTTGCGAGTTGATTTTTTCGGTAGAAAAATCAAATCCGGCAAAGCCGGACATATTTTTCTACCGAAAAGTCAGATCGCTACTGCTCACTATCTTGAGGCTAGCAAGCGATAGCGAAGGCCAAATGGATATAATCCACTAAAATGGCAACATTACCCCTTGGACTGAATGGCATTGTATCTATCGTTAACTCCGTTATTATAAATACTCAACCTCATGTTCATAGAGTAATGTATTCTTATGTTTGTCTGATGAGTCCACCATATAATTTATGACAAGCATTACTGGAACACCCTGTATATATATATATAATCATAAACTCCACCTCCACCCTAACCTAGCCTGAGATTTCGTTAATACTTTATTAATTGGATTTCTAGTTTAGTTTTATAAGGAAGTTGGAGCCGTGAACAAAGATATTTAGCAGAATCACCAGCTAAAATACGGTCGTCGTACATTTATCAATCCATGAAACCCAATTCAACATACCATTTAGCCATCACAAACCCACATTATTATTGCATTTCTGTTTACTATCGATGTCTACGGCTCCAACTTCCTTATAAAACCCAATTCAACATACCATTTATCCATCACAAACCTACATTATTAGTGCATTTCTGTCTAATTATCGATGTTCACGGCTCCAACTTCCTTATAGCCTGCCATCAGAAACGTACATTATTATTGCATTTCTGTTTAATGTCGATGCTCACGGCTCCAACTTCCTTATAGCCTGCCATCAGAAACCTACATTATTATTGCATTTCTGTCTAGTATCGATGGTCACAGCTCCAACTTCCTTATAGCCTGAAACTCGCAAGTGGTCTAATTGGCAACCCGTCATGTCTCTACGAAGGAGTCATCATTTTAATTCTTTGATAGGAAGAAATCAACTATTAAGTTTATTTTATAGGGGCCCACCTCGGTTTTTTTCCTCTCTCTCTCTCCCTCTCTCTCTAGGTTGTATCCATTCGGCCCCATTCATCCTACTGTTTTAAGATGTTTATCCCCATCCAGGTGTCGTTTTTTCCGCGAGCCAGTATATTATTGAAAATGGTTTTGACAGCAGGCTAAATTTGTACATTTTTCGATAGAAAAATTTCTCCGGCAAAGCCGGACATCTCCATATAATGCTGGCTCGCGATATTCGACACCTGGTTGGGGATAAACGTCTTAAAACATAAGGCTGAATGGGGCCGAACGGATACAAGAAAGAGAGAAAGAGAAAAGGAGAGAAAAAAAAGCAGGTGACCCCCCTTAAGTTTTCTGTATGCTTAACCCCAAACTAATATTTGTTTAGTAATTCTTCATATACATCTTTCACTAAACTCTATTTTTGTCCAGCTGATCGTCAATTGAATCTCTTATTAGCGGATTTCTCGATTCTTAATGGAAATATATGAAACTACTACTACGGCGGCTGTGTCGTATTATTATGTTAAACTTGCAAAATAAACAAACCCAAGCGTATACGAACACGGTAAAAAGACAAGACAACGAATCAAAATCGCTGTGGAAACAACGCTTAAGTAAAATAATTCTTTATGAAATAAAAGAACACAATCCACCACATAGGGTGTACATCACTACATGAACAAGCGTCGTATTAATGCCAAGTTTTCAGAATAAGCATCTTTTCGCTACAAAATCTACCTTAAAATTAAAATTTAAAACTTGCAAACTAAACAACCCAAAACTGGGACAAAGACAATATTATAAGGTCAAATTAACTTATCAAAATCGCTGTGTGGAAACAACGCTTATAACAGATTAACTTGCGGGTGTAGTGATGTACACCCTATGTGGTGGATTGTGTTCTTTTATTTATAAAGAATTATTTTACTTAAGCGTTGTTTCCACAGCGATTTTGATTAGTAGTCTTGTCTTTTTACTGTGTTCGTATACATTTTGGTTTGTTTATTTTGCAAGTTTTACATTATAATTAATATTACTTTTTAGTTTGTTTCCCTGGACCTCTATCAAGCTTAAAAAAACACCCCCTAGAACCCCCTTCAAGATAAATTTGTACATTTTTCGATAGAAAAATGTCTCTGGCGAAGCTGGATTTCTCCAGAAAATGGACACCTGGATGGGGCTGAAAGTCTTAAAACAGTAGGGTGAATGGGGCGGAATGGATACAACCCACAGACATTATACTTATAGCCGAGTAACCAAGATAGAAACATGGCAATTTACCCTCAGCTGGAGAAACATAGACTATACGCACCTCATGTATATATGCTGTTTTATTTAAGGGTATACACTACTAATATGTCAGTCTCTCTATATTAAGAATTATTGTATAAGAGATAGTTAGCCAATAAATACTAGACAATTATATCGGATTATATTTTGAATTACCTATACTGTATATTAAGTTGTTGTTGTTGTTCCCCAAGCTGCCTGGCCGAACAGCCCCAAGGCCCCGAGCAATTCCAAGGCCATAACCGAGCGCCCCCACAGAACCCTCCCCGCCGACCACAATAAAGCCTGGGTGACCGAAGCCACTCCATGGCGGGGAGCTCAGGAGGGTGCGGAAACGCCCGGGAAACCAAAGCCCCACCCAGGGCCCTGTGCCCCTCAGCAATTATGAAGAGAAAGTTGAGGGGCAAGGGAAAAATGTGACGCTTTGGCTTCCAATCTTGGTAGATTGGGAGGTCAATCCACGGAAAAGACGCCGTCACTCGAGTTCTAGAAAATATATAAGTTAAAATGTAAAACTTGCAAACTAAACAAACCAAAATTGGGACAAGGACAATATAAAGTCAAATTAAATTATCAAAATCGCTATGTGGAAACAACGCTTACTAAAATGAAAATTATTAAATAAAAGAACACAATCCACCACATAGGGTGTACATTACTACATGAGCAAGTTAATCTGTTTCCCAAGCAAACTAATCGCACATATAACAACGCACTATCGTCACGTTAAAGGAATTAGTCAAGTTTGGGAAGTCCGGGACAGTCAGAGTAAGCTATGGGTATGGCAGAGATCGCTCAGTTCTCACTCTGATAGACCAGCCCATCACCACTGTATATTAAGTAACAGGCTTCCTTAACATTAATCATAAATTTTATACCCCAACACACTTGAATTAGCTGATGAAAGCATATGGTCCTCCCGGGACACCACACCCAGAACATAAGCATCTAAGCCATTACACCACCAACACAAATTTGATATCTTGGTGTTAACGGTGCGGTGGTGTGCTTTACTTTAATTAATGAAATCAACAAATACATGTGGCACTCTAAGGACTCGAACCTAGGATACTCGCATAAAATTTCCGCACACTGATGCATTACGCTATCAAGACAGCCTCCTGGAGTGCTACCACCAGGTTCGGCCCCTATACTGTTGGGTGGAGAGGGCCAGTCCGGAGAAACATTACGCACTGTACCCTCTGGATCCATTTCGTCCAGGTTGGGCCCAAGGCGCCAGGTCTGGGTCCGGAGGGAGCGACATCCACCGCCAGTGTGCCGCCATTAGGCAACTTGGATATGAACAATAAAGCTCTGTCGCAGCACTGTCATATGAAAACTATGCCAGCGCCAATAACAAGGCTTGGGCGGGTGCCCAACCCCGAAAGGGGTTGAAATAGGGGAGCTATCCCCCCGCCAAAGGTGGCTTTCTAGGGCCTTTCCTAGCTGATGCTGAGAGGATTGGGTTAAGTCATGTGGTGATGGGCTGGTCTATCAGAGTGATAACTAAGCGATGTCTGCCATACCCATAGCTTACTCTGACTGTTCCTTTTACTTATATATTTTCTAGATCTCAAGTGACGGCGTCTCTTCCGTGGATTGACCTCCCAATCTACCAAGATTGCAAGCCAAAGCGTCACATTTTTCCTTTGCCCCTCAACTTTCTCTTCATAATTGCTGAGGGGCACAGGGCCTTGGGTGGGGCTTCGGTATCTCGGACATTTCCGCGCCCTCCTCGGCTTCTTGCCTGTGAGCGGCTTCGGTCACCCAGGCATTTTTGTGGTAAGCAGGGAGGGTTCTGTGAGGGCGCTCGGTTATGGCCTTGGCCTTGCTCGGGGCCTTGGGGGTGTTCGGCCAGGCAGCTTGGGGAACAACAACAACCAGGCTTCACTGTATAGTAATGGCTGTTGGTCCACAAGTCTATCCCCATTCCCCCTATTAGTCGCCTTGTACGACACGCAGTAGGATGTGTGGGGCATATTATTTTTTTCCTCCACCATAGGTGAAGGCCCCCTTACCCCCTGGGGGGAATTTATATAAGGACTTGGTCAGACTTAACCCTTTGAGCCCAGATGGCCTTCGTACAGGGTATATCGAGCTTTCCCCCGTGGGGCTGTTACATGGCTTAAAATTGCGCTAGAGAAAGTTTTGTTGTCTTGGCGGATGGTCCTCCCCCTGTTACTACCTCCTTGTTGCGGTTGGGGGGCTTCGGGGCCGGCAACTGGAGCTTGGTGGGGAAGGGTTCCTACCTTCTCCCCTCGGGCTCTCATCGTCGGCTTGTCTAATTGTGTGTAGTTTTTCTTTCCTCTTTTTATGTTTTTCTCCTTCTGTTCGTATTCTATCCCTTTTGGTTTAACTTTGTGGAGTTTTCATCTCTGTTCAAATTATGTTGTGTTGGGTGAGTGAGCTGGTCTTTGCTGGGATTGGTACTTTGGCCCGGAACCAATTGTGGTGACAGTGGTGACATATTGGCTCACCCGAGAGTGTAAGGACCTGTGGTTCGGTAACGTAACTAATGTTACAGTTCCTGGGCGGGACCATCTCTGTTGTGCGGCTCAGGATCCAGGGGTGCCGTTCCTTGGTGTTGGGACTCTTGGCTCTCTGACTGGTTAGCCCATAATTATGTAAAGACTGGAGATGTTTGCATGGTTTCATGCCCTCAGTCTCATCAAGCGGGTTATGCTTACACTTGAACCTCTGTTTACATTTCAATGCCATCCCCTTGCAAGGGGTAGGATAGGAAGCTGACACTTGGGAGTCTGTCCCCACTTGTGTCGTTGGTTAAGGTTTAGGGTTCCATGGTTTGTAAAGGTTGGCTTACATATGACGCAGATGGACCTTTCTCATGAGAACAGTGCCTGACATTGGACCGATGCTCCAACCGCTGGAAAAAGAAATCAGTGAAGCATTCATGCCTGCTTTAACAGAGAGGCAAGGCATCATGCAAGAGCTAAGAGATCTATTAGTTCTTCCGCCAAGGTTCGTAGGTATGGGGATCATAAACCCAGTGGAGGCTGCGCCTTATGAGCACCAAAATTCCTTTAAACTTACTACGTCTCTGACAGAAAAAATACAGGAGCAAAAGGAAAATGAGGAGGTGGACGAAGAGGAACAACGAAATGCAAAACATGAAATAACAAAGAGCAGAGAAGAGAGACAGAAACATAGCTTAGAACAAATTAAGACCGAATGTAGTGAAGAACTGAAAATGAGAGTTGGGATGGCGCAAGACACGGGGGGCTTCAAATTGGCTCACTTCATTACCAATAAAGGAAAAAGGCTTCAGCTTAAATAAACAAGAATTCATTGATGCCGTAGCCTTGAGGTATGGGTGGCCAGTTTTGAACCTGCCGCTGAAATGTGCATGTGGTGAAATAAACAACTCAAACCACCCCTTCGGGGATCACGGCGTCAGGCAATAGATAGATAGATAGAAACCACTGTATGACCTGTAAGAGAGGAGGATTCTTCTGTATCCGGCATGATGAAGTACGAGACATCACTGTACAAATGCTGGACGAGGTGTGCCATGATGTCAGAATCGAACCGGAACTTCTGCCTATGGACGGACAGCGCTTGGTCCACGATACTGCAAATACTTCAAATGAAGCAAGAGTGGATGTAAGTGCTTGAGGTTTTTGGACGAGGGGACAACAGGCTTTTTTTTACATCAGAATCTTCAACCCAAGAGCACAAACATATCGTAAGCGAGGACTCAAGGCGGCATACTTGAGAAACGGAAGTGAGAAGAAACTTGCTTATGAAGAAAATATTTGAACAGGGATCAAGGAAGCTTTACTCCTCTGGTCTTCTCATCGTCGGGAGGAATGGGACCTTCTGCAAGTGTCTTCTATGCCAGATTAGCTGAACAAATATCGGAGAAAAAGCGCCAGCATAGAAGCCAAGTCATAACTTGGATGAGATGCCGGCTCTCTCTCTCTTCTCAGATCTGCACTCCTGTGTCTCAGGGGTACAAGGTCCTCCCCGCTACAGAGGACAAGAGTGAGAGACTTGGACTTTGAAATGGCCGTGGCGGAGGGCCGAATTGGGGAACATCTAGGTTGCATGTAGGGAGGTACCGATACAATAAGATAAACTTTAAGGGAACTAGAATAAGTTAGATTGTAGGCCTATACACCACTTTGTAATTGTCACTTTAATAAAAAGGAAGAAAAAAAAAGGTAAAACAAATAGAAGGAAACATGCTTACATTACTGAAATGTTTGTGGACATGCAGTAATGCAAGTAATGGTCACTCTTCTGTAAATCTAAAATGGCTTACTTAAGAATGGGACAGGGGTGGGACCTTCTATTTTTTATTTTTTTTATTTTTTTTTTTAGTTAAAAAAATGTTGGCTCACTGGTATTCCTGTGTGGTGTCCCGAGTTGGAATCCCGGGAGGACCATATGCTTTCATTAGTTTATTCAAGAACATTGGGGTATGTAATTGATGATTAATGTTAAGAACGGGGTGTTACTTATTCCTCCCGACATACCTTCTCTCCACCTGGTCTGCTTAGTAAACACTTGGAACAGCAGGGCTTATTATTTATGGTTGGTGATGGTGGAACTCCTCCCCTGGTTCCGGCTTCGACCTCTGGCGCTACTTCTGACGTTTCCCTGGATCCTTCAGTGGCCTCCTCGTTTACAGTTGTAGGAGAGACTCATCCCTCTCCCAAGCCACACTTACCTCCTTCATGTAGTTCTGTTGGCCCTGTTACATTGGAGCCATATGTCCCTCCCAAATCCAAACCTCGTCCACGTCGTCCTGCCCCACCAACTTCTGTCCAGTTTCAAACTATTTTTGGCTCCAGTAAGTGGCCTAAAATGTTTAATATTAATTATGACGTAGGTAATGACCTTGCTCTTGACTCCTTACTACGCTCTGACATCTCTGATGTTGAAATCCGTACGGGTACGGATGACTTTTTCCTCCTTGAAGCTCGGACTGAGGCCCAATCTCGTTCTCTTCAGGATTGGTTGGTCGATCCACCATCCCAAAGCACAAGACTCTTAATAACTGTGTTGGGACAGTTGTTATCCCTCATGAGATTCATATTGATACACCATTTGAGGACTCTGCATCCTGGAGAACATGGGACCGTCTGATACTCCAGCACTGTGGGTTGAGACGTATATGTCTTGTCGCGGTTCCCAGCGTGATGGCCCCCTCCATATCGCTAAACTGACTTTCGAAGGACGTGACTTGCTCCCTTTTGTTAGGATAGCTGGCTGTATGAAAACGTGTCCCCCGCCTTAGACAATGTGTGGGGATCGGTTTTTACACCATACCCGAAAGAGGATTTATGGAGCTCCGATCTTACTCTCAACCATCTGAACAATTTAACCAGCACACCTAAACTTCGTTAAATGCGGAAATAGCCTCACGAAAATATCATGCCCTGGTGGGGGCACGAACTCTCGACCCTTGGGTGTGAGGCAGGCACCTTACCAGTTAGACCAATAGAGATATCCCACTTGGCCTGTTCGGCTCAGGGTATTTCCGCATCCGAGGTCTGTTTAGGCTAGCCTATTTTCACTGACTTTACACTACTTCACCTTCCGGGAAGCGAAAGCTCCGAACAGAGAGGAACAAGCTTGAGCCGAATCGACCGAGAGTCCGTCAGAGAGATGAACGGGAATGGTGAGTCAACTTCGCTGAGCGATGCTGGGTATGGGTGTGGGGATCCCCACAGGACAAGGAAGAGGATAGGAGAGAGCAGGGAGTGTTGTGAGACTCGATTGGGTTGGGTTGTGGAGTTGCCAGCCGCCCAAGCGAGTTGCCAACTGGGCAGTTTGTAGGTGCGTGTAGCATCGCTCAGTGAAGTTGACTCACCATTCCCATTCATCTCTCTGACGGACTCTCGGTCGATTCGGCTCAAGCTTGTTCCTCTCTGTTCGTTCCTCTCTGTTCGGAGCTTTCGCTTCCCGGAAGGTGAAGTAGTGTAAAGTCAGTGAAAATAGGCTAGCCTAAACAGACCTCGGATGCGGAAATACCCTGAGCCGAACAGGCCAAGTGGGATATCTCTATTGGTCTAACTGGTAAGGTGCCTGCCTCACACCCAAGGGTCGAGAGTTCGTGCCCCCACCAGGGCATGATATTTTCGTGAGGCTATTTCCGCATTTAACGAAGTTTAGGTGTGCTGGTTAAATTGTTCAGATGGTTGAGAGTAAGATCGGAGCTCCATAAATCCTCTTTCGGGTATGGTGTAAAAACCGATCCCCACAAATGCCAGAGTTGCTGGAAGTTTGGTCCCCCGGCCAAGTATTGCCAAGAGAATCCGCGACTATGCCCCCTGTGTGGCGGTTCAGATCAACTTCGGGAGGCTTGCAATGCATCCTGCCATTCCTGCCTCAATTGCGGTGATCCGCATGCCGTCTTTTCCAACATACAGTACTGTACAGTACATACATATATACGGGTTTAAAGACCGCAACTGTCCACAGTGAATGTGGCTTCCATGGTACAATCACAGTAATGCACACAGTGCACAGCAATCATAACACGGTGGCTACAGTCTTTACTGCAGCACAGTACAACAAAGTCTTGCCACAACAATGCCCCATCATGTTATCACTGTGGCTGATGTTGGTATAGCGCTAACAGTGTCTCAGCAAAACTCAATAAAGTCCCCCTGAAGCACTTGCACCTGGCAAAATCGCACCACACCAGCCTTAACCGTGCTACAATAAAGCAGTAACAAGAAATCACCGTAACTGCTACAGAGGCTGACTGCACCACTGAAGTGACGGGCAGTGGGGTCGCTGCATCCCTACGCCAGAGAGAAAGGCCGACTTGTGCCAGTGGGCTGTAAGAGTAAGACACTAGGGAACCTTGGGGCACACACAGTGGTGGGCAGTGGGGTCGCTATATCCCTACACCAGAGAGAGAAAGGCCGTCTTGTGCCAGTGTGGGGATCGGTTTTTACACCATACCCGAAAGAGGATTTATGGAGCTCCGATCTTACTCTCAACCATCTGAACAATTTTACCAACACACCTAAACTTCGTTAAATGCGGAAATAGCCTCCCGAAAATATCATGCCCTGGTGGGGGTACGAACTCTCGACCCTTGGGTGTGAGGCAGACACCTTACCAGTTAGACCAATAGAGATATCCCACTTTGCCTGTTCGGCTCAGGGTATTTCCGCATCCGAGGTCTGTTTAGGATAGCCTACTTTCACTGACTTTACACCAGTGGGCTGTGAACTAGGGAACCATCATCCATGGGGCACACCAAAGTGGTGGGTGGTGGGGTCGCTACATCCCTACACCAGAGAGAAAGGCCAACTTGTGCCAGTGGTCTGTGAGAGTAAGACACTATAGGGAACCTTGGGGTACACCATTATGGCCCCACTGCCTTCACCACTCTCAGGAAGAAAGATAAAAATAAGAATGATGAAAAAGGTAAAGTCAGAACCGGCTATGGGAAGTAGAGGACACCAACCCTCACTCTGATAATCCAGCCCACCACAAACACTTGCTCTCATTTTCATTATCATAGTGCTATCCTTGATTTGAAACCGAGTCGGGGCTTCTCTCACAGAGCGGCCATCTCCCATTTGAAGGACCATGGTCTGTTGCTTTCATTGACATATGCTAGAGTGGCTACCTCTGGTTTGCGACATGCTTTCACGCAACTTCTAACCTGAGTGACTCGCCCTCCTCCAACAAATCGCTTTTCGCCACTCCTCCCCCACTGTTCGTTTTCGGCTGTTTATTTTTCGTGGCCGGGAGTGTTGTAATATTTGTGCATAATATACGTTGATCAGCCTAGTATTTTCCGCAACTTTGGGCTTAAATTTACAGTTGCTGGGGCTATGGGGTTCCACATGTAGGATAAACCGAGTTGGTGGTGGGGGGGATATTATTATGTTTTTTACACCAACCAACTTCACTTCTAAACTCAATTCATGAAATCAACAAATATATGTGGCACTCAGAGGACTCTAACCCAGGATACTCACATCGAAATTCCGCGCGCTATGCATTACGCTATCAAGACAGTTATATTTGAGGAATTGATGAGAGATTACTCTGCTGGTTTTTAATACAATTTTGCCTTTTTGGGGTAACATCCTTAAACCTAACATGCTAGTGGGGATAGTAATGATATCGGTAGTACTGTATTTTCTTCTTGTGTAGCCTAGCCTAGAATTTTTTATTCATGACTGCCACCCGTCCTGAATTAAAATAAGAAAAAGGAGGATTGCCAGGGGGTGTTTAACTAGACTGACAAGGGATATCGATGCATTTATGGAATGGGCCCGTGTGTTGGAAGCCAAGGCTAAAATTACTTTAATCCATAAGTGATTCAATGAGCTGGAGTTGATAAATTACCACATGTATGAACTGTATGATGGGCGGGTGACCAACCCCGAAAGGGGTTGAAATAGGGGAGCCTCCTCTATCATTAGCAATTTTTTTTAGCAAGCAGGCAGTTTGAAATATCTTTATTACACCATTTGGGCTTATTATTATGGCCTGGACGCCGTATTTTCGATGGTATGCAGTCTTGCACTGCTTTTAGGTAAATGGTTTCGAATAACTTGCGCCAAAGGCGGCTTTCTAGGGCCTTCCCTAGCTGATGCTGAGAGGATTGGGTTCTAGTCATGTGGTGATGGGCTGGTCTATCAGAGTGAGAGTTGAGCGATCTCTGCCATACCCATAGCTTACTCTGACTGTTCCTTTTACTTATATATTTCCTAGATCTCAAGTGACGGTGTCTCTTCCGTGGATTGCCCTCCCTACTGCCAACCTAGAGGTTGGCAGATTGGGAACCAAAGCGTCACATTTTTCCTTTGCCCCTCAACTTTCCCTTCATAATTGCTGAGGGGCACAGGGCCCTGGGTGGGGCTTTGGTTTCCCGGGCGTTTCCGCACCCTCCTCAGCTCCCCGCCATGGAGTGGCTTCGGTCACCCAGGCTTTATTGTGGTAGGCAGGGAGGGTTCTGTGGGGGCGCTCGGTTATGGCCTTGGCTTTGCTCAGCGCCTTGGGGCTGTTCGGCCAGGCAGCTTGGGGAACAAAAAAAAAAAAAAAAAAAAAAATCAGATTTGTCAGAAATTTAGACATTTACGTATTTACGCGGGCAGCTGAAAGGGGAAGCCCAGAAACTATTAGAGGGGTTCAGTTTAGTAGCCGGTAGATATGTCACCGCAGTAAGCTTGCTAGAAAAGACGTATGGTCGGCCCTACAGAATAAAAGCTGCTCACATATCAAATTTGTGTGATTTACCTGATCCAGCTTCTGAGGTACATGCGCTTAAGAGGAGACTGACCGTTTGTTTGGTCTATTAATTAATTTATTCATATATTTTGTTAGTTTCCTCCCTAGACCTCCATCAAGCTTAGAAAACATGCCCTAGACCCCCCTTTAAGATAAATTTGTACATTTTTTGGTAGAAAAATTTCCCGGCCAAAGGCCGGTTCCTCTTAAAATTGCAGGCTCGCTATCGCTCGCCATGAAATAATCAACACCTAAATGGCACGAAAGGTCATAAAATTGACAACAAAATGGGGGGAAAGGTGTTAAAATCGCCAAACTAATGGGCCGAACGTCTTATAATCTCAAAACTAGTGGGGCTAAACATTAGGGCAAATGTGCTCCAGCTTATGAGGTACAGTTTGTCGTGATTTGACAGCGCTGCACCACTTCCCCAACCCCCCTCCCTCACTCCACCTCCTGCCCTTCCACTATTGGCAGGAGATGGAATGAGGGAGGGGGGTTGGGGAGGTGGGTGCGACGCTGCCTAGATACGATTTGCTGGGATGGTTGAGAAATGGAATGTGTGCGACAAGCTGTACATGCACTTAAACATTTCTACGCATCCTTCGAAAGTATCATCCGCTCCATTGAAACCCTCCAAGTTAGTATTGAGAAGGTATGTACGGTCGCGCTAATAAGTCATGTCCCAGCTGTCATTACGTTTGGCTCGCTCTATGCTGTATTAAACTATTAATGTCTGTCAGATGTTGAATAGGGTGGGTAAGTGTAGGAACATGGTTGTATATCTCACTCAAAAAGAAGAAATCATGTGTAAATATTGCTGATACCAATTATTGATCAAAACATAATTGGTGTTGAGACATCACTTATTAGCCCGGTTGTACAGTAATCCTTATGAATAAACTGCCTTCACCGCTTCGTGAGAATATATACAAGTCTCCCTCACTATCCGATGCCATGATTTATGATTTTATTATAGGTTTTTTAGGTGTTTGGGTTTTGGTTGGTCCGAGAACGCATCCCCATTTACCCCATTAATTTTAGGGTTCGCTATACAATGTTCCAATTTAACCCCTTATTGGCGGCGCTCGACTTAAGTCGTGCACCAATTTGAAGCAAGTTAGGAGCATTATTAAGGCTTTTAAAGGGTTAAAATCGAGTGCAAATGGCCGGGAGCGCAGCGGGCCAGACAGCCGACTCCCAGGGCTTACCGCCGCCCATTAACTCATGTTCCCTGTGTTCTCGAGAGGCCGGCAGTGTAGCCAGTAGTGAGCATATCTGGGAAAAATATACCGCTATACGCTAAACTCCCATGTTCGTGGCACCACTGCGAGAGAACCACGAGTGCTACGTAGCTCGTTCTGGTCTCATTTTGAAGCTTTTAGCGCCTAGTTTTTTGCTGAATGAAATGCTGGGTGTGAAGGGAATTTTTCTGTCCTGACAACTCCCCAGGCCCACTTTAGGATCAACCTTTCCTGGTACCTGGCGTGGGGCTCGAACCTCTGAAGGGAGTTTAACCCTCCTAAAAACCCACAGGTTTTGAGATGCCTTGGGTGGGGTTCGAACCTTGGTTAGTGACCATGGCCATCACCACCAGGCCCGCGCGCTAATCCACTGTACTACCACGGACGTACTAAAAGTATAGTAACCTTTGTCCGATTTTTAAGAACCAGGTGATAGTCTCGTGGTGATTCACGTGATGAGTTTATTGGACTTACCATCAACGACTATTTTACACTATACCTGGCGTCAACTCGGGTAGTACATTATTGGGGTTGCCGGATATTTTCCAGGGCATTACACTGAATACATTTCTTTTCATGCAGATACTTGATTGATCATTCAGGAGGGCCTGAATATGCTCAAATGAGCCCAAAACACCCCGCTAGAGAAGGGTTAAGATCGGGTTTTCAGGAACGTAACCCAATCGTAAATCGAGGGAGACCTGTACCTTCACCATATATATATAAATATATAAAGGTGATGAAGGATGGAGTGAAGAAGTATATGAGTGAAGGCGGTGCTGGATGGGAGGAGGGGCGTTGACTGACTGGGGACAGAGGTGCATGGGGCCGTTTCGTTCGTGGCCACTCCTTCGGGAATTACAGCGTCTGGCATGAATATTCTTTCCTCTCACTTAAACATTAGGCTACCATAGTGCAGTGGGAATATGAACATGATTAGATTAATATCCAGTATTCGAGTATGGATAATAAGTCGTAGGCGTGTGCATAAACCTTTAACCCCTTCAGACTCATATGACGCAGAGGTTGCCAGATTAGCAATAAGAAATAGAGTTCTCTCACTCTTATAATCACCTCTCCAAAATTAGTTTTCTGCCCACAGCTAACTCAAAGACAACTGCAGAGGTTGAAGTAACTAAACTAAAGGTTTATAAATACCCCTGATGGTAACAAAGGCTTTCAAGTATCCCCAATAGGCTCAACACAGCTAACTCAAAGACAACTGCAGAGGTTGAAGTAACTAAACTAAAGGTTTATAAATACCCCTGATGGTAACAAAGGCTTTAAAGTATCCCCAATAGGCTCAACACAGCTAACTCAAAGACAACTGCAGAGGTTGAAGTAACTAAACTAAAGGTTTATAAATACCCCTGATGGTAACAAAGGCTTTAAAGTATCCCCAATAGGCTCAACACAGCTAACTCAAAGACAACTGCAGAGGTTGAAGTAACTAAACTAAAGGTTTATAAATACCCCTGATGGTAACAAAGGCTTTAAAGTATCCCCAATAGGCTCAAAATTGCGTCATATGTCGGAGAGGGTTAACCGTCTTGGTGGTGTAATGGTTAAGGTGTCTAAAAATCTGTGTGTGATAACCCGGGTTGGAATCCCGATGGATCACATATTACATGCTTTCATTAATTTCATTGGAGGTGTTTGGTGTTGTGGTGAAATTAATAAAAACAAATGATAGCTAGATAGAAATGAAGGATCTAGCTTCCTTTGTCGAATGTTACCAGAGACAGAATTATTCAATATGGAGAGCCTTGCTAATGACTTTACGGCAGCTAAAACCCGTACGGCTGCCACCTTCGCTACTGTTAAGGGGAGATATCCACTTGAGGGATTTTTTTCTTGACTCCTTTCTCCCTCATGTTTAGCCCCATTGCTTTTCTAATTTTAAGACGTTCGCCCCATTATTTTGACGATTTTAAGAACTTTCGACCCATTTCTGTCAATTTTAAGACCTTTCGTGCCATTTAGGTGTCGATTTTATCCTGGCGAGCAATAGCGAGCCTGTTATTTAAGAGGAACCGGCTTTCAGCCGGGACATTTTTCTACCGAAAAATTTACAAATTTATCTTGAAAGGGGGCCAGGGGGGTGTAATTTCAAGCTTGATGGAAGTCTAGGAAACACACTAAACACCTCCCCTTAATAGAAGTTCAAGTAGAGGTGTAAATAAGAGTACCATTGAGAAGCAGTCATTTTGTCAACAATAATGATGTATTATATTTTTTCCACCAACCAACTTCACTTTTTCTAAACTCAATTAACCCGTACAGCCCCAGCGACGCGTCTGACGCGTCGGCGATGTATGTAACGCACAGCCCCAGTGACGCGCCTGACGCGTCACCCTAATTGCGCCGACCGTAACCTCAGGTGTAGCCACTCAAGAGGGCTCAGATTTGTATGGGAACTGTGTACGTATCCCACGCAACCGTGCCGATGGTTGAAAACTCTCAAAGTCCACGTGCGTGCGCGTGAGCGCGCAATAACCTGGTTTTTTGGGGTAATTTCCTTAAATTTTTTACTCTTGTAAAATACGTTTTCGGGGGCTCTGTAGGACCATTTTTTAAGCTTTTTGAGCGGTTTTTCGTGGTTTTTCCTTCATTCCTAACCCATTCGCTATTGTT
Organism: Paralithodes platypus; assembly: GCA_032716605.1. Taxonomy (NCBI): domain Eukaryota; kingdom Metazoa; phylum Arthropoda; class Malacostraca; order Decapoda; family Lithodidae; genus Paralithodes; species Paralithodes platypus. The sequence goes on from CM064582.1 coordinate 9,646,692, forward strand.
TCTGGAATAAAACAATTTTTTGAAAACCGGCCGGGTTCTGGTGAACAAACATTACAAAACCAGCCGGGGCTCCACGGGTTAATAATGAAATCAACAAACACATGTGGCACTCCGAGGACTCCATCACCTAGGATACTCGCATTGATATTCCGCGCACTTATGCAGGGGAGATTTCCACTTGAGGGATTTTTTTTCTTGACCCCTTTCTCCCTCATGGTTAGCCCCATTGCTTTTGATATTTTAAGACGTTCGCCCCATTAGTTTGGCGATTTTAAGAACTTTCACCCCATTTCTGCCAATTTTAAGACCTTTCGTGCCATTAAGGTGTAAAAATTTTCCTGGCGAGCGACAGCGAGCCTGCAATTTAAGAGGAATCGGCCTTCGGCCGGGAAATTTTTCTACCGAAAAATTTACAAATTTATCTTGAAAGGGGGTCAAGGGGGTTTAATTTTAAGCTTGATGGAGGTCTAGGGAATAAACTAGATACCTCCCATTAACACTATCAAGACACTAAACAGTAATAAGTGCGTTCACAATATGCGTACATTCCTGGGTCTGTTCTACCGTCAGTGCAATATGTAGCATCGGGAAGAGCAACATTGAAGCTGCAAGGGGGAGTTTACGTGAGCTCAGCACGAACAGGTGTATGAGGTATAGTCTATTCGCTGTCAGTAGGGGCGAGAAATCATGAATTCTAACCTCTGTAACTCAAAAACGACTAGAGTAATCGAGCTAATATGTCTACCATTTGGGAAGAGTCAGTCAAGGAATAGATGTGGAAATGTACACCCCATTTGCTCCAGCCCTTTTTGAGTTACAGAGGATAGATAGAGGTCATGATTTCTCGCCTACTTACAGCGAATAGACTATAGTCACTCTGCAGTACAAGGATAAAGATAGGTTTTTCCTCGATACATGCTGCAGTGGTAGATGCCTTACCCCAATATAGAATTTCCAAAGGTATTAAGGGGGGATGGTTCACTTTTTGGGCGATTTTTGCATGTATTCATTATTTTTATAGTTTCCTCCCTAGACCTCCATCAAATTAAAAAAAAAAAAAAACATCCATCCTTCTAGATTAATTTGTAAATTTTTCAGTAGAAATCTTTTCCGAGCCAAAGGCCGGTTCTTCCAACATTACAGGCTCACTATCGTTCGCCAGGGGGAAAATCGACACCTAAATAGCACGAAAGGTCTGAATATTGACGAAGAAATGGGGCGAAAGGTGTTAAAATCGCCAAACTAATGGGCCAAAGGTCTTAAAATCTCGAAAATAATGGTGCTAAGCACGAGGGAAAAAGGGACCAGAAAAACGGCCCATGTCCCCTTAAGGGCGTACTCAATAAGTTACAAGATTCAGAATATAGGTTAGCAGATGCTTTTCTACAGCGCAGTAGATCATTCATTCAACGCTACTCAGTTAAATAAGCCAACTCCTCAAAATGTTCCTCCAAATGCCGTATCGGTCAGCGGTAAAGAGGACAGCGAGATTCAGTCGTGCACCTCTCATCGGGCCGCGTCAGGCGCTGTTGCCTTATGGAAGTCAAAACTAGCTACTGGTCAACTTTGATTTCGGAGATGCGAGAAGTTAAAGAAATGCCAGACCACCATCACCAGGCATCCACAGCATCCAATTCAACAGCAGAGCCGCCAAACCGGATTGCTACCGTCCAAGTATGCAACACAAACAACTCCTACAGGCAGCAACATGGCGACCACCGTGAAGGACAACATCATGGCGGCCACCCAATAGAAAACTTACCACGCAACCGCTTGAGAGAGAACGTACCAAACAGGATCGGGGACTATTCTAATCCGACCGAGAACATGAGCATCGCCATCTGCAACAGCCTATGGCCCTTGCACCAGCCCAACTACCTCATATTCCGGCCACACCACCAGACCAGGAACGTGCACCAGCAGAAACAACAGAGAACCTGAACCTGAGAACCTGTCATCCCAGTTTGGTTTGTTTATTTTGCAAGTTTTACATTATAATATTACTTCATTCATTCCTAAAAAGGCGAAAGAGTGGCACCCACGTGGACCTAGCCACCTCAGACGATTGAACGCTTCCCCTTCAACCTGGCAAGCCTAGACAAGCCAAACTACAGCCAAGCATCAAATACATCAATGGCCCTATGGCGTTCATCGGGAAAAAATACCCAGCAACAGCTGCAACAACTAATCTGCCATTTCAACGAGGTAGAAATAATAAAATAACATGCCAGACTTGGGGAATGTGCAACCCACTTCTACCCCTAATATCTGATGTGGTGATGGGCTGGTCTATCAGTGGTGATGGGCTGGTCTATCAGAATGAGAGTTGAGCGTTCTCTGCCATACCCATAGCTTACTCTGACTGTTCCTTTTACTTATATATTTTCTAGATCTCAAGTGACGGCGTCTTTTCCGTGGATTGACCTCCCTACTGCCAACCCTGGCAGATTGGGAGCCAAAGCGTCACATTTTTCCTTTGCCCCTCAACTTTCCCTTTATAATTGCTGAGGGGCACAGGGCCTTGGGTGGGGCTTTTGTTTCCCGGGCGTTTCCGCACCCTCCTCAGCTCCCCGCCTTTGAGTGGCTTCGGTCACCTGGGCATTATTAGTGGTAAGCTGGGAGGGTTCTGTGGGCTCGGTTATGGCCTTGGCCTTGCTCGGGACCTTGGGGCTGCTCGGCCAGACAGCCTGAGGAACAGCAACAACAACAACAACCCCTAATATCTACAAGCCCTCACCTTTCCCAGACACCAACCCAGTTCCGCCGCCTGGTTCTGGCCCGAAAAACTCCAGGATTTGCATCGCAATATCACTCTCCCTTCTCGTCTTGCGGCTGGCTCGCCTTCACTCACTCACGCTGGACCTGTGTGAAGTTTCTAGCTTCTCCCCTGCTACAAAGTCTTTCCAGGAGTATGGGAGGCAAGCTAAGTTGGTTAGTGGTGACTTGTGAACTATCACACACTTGCTGAACTTCGTCGGTAGTACTAGACAAAGTAGTGCAGGAGCGAGACTGTTCAGAAAGTCTAGGGGTGTCCTCACAACAAGCGCTATGTTGAAAGTAAATCCGACCTGAGGGGTTTATGGCAGATTCACACTTCCAACGCTAAGTCCCTTAAGTGATATTACAGGTCTTGGAAGATCGAAATAACTCTTGGACTTCTGAGCTACGTCTGAATTGTCAAATACAGTAGAGCAATTCCTCGACCGGCACTCGAACCTAATCGATTCAACGTTCCTTGATCTCCAGTTTTATAACTGGGTGATTCTGGACGTCTAAAGTGACTATTATAACAAGTCTCAGAGTTTGTAACTGTCTTATCTGCCCAAGGACTGCTTGGTAAGGATTAAAAAATTGAATCTAAGCCAGCAGGCTGAATGCTTTATGATGGGTTTGTCAGCGGTGTCCGGTGCACGGAAACCCCGGGCATCAAGGGCACGGTGGGCATCTTGGTTTTTCTTGAGGTTGTAGAGTAAGGTGCACGTGTTGCAACTTGCATTTCTGGTAGGTCTGGCAGTCGTGGAGGGGGCGGAATTTGTTGGGCATCTGAGGGTGGCGAGGTTGTGCAGATATTTGGGATAGAACTGGGCCACACTTTCCCCAAGTCTGGCATGTTATCTCCACGCCCTCGAATAGGACAACTAGGTATGAGTGGTGCTGCTAGTTATTTTTCTTTGGTGCACGCTGTGGGGGCCTTGTTGTAGCTGCAACCTGGTTGAAGGGGGTGCAGTGTAGGCTCGTCAAGAAGGGATGAAAGTGTCGAGTCATCAGGGGCGGCTGCGTCCACGTGTTCACCACTCTTTTGCTTTTTATGTGTGGGGAACGAAGTGGTGGACCCCGTCTTTTGTTGTTTCCTCTGGTGCACGCCCGTGGATCGGTGGTGTTGGCAGAATATGGTGCAATTGACCACTTGTGAGTTTTGTTCTATAAGGAAGTTGGAGCTGTAGACATCGATAGTAAACAGAGATGCAACAATAATGTAGGTTTCGGATGGCTAAAAAGTATGTTGAATTTGATTTTATGTATCTATGAATGTACTATAACTGTATTTTAGCTGGTAATTATGTTAAATATCGATGTCTACAACTCCAACTTCCTTAAAGAATGAAACTCACAAGTGGTCAATTCGGGGTGGTGGTGCAAGCGTTTGCCGGGGAATCGGCATGCTTTTGATTGGCCGAACTAGAAAAGTTTAACCTGTCTGGTCCATTTTCTCTGGAATCTTTCCCCGACGCATTTACCTCTTTCCTTGGCTTGGGCTGGTGGCCGCCATATTGCTTCCCATCGTGCTTCCTGCCATGTTGTTGCCCGCTGGTGTTGTTGATGTTGCGTTCTTGTATGGTGGCAATACGCAACAGCAGGGCTGAAGTGGCGCAGCTGAGGTGGTGGATGGCTGGCGACGAGGGTTTGCCTTATTTTTCTCCCGTCGCATCTCAATCACGTTTCTTGAAGACGTGGCATAACAATCTTTATATTATATTTCTTAGTTTCCTCCCCAGACCTCCATCAAGCTTAAAAAAACATCCCCTAGACCCCCCCTTCTAGATAAATGTGTAGGCTACATTTTTCGGTAGAAAAATGGCCTGGCCGAAGGCCAGTTCCTCTTACAATTACAGGATCGCTATCGCTCGCCAGGAAAAGATTGACACTTAAATGGCACGAAAGGTCCTAATACTGACAAAGAAATAGGGTGAAAGGTCTTAAAATTGTCAAATTAATGGGTCAAACTTCTTGAAATCTGAAAACTAATGGGACTAAACATGAGGGAGAAGGGGGGCCTGAAAACTGGCCCATCCTCCCTCAATATGTCTGGCAGATGTTGAATAGGGTGGGTAAAGCCCGGTTCACACGAGCCGTCTTTTGCGGGTCCGTTTTCGGGCCTGTGACGTCACATACGAAAAACGGACCCGGAAAACTAAAGTTGAAAGGGTGCGGGCCGCATTCCAGAGTGCGGGCCGGACTCTGGGGTGCGGAACGTACGTCTCTGGCGTAAGGTAAACAACTACTAGACGATCGTCAACATGGACTGAGAAACTATTTCTTGGTGTTTATTTCCTAATTTTGAACGAAGATGAACCACCACCGTAATGCAATGCATATTAACTAGGAAAATATATCAAAACCAAGCCATCACGTAGCCTGCAGTTGCCCACATATTTATATAAGTTATGTTCCTCTCCGTGACCATGTTCACGGTAATATATTGCGCATCATTGAATTACGAGTGTATAGTGGTTAATTACGAGTGTATAGTGGTTAATTACGAGTGTATAGTGGTTAATTACGAGTGTATAGTGGTTAATTACGAGTGTATAGTGGTTAATTACGAGTGTATAGTGGTTAATTACGAGTGTATAGTGGTTAATTACGAGTGTATAGTGGTTAATTACGAGTGTATAGTGGTTAATTACGAGTGTATAGTGGTTAATTACGAGTGTATAGTGGTTAATTACGAGTGTATAGTGGTTAACTACGAGTGTATAGTGGTTAACTACGAGTGTATAGTGGTTAACTACGAGTGTATAGTGGTTAATTACGAGTGTATAGTGGTTAACTACGAGTGTATAGTGGTTAACTACGAGTGTATAGTGGTTAACTACGAGTGTATAGTGGTTAATTACGAGTGTATAGTGGTTAATTACGAGTGTATAGTGGTTAATTACGAGTGTATAGTGGTTAACTACGAGTGTATAGTGGTTAACTACGAGTGTATAGTGGTTAACTACGAGTGTATAGTGGTTAACTACGAGTGTATAGTGGTTAATTACGAGTGTATAGTGGTTAATTACGAGTGTATAGTGGTTAATTACGAGTGCATAGTGGTTAATTACGAGTGTATAGTGGTTAATTACGAGTGTATAGTGGTTAATTACGAGTGTATAGTGGTTAATTACGAGTGTATAGTGGTTAATTACGAGTGTATAGTGGTTAATTACGAGTGTATAGTGGTTAATTACGAGTGTATAGTGGTTAATTACGAGTGTATAGTGGTTAATTACGAGTGTATAGTGGTTAATTACGAGTGTATAGTGGTTAGCTACGAGTGTATAGTGGTTAACTACGAGTGTATAGTGGTTAACTACGAGTGTATAGTGGTTAACTACGAGTGTATAGTGGTTAACTACGAGTGTATAGTGGTTAATTACGAGTGTATAGTGGTTAATTACGAGTGTATAGTGGTTAATTACGAGTGTATAGTGGTTAATTACGAGTGTATAGTGGTTAATTACGAGTGTATAGTGGTTAACTCACATGAATAGTAAACTGATAATTAAAAGAAACCGCACTTGCAATTCATTCGTATAGGCCTACTATAATTGACTTTCATACATCAGATAACGATTACAAAAAACTTATGTGGGCAACGGTACATAATTATATGCACTGTAGAAGGGGTTGAGATTTTATTGGAGAAACATGTTGTTGTTCTGTAGTTATAATCTAGGTGTTTATTGTCTGTATCTGGAGGCGCGCGGAGTACGACGTGTTAACTTTGGTGGTGCCGCGACGGATGCCAGGTACACGATCAATAGAGTAATGTATTAAACTGCTTTGATATTTGCCTTGCCATTAAAATTATACATATAGCATAATATTGTTATGCGATATTAACTATAATGTAATGGAAATTGGCATAAAAATATTATACACATTTCACTTCTTGTGTGCTTTGTTGTGTCAATGGTACCAATAGACTGGAAGAGTGCATGTATTGTGCCGTTGTACAAGGGGAAGGGAGATCGGCAGGAGTGTTCAAGTTATAGAGGTATTAGTTTATTGTCAGTGGTTGGAAAGCTGTATGGCAGGGTGTTGATAGAGAGGATAATAAAGTGTACGGAAGTTGCAATAGGAGAAGAACAGTGCGGATTTAGGAGGGGAAGAGGGTGCGTGGATCAGATGTTTGCAGTAAGACAGTTATGCGAGAAGTATTTAGAGAAGCATAAGGAGATATTTTGGGCTTTTATGGACTTGGAAAAAGCGTATGATCGTGTGGACCGTGAAGCAATGTGGAAGGTGTTAAGGATTTATGAAATAGGAAATTTGTTAGAAGCAGTTAAGAGTTTTTATGAAGGGAGCAGAGCATGTGTGAGAGTAGGAAATGGTGAGTTGAGTGAATGGTTTGAGGTAAAGGTAGGTTTGCGACAGGGTTGTGTAATGTCACCATGGCTGTTTAATATGTTTATGGATGGTGTGGTGAGGGAGGTGAAAAGGAGAACTATGGGAAGAGGATTGGGTTTAGTAGGAAAGAATGGTAGAGATTGGGAGTTGAATCAGTTGCTGTTCGCTGATGACACAGCATTGGTGGCGGATTCTGATGAGAAACTGCAGCGGGTAGTCAAAGAGTTTGGTGTAGTTTGTGGAAGGAGGAAACTGAAGGTGAACGTCAATAAAAGTAAAGTAATGGTGTGTAATAGGGGAGAGCAGAGGGTGAATCTAGATGTGAGGCTGGATGGGGAAATATTGGAACAAGTAGAGTGTTTTAAATATCTAGGAGGAACGATAAGCAGGAGTGGAGGTATGGAAGTGGAGGTAAAACAGAGAGTGTGTGAAGGAAGGAAGGTTTTCGGAGCAATGGGAAGTATGTGGAAGACGAGAAATCTCGGAGTGAAAGTAAAAAGTGCACTGTATCAAGGAATTGTTGTGCCAACAGTGATGTATGGGGCTGAGACATGGGCTCTGAAGAAAAAGGAGAAAAGAGGGCTGGATGTGATGGAGATGAGCTGCTTGAGGAGTATGTGTGGAGTTACTCGTAGAGACAGTTTGAGGAATGAAGAGATACGTAGGAGAGTGGGGCAGCAGGAACATTTGTCAGCCAGAGTGGACAGAAGGGTGCTGAGCTGGTATGGTCATGTTGAACGAATGGGAGATGAAAGGCTTACAAAGAGAATATGTGAGTCAGGTACAAGGGGAGATAGAAGGGCAGGAAGACCCCCATTGAGATGGAGAGACTGTGTAAGAAAGGCTTTGGATGATAGAGGAATGACTATAGATCAGGCAGGGGAAGTGGTGGTGGACAGGAGTGAATGGAGAATGCTTGTGAATAGTTGAGTGAACACGTGGTCATTTGGAGTAAGGGGTCGGGCGCAAGTTCGACTAGATAATAGTCCATCAGACGCCTGGCCCGGGGGGACGATTAATATGAAGGGTGTGCCTGGAAGTGTGGTGGGAGGGCTTGTGGCTTTGGCTCCGCTGCATGTCAGCCTGCCGAGATCGGAACCTCTCCGGGTGGTCAGGGGCCGGGGGAGTGCTGGAGCGACCTTGGTAACCCTGGTCTCTGGGTCTTCTCCTGGGTGACCTGGATGTGTGTGAGTTTGTGTTTTTTATCTGTGTTTATTTTTTGTTTTATGTTGTTTTTGTGTTTTCCCTGTTCTTGCTCTGTCTTGAGTCGGCTACCCCCAAAATGGGGATTGGGCCTGAGCATATAGATAGAATAGATAGATAGATTTCACTTCAATTAATGTTCAAAGTACGGAACAGACTTTTTGTTCGGACCCGAAAAAAAAAAATCTAATTCATCTTTTTGTCCGGTCCGGATTTTGGGAGACGGCTTCCCGGTTCACACTACGTACGGCCAGCATGTCTGTAAGTGACGTCACAATTTATTGTACGGTCCGAAAAACGGCACGGAAAACGGCTTGTGTATAACAACATGGTTGTATATCTCACTCAAAAAGAAGAAATCGTGTAGGCCTATATATATAAAACATAATTGGTGCCGAGCCATCACTTATTTGGGCGACTGTACTGGGGTATGTACGGTTGGCCAAATAAGTTGTGTCTCCGCTGTCATTACGTTTTGCTCGCTGTGTGCTGTATTAATGTCTGTCAGATGTTGAATAGGGTGTGTAAAGATAGGAACATGTTTGTATATCTCACTCGAAACGATGAATTTTAATGCTTATATAGTGCTGATACCAATTATTTATGGAAATATACTTGGTGCCGTGACATCACTTATTTATTTGGCTGACTGTACAGTTGCGCTAATAAGTGGTGTCTCGGCACCAAGTATGTGTTTATCAATAATTGGTATCATCAATATTTAAGCTTCATTTGTTCATATCGAGTGAAATATACAAACATGTTCCTACCCCCCCTGGGGGTACGGGGGCCTTCATCTTATGGTGGAGGAAACAAAGAATATGCCCCACGCGTCCTACTGCGTGTCGTACAAGGCGACTAATAGGGGGAATAGGGGTAGATTGTAGGCACCAATCGAACAGGGCTATACCCAGGAGATGCTGTAGGCATTTGATAAGGAGTCGCTGGAACTCCTGTTTCATTTGCTTGGCCTCTCTTACTGATATTCTTTATGCCTCACTTACACTGAGAGTAGTCCAGCATGCTCTCACAAACACCTCCTCCTCCTATCCACTTCACTACACATAACATGCACGCCACACTTCCTTCTTCCACACCAAATTTGTTATTTTTACAAAGATGATGAACTCTAGCCCAGCCTCGGAGTCCCCAGGGGGGGGGGGGAGGGGGGACCACAAATGCCCCCACACCCTCCCGACCTTCCCCTGACGACCCCTCAAAAATTACCTGGACCTCGGCCTGTTACTCTTTCTATTAACTTTTGCAACATTCGCGGACTTTCCTCTTAATTTTCCCTCTGTTTTGTGTGGGGAGATTGTAGGCACCAATCGATCAGGGCTAGACCCAGGTGAGGTTATAGGCATGTGATAAAGAGTCGCTGGAACTCCTGTTTCATTTGCTTGGCCTCTCTTACTGATTTTCTTTGTGCCTCATTTACACTGAGAGCAATCCAGCTAGCTCTCACAAACACCTCCTCCTCCTATCCACTTCACTACACTAAACATGCACACCACACTTCATTCCTCCACACCAAAATTTAAAAAAACTAAATGATGAATTCTAGCCCAGCCTCGGAGTCCCCAGGGGGGGGGACCATAAATGCCCCCACACCCAACCGACCATCCCCTGACGACCCCACACAATTACCTGGACCTCGGCCTGTTACTCTTTCTATTAATTTCTGCAACATTCGCGGACTTTCCTCTAACTTTCACTCTGTTGAGCACCATCTCTCCTCCTACAAACCTGATCTTCTCTTCCTCACCGACACTCAGGTGTCTGTAGCAACATCCAGCAGCCCCTTCTCTGTATCCTCCTACTTTCTCTATCCTAGTTTCAAAGCCAAAGGCGGATGTTGTGCATATGTGCACAACAAACTCACTTGCTCTCGTGTTCCCGATTTCGACTCCTCTGAATTCTCAACTTTATGGCTCAAACTTTCCTGTCATTCTCTTACTAAATATTTCTGTGCTGTCTATCTTTCCCCTAACTCTACCAACTTTCCCAAATTCTTTGACTATCTAAACTCTACAGTGGAACACATTCTATCCATTTCTCCTTTCTCAGAAATCTCCATCTTAGGAGATTTCAACGTTCACCACCGCCAATGGCTCTCCTCTCACACTACTGATCCACCTGGTGAACAAGCCTACGTCTTTTCTATCATAAATTACCTAGAGCAGTTAGTTCAGCAACCCACCCGTATCCCGGATCGCATCGGAGATCGGCCCAACATTCTTGACTTGTTTCTAACTTCTAACCCTTCTTCTTATACTGTCGATCTTTTCTCTCCTTTGGGCTCCTCCGACCATAAACTTATCTCTGTCACCTGTCCTATCTCTCCAGTACGGCCACCCGATCCTCCTAGCCGGCGGCGCTTGTGGCACGTTGGCGCTGCCGACTGGGAGGCTCTCTGGCAGTACTTCTTTGATTTCCCATGGAATGATTTCTGCTTCCGTGGCCGGGGACCCTCGGAGAGTGCTGAACGCATTACCGAGGTAATCCTATCGGGCATGGAAGCATACATTCCATTCTCCTTCTCTCAGACTAATGCTAAAAAATCTTGGTTTACTCACGCCTGTTCTACTGCTGTCCGCAATAAGGAGGAAGCATTCAAACGGTACCGACGCCTTAAAACTCAAGACTCATTCTTCCTATGTTTCTGCCCGGAATCAAGCCAAATCTGTTCTTCGACTTGCCAAACACTCTTTCATCAATAATAAATGCACTGAACTATCCAACTCTAGCTCTTCCCAAGCTTTCTGGCATCTAGCCAAAAACCTCTCCAACAATTTCTCTTCCTCGTCTTTCCCTCCCCTTTCCCACTCTGATGGCACAACCATCACTTCTTCCTCTGACAAAGCTAAACTCTTCGCTCAAACTTTTGCTAGAAACTCCACCTTGGATGATTCCGGTGCTATTCCTCCCTCTCCGCCCTCCTCTCTCTTACTTATGCCTAATATCCTAATCTCTTCTAAAGATGTACTTTCTACCCTCTCTGGGCTTAACACTAATAAGGCGTATGGTCCGGACGGTGTTCCTCCTGTTGTTCTCAAAAACTGTGCTTCCGTGCTGACTCCCTGCCTAGGCAAACTCTTTCGTCTCTGTCTATCTCTAACGTCTTCCCTTCATGCTGGAAGTTTGCTCACATTCAACCTGTCCCAAAGAAGGGTGACCGCTCTCAACCCTCCAACTATCGTCCAATTGCTCTCATCTCTTGTCTTTCTAAAGTTTTTGAAACTATTCTTGCTTCCAAATTTCTTAAGCATTTCTCTTCTCATAATCTGCTCTCAGATCGCCAGTATGGCTTCCTTAAGGGTCGCTCTACTGGTGATCTTCTTTCATATCTTATTAACTCTTGGTCATCCTCCTTTCGGGACTTCGGTGAGACTTTTTCTATTGCACTAGACATATCGAAAGCCTTTGATAGAGTCTGGCATAAATCTTTAATTTCTAAACTACCCTCCTTCGGTTTCTATCCCTCCATCTGTGCCTTTGTCTCTAATTTCCTTTCCGGCCGTTCCATAGCCGCAGTTGTGGACGGCCATTGTTCACTTCCTCACCCTATAAACTCCGGTGTTCCTCAGGGCTCTGTCCGATCTCCTATTCTCTTTCTAATTTTTATAAATGATCTCCTTAACTGTACCTTAATTCCCATCCATTCATACGCAGACGACTCAACCTTACACTACTTCATTAGTTTTTCAGAACGCCCCAGCCAGCAATTCCTCAACGACAAACGTAATGAAGCCATAGAACTCTTAAATTCTGATCTAAATACTATTTCCAATTGGGGCAAAGAAAACCTTGTTAACTTTAATGCTTCCAAAACCCAATTTCTCCATCTATCTACCCGTCAGGATCTCCCAGCGGACTATCCCTTATTCTTCAACAATACAAAATCAACCCTTCATCTTCTCTCAATATTCTTGGTGTCTCTTTTTCTTCTGCTCTCATTTGGAAGGACCATATTACCAGTCTTGCTAAGGCAGCCTCCCAGAAGCTCGGTGTGCTCAACCGCCTTAGGGGGTTCTTTTCCCCTGCACAGCTTCTTGCTCTGTACAGGGGCATAGTGCGCCCTTGTATTGAGTATTGTTCACATGTGTGGGGAGGTTCCTCTCACACCGCTCTCCTAGACAAAGTTGAAAGGAAGGCCTTTCGTATCATTAACTCCTGTCCACTCACCAACTCTCTGCAGTCTCTCTCTCTCCGCCGCAATGTTGCATCTCTCTCGCTATTCTATCGCTACTATAATAATCAGTGTTCCTCAGAGCTATCCCAGTGCATACCACCTCCTTTACGTAGGGCACGTGGTACCCGTCTTGCAACTCAATCCCACCCCTACTCTGTGCAACTCTCCAACCCAAGAGTGAAATGTTACTCTCAAACTTTCTTCTACTCAACAGCTGAGCTCTGGAACTCTCTCCCAGAATCAGTCTTTCCCTCTTCCTATGACTTAAATTGCTTCAAACTCCGTGTGTCCAGGCATTTTGGCTCGAACGTCCCTTGATTTTGGCCCTGTCACTCTTTCAACTATGGGGGAGGCACTCGCTATAGGCAGTAATGCCTTTTGCCTCCCTCAATCACATAGAAAAAAAAAAAAAAATCTCTCCTCCTACAAACCTGATCTTCTTTTCCTCACCAAAACTCAGGTGTCTAAAGCAACTGCCAGCAGCCCCTTCTCTGTATCCTCTTACTTTCTCTATCCTAGTTTCAAAGCCAAAGGCGGATGTTGTGCATACATACACAACAAACTCACTTGCTCTCGTGTTCCCGATTTTGGCTTTCTGAATTCTCAACTTTATGGCTCAAACCACCTGTCATTTTCACACTAAATATTTGTGTGCTGTCTATCTTTCCCCTAACTCTACCGACTTTCCCAAATTCTTTAACTATCTAAACTCTAAAGTGGAACACATTCTATCCATCTCTCCCTTCTCTGAAATCTCTATCTTAGGAGATTTCAACGTTCACCACCGCCAATGGCTCTCCTCTCACACTACTGACCTACTTCTTTTCTATCATAAATAACCTAGAGCAGCTGGTCCAGGAACCCACCCGTATCCCGGATCGCTTCGGAGATCGGCCCAACATTCTTGACTTATTTCTGACTTCTAACCCTTCTTCTTATACTGTCAATCTTTTCTCTCCTTTGGGCTCCTCCGACCATAAACTTATCTCCGTCACCTGTCCCATCTCTTCAGTATGGCCACCCGATCCTCCAAGCCGGCGGCGCTTGTGGCACTTTGGCGCTGCCGACTGGGAGGCTCTCCGGCAGTACTTCTTTGATTTCCCATGGAATGACTTCTGCTTCCGTGGCCGAGGACCCTCGGAGAGTGCTGAACGGATTACCGAGGTAATCCTCTCGGGCATGGAAGCGTACATTCTATTTTCTTTCTCTTAGTCTAATGCAAAAAATCTTGGTTTACTCACGCTTGTTCTACTGCTGTCCACAACAAGGAGGAAGCATTCAAACGGTACCGATGCCTTAAAACTCAAGAATCTCATTCTGCCTATGTTTCTGCCCGGAATCAAGCCAAATCTGTTCTTCGACTCGCCAAACACTCTTTCATCAATAATAAATGCACTTAACCCGTACAGCCCCAGCGATGCGCCTGACGCGTCGGCGATGTATGTAACGCACAGCCCCAGAGACGCGCCTGGCGCGTCACCCTAATTGCGCCGACCGTAACCTCTGGTGTAGCCACTCAAGAGGGCTCAGATTTGTATGGGAACTGTGTACGTATCCCACGCAACCGTGCCGATGGTTGAAAACTCTTAAAGTCCATGTGCGTGAGCGTGAGCGCGCAATAACCTGTTTTTTTTTGGGTAATTGGCTTCAATTTTTTACTCTTGTAAAATAGGTTTTCGGGGGCTCTGTAGGATCATTCTTTAAGCTTTTTGACCGGTTTTTCGTGGTTTTTCCTTCATTTCTAACCCATTCGCTATTGTTTCTGGAATAAAACAATTTTTTGAAAACCGGCCGGGTTCTGGTAAACAAACATTACAAAACTAGCCGGGGCTGGACGGGTTAATTATCCAACTCTAGCTCTTCCCAAGCTTTCTGGCATCTAGCCAAAAACCTCTCCAACAATTTTTCTTCCTCGTCTTTCCCTCCCCTTTCCACTCTGATGGCACAACCATTACTTCTTCCTCTAACAAAGCTGAACTCTTCACTCAAACTTTTGCTAGAAACTCCACCTTGGATGATTCCGGTGCTATTCCTCCCTCTCCACCCCCCTCTCTCCTACTTATGCCTAATATCCTAATCTCTTCTAAAGATGTACTTTCTACCCTCTCTGGGCTTAATACTAAGAAGGCGTACGGTCCGGACGGTGTTCCTCCTGTTGTACTAAAAAATTGTGCTTCCGTGCTGTCCCCCTGCCTAGGCAAACTCTTTCGTCTCTGTCTCTCCTCTTACGTCTTCCCTTCATGCTGGAAGTTTGCTCTCATTTAACCTGTCCCAAAGAAGGGTGACCGCTGTCAACCCTCCAACTATCGTCCAATTGCTCTTATCTCTTGTATCTCTAAAGTTTTGGAAACTATATTCTTGCTTCCAAATTTCTTAAGCATTTCTCTTCTCATAATCTGCTCTCAGATCGCTAGTATGGTTTCCTTAAGGTTCGCTCTACTGGTGATCTTTCATATCTTACTAACTCTTGGTCATCCAATTTTCGGGACTTCGGTGAGACCTTTTCTATTGCACTAGACATATCGAAGGCCTTCGATAGAGTTTGGCATAAATCTTTAATTTCCAAACTACCCTCCTTCGGTTTCTATCCCTCCATCTGTGCCTTTGTTTCTCTTATCGTTTCCGGCCGTTCCATAGCTGCAGTTGTGGACGGCCATTGTTCACTTCCTCATCCTATCAACTCCGGTGTTCCTCAGGGTTCTGTCCTATCTCCTATTCTCTTTCTAATTTTCATAAATGATCTTCTCAACTGTATATCCAGTCCCATCCATTCATATGCAGACGACTCTACCTTACACTACTCAATTAGTTTTCCAGAACGCCCCAGCCAACAGTCCCTCAAAAACAAACATAATGAAGCCATAGGATACTTTTCTTCTGATCTAGCTACTATTTCCAATTGGGGTAGAGAAAACCTTGTTGCATTTAATGCTTCCAAGACCCAATTTAACCATCTTACCAGTGGTGGGCGCGCTCCGGTGGGACCGGTAATGCGGCAGCGCTCCGCGCTCCTCAGACATAAGGTAATGCGGCAGTGCTCACACGCTCCTTTGGTCAGCCGACCCGATGCGCTTCCCGCTCTGCGCTCCTGCGCTCCGCGCTCCCAAAAATAGGTATATAATAAAAAAAAAGTAAAAAACAGCTTCTAGAAGTTATTTAATTATTTACCTAAATTAATACAATCCTTTGTCTTTCACTTCATTAAATTCAAAAAAACTCAAGTCATGGTGTCTTTCTGAAGTTTAAGTTTCTCACTTTCTCAGTTTCTGTAATTCTTTATGTCATATCAATGATATGATTGATATCATTGTGACATTGTGACTGTCCATTGATATCTATGATATGACATAATGAATTACAGAAACTGTCCAAACTGAGAAACTTAAAGTTAAAATTATCAAGCTAACAAGCCTAACAATACAATAACATGATTAGTTGATTACATGATTAAACGATTAATAATTTAATATCATAATATGATATGATTGATATGATGATATCATTAATAATTTAATATCATAATATGATATGATTGATATGATGATATCATTAATAATTTATTAAAATAGGCCCCTTCGTAAGCCGTAACTTGCCCGTAAGGTTTACTTAGCGTTAGCAAAAGCCAAAAAAAGTCAGTAACAAGTTAACAACTGTAACACTGTCAGTCTGTCACTATCATAGTATCACTGTATCACAGTTCACTAACACCGTGAGTAACACCGTACGAACGGTACGATGACTGTACACGATAATGACGTTCTTGAACCTGTTGTTGACAGGAAAAATCACTTCCAGAGCACCAGAAAGGAGCGCAAAATTCAAGCTGCGCTCCCCGACTGCACTCCGAGTTCAGATTTTAGCCGCTCCTCGCTCCGCTCCTCTATATTGGTAGTGCGCACCGGATCGCAGAGCGCAAAATCGGCGCGCCCACGCCCACCACTGCATCTTACTACCCGTCCGGAACTCCCAGAGGACTATCCCTTATTCTTCAACAATTAATACAAAAATCAATCCTTCATCTTCTCTCAATATTCTTGGTGTCTCTTTTTCTTCTGCTCTCACTTGGAAGGACCATATTACCAGTCTTGCTAAGGCAGCATCCCAGAAGCTGGGTGTGCTCAACCGCCTCAAGGAGTTCTTTACCCCTGCACAGCTTTGTTTTGTACAGGGGCACAGTGCGTTCTTTATTGAGTATTGTTCACATGTGTGGGGAGGATCCTCTCACACCGCACTCCTAGACAAAGTAGAAAGGAAAGTCTTTCGTATCATTAACTTCCGTCCACTCACCAACTCTCTGCAATCTCTCTCTCTCTGCCGCAGTGTTGCATCTCTCGCTATTCTATCGCTACTACAACAATCAGTGTTCCTCGGAGCTTTCCCAGTGTATACCACGGTTACCACCTCCTCTACGTAGGGTACGTAGTACCCGCCTTGCAACACAATCCCACCCCCTACTCTGCAACTCTCCAACCCAAGAGTGAAATGCTATTCTCAGACTTTCTTCTATTCAACTACAGAGCTCAGGAACTCTCCCAGAAACAGTCTTTCCCTCTTCCTATGACTTAAATTGCTTCAAACTCCGTGTGTCCAGGCATTTTAGCTCGAAAGTCCCTTGATTTTGGCCGTCACTCAACTCTGGGGGAGGCACTCTCTGCAGGCAGTTATGCCTTTTGTCTCCTTCATTCACATAGAAAAAAACCCCACTTACCCACCCTATTCAACATCTGACAGACATTAATACAGCACAGAGCGATATGTGAATTTATGTTCGTGTGACTCAGATATCCAAACAAGATAACATTTCCCACTTGATATTTGAGTGTAACGTAACCCTGGAACGTGATTGGATACTCCCAGAATCACGTGTTTTTCAGCACTTCTTATTAGTACACGAATACCCGTTATAATTATTACTAACGCATTATTCTCAAGACTATCATGTTCTCTTCTGTTTTCGCTTATCAGTAACGGAAGCAGAAAATCAGCCTCATGAATGTAAATAATGGTATGATGTCATCGAGTTTGCGAATCGTACGTCTGGCATCGTTGGCTGGTCGTTGATGCTAAAAGTTTTCTATAACTATGACATAAGCTACTCAAAAATGCAGGTGACAATATCCTGCTCTGATATTATGGGTATGGTATGATGACTTTCTTTTTCTAGGTAACAAGGAGGGTGTCATTTAGAATTGGGTTAAAGTGAGAGAAAATGGAATATATAAAACTGCCCCACCCGTCTGTCTCCAAGGCAGCTCCAAACAGCTGTCACGCTCAGAGTTGCCAATTTAGCTACTTTACCGCTAGATCTAGAGGCAACTTTTTACATTTAGCAACATGCATTCTAGCGATACTCTGGAGATTTGAGCCATTTTTTAGAGCGATATTGTAGAGGTTGTGGCATTATTCTAGCGATATTCTGTAGATTATAGCCATATTAGAGGGATATTGTAGAGATTGTGGCATTATTCTAGCGATATTTTGTAGTGTGAGCTTTTAGAGCGATATTGTAGAGATTGTGGCGGTATTCTAGAGACTGTGCCATTATACTTACGATATTCTTGAGATTATAGCCATTTTAGAGCGATATTGTGGCATAATTCTAGCGATATTATAGTTTTAGAGGGATATTGTAGAGATTGTGGCATTATTCTAGCATTTTCCCGGCATTTATTTATTATCTAGCGACCTTGGTAACACTGCGCGCCACTCTCTCCCGCCCCGCCCACCCGGGCGACCGGCCCGGGGCGGTAACTCATCAGTCTGTAGCCGCCGCCCTTGGAGTAGGAGCTCGACCATTTCTCCGTGTGTTGTAGTGAATAGTTAGTGCCCCATACCCCAAAGGACTTACCATGAGGGCCACCAACGTCCTATCAACCCTACGGCGGAGTGCCCCATCGGTAAGTACGCTAATTTAGTAACTACCGGTACTTGACACCCTTATTTCCATCCAGTCTGTTTTGAAAGTTTAAAATGCAAAGCGTTTTATCTTGCATTTTGTTTTTTTAATGTTGATTATCAATATATGGTGTAGGTTGATATGTATGTCAAATGTACCTATGTAGGCTACCGGAGAGTAACCGTGGCGGCATCCGGTATATATATATAATAGGCTAAGGCTAGTGCTATGAGAGCAAAAACCTAAATAAATACAGCCAGGTGGCCGGCCCACTAACCTTCTCCCTTCTACTGTACTTCATAATTTCCTACTTTACCTTCCTGACCAAGCCTCTACTTATGCCCCCTCTATCCTTAAAAAAAAAAAAAAAAAAAAAAAAAATATATGAGAGCGAGAGATTTACACGTGTTTTGCAATGCATAAGCTTGTGTTGGTTGTCAACTGGGAATACCGGTACCGGGTAAAAATTTTGGTACTTATTGCCGAAACTACCACTTTTGTTCTAAATATTT
Organism: Paralithodes platypus; assembly: GCA_032716605.1. Classification (NCBI taxonomy): domain Eukaryota; kingdom Metazoa; phylum Arthropoda; class Malacostraca; order Decapoda; family Lithodidae; genus Paralithodes; species Paralithodes platypus. The sequence continues at coordinate 9,665,611 of CM064582.1, forward strand.
CCATCTAGGCTATCTATTGCCTGACGCCGTGATACCCGAAGGGGTGGCCACGAACGAAACGCCCCAATGCACCTCCACCTCTCCCTCTGTCCTTCCACCTCACTCAAGGCATAGGGCTAGGCTATTTTTTTTTTTTTTTTTTTTTTTTTTTACTCTGAAAGTGACATAGGCTAGGCCTAGGCTAGCCTACATCCGAGTTTTTTTTTTTAAGATGGTTGGTTAATGGGGAATTGTGGATTTTCGGTAAACCTGACTTTTTGGACCGACAGCGATTTCAGTAAGTTTTAGTTTGTATTTTTTCATTTTTCCTTCAGAGATAGCCTAGTGTTGCTTTATACTGAAGAGGAGCTGAAATTAGTATTTACCCATTATCCAACAATCTAAAAACACGCCCCCCACTAGTGGGGAGGGCTATGAAGTTCAGGGAAAATGAGGGGTTAAAAGCGTAAAAATACAATAATATAGCGTTTTGTATCAAAACTTGGCTCGGGTTTTCCCAAATTGCAAACCCATAAAACCCAATTTTGTGAATACCCAAGCCAACTTTTGACGAAAGCTGGCTCGGATTTCACAGGGTGGAGTGGGTAGCCTAATATCTTATGTTATAAATATAGTCAACTTTGGGAAGACATTAGCCTAACCTAACAACCTTACCTAACCTATCCTAGTATTATGGGTGGGGGCTGCCACCCCCGCTGGTTGGGTTAGGCTATTATTTTTTTTTATTTTTTTTTTTATTTTTTTTTAACCCGCTGAGCCCCAGCTAGTTATAAATAAATGTACCACCAGGGCCCAGAGGGTTTTGATTTTTTTTTCCAGAAACAATAGCGAATGGGTTAGGAATGAAGGAAAAACCGATCAAAAAGCTCAAAAAATGGTCCTGCAAGAGCCCCCGAAAACGGATTTTACAAGAGTAAAAAATTGAAGTAAATTTTCCCCAAAAAACATGTTTTTGCGTGCTCACGCGCACGCGGTTGGACTTTGAAAGTTTTCAACCATCGGCATGGTTGCGTGGGATACTTACACAGTTCCCATACAAATCTGAGCCCTCTAGGTGCCATAGGACCGAAGTAATTAACCTGGACGCAACCATTGCGTCGCTGGGTTCTGGTGATCGAACATTGCAGACGGAACACGTGCGTCGCTGGGATCCAGCGGGTTAATGTGCTAGGCTATTAGCCTAACCTAACCTAGTATATGGGTGGGGGCTGCTACCCCCGCTGGTTGGGTACTGGCTCAAAAACTTATTATTTTACAGTACAGTATACTGTATTTTAGTGTTTTTTTATTTTCTCCCTTATAACACATTTCAGCTCTTAATGACATATATAGCAATGATGTATATGCTCTACCGGACCTATTAGGCCTAAAAAGACCAATGGGCTAACTGTCGGTCCAAAACATCAGTATAACCGGATTTTCATAACCTAGGCCTAGGCTACATCTGAGTTTTTTAAGATGGTTGGATAATGGGGAAAACACATTTTCCGGGGATTTTAACTAATTTCAACGGTAGCATTCAAGGAGACTACATCGGACTCTTCGTCTTACCTCTGACCGGGTATAAGCTATCCTAGTGTTTACTAGCCTATACCCCTTTGAAAGGACATTAGCCTAACCTAACAACCTTACCTAACCTATCCTATCCTAGTATTATGGGTGGGGGCTGCCTCCCCCACACCCCCGCTATTTGACATCTTTGATAGATTTTTGGTGTATTTTTCTGTGAAAAGGGTATTTTTTCAATTTGTCTATAACGAAAATCCTCCATGCGGACTAGGCTATATGGAGAAAAATATGGTAAATTTCTATAATTGCACCTATACGAGCTAAGCAAATTATTATTATATTTAACAGGAAGGTACGACGAGGTTAGTGATGTGGTATAGGTGGCAATATGCAGATATGGATTATAAGGGCATTCTGCCCCCTCTGACAAAAGTCTATCAATCTAGATGTGACACGGATTTTACATGTTTCAGAGAGTCATTAGCCTAACGGCCCCTAACCTAGCAACCATTAAACTATTTCCCACAGATTTTGTCACAGTCAATGCATTCGATGGAAAGTGGTATGTTTGTTGGTGTTGTTGACTGAGACCGCTAGGTTTGTTGGTGTTGGTGACTGAGATGTGTTTGTTGGTGTTGGTGACGGATGCGTTTGTTGGTGTTGTTGACTGAGACCGCTAGGTTTGTTGGTGACTGGGATGCGTTTGTTGGTGTTGGTGACGGATGTGTTTGTTGGTGACCGAGATATGTTTTTTTATAAAGTGTTGATTGTGGCAAGATAATATGTTATCCTACTGTAACCGTTGCATGCATTTCCCAAACCTTAATAGCCTCTTTTAAGAATGCAATCCTTTCAAGGTGGACACTCGTACCACAACTGGTTAAAACAGCTGTCAAACGCTGCATAGTTTCTTGGTCATTTTGTATTTCTCGTTAGAGGTCATAGGGCGGTGTTGGTGTTAGTCCACGAGAGAAGTGATGTGGGAGTGATCATTTTTGAAAACATAGATTCTGCTCACTGCTTCACACATATTATTCTATATTTGTCAGTTTAGTTTCTCTTTTTGTTGTCGTTCCCCAAGCTGCCTGGCCGAACAGCCCCGAGCAAGGCCAAGGCCATAACAGAGCGCCCCCACAGAACCCTCCCTGCCGACCACAATAATATTCGTTTTGCTATATTTACGTCTGTATCGAAATATATAGAAGACGACGATCGGGTGCAAATACCGTAGAATGTTATTTACACGGTCGGGTGCAAATACCGCTCGTGGTATTTTCACGGTCGGATGCAAATACCCACTCCGATAATAAATAGAGTTCTCTCACTCTTATACTTACCGGTACCTCTCCAAAATTAGTTTTCTGCCCACAGGTAACTCAAAGACAACTGCAGAGGTTGAAGTAACTAAACTAAAGGTTTGTAAATACCCCTGATGGTAACAAAGGCTTTAAAGTATCCCCAATAGGCTCAACACAGCTAACTCAAAGACAACTGCAGAGGTTGAAGTAACTAAAATAAAGGTTTATAAATACCCCTGATGGTAACAAAGGCTTTAAAGTATCCCCAATAGGCTCAACACAGCTAACTCAAAGACAACTGCAGAGGTTGAAGTAACTAAACTAAAGGTTTATAAATACCCCTGATGGTAACAAAGGCTTTAAAGTATCCCCAATAGGCTCAACACAGCTAACTCAAAGACAACTGCAGAGGTTGAAGTAACTAAACTAAAGGTTTATAAATACCCCTGATGGTAACAAAGGCTTTAAAGTATCCCCAATTGGCTCAACACAGCTAACTCAAAGACAACTGCAGAGGTTGAAGTAACTAAACTAAAGGTTATAAATACCCCTGATGGTAACAAAGGCTTTAAAGTATCCCCAATAGGCTCAACACAGCTAACTCAAAGACAACTGCAGAGGTTGAAGTAACTAAACTAAAGGTTTATAAATACCCCTGATGGTAACAAAGGCTTTAAAGTATCCCTAATAGGCTCAACACAGCTAACTCAAAGACAACTGCAGAGGTTGAAGTATCTAAACTAAAGGTTTATAAATACCCCTGATGGTAACAAAGGCTTTAAAGTATCCCCAATAGGCTCAACACAGCTAACTCAAAGACAACTGCAGAGGTTGAAGTAACTAAACTAAAGGTTTATAAATACCCCTGATGGTAACAAAGGCTTTAAAGTATCCCTAATAGGCTCAACACAGCTAACTCAAAGACAACTGCAGAGGTTGAAGTAACTAAACTAAAGGTTTTATAAATACCCCTGATGGTAACAAAGGCTTTAAAGTATCCCCAATAGGCTCAACACAGCTAACTCAAAGACAACTGCAGAGGTTTGAAGTAACTAAACTAAAGGTTTATAAATACCCCTGATGATAACAAAGGCTTTAAAGTATCCCCAATAGGCTCAACACAGCTAACTCAAAGACAACTGCAGAGGTTGAAGTAACTAAACTAAAGGTTTATAAATACCCCTGATGGTAACAAAGGCTTTAAAGTATCCCCAATAGGCTCAACACAGCTAACTCAAAGACAACTGCAGAGGTTGAAGTAACTAAACTAAAGGTTTATAAATACCCCTGATGGTAACAAAGGCTTTAAAGTATCCCCAACAGGCTCAAAATCGCGTCATATGATGGAGAGGGTTAAACTGCACAAAATCGTCAGTACTTATTACTAGGATACTTATAACCGGTACTCGCTTTTTCTGGACCCCCTTCTCACTCACGTTTAGACCCATTAGTTCGTTTACTAGTTTGGTGATTTGAGCCCTTTCGCCCCATTACTTTGTCAATATTAAGACCATTCGTAGCGTTTACGTGTCGATTTTATGGTTTCTCGTCATAACGGTGCACTAGTGTCGTTGAATATAACCGCTTGATGGAGGTCTAGCCTCCATCAAGCGAGGAAACTCAAAAATATATAGTTGTGGGCTATTTGCCGATCAACTACATACACACACGCATACACACACTCGCATACACACACTCGCATACACACACTCGCACATAGGATACACATACATACTCACACACACTCACACTCACACATGTGAAAAGAGTTGAAATTAACACAGATATATGAAAAATATAGAGAGACAGTCAAACACCCACCCCAAGGCAAAATAGAGAGGCGGATGGACTTCATCAGGCCACAGCCATCCGCCGTAATCGGGTTTCTGTTATAACTGTGGCAAACCGGCTATCTCTATAATACCTGGTGTAGAGTGTTTGCCCTAAAAGAAAAAGTAGTATAGTACTAATGAAATAGTCAAAATCAGGGGGTTGACAAATTCGGGAAGTCAATTTTGTAGTCGAAAGTAGAGTAGCCAAAATCAGTTTGTTCAAATTGGGGAAGTCACATTGGTCAATTTAAAGATGATGTAATTAAATTGCTAAAAAATAGTTTCGATTGTTTTTATCTAGTTTAGAGTTGTGTAAGGGTGTTTTGATGTGTGATAATAGGCGTAAATGCATATTTACCCATTAAACAACAATCTAAAAACACGTCCCTTCACTCGCGAAAACTAACTATTTGGCCATAACCATTTGCCGTTGGATACAAAATATGTAGAGGGGGGGAGGGGGGAAGCCACTCCCTCCTCCCAAGATTTATTGAAATCGTCATATATATAAACAGTAGGGGGCAAAAACCAAATTTTCCCCAACGCTTCTTCTTCTTCTTCGCGGCGGATGTAAACAAAGCCACCCGCCTCTTGCGAGGTAGGCGATATAGAGGATATTTTGTTTTTTTCAGGATCAGTAATACATTTTTACGCGCATTTAGACACATATAGGAATGAAATACATGGTATAAGGAACCTGTAGGCCACGATAAAATCCATGTATGAATTTAATTACATCATCTTTATATTGTCCGTCACATTTTGTTGCCGGATATCGAAGAAGAAAAAAGTATAGAAACATATTTAGCATGAGATAAAGTGAGGTTGAGCTCTGGGAGGCAGGGGACGCTCAACCCCCACTCTGACAGGATCAGCCCATCTCCTTGGCATCAACATTCTGGTAATAATACGCCGACATATTCAGTAGATGCAGTGTGGGGTAAATTCAATGACGTCATCATTAGTAGCCGAGATGCTCTTCACAAATGTACTCATTTCGTCTCTAGCAGTTCTAAGATGGTGTTTCTTGAAATATGTCACTTGTTATAATATTTTTTTAATTTATTGTAGTTAAAATGTCTAATTGGTAGTTTGTTAAAATGTCTAATTGGTAGTTTGTTAAAATGTCTAATTGGTAGTTTGTTAAAATGTCTAATTGGTAGTTTGTTAAAATGTCTAATTGGTAGTTTGTTAAAATGTCTTTTTAAGGGGATATATTTAGTTTGTTCCCTACGTTTTCATCCAGCTTAAAATTACACCCCCTAGACCCCCTTTCAAGATAAATTTGTACATTTTTCGGTAGAAAAATGTCCCGGCCGGAGGCCGGTTGCTCTTAAATTACAGGCTCGCTATCGCTCGCCAGGAAAAAATCGACACCTTAATGGCACGAAAGGTCTTACAATTGACAGAAATGGGGCAAAATGTCTTAAAATGTCAAAACTACGAGAGCGAACGTCTTAAAATCTCAAAAGCAATGGGGTCTAAACATGAAGAAAGGGATCCAGAAAAAAATCCCTCCAGTGGAAATCTCCCCTTAAGAGGTATATAATATATTTCATATCTTTGTTTCAACCATTTTCTAATAAGGATCTTACAAGTCTTCATATTTCGAAGATAGCGTATTATTTGGGAAGTCAAAACACACCATAGCTTTGTCTTTTTGGGGATATTTCCGCAGAGAAAGGGAAAGTTAAGGGGAGATTTCCACTTGAGGGATTTTTTTTCTGGACCCCTTTCTCCCTCATGTTTAGCCCCATTGCTTTTGATATTTTAAGGCATTCGCACCATAGTTAAGAACTTTAGCCCCATTTCTGTCAATTTTAAGACCTTTCATGCAATTTAGGTGTCGATGTTTTCCTGGCGAGCGATAGCGAGCCTGTAATTTAAGAGGAACCGGCCTTTGGCCGGGAAATTTTTCTACCGAAAAATGTACACATTTATCTTGAAAGGGGTGTAATTTTAAGCTTGATGGAGGTCTAGGGAACTAACTAAAAACCTCCCCTTAACTACCGGTATATCAAATGGGAAATCTGTTCGTTTGTCATAAAGTTTTGTTACAAATTTCTTATCAATTACTTCAATTTGTATATCGAGGAATGAAGCTTTCTTATCAGAGTCATTTTCTGTATTTAAAATACGCTCCTCAGGGTAGATGTCTGTCTTAAAGGTGAATTACACAAAGATGGAAAACAAAGTGAGATAAGTTATTCATCAGAACGTTAAAGGCTGTAGTAATTATACGCCATATTTGCCCCTAACATATACATTACATTGGGTCAAGTTAAGGGGAGATTTCCACTTGAGGGATTTTTTTCTGAACCCCTTTCTCCCTCATGTTTAGCCCTATTGTTTTTGAGACTTTAAGACGTTTGACCCTTTAGTTTGGCGATTTTACCAACTTTCGCCCCATTTCTGTCAATTTTAAGACCTTTCGTGCCATTTAGGTCTCGATTTTTCCTAGCGAGCGACAGCGAGCTTGTAATTTAAGAGGAACCGGCCTTCGGCCGGGAAATTTTTCTATCGAAAAATGTACAAATTTATCTTGAAAGAGGGTCTACAGGGTGTATTTTTAAGCTTGATGGAGGTCTAGGGAACAAGCTAAATACCCCCCCTTAAAGGTCAATTTCTGTTGCCTGACCACTATCAGAATTTCTTATCAATTACTTCAATTTGTGGACAAACTGGATTTTCGGTCACGTATGGGATATAATGTTCTAAATGTATACTATAGCTTTGTCATAGAGTATTAGTCACCACAATATATGTCTTTACCGCTGCATATTAAATGTGTACTATAGCTTTGTCATAGAGTATTAGTCACCACAATATATGTCTTTACCGCTGCATATTAAATGTGTACTATAGCTTTGTCATAGAGTATTAGTCACCACAATATATGTCTTTACCGCTGCATATTAAATGTGTACTATAGCTTTGTCATAGAGTATTAGTCACCACAATATATGTCTTTACCGCTGCATATTAAATGTGTACTATAGCTTTGTCATAGAGTATTAGTCACCACAATATATGTCTTTACCGCTGCATATTAAATTATTTTTCCTTAGACTTAGTGGGTTAAATAAGGGTGATGGCGGCCATCTTGGATCAGCTGAGAACTAATATTTTTCATTTTTTTTACCGTAGTTTTAGTATTTTGTCATATTCTATAAGGTTAGGTTGTTAGGTTAGGGTAATGACAAAATATGGTTTTATGGGGCATGTTTTAATATTGCAAAATAATTGGTAAATATGAATTTCCAGAAGGAAAAACACCTTAAAACACACTAATCAATGAAGGAACTGACGAGAAAAAGGATTATAATACAAAAACACATACGTGACCGAAAATCCAATTTGACCGATGTCTGTCTTAATTTTATCAAATATGTCGCCACTTGTTGTTGTTGTTGTATTATATCATCAATATAATTATCTTGAACACTTGTTTATTTGTGTGCATGTTCCGTATTTAGTACGAGTGTTATCTTGGCATATAAAAGAACTCGTAATAATGAAGAAATAGATTGGAAAAATATCACACACACACACACACACACACACACACACACACACACACACACACACACACACACACACACACACACACACACCCGAGCGGTTGGCGTTTATTGGTACATATCAATTTAGTGCATGCTTACGAGTACATTTTTCGATTTTTAAACCTAAATTACACTAACCTAACCTGACCTAACCTAACCTAACCGAAAACACTCCATTTCAACGTATTTTAAAGAGGTGTGTACCGATTAACTGTCGCCCCAAACCTCATGTACCTGTAAACCTACAAATATCAAGAGATTTGTACCAATAAACACACAACCGCTCGTCCACACACACACACACACACACACACACACACACACACACACACACACACACACACACACACACACACACACACACACACACACACACACACACACACGAGCCCGTAGCCTAGTAGGTAGAGCTCTCGTCTCACACATGAGGGGTCGGGGGTTCAATCCCAGACCGGGCGGAGACAAATTGGGCTTGTCTCCTTTCATGTGTTAGCCTCAGTTCACCTAGCTGTAAATAGGTACCTGGAATAAGTGGACGACGTTGTGACGTCCCATCTGGGGTTGGCAAAAATGGTACAAGGCGAGATGGGTATCATATGGTTCACCTAAGCTGATGGCTACCTAAGCCTTCGGGCGAGACGGTACCGTCTATAGTGAGAATGGTACCATACAGATCCACCCTAAGCCTTCGTTTCCAATGTCGCCAATTGGCTAAATACAAACTACACACACATCCACAGCCATTCCAACAGTACATAAAACACTTAACATGCATTTCACGCAATACATTCCCAGTTAAGGAGGCGCGATAATAATGAGCTTAGCTCGCATTGCGTGGATTCCCCTTGACGAACAAGTAACTGAGTAACTGAGTCACACACACACACACACACACACACACACACACACACACACACACACACACGTCCAGACTGACTCATACACACACACACACTCTCTCTTAACCACACAGGCTGACTCATACAAGTGTGAGGCTAACTGCTGATACTACACAGATACTCAGACCACACAGACCATGCGGTTCCTACTAGGTGGTCCGGCCTTAATGCTACCAGACAGTGACAGTTTATAATAGAACACTAGGACAGCAAAGTAGAAGGTTCTCTCCCCACCCTCCGACTTGAGATTAGGAAGAAAGTAGCCTACCTACTGATGCTTCCCACCATATTAATCCAATCTTCATCAGTCTTTTCTTAAGGGAGCCCACCTCGCTTTTTTTTTCTCTTTCTCTCCCTGTCTCTTTGGCTTGTATCCATTCCGCCCCATTCACCCTACTGTTTTAAGACGTTTACCCCCATCCAGGTGTCAATATTTTCCTGGCGAGCGGTAGTGAGCCAGCATAGATTTATATTTTTGTTTTGAGAGCAAGCTAAATTTGTACATTTTTCGATGGAAAAATGTCTCCGGCGAAGCCGGATTCCTCCATACAATGCTAGCTCGCTATCGCTCGCCAGGAAAAAATCAACACCTGGATGTGGATAAACGTCTTAAAACAGTTGGCTGAATGGAGTCGAATGGATACAAGCCAGGGAAAGAGAGAAAAGGAGAGAAAGATAAAAAAAAACTGGTGAATTACTGTCGACCACCTCCCTTGGTAAACTATTCCACTCTTTAACCCTTTGGCTGCGGCTATGTTTGGGCTATTTAGGGCATATTCAGGCACTCCTGAGTGATAAATTAAGCATCTGCATTAAATGAAGTGTATTCTGCCGAAAACTAGGCGAAAATAGCTTCAAAATGACACCAGAACGGACCCTGTACGTGGTCTGGTTCACCCGCAGTGGTGCCAGTGAAATGCGGGAACCCCGCTATTATGTACCGGTAACACTCGCTCACTTGGCTACACTGGTGAGAAATACAGAGAGACCCGCGCGAGACACAGCCTAGCTCAGTGAGCCGCTCGCTGCTCTGAGGGTCGGAGGTGGGCCCCTCACGCTCCCGCCCACTGACACTCTATTTTTTACGTTTTTTACAGGCTTTTAACACCTTACGAGCGGCCTATGCGGTTTATTTATATGTACCGCCCAGCGGGGTGTTTTTAGCCAAAATAGGGCTGTTTACGTGATCATTTTCATGCCTAAATAAGACCCAGAACGTAAATCAAGTACCTATCCCTGAAAGGGCATAAACAGAGCTTTCGAATGACACCATAACGATCCTTTTATGATGGCTAGTTTTCTTGCAATAACCGTGCAACGCGAGTGCAAAAAGCATGTAATTCGGTACTTTCCCCATATAATTCAGTATGTAGCGAGTGAGAGAGGGAGGAGGGAGCTGAGATTCGTGTCAGTAGGTTCGCCGCGGTGGTCTGGAGCAGTCATACGCTCGCTAGTCTCCTGCCACCACTTGTCTCTCTCTCTCAGCAACATTACGTGCTGAAATTGCCACTCGACCTATGTCGAGCGCCGCCACATAGTCCAGCTTTATTTAACTCGACTTATTTGGTGAGCCGCTAATTAAGGGTTAACACCTTACGAGCGGCCTATGCGGTTTATTTATATGTACCGCCCAGCGGGGTGTTTTTAGCCAAAATAGGGCTGTTTACGTGATCATTTTCATGCCTAAATAAGACCCAGAACGTAAAACAAGTACCTATCCCTGAAAGGGCATAAACAGAGCTTTCGAATGACACCGTAACGATCCTTTTATGATGGCTAGTTTTCTTGCAATAACCGTGCAACGCGAGTGCAAAAAGCATGTAATTCGGTACTTTCCCCATATAATTCAGTATGTAGCGAGTGAGAGAGGGAGGAGGGAGCTGAGATTCGTGTCAGTAGGTTCGCCGCGGTGGTCTGGAGCAGTCATACGCTCGCTAGTCTCCTGCCACCACTTGTCTCTCTCTCTCAGCAACATTACGTGCTGAAATTGCCACTCGACCTATGTCGAGCGCCGCCACATAGTCCAGCTTTATTAAATACGACTTATGTGGTGAGCCGCTAATTAAGGGTTAAAGCCTGGAAATTGCTGTAACTTGCCAAAACATTTCAGAACGTGACCCGCAGTGAAAGGGTTAACCACACTGTATGTGAAGACTGTTGTGTCACACTCTGCTGGGAGTGTGGGTGAACTGTTTGCTTTGAGAGTGTGTGTGTGTGTGTGGGGGAGGGGTAAAAAAAAATGAATACAAAAAAAATATAAGGAAACATGCTTACTTTACTGAAATGTTTGTGGACATGCAGTAATGCAAGTACTAGTCGCTCTTCTGTAAATCTAAAATGGCTTACTTAAGAATGGGAAAGGGGTGGGACCTTTTTTTTTTTTTTTTTTTTTTTTTTTTTAATCCAAACAAAATTTGTGGGGGTGTGTCAAACGTCATACGAAAGCCAAGTCCATTATATTTCGTCTTTTAACCCTTTCGTTGCGGGTGACGTTCTGGAACGTCCTGGCAAGTCACCGCAATTTCCAGGTTATAAAAGCCTATAAAAACCGTAAAAATAGAGTGTCAGTGGGCGGGAGCGTGAGGGGCCCACCTCCGACCCTCAGAGCAGCGAGTGGCTCACTGAGGTAGACTGTGTCTCGCGCGGGTCTCTCTCTGCGTCTCTTAACAGTGTAGCTAAGCGAGCGAGTGCTACCAAATAGCGGGTTTCCCGCGTTTCACTAGCACCGCTGTGGGTGAACCAGACCACGTACGGGGCCCGTTCTGGTCTCATTTTGAAGCTAGTTTCGCCTAGTTTTCGGCAGAATACACTTCATTTAATGCAGATGCTTGATTTATCATTCAGGAGTGCCTGAATATGCCCTAAATAGCCCAAACATAGCCGCAGCCAAATGGTTAATGTGCTGTATATGTAGACTTAAAAACAAAATAGGAAAAGTGGGGATTGGGCCTGAGTAAATAGATAGACAGCCTAGATAGATACATGTGGTTTATTGGGCCTGAGTAAATAGATAGATAGATAGATACATATGGTTTATTGGGCCTGAGTAAATAGATAGATAGATAGATGCATATGGTTTATTGTAAAATTAGATAGATTGATAGATACATATGGTTTATTGTAATATTGATTTCATTGTAAGTGCTAAAGTTGCCCAAACCATGCTACTTTAGGTTCAATGTCTTGTATTTCTTCTCGTATTCATCCAAGTCTTCAAACACAATTTCTCCGGTTTGTCACCCTGACCCCTCTCTCCTCCCTCCCCCCTTCTCTTCCCCCCCCCCTCCCCTCTCCTTTCTCTTTCTCTCCCTTCCCTCTTCCTCTCTCCCTTCCCTCTTCCTCCCCTCTTCCTCTCTCCTCCCTCTTCCTCTCTCCCTTCCCTCTTCCTCTCTCCCTTCCCTCTTTCTCTCTCCCTTCCCTCTTTCTCTCTCCTCCCTCTTTCTCTCTCCTCCCTCTTTCTCTCTCCTCCCTCTTTCTCTCTCCTCCCTCTTCCTCTCTCCCTTCCCTCTTCCTCTCTCCCTTCCCTCTTCCTCTCTCCCTTCCCTCTTCCTCTCTCCCTTCCTCTTCCTCCCTTCCTCTTCCTCTCCCTCTCCCTCTTCCTCTCTCCCGTCCCTCTTCCCTCTTCCTCTCTCCCTTCCCTCTTCCTCTCTCCCTTCCCTCTTCCTCTCTCCCTTCCCTCTTCCTCTCTCCCTTCCCTCTTCCTCTCTCCTTCCCTCTTCCCCTTCCTCCCCCTCTCCTCTCTCCCTTCTCTCTTCCTCCCCCTCTTCCTCTCTCCCTTCCCTCTTCCTCTCTCCCTTCCCTCTTCCTCTCTCCCTTCCCTCTTCCTCTCCCTCTTCCTCTCTCCCTTCCCTCTTCCTCTCTCCCTTCCCTCTTCCTCTCTCCCTTCCCACTTCCTCTCTCCCTTCCCTCTTCCTCTCTCCCTTCCCTCTTCTCTCCTCCCTCGTCCTGTCTCTTCCCCCTTCCTCTCTCTCCTCCCTCTTCCTCTCTCCCTTCCCTCTTCCTCTCTCCCTCCCCTCTTCCTCTCTCCCTTCCCTCTTCTCTCCTCCCACGTCCTGTCTCTTCCCCCTTCCTCTCTCTCCTCCCTCTTCCTCTCTCCCTTCCCTCCCTTCCATTATTATTGAACAGACCCCTGAGTGTGGGTGACTGAGTGAAGTGGGTTAAGGGGGGAAGGTTCACTTTTTGGGCCATTTTTGCATGTATTCGTTATTTTTCTAGTTTCCTCCCTAGACCTCCATCAAACTTAAAAAAGAAACATGCATTAGATCCCCCTTCGAGATTAATTTGTACATTTTTCGGTAGAAAAATGCCAAGGCCGAAGGCCGGTTCCTCCTCAATTACAGGCTCGCTATCGTTCGCCAGGAAACCTATCGACACATAAGGGGCACGGAAGGTCTTAATATTGCCAAGGAAATGGGGGCGAAAGGTCTTAAAATCGACAAACTAATGGGCCGAACGTCATAACATTTCAAAACTAATGGGGCTAAGCATGAGGGAGAAAGGGGACCAGACAAAAACGGCCCATCTCCCATTAAGGGGAGATTTCCACTTGAGGGATTTTTTTCTTGACTCCTTTCTCCCTCATGTTTAGCCCCATTGTTGTTCTAATTTTAAGACGTTTGCCCCATTATTTTTATTATTTTATGAACTTTCAACCCATTTCTGTCAATTTTAAAACCTTTCGTGCCATTTAGGTGTCGATTTTATCCTGGCGAGCGATAGCGAGCCTGTAATTTAAGAGGAACCGGCTTTCAGCCGGGACATTTTTCTACCGAAAAATGTACAAATTTATCTTGAAAGGGGCTCAAGGGGGTGTAATTTTAAGCTTGAAGGATATGTAGGGACCAAACTAAAAACCTCCCCTTAAGGGTCGAAACATCATCTTGAATCAGTGGAGAACTAATTACAGCGAATGAATACGGTAAATGTGAGTGGATGAGAGTGTGGACAGGTGGGTACAATTACAGGGTACCGGTACCTTACCTAACTGTCGACATATCCACCCCCCACCCCACACACACCACACCACACACACTATACACACACACACACACTACACACACACACACTATACACACACACACACACACACATTATTCTCTCTCTAACACACACACACATACATACACCCCCCCCCCATACATACACACACACACACACACTCACTACACACACACACACATTATTCTCTCTCTATCACACACACACATACATACACCCCCCCCCATACATACACACACACACACTCACTACACACACACACACCACACACACACACACACACACACACACACACACACACACACACACACACACACACACACACACATTATTCTCTCTCTAACACACACACACACACATACATACACCCCCCCCCCTCCATACACACACACGCACACACAAGAAGGAAAAGGTTGCGGTTTATCACTGTAAACAAACCGACAGTGACTCATTACTCCCATTTAAGCCTCTGGCTGTAATTCTTAACCCTCTCAGACATATGACGCGATTTTGAGCCTATTAGGGATACTTTAAAGCCTTTGTTACCATCAGGGGTATTTATAAACCTTTAGTTTAGTTACTTCAACCTCTGCAGTTGTCTTTGAGTTAGCTGTGTTGAGCCTATTGGGGATACTTTAAAGCCTTTGTTACCATCAGGGGTATTTATAAACCTTTAGTTTAGTTACTTCAACCTCTGCAGTTGTCTTTGAGTTAGCTGTGTTGAGCCTATTGGGGATACTTTAAAGCCTTTGTTACCATCAGGGTATTTATAAACCTTTAGTTTAGTTACTTCAACCTCTGCAGTTGTCTTTGAGTTAGCTGTGTTGAGCCTATTGGGGATACTTTAAAGCTTTGTTACCATCAGGGGTATTTATAAACCTTTAGTTTAGTTACTTCAACCTCTGCAGTTGTCTTTGAGTTAGCTGTGTTGAGCCTATTGGGGATACTTTAAAGCCTTTGTTACCATCAGGGGTATTTATAAACCTTTAGTTTAGTTACTTCAACCTCTGCAGTTGTCTTTGAGTTAGCTGTGTTGAGCCTATGGGGATACTTTAAAGCCTTTGTTACCATCAGGGGTATTTATAAACCTTTAGTTTAGTTACTTCAACCTCTGCAGTTGTCTTTGAGTTAGCTGTGGGCAGAACACTAATTTTGGAGAGGTAATTATAAGAGTGAGAGAACTCTATTTCTTATTGCTAATCTGGCAACCTCTGCGTCATAAATGCGTGAAAGGGTTAAGTTAGAGTTAAGCTAAAAACTGTTCCTCTGTACATTTTCAGCCTACGGCGGCAATTATCAATAAACCGTTTATTATTAGTATTGGTATTATTATTACACACACACACACACACACACACACACACACACACAGACGTGACAGAACTGAGTCACCGGTACTTGGAACTGTTGTCGACGAGTGTTCCAATGTTCGACGTCGACGAATGTTTGCCCGTCGACGAGAGTTCTATTCTAGGCTCCCGTGTCGACGAGAGTTTCAGCTGGGGAATCACCAAATAACACTTTTTCACTATCTCAATCAACCTTTTTAAGTCGCAGATCCTTCGTAAGCTGAATAAAATAAAAGCTTCCAACTATATCAATCAACCCTTTTTAGTGATGGGCTGGTCTATCAGAGTGAGAACTGAGCGATCTCTGCCATACCCATAGCTTACTCTGACTGTTCCTTTTACTTATATATTTTCTAGATCTCAAGTGACGGTGTCTCTAACGTGGATTGACCTCCCAATCTACCAAGATTGGAAGCTAAAGCGTCACATTATTCCTTTGCCCCTCAACTTTCTCTTCATAATTGCTGAGGGGCACAGGGCCCTGGGTGGGGCTTTGGTTTCCCGGGCGTTTCTGCACCCTCCTCAGCTCCCCGCCATGGAGTGGCTTCGGTCACCCAGGCTTTATTGTGGTCGGCGGGGAGGGTTCTGTGGGGGCACTCGGTTATGGCCTTGGAATTGCTCGGGGCCTTGGGGCTGTTCGGCCAGGCAGCTTGGGGAACAACAACAACAACCCTTTGTGTAGTATGACATTATAAGCCCTGCATATATATTGCTATACATATATCTCACTGCTTATATGCCTTTATCCCGGTAACTTCTAAACTCTTAACATTCATATTAAACATTCTTGATTCATTAAACTCCCTATAACTTTATCTATCTCAGTAAGGGGAGGTTTCCACTTGAGGGATTTTTTTTCTTTACCCCTTTCGCCCTCATGTTTAGCCCCATTGCTTTTGAGATTTTAAGACGTTCGCCCCATTAGTTTGGCGATTTTAAGAACTTTCACCCCATTTGTCACTTTTAAGACCTTTCGTGCCATTTAGGTGTCAATTTTTTCCTGGCGAGCGATAGCGAGCCTGTAATTTAAGGTGGCAGGAGACTAGCGAGCGTATGACTGCTCCAGACCACCGCGGCGAACCTACTGACACAAATCTCAGCTCCCTCCTCCCTCTCTCACTCGCTACATACTCAATTATGTACCGAAAGTACCGAATTACCTGCTTTTTGCACTCGCGTTGCACGGTTATTGCAAGAAAACTATCCATCATACAAGGATCGTTATGGTGTCATTCGACATATAAATAAACCGCATAGGCCGCTCGTAAGGTGTTAAGAGGAACTGGCCTTCGGCCTGGACATTTTTCTACCGAAAAATGTACACATTTATCTTGACAGAGGGTCAAGGGGGTGTAATTTCAAGCTTGATGGAGGTCTAGGAAACACACTAAAAACCTCCCCTTAATATATTTGTTGATACTTCCACTTAATTCAACACCCATTTCCTCTGTCAATGTAAACTGTATAACGTATTTATCCGGTCATACGTCATACCAGAATGCTGAGTTAAGGGCAGGTATTTAGTTTGTTCCCTAGACCTCCATCAAGCTTAAAATTACACCCCCTTGAGTCCCTTTCAAGATAAATTTGTACATTTTTCGGTAGAAAAATGTCCCGGCCGAAGGCCGATTCCTCCTAAAATGACAGGCTCGCTATCGCTCGCCAGGAAAAAATCAACACCTAAATGCCACGAAGGGTCCTAATATTGACAAAGAAATGGGGTGAAAGGTCATGTAATCCCCAAACTAATGGAACCAACGTCTTAAAATCTCAAAACTAGTGGGGCTAAACATGAGGGAGAAGGGGGTCCAGAAAAACGCTCTGCCTCCCCTTAACCCGGGAACTGCGGGGAGACTCTTAAGAGTTCCCCCGGCGGACTGCGGGGAGACTCTTAAGAGTGAGTGAAAAAAAAAATCAACTTTTGACATCGAAAAAAAAAAAAAAAAAAAAAAAATTTTGGCCCCTGGGCCATGCAAAATCTCAGTCCTCTACCTCCCCTCCTTCCCCACTTTCCTCCTCTCCTTCAGTTATCACCTATTTTCCCTGTTATTCCCTTATTCTGAGGTATATTTTCGTGCTAACATTAGCGAGTTGCAAGCAGGGTGTTGTCATCACTGATGGCAAGCGAGTGCAAGAGAGAGAGAGAGAGAGAGTATCGATCGACTGTGTCTCAGTGGCCTTGGGGGAAATTGGCGGGAAACCAGCTTGCCTCACCCATACATTATACAACTCGCGGGCTATATCTCCGATTTTGACCATCCAAACGCTGTTTTCACTCGTTTTATTGTTGTTTCAGGTTAATACCTTTATAATCAACCCATAATAGGCGCATATGGATAAGTATTAATGCTATTAATGGCACAATGAATATTTTAGTGACGGAAACACCTCAAATACGTCAGCACAGGGGGACGTTTCCAATTACCCCCATGCGCACTTCAGAGGTTAATAAAAAGCGTCTAAAAATCCAGACAATTTCACTCAGCTTAGGAAGGACCTCTAGCCCTAATAAGGCTCCTCCTCAACCGACCCCTTTTTGAAGCTGAGTATTATCGCTTAAATAATTATGACTCAGATTAAGGGGCCGAGGTCTCCACGGGAGGGATTTTTTTCGCTTGACCCCTTTCTCCCTCATGTTTAGCCCCATTGCTTTTGATATTATAAAACGTTTGCCCCGTTAGTTTGGTGATTTTAAGAACTTTCACCCCATATTAAGACCTTTCGTGCCATTCAGGTGTCGATTTTATCCAGGCGAGCGATAGCGAGCCTGTAATGTAAGAGGAACCGGCCTTTGGCCGAGAAATTTTTCTACCGAAAAATTTACAAATTTATCTTGAAAGGGACTCAAGGGGGTGTAATTTTAAGCTTGATGGAGGTCTAGGGAACAAACTAAATACCTCCCCTTAAATGAGATCACATGTCGCTGGTACCGTACTCAAAGGGTTAAAATGTTGCTATGTGTATTATTATATGTAGGCCTTGATATGTCTTGATAGCGTCGTAATGGTTAGTGTAGTGCGGCATTTGGGTTAAAACGGTGTGTAACTGGTGGGTGGTGCACATCAAGAGGTTAACAGCTACCCGGTACAATTGGGTCAAATCAATTTAAGGGGGTTCTAGTTTCCTCCCTAGACCTCCATCATTTTTGTATGTATTCATTATTTTTCTAGTTTCCTCCCTAGACCTCCATCAAATTGAAAACAAAAAAAACACCCCCTTTCAAGATAAATTTTTAAATTTTTTGGTAGAAAAATTTCCCGGCCGAAGGCCGTTTCCTTCTAAAACTAATGGCTCGCTGTCGCTCGCCAGGAAAAAAAATCGACACCTAAATGTCAGGAAAGTTCTAAATATTGACGAAGAAATGGGGCGGAAGGTCTTATAATCGACTAACTAATGGGGCAAACATCTTAACATCTGAAATCTAATGGGGCTAAACATGAGGGAGAAAGTTGTCCAGAAAAACGACCGCTTAAGTCAGTGCTATTCCTGTTGGTAGCTAAGCGGTGGTGTGCCAGCCACTTGATGCTGAGAGAGAGAGAGAGAGAGAGAGAGAGAGAGAGAGAGAGAGAGAGAGAGAGAGAGAGAGAGAGAGAGAGAGAGAGAGAGAGAGAGAGAGAGAGAGAGAGAGAGAGAGAGAGAGAGAGAGAGAGAGAGAGAGAGAGAGAGAGAGAGAGAGAGAGAGAGAGAGAGAGAATAATAATAATAAACAGTTTATTAAAGAATGGCAGCCTCATGAGCTGAAAATACAAATTTTACAATTTAGTGGATGAACATGAGATGTACAGATATGAGGATGGTAAGCTTAGTTTACAAACAAAATAAATAAATACAATAATGATGCATGTGCAGAATACAAATTATCATAAAATAACCATGAGAGTAAGTGATATACAGTACATATACACATTTATTTACTTACTCATATACAGAACATACGTATATACACGTACGTGCGCACATACATACATATATAGGAACATAAGAACATGCAGTAAGTGTGCACATGTCCGTATACACAAACGCTCACGTATGCACACAAACATACATACATACAGAAACTGTTTTGGTATGGTCAGGGTAAAGAGGGTGCAGGTACTGCACCCTCTTTACCCTGACCATTAACTGGGAGGTTAATCCTCGGTAGTGTAGGTGTGTGTGACAGAAGGCGAAATATGGAAGAGCTGGGCGTTCTATTGTTAAGGGTAGAAATACATGGATGAAGATACGCGAACACTTAATAATAGATAATGCTTATGCATAGATTTATAATCAGAAGTTGCGCTAGTGAGCAATATGTTCTCGCTCATATGTACGTATATTTACATACATATGTGCATATGACCATATAAATACACGTACAGTACATATATATTATATACCTTATATTCTCAACCGGGCTCGAACCATTGACAGCACATACACACAGACATACATATACATAAATATATGCACATTACATGCATATATGCTCTTCTCTTATCCTACCTGATACTCTCAGCCGGGCTCGAACCACAAACAGTATACACTATAGACACATATACATATACATAAATAACGCATACATACATACACATATACGCACATATACTGCACATACATAGATACATATATACACATATACATAAACAAACTCAAGCAAATACATACATAATTATATTCTAATACACACACGCACACACACTTATATTCTAATACACACACGCACACACACTTATGCATATATTATTAAAGGTGGGCGCGTATATATGGTGTGACAGGCCGTTATTACACATTATTAATAATATTAACAATGGCTGGGATAGGACTATTTTTATATCTGTCAGTTCTTGCTCTTATTGGTTGGAGTGTGTTGAAATGACGAGCTGCATGTGTAGGTCTAGGGGCGTCTGGTGGAAGTAAGTTTCTGTGTCGTGGGTGAACAAGCAGCTTAGATGCAAACTGTTTGAGTGTGTTGTAGTGGTGGGTTGAGAGTGCAGGTATGCTAAGGGTGATGAGAGCTTCCTCGTACCCTGGATATGTGCCACCCAGGATGATCCTGCATGCCCTCCTCTGAACTCTCTCCAGTTGACGTTGTTGTGTTAGGGTTAGAGAGGAGGACCAGGCGGGAGAGGCGTAGGTGAGCTTAGGGAGTATGAAGGTGTTATATATACTCTTCAGCTCATTCTCCGGCGCCCCCAGGGATCTCAACCGCCTTAGCATAACAACTTGTAAGTGGCGGTCCTGACTGTGGTAGTTACATGTTTCTTCCAGTTCAGTTTGTTGTCCACAGTGATTCCGAGGAGTTTGGTGGACTCAACAAGCTGAAGGGGATGAGGACCAATTGTGACAGTGGGTGGAGGAAGGTCGGTAACGGAAGTGTTGATGTGCATGACCACTGTCTTGTCATGATTGATAGTCACATGATTGTCTGTGGTCCAGGCTTGAAGACGGTCGAGGATGTCTTGTAGGGGGTCATAGTTAGGGGAGGTGTTATCGACAGTAATGCCGACTGTCGAGTCGTCCACGTACTTCCAGTGGAATGGGGTGTCCTTTAGGGCATCATTAATCAAGATGATGAACAATAGAGGCCCCATCTTTGTGCCCTGTGGGACTCCACATGTGATGTCTAGGAAGGTGGAGATGAAGCCTTGGTATCGCACTGCTTGTCGTCTGTCACTAAGGAAGTCGGTCAACCACGCAACCAGGGTAGGATGTAGCCCCAACTTTATGGCTTTGTTGATGATGATGGTTTGGTCAACAAGGTCAAATGCTTTCCTGAAGTCAATAAAGGCAAGGGCGAGGGAAGTCTTTCTCTTCTCAAGATTTGTGTAAATATAATCTAGGAAGCTAATAAGACAGTGAGTGGTGGAGGAGGTTTTTACGTTGCCAAACTGTTGGGGATCTATCAAGTGACGGATTTGTGAGTAAGCCCAGGTGAATACAAAGTCCTCACAGATTAGACTAGGGATGGGCGTAATGGCAATTGGTCTGAGTTCATTAACCCTTATTTAGCGGCGAGCAACATAAGTCGAGTTAAATAAAGCTGGACTATGTGGCGGCGCTCGACATAACTCGAGTGGCAATTTCAGCACGTAATGTGGCTGAGAGAGAGAGACAAGTGGTGGCAGGAGACTAGCGAGCGTATGACTGCTCCAGACCACCGCGGCGAACCTACTGACACAAATCTCAGCTCCCTCCTCCCTCTCTCACTCGCTACATACTCAATTATGTACTGAAAGTACCGAATTACCTGCTTTTTGCACTCGCGTTGCACGGTTATTGCAAGAAAACTATCCATCATACAAGGATCGTTATGGTGTCATTCGAAAGCTCTGTTTATGCCCTTTCAGGGATAGGTACTTGTTTTACGTTCTGGGTCTTATTTAGGCATGAAAATGATCACGTAAACAGCCCTATTTTGGCTAAAAACACCCCGCTGTGCGGTACACATAAATAAACCGCATAGGCCGCTCGTAAGGTGTTAAGAGAATGTGGGGAGGGGGTTTTGGGGATTGGAGTGACGTATGAAGTTTTCCAGTCTGCAGGGCATTTACTTGTGTGTGTGTGTGTGTGTGAGTGAATGAGAGAGAGAGAGAGAGTGAGTGTGAGAGAGAGGGAGTGAGAGAGAACAAAAATAGAGATAAAGAGTTTACAAAAAGAGAGAGTGAGAGAGAAAAAAATAAAAAGAGAAAGAGAGAGAGAAAAAAAAATGTGATCTTAACCCGTTCAGCCCCAGGGACGTCATTTTCATCAGATGCTGGCCCGGCAAACTAGCCGACGATTACAGTCAGCTTAGGAAGGACCTCTAGCGCTACCGTAACAAGGCTGACAAACATACCTCAAACCAACCCTTTTACTTTTAATTAAGGGGAGATTTCCACCTGGAGGATTTTTTTTTCTGGACCTCTTTCTCCCTCATGTTTAGCCCCAATGTTTTTGAGATTTTAAGACGTTTGCCCCATTAGTTTAGCGATTTTAAGAACTTTCACCCCATATTAAGACCTTTCGTGCCATTTAGGTGTCGATTTTATCCTGGCGAGCGATAGCGAGCCTGTAATTTAAGAGGAACCGGCCTTTGGCCGGGAAATTTTTCTACCGAAAAATGTACAAATTTATCTTGAAAGGGACTCAAGGGGGTGTAATTTTAAGGTTGATGGAGGTCTAGGGAACAAACTAAATACCTCCCCTTAAAGCTTGATGGAGGTCTAGGGAACAAACTAAATACTTCCCCTTAAAGCTTGATGGAGGTCTAGGGAACAAACTAAATACCTCCCCTTAAAGCTTGATGGAGGTCTAGGGAACAAACTAAATACTTCCCCTTAAAGCTTGATGGAGGTCTAGGGAACAAACTAAATACCTCCCCTTAAAGCTTGATGGAGGTCTAGGGAACAAACTAAATACCTCCCCTTAAACAGACCAAACAAACAGCCACTGTTTGTTTGGGGGGGGGGAGGGGGGGGTCGTCTTTTTGGTGGCAGTGGTGGTGGTTGAGTTAATGTGGGTTGGGTTCTTTATGTCTCTATTACTGCTATTACCACAATCAATTCGACCTTCATGACCTAGAATCAACCCCGGTGGACATGTGTGGGGACGGGTCGAGGGGTACACACACACACACACACACACACACACATACACACACGGTATTCAACATTCATTAGAGGTGTTTGGTGAAATTAATACAAAATAGATTACCATTGAAAGTAACCATCTGGCAGGTGGTGGACGTGTACAGGTCTATCGTGTGAGATATTGTCCTGTGTATCACTGAATAAGAAGGTCGGTAACGAGACATCACTTATTAGGCCGACTGTACGGTGGCGCTAATAAGTCATGTCCCAGCTGGCGTTACGTTTGGCTTGCTCTGTGCTGTATTAATGTCTGTCAGATGTTGAATAGGGTGGGTGCGGTGGCGCTAATAAGTCATGTCCCAGCTGGCGTTACGTTTGGCTCGCTCTGTGCTGTATTAATGTCTGTCAGATGTTGAATAGGGTGGGTAAGTGTAGGAACATGTTTGTATATTTCACTGGATATGAAGAAATGAAGCTTAGATATTGCTGATACCAATTATTGATCAAAACATACTTGGTGCCGAGACATCAATTATTAGCGCGACTGTACAAGCGGCCAAATAAGAAGGATCAGTACACGGTAAATCGGTCAAGGTTAAGGGGAGGCAGACCGTTTTTCTGGACCCCCTTGTCCCTAATGTTTAGCCCCACTAATTTTGATATTATAAGATGTTCGGCCCATTACTTCCAAATGGCGATTTTAACACCTTTAGCCCAATTTAGTTGTAAATTTTAAGACCTTTCGTGCTATTTAGGTGTCGATTATTTCTTGGCGAGCGATAGCGAGCATGTCATTTTAAGAGGAATCGGCCTTCGGCCGGGACATTTTTCTACCGAAAAATTTACAAATTTATCTTGAAAGGGGGTCTAGGGGGTGTTTTTCTAAGCTTGATGGAGGTCTAGCGAGGAAACTAAAAAAATATATGAATAAATTAATTAATAGACCAAACAAACAGCCAGTCTCCCCTTAACCCGTACAGCCCCAGCGACGCATCGGCGATGTATGTAACGCACAGCCCCAGCGACGCGTCGGCGATGTATGTAACGCACAGCCCCAGCGACGCGTCGGCGATGTATGTAACGCACAGCCCCAGCGACGCGTCGGCGATGTATGTAACGCACAGCCCCAGCGACGCGTCGGCGATGTATGTAACGCACAGCCCCAGCGACGCGTCGGCGATGTATGTAACGCACAGCCCCAGCGACGCGTCTGACGCGTCACCCTAATTGCGCCGACCGTAACCTCAGGTGTAGCCACTCAAGAGGGCTCAGATTTGTATGGGAACTGTGTACGTATCCCACGCAACCCGTGCCGATGGTTGAAAACTCTCAAAGTCCACGTGCGTGCGCGTAATAACCTGGTTTTTTGGGGTAATTGCCTTAAATTTTTTACTCTTGTAAAATACGTTTTCGGGGGCTCTGTAGGACCATTCTTTATGCTTTTTGAGCGGTTTTTTGTGGTTTTTCCTTCATTCCTAACCCATTCGCTATTGTTTCTGGAATAAAACCATATTTTGAAAGCCGGCCGGGTTCTGATGAACAAACATTACAAAACTAGCCGGGGCTCCACGGGTTAACGAGGCACGGACCATTACAACATTCCTGGTGTGCTACTCATTGTGTGGGTGTGTGTGTGGATGGGTGTGGGTGTATATGTGGGTGTGGGTGTGTGTATGGGGTGTATGGGTGTGTGTGTGTATGGGGTGTATGGGTGTGTGTGTGTGTGTGTGTGTGTGTGTATGGGTGTGTGTGTGTGTGTTACTCAGTTACTTGTTCGTCAAGGGGAATCCACGCAATGCGAGCTAAGCTCATTATTATCGCGCCTCCTTAACTGGGAATGTATTGCGTGAAATGCATGTTAAGTGTTTTATGTACTGTTGGAATGGCTGTGGATGTGTGTGTTGTCTGTATTTAGCCAATTGGCGACATCGGAAACGAAGGCTTAGGGTGGATCTGTATGGTACCATTCTCACTATAGACGGTACCGTCTCGCCCGAAGGCTTAGGTAGCCATCAGCTTAGGTGAACCATATGATACCCATCTCGCCTTGTGTGTGTGTG
>CM064582.1:9690768-9698268 GCA_032716605.1 Paralithodes platypus
TATATATAATAAAAGGTTGGAGAGCGCTAGCAACGGACAATTTCATATCTTCAAGAGGTATGAGAGAGAGGCTAGGATTTCCTCTTCTCTCCGGAACACAGGAGTCGAGAAGCGCGGGCTGTCTTTGTGGAGAGGGGGGGGGCGGGAGGGGTTCAAGGGGCCTACACGGGGACATTTTGCCCCTAAGGTCCCTGGGGTGTGGGGGTGGCAATTAGGCTATAATTGATATGGAAGTTTGAAAAGGCCCCAGTAGAATTACGGTTAGCCAAATGCTACGGGGGGGAATGCAAATATGGGGGTGGGTATAGGAGTCTGGGGGGAAAAGATAGAGTTATGATGATCAGTCCGAGGGATTATGGATACTATTAGTTGCGCCCTCGGGAACTGCGTTGGCTATTTTAAAGATAAATACCAAAACACAGCGGCAGTTCGTAGGGGTACGTTAGTTATTGTTTTCGGGGTACATTATGGACAGATACTGGTAACCAGGTTATCTTATACAATCTCTGGTTGTGGGTAAGAGGTGTAAGACACGAAGTTTAAATTGCGCCCGTAGTGTGAGGCGGTGGATACGAAGGAGGCAAGGGGAAGAAGTATGACACAATTTGTGGAAAGTAAAGGGAGAAAACTAAGGGGTGAACACCAGATTGGCGGAGGATATTAATAAAAATACTTAACCTCAGGATTGACATTACATCGAGGAAACGCTGACAATTAGAGTCGTAGGAGGTAATAATGGTGATGAAACTATGGGTGGATCGGTACCTTGGCACAAACATACAACACAAGCGACAATGCGCCTGCTGCTTGCAATCAATGCGGGTGGCAGTCGTCCGTCTAACTGCTTATTCGAGACTTAGTTAACGCGAGGACACAATGCATAGGGGCGACCCTGAGCACCGGCCCGCGTTACATCAGATCTATGTACCTGTCATGGAAAATTCTGATACTGATGGTGTCTCAGGGACAAACGTGGGTGTTTGTAACTTCTAAGATATATATAACATCTACTTCTCGGAATGTTAAGAACATGACATAGATATACTTATGGCTGTATGATGTGTTGGCATGGGGCTCAACGTCGGGACAGCGGGGGCATGGGTGTTTTTAATATTAGAATGTATATTCCTGTGGTTCATAATCTTTGTAGTTCAGGAAGTGTAGGAAAAGGGGGATAAGGGGTTAAAGTGTACGTGAGGTTGTGGAAAATGCGTCAGTTTAGAAAAGGTTGGGCGGTAAATGGGGGTTTTTGTCTGCGTCTGGAGCTGGTTTAGCCATCTGGGATTGGGCCCTGTCTGAAATGGAGGGATCGGTCAGCTGGGTCCTTTCGTTCTCTGTAGCCTTTCCTTTCATGTCAGGGGTTTCTGTGTGGTGTTCGCTCGTTGGCTCTCTGTGGTGGGCTTCTTGTTCTGGTGATTTTTAATTCCCTCTCCTTCATTATAGGATAGTCCTCGAGCCTCAAGGGTGGAAGTTTTAAGAAGCATAGTGATGGTGCGGACATTTTCAGGGTATTTAGGAAAGTGCCAACCAAACACGGAGAGCGACGGTCAGGTTTCTTTTGAAGGGAATGCGTATACCTGTAAGAATGTGTCCTATGTGTTTGTGGCGGGCGGATGCCCGGCGCTTGGTGTGGTGTGTGGTACACGGGCCAATGTTGTCCAGGTGGGGGTCTTTACTTTACTTACCTTTCGTATGAATGGTTTGCTAGCTTTCCCCCGTGGGGGTGCGGGATGGGAGTGAGGTGTGTCAGTGGGATTGGACAAGTGAAGTCCTGTTTAGTGTGGTGGATAGATGGTCTACTAACCGAAAGGGGATTCACGCGTGACAACAGAGCTGGGGATGAAGGGGGAATGGGAATGTGAGTCTGGGTTTTATTTGGTTTTCTTGGGCGAGTGTTGTAGGTTATGGGCATATCTAGTGAGGCAATGCGCAAAATCGGTTTAGGTAAGGTGGGTGAAGGGAGATATGGAGGAAAGGAAGGAGGCGGGCTGTGTGTGTTGTTTGAGTTGGGTCCTTAGTGTCCGATTTCGGGGTGTTATTTTTGCATCGTTGTCTGTAAATATGACCTGAGGATCGGTTGATTATTATACACTCTGGCCGGGTCCTGGTGGGAAGGTCGATGTTTGTCGGGGGACTTGAGTAGTGCTCGACGGATGGTTTTTATAGTGAGGGGGAAGGGGGAAGCAGGTTTTATAGGGGTTAAAAGTGACAGTTGTGGGGGTTATTTCGGAGGCCGGGTTGACTGTGGGCGAGGGGGGGGGGGGAGGGGGTTTTCTTAGGGGGGGGGTTCGGTGAGATGAGGCGAGAGTCTGGTCGGTGTGATTGTGGCGTCGGGTGGTGAACCCGGTAGGGGGGTAGTGGAGGGGAAAGGAGGGGCGGATGCGTGCGGAGGGGGGGGGGCATAGAACGGCCAGTGGCGGGTCAAGGAGAGTAGATTTAAGTTCGTGCGCTGGCGGTAGGGGCGTGTGTTGTTTGATTGAGGTTGGTGAATTTGCTGGTGATTATTCGTCTATTTTTCCCTTGGTGGGGAGGAATTCGACGAAGAAGAAGAACAGGAGACGAGGAGGAGGAGGAGGAGGAGGAGGGTACGTGGTCTGGCAGCCCTATTGGAACTTGGTTAGTCGGGTGTGTTTCTCGGAGTTTTTTTTTTAAACGATGTTGGTCGTGGGCGTAAGTGCTGTAGCGTGAGGTTATCGAGGTAGAGGTGTGGTTCGGTTGGGTGTGGGTACTTGGTTTGGGGTGGGGGTGGTGGTTTTCTCACTTCGTGGTGTTTTTTTGGTGGAGGTTATGTCCGGGCTAGACGGGGAGGGTTTCTGTTTTGTGTCGGGGTTGTGGGTGGAGGTTTTTTGTACTTGGATAAGTTGGGGAGGAACCTTGACTATCAGAAGTGAAGGGGAAGGTGTCATGGTGGAGAAGAGGTGATGTGATGTTGGGGGATTCGGGGGTTTGTGGAGGTTAGTTGGGGGGGTATGTTGAGAAAAGATTCAGTTCGGTTCGGTGCTGGAGCGTGAGGGTCACTTAGGTACTTTAGGGGTTTTGGTAGGGGAATATTAGTTAGCCTGTATGTGAGGGGAGTGGAGGTGAGAGGGGGTGTTTTAATTTTAGGGTAGTCGGACGTGTGGGGTGGTGGTAATGTCTTGCTGGCGGTAGAGGTTTTTAAACGCTCGGTCACGCAATCTTTAGGTCGGAGTGGGCGAGTATTACGCCTGGATAGTAGCCTTGGTGATTGGACAGGCATTTGGGACTTGTATATACGGTGCATAGGGGAACGGACGACATACAGGAGGGCCTAACTTTGTATGGTGAGAGCCGGTGGTTATTGAGCTACCATTACGGTGTCATGGATGGCGGAAAGGGTTTTGTCACTCGATGTTATCAGTTTTGGTGTATCACGCCACTTCGCCTAGACAGATCTGGGCGGTATGGAGGGCTGTTTTGCAGATGTTGCAATTTTTTTTTGGGTCAATTGTGGAGGTGGTGGAGGGAAGTGTGAGCGTGGTGGTGGAATGGCAGTAAAATGGGGGTATGGGGGTACAACGTGTAAACACGGTTGTCATGAGGGGGAAATTACCGTTTATTCCCGAGGGAACAGTGGTTTGCCATGTCATCCCACTGTTCCCTCTTTAGTTGTGATCGGCAGTTCTGACGGTTTAAGTAAGAGCAATAATGTCTTGTAAGTAAACTGGGTTGTTGATGAGTGCGATGGCTGCGGTCGCAGACTAGCATTTCCCTTGAGGCCCATTACAGGGATGAGTGGTCTAATCTTGATAACGTCATATGTTGGGTGAATTGTTGCCAAACGTGTCCACTAAACTCGGGGGCATTGTCAGATAGAAGAGAGCAAGGGGCAGGGGGGACCGACTATAGGGAACACTTCTCATAGGTGGCAAGCAGTGTAGGCGACTGTGGTGAAGCTGTTCCGTGGTACTGAACTGGGACAGGCTATTACGAAATTTTTGAATATACGTCTACAAATATTGTGCACGATATAGCGGTTGGCCAAAGGGCGTTAAGAAGGGAACGGGCCCATGATGTCCGAGGGGGGGGGTCGGACTTGGAACGTGTTTGTTGGCCAGAAAGGGTACCACGCTGGGCCTGGGGTGCGGTGATCTATCCTTTCCCAATAAACACGGTTTGCAGGGATTTCTGTAACTCGTTGTGCAATTTTGGAGGAGGGTTGGGGGGCTCCAAAGTATATGGTATTGTGAAGATCACTTTAGCATTTATTTTGTCCAAAGGTTGTATGCCGGTTTTCCCTCTGTGGGATGGCAAATCATGTAGTCGTGCGGCTATGGTTGGGGTCCAAGATTATGTGACCAGTGTCTAGTGGCAAGTTGATCTCCCCAGCGAGTCAGTCTTCCTGAAGACGGTTTAACGGTATCCAGGGGGGTCTGATTCGTGCTTCCCAAGATGCATTTAGGGAGGCGGGATGGAGGGGCAATTTCTGTCGGGCAGGGTGGGGGTTAGATACCAATTGAGTGTTTCGTAAGGGGGATAGGTTGGTGGGGGGGTCTTTTGGTACTGGCCAAACTTGACCAGGGCGTTCTGCATTATGTATGGAGTTTGCCGGGACTGATTATCTTGTATGGTAATCGCGTAGTCCTCTAGTGTCGTCTCTCCAAACGTACCAAAATGGATGATGTTGGTTTCAGCACCCTACGCAGCCATTGTAAAGATGCTGATGGTCGGTCAATTATTTCGAGTTTTGGCGCAACCAAAACAAATGATAGAAGGGAAACACTGCTCGCATTAGCGGATCTGGATGGAGCCTAGTCTCCCACTTCCAACGTTCAGGTATATTCTTCTGCATCACGGGTTTGTAATTAGCAAGTTTTTATTTTACTGGGAAGACCTCAATATATTCGTTATAAATCAATGTCACTGATTTGACCTCTTGCTGGCGCTGGTCCTTGTGCGGGCCCCAAGTAGCAGCCAGTCGCAGGTAGGCATTAGACACGTCGATATATTGTAGAACACGGGAAATCTCTAGTAACCTCATGGGGGTACTGAACTAAGTTTTTATATTCTTAAGGCAGAAAATACGCTAGGTAGAAACACAAATTTAATCAGTGGGCGAACGTTAGATAATCACTAAGAGTTTTAATATCTGAATAAGGGTAATTACGAGAGTCAAGGTCGCCTGTTAATTAACCGAGCAACTGATCGCTTTAGATACGTCCCAAATGGAATGGTATAAATATGAATTACACTGGGCAATGGGTCTTAGCCACTTTATAGAAAGTTAATAAGTGGAGTTATCAAGATCTAGTACGTTATAAACACTTAAGTACTAGCAATCATGACTCTTGAATAGTATGGGTAGATCTGAGTCATGGTGGTTGCTTATCTTGCTTCGGTGATGTTGTGGGGCTAACGACTGGTTCCTCGGCCGGTCCAGATGGTCCTTCCAAAACATGTAGGAAGTTCTCAAGTCGGATCTCTTGACGATCGTTGGCTGGCTACACACTTATATAACCACGAATTTGTTGGTGGAAGGTGGATAAGGTGCTGCACGTTAGGACTTTTGTACATGAAACAGATGCTTCTATCAGTCTACTCTGACACGGAGTCTGCCCGATATGGAAGCTCTCAAGTCCGGAACAACCACAAGGGCAGAGCTAGAGGTAAACTGCAGCGGGTAGCTGACCACTGGTTGGTGTTCTACGCTTTCAACTGATTTGACTGGGGGCGGGGAGTTAGATTTATAGGCTCGGTTCTGGACCCTGGTAGTTAGACCAGTAGGGATCTCGAGTCTTATGGAACTTAATTGGCAGGCCCTAAATAGGATATGGGGACTAGGTAAGATGGTATTTTTACTGTTGTGGCACAGGGCTATAGGAAGCCTTTTATATTTTTTTCATTATAACTGAGCCTATAGTCAGAAGAGGTACTATTTTGGCTATACTGGAAGTATTTAGGGGAGAGAGGACGGATATACTTTGCGAGGAGGATGGGGACAGCGTGATAGGAGCGTCTCTCTAGATTGTTCAATCTTCATTCTATGGTATAGCTGAGGGTGCTAAATTAGTGATCAGAGCATGCAAGAAAAGGGTGTTAAATGGTTTATTGTGAGTTAATAGAGGTTAGTAAAGGTATAGGTAGGTCATGGCATGGTTAGTTCATTGATAGGAAGAATTCCTGTGCTACCTGGCAATGACTCGAAAGTCAAAACAGGGGCCAGGTATACCTCCGCGGGGGTGGGGGTCTCCCTCCTCGGGTGGGCAAAAAGGGGGAGCTGGGCGCCCTCTCTCTGTGATAGTCGTCCGGCGGCTGTGGCTAGGGGCTTGCCATATCACCAGTGTTTGTAATAACCCTCTGTGTATGAGACGATGTGGGTGTCCTTAATACCAAAACCGAAGGTGCCTTAGCTAGCTGGTTTTACTCGGCTGGTTGTTAATTGTAGGGTTTGCTGGATGTGGTGGAGACTGGGTTGCTAACTCTGCCACATTTATCTGGAAGTATGGCAATGGAAGTTAGTTACTGGCGGGGCGGCTAGCCTCGCACCGACGACCATTGGGTGCAGGGTTGTGAATGGGTTGTAAGAGAATAGATGGCATGCAAGGGGCTAGTAAAGTTCTAATGTTGTTCTGGCCTACTAAGTGAAGGTAGGCTGGATAGGAGTATATTTATAAAAGGTTGGAGAGCGTTAGCAACGGACAATTCAAGGATCTTCAAGAGGTATGAGAGAGAGGCTAGGTCGGCAAGAGTCGAGAAGCGCGGGTGTCTTTGTGAGGGGGGGGGGGGGGGGGGGAGAGTTCAAGGGCTACAGGGAAATTTTGCCCCTAAGGTCCCTGGGCGTGGGGGTGGCATTAGGCTACAATAAGTATGGAAGTTTGAAAAGGCAGTAGAATACGTTAGCCAAATGCTACCGGTGAATGCAACTATGGGGTGGTATAGGAGTCTGGAAAAGATAGTTATGTGATCAGTCCGAGGGTTATGGATACTCTAGTTGGCCCTGGGAACTGCGTTTTCTATTAAATATAAATACCAACAACAGCGGCAGTTCGTAGGGGTACTTAGTTATTGTTTCGGGGTACTTATGACAGATACTGGTAACCAGGTTATCTTATACAGTCTCTGGTTGGGGTAAGAGGTGTAAGACACGAAGTAAATTGGCGTAGTGTGGGCTGTGGATACGAAGGAGGCAAGGGGAAGACGTATGACAATTGTGGAAAGTAAATGGAAAAAGGTGAACACAATGGCGGATAAAAATACTTAACCTAAGGATTGCATACATCGATGAACGATGACATTATAGTCGTCATCGTAATAAGGTGATGAAACCTGGTTGATCTGTACTTGGCACAATATGACACAAGGACAATGCCGCTATGTCGCATCAATGCGGTGGCCGTTAATATTATAGACTTAGTTACTAGAGGAACCATGCAAGGGGCGACTGTGCTCGGGTTACACATATCTATACTCGTCATGGAAAATGATATACGAGGTCTAGGGACAAGCGTGGGTGTTTTAACTTCTAAGATATACAACATCTAC
>CM064582.1:9705768-9853268 GCA_032716605.1 Paralithodes platypus
AGGACTTTGTATTCACCTGGGCTTACTCACAAATCCGTCACTTGATAGATCCCCAACAGTTTGGCAACGTAAAAACCTCCTCCACCACTCACTGTCTTATTAGCTTCCTAGATTATATTTACACACAAATCTTGAGAAGAGAAAGACTTCCCTCGCCCTTGCCTTTATTGACTTCAGGAAAGCATTTGACCTTGTTGACCACACCATCATCATCAACAAAGCCATAAAGTTGGGGCTACATCCTACCCTGGTTGCGTGGTTGACCGACTTCCTTAGTGACAGACGACAAGCGTGCGATACCAAGGCTTCATCTCCACCTTCCTAGACATCACATGTGGAGTCCCCACAGGGCACAAAGATGGGGCCTGTATTGTTCCTCATCTTGATATGTGATGCCCTAAAGGACACCCCATTCCACTGGAAGTACGTGGACGACTCGACAGTCGGCATTACTGTCGATAACACCTCCCCTAACTATGACCCCCTACAAGACATCCTCGACCGTCTTCAAGCCTGGACCACAGACAATCATGTGACTATCAATCATGACAAAACAGTGGTCATGCACATCAACACTTCCGTTACCGACCTTCCTCCACCCACTGTCACAATTGGTCCTCATCCCCTTCAGCTTGTTTAGTCCACCAAACTCCTCGGAATCACTGTGGACAACAAACTGAACTGGAAGAAACATGTAACTACCACAGTCAGGACCGCCACTTACAAGTTATTTATGCTAAGGCGGTTGAGATCCCTGGGGGCGCCGGAGAATGAGCTGAAGAGTATATATAACACCTTTATACTCCCTAAGCTCACCTACGCCTCTCCCGCCTGGTCCTCCTCTCTAACCCTAACACAACAACGTCAACTGGAGAGAGTTCAGAGGAGGGCATGCAGGATCATCCTGGGTGGCACATATCCAGGGTACGAGGAAGCTCTCACCACCCTTAGCATACCTGCACTTTCAACCCACCACTACAACACACTCAAACAGTTTGCATCTAAGCTGCTTGTTCACCCACGACACAGAAACTTACTTCCACCAGACGCCCCTAGACCTACACGTGCAGCTCGTCATTTCAACACACTCCAACCAATAAGAGCAAGAACTGACAGATATAAAAATAGTCCTATCCCAACCATTGTTAATATTATTAATAATGTGTAATAACGGTCTGTCACACCATATATACGCGCCCACCTTTAATAATATATGCATAAGTGTGTGTGCGTGTGTGTATTAGAATATAATTATGTATGTATTTGCTTGAGTTTGTTTATGTATATGTGTATATATGTATCTATGTATGTGCAGTATATGTGTATGTATGTGTGCGTATATGTGTATGTATGTATGCGTTATTTATGTATATATATATGTGTATAGTGTATACTGTTTGTGGTTCGAGCCCGGCTGAGAGTATCAGGTAGGATAAGAGAAGAGCATATATGCATGTAATGTGCATATATTTATGTATATGTATGTCTGTGTGTACGGGCTGTCAATGGTTCGAGCCCGGTTGAGAATATAAGGTATATAATATATATATGTACTGTACGTGTATTTATATTTATATGGTCATATGCACATATGTATGTAAATATACGTACATATGAGCGAGAACATATTGCTCACTAGCGCAACTTCTGATTATAAATCTATGCATAAGCATTATCTATTATTAAGTGTTCGCGTATCTTCATCCATGTATTTCCACCCTTAACAATAGAACGCCCAGCTCTTCCATATTTCGCCTTCTGTCACACACACACACACACACACACACACACACACACACACACACACACACACACACACACACACACACACACACACACAACCTGCTCTACCGAGGATTAACCTCCCATTGTAGTACCCGCACCCTCTTTACCTCACTTACCAAAACAGTTTCTGTATGTATGTATGTCTGTGTGCATACGTGAGCGTTTGTGTATACGGACATGTGCACACTTACTGCATGTTCTTATGTTCCTATATATGTATGTATATGTATGTGCGCACGTACGTGTATATACGTATGTTCTGTATATGAGTAAGTTAATAAATGTGTAATGTACTGTATATCACTTACTCTCATGGTTATTTTATGATAATTTGTATTCTGCACATGCATCATTATTGTATTTATTTATTTTGTTTGTAAACTAAGCTTACCATCCTCATATCTGTACATCTCATGTTCATCCACTAAATTGTAAAATGTGTATTTTCAGCTCATGAGGCTGCCATTCTTTAATAACCGTTTATTATTCTATTATTATATTATTACACACACTCACACACACACACACACACACACACACACACACACACACACACACAGTGAGTATGTGGCAACCCTGGAATGTTGTAATGGTGACTCGTTAATGTGCTGTCTACTACACATACACACACACACACACACACACACACACACACACACACACACACACACACACACACACACACACACACACACACACACACAACACCACACACACACACACACACACACACACACACACACACACACACAGTACCGGTAGGTCACACAACTCAATACTGGTAAATAAATAACACACACACACACCACCTTTCCCCCCCCCCCCCCCTCCCAACACACACACACACACACACACACACACACACAGCTCAATACCGTGTGTGTATGTGTGTATTTTACATGTGATACAGTGACCGTGTGTGTGTATTTAGCCTCGTGCGGCTATCAAATGGATTAAAGATAGCTCTAGTCACACAGCTAACTCCTGTTCTCTCTCTCTCTCTCTCTCTCTCTTTCTCTCTCTCTCTCTCTCTCTCTCTCTCTCTCTCTCTCTCTCTCCTCTCTCTCTCTCTCTCTCTCTCTCTCTCTCTCTCTCTCTCTCTCTCTCTCTCTCTCTCTCTCTCTCTCTCTCTCTCTCTCTCTCTCTCTCTCTCTCTGACATAAGATAGAAAGTTGGCTAACAGGTAGACAACAACGAGTGGTAATCAAGGGTGTTTCTTCTGAGTGGACTTCAGTCACTTCTGGAGTTCCACTGGGATCTGTCCTTGGCCCACTTCTGTTTATCATATATGTCAATGACATAGATATTGGTCTGTTGAGTGTGATCTCCAAGTTTGCAGATGACATAAAACTTGGAATGAATGTGAAAGACCCCAAAGGAGTTGAACAGCTCAGGATGGACCTCAACAGACTGGGTGAATGGTCGGAGATATGGCAGATGCCTCTAAACTTGGAAAAGTGCAAGGTGATGCATATCGGCCAAGCAAACCTCAAGTCTGGAAGTGACTGACTTGGAAAATGATTTGGGTGTTCTGATCAGCAGTGACCTAAAGTTGTCCAAGCAGTACATTGAAGTAGAGAAGAAAGTTCAGAAATTATTGGGCTATATTAAGAGGCAATTTATGTATAGAAATAAGGCAATAGTCCTCACAATTTACAAAGCTCTGATACGGCCTCTCCTGGAGTATGCTGTTCAATTCTGGTCTCGAGCACTCAGGAAAGATATAGAGCGACTGGAAAGAGTACAAGATAGGGCTACAAAGCTTATTCCATTGCTTAGAAGAATGAGCTATGAGGACCGGTTGAGAGCTCTTGATCTCTTTCCGTTGGAGACACGCAGACTACGAGGTCAGCTCATTGAAGTATTTAAAATACTTAATGAGTTTGACAATGTGGATTATAGCAAAATGTTTAGCCTCAATATGAATACAACACACAACCATGGCTGGAAATTAAAATTGAAAAGGTTCAGCACTAGTATCTGGAAACTTGTTCACATATAAGATCTGTTCTACCTGGAACAAAGTTCCCTCCGAAGTTGTAAACAGTTCTTCAGTAGAACAGTTCAAGAAGAGAGTAGGCCTAGATAGTATTTTGCACACCCTGTAATGAGTGTAGTGCACTAAACAGTCTCTCTCCTTCCACTTCCAGTATCTCCTCGGAATGGACTGCAAGGTCTCTGAGATACTAACTATTCCTTGTAACTCCTCTCCATCATAAAATAATAAAAATAATAACAAATAGATGAACAAATCGATGAAGCTCTTCTTCTTCTTTGCTATCCTTTCCTTCCACTGTACCTTACTCTCTGGTGGGCTATTTCTACTAGAATTAAGTCCTGACCACCTCGCTGGGATCGTAAGGTCTGTGTGGTCAGTGTATCTATGTAAATCTCTCTTTCTCTCTCTTTATCATGTCCCCTCTCTCTTCCCCAGATCGTCAACTGTTTCAAAAATGCCCAGCTGTACCGGAGAGAGGTGGTGGGGGTGGGAGAAGAACCCAAGGAGCTGGTGGTGCTGTTCACTTGGCTGGGTGCTAAACAGAAGTACGCCTACAAGTACGCTAACTGTTGGACCGCTAAGGGACACGATGTGCTCCACGTGACCACATCCGTTGGTGACCTACTCTTCCCTAGGAGAGGTGCTGAGGTGAGAATTGTATGATAATTCTGTAAAATCACATTAACCCTTTACCGACATATGACAGGAGAGAGCAAATTGGCCTATCCAGCGGCACCCGTCATGTGACAGGCGCCATTTTGAGGCTATTATGAGCGCTGAGAGAGACGCCCAGCATTGGAAGGCGCATAGGTGGGCTCCACCCGCTTGCCACAGCCGCGTGGCATACACTGAGGCCCGAGGTGAGGCTCTCTCACTCATATGCTGTTTCTCACACAAAAAACAGCCAAACTGCCACCATTTTCCCGATTTCGGCCTTTGGTTGCACGATCATTGCAAGATAATGGAATAGATGGGTGGAATAGGCTACCAAGTGATATAGTGGGATCAAGAACGATAGGGAGCTTTAAGATCAAATTAGATAGGCATATGGACGAGATGGGTTGGGTGATCTACCAGGTGTGGGCCAATCGGCGTTCAGCAGACCCCGTATATTGTGTTAATCCCTGACCATTTTGGTGGGGGCAGTACTCAAGGTATTAGTGAGTTGGGCCTTGTAATTGAGGTTAGGTGTGACAGGGATCTGCCTTGTATGGGCCGATCGGCTTTTTGCAGACTCCCATTTTCTTATGTTCTTATAACCAGATATCGTACAGAGATGATTCAGGTGTCATTGGAAAGCTCTGTCATCGCCCTTTCACGGATATATAACTGTATTACGCTCTGGCTCTTGGTTAAGCCGGTATCACACGAGAGCTTTTATAGTCAACATTCCATGATCAACATTTCTGGAATAATTTGCACTGGTATCGGAAACTAGACTGGTGATAGATGAATTTAGGTGACAAAAATATTATAAACGTTGACCTCATAAGCTGCCAGACCAGTGTTGAGCAAAAATGTTAAGCGAAGAAGCGCTCGTGTGATACCGGCTTGTTTATGCATGAGAAAGAGGATGGGGCGAAGGTCATTTTTGGCAAATGTACCCGCCTGGCGCTAAGATAATATACACAGCACGCCCCACTTCACGAGAGTTAAGAGGAGAGAGAGAGAGAAATTTAAAAGGAGAAAAAAAACCCGGTGACTTCCCTTAAGGGGAGGTCTCCACTTGAGGGATTGTTTTCTTAACCCCTTTCTCCCTCATGTTTAGCCCCATTGCTTTTGATATTATAAAACGTTTGCCCCATTAGTTTAGCGATTTTAAGAACTTTCACCCCATATTAAGACCTTTCGTGCAATTCAGGTGTCTATTTTATCCTGGCGAGCGATAGAGAGCCTGTAATTTAAGAGGAACCGGGAAATTTTTCTACCAAAAAATTTACAAATTTATCTTGAAAGGGTCTCGAGGGGGTGTAAGTTTAAGGTTGATGGAGGTCTAGGGAACAAACTAAATACCTCCCCTTAAGGGTCAGGTAAATGTTTTTTTGTTTTTTTCTATATTCCAACCATAGTCAAACCATTCTATAAAGGCCCTTCTCTGGCCAAACAAAAATTGGTAGCCCTGTATCTCTCACTTA
The DNA here is from genome assembly GCA_032716605.1 of Paralithodes platypus. NCBI lineage: Eukaryota > Metazoa > Arthropoda > Malacostraca > Decapoda > Lithodidae > Paralithodes > Paralithodes platypus. The sequence continues at coordinate 9,711,688 of CM064582.1, forward strand.
TCAGGTGCTATACTTGACACCACAGATGATAGCTTGTGACCGTCTGACTCTCTCTCTCTCTCTCACTTATCAGGTGCTATACTTGACACCACAGATGATAGCTTGTGACCGTCTGACTCTCTCTCTCTCACTTATCAGGTGCTATACTTGACACCACAGATGATAGCTTGTGACCGTCTGACTCTCTCTCTCTCACTTATCAGGTGCTATACTTGACACCACAGATATAGCTTGTGACCGTCTGACTCTCTCTCTCTCTCTCTCTCTCTCTCACTTATCAGGTGCTATACTTGACACCACAGATGATAGCTTGTGACCGTCTGACTCTCTCTCTCTCTCTCTCTCTCACTTATCAGGTGCTATACTTGACACCACAGATGATAGCTTGTGACCGTCTGACTCTCTCTCTCTCTCTCACTTATCAGGTGCTATACTTGACACCACAGATGATAGCTTGTGACCGTCTGACTCTCTCTCTCTCTCTCTCACTTATCAGGTGCTATACTTGACACCACAGATGATAGCTTGTGACCGTCTGACTCTCTCTCTCTCTCTCTCTCACTTATCAGGTGCTATACTTGACACCACAGATGATAGCTTGTGACCGTCTGACTCTCTCTCTCTCTCTCTCACTTATCAGGTGCTATACTTGACACCACAGATGATAGCTTGTGACCGTCTGACTCTCTCTCTCTCTCTCTCTCTCACTTATCAGGTGCTATACTTGACACCACAGATGATAGCTTGTGACCGTCTGACTCTCTCTCTCTCACTTATCAGGTGCTATACTTGACACCACAGATGATAGCTAGTGACCGTCTGACTCTCTCTCTCTCTCACTTATCAGGTGCTATACTTGATACCACAGATGATAGCTTGTGACCGTCTGACTCTCTCTCTCTCTCTCTCACTTATCAGGTGCTATACTTGACACCACAGATGATGGCTTGTGACCGTCTGACTCTCTCTCTCTCTCTCTCTCACTTATCAGGTGCTATACTTGACACCACAGATGATAGCTTGTGACCGTCTGACTCTCTCTCTCTCTCTCTCACTTATCAGGTGCTATACTTGACACCACAGATGATAGCTAGTGACCGTCTGACTCTCTCTCTCTCTCTCTCTCTCACTTATCAGGTGCTATACTTGACACCACAGATGATAGCTTGTGACCGTCTGACTCTCTCTCTCTCTCTCTCTCTCTCACTTATCAGGTGCTATACTTGACACCACAGATGATAGCTTGTGACCGTCTGACTCTCTCTCTCTCTCCAGGTAACACACACATAACAAAGCCACTCCAACAGCTTCCTCTCTCTCCCCCCAGGTAATACACACATAACAAAGCCACTCCAACAGCTTCCTCTCTCTCTCCCCCCCCCTCCCCCAGGTAACACACACATAACAAAGCCACTCCAACAGCTTCCTCTCTCTCTCTCCCCAGGTAACACACACATAACAAAGCCACTCCAACAGCTTCCTCTCTCTCTCTCTCCCCCCAGGTAATACACACATAACAAAGCCACTCCAACAGCTTCCTCTCTCTCTCTCTCTCTCTCTCTCTCCAGGTAACACACACATAACAAAGCCACTCCAACAGCTTCCTCTCTCTCTCTCCCCCAGATAATAAACACATAACAAAGCCACTCCAACAGCTTCCTCTCTCTCTCCCCCCAGGTAACACACACATAACAAAGCCACTCCAACAGCTTCCTCTCTCTCTCTCCCCCCCCAGGTAACACACACATAACAAAGCCACTCCAACAGCTTCCTCTCTCTCTCTCTCTACCCCCCCCCCCCTCCCCCCCAGGTAACACACACATAACAAAGCCACTCCAACAGCTTCCTCTCTCTCTCTCTCCAGGCAACACACACATAACAAAGCCACTCCAACAGCTTCCTCTCTCTCTTTCTCCCCCCAGATAATACACACATAACAAAGCCACTCCAACAGCTTCCTCTCTCTCTCTCTCTCTCTCTCTCCAGGTAACACACATAACAAAGCCACTCCAACAGCTTCCTCTCTCTCCCTCTCCCCCAGGTTAACACACATAACAAAGCCACTCCAACAGCTTCCTCTCTCTCCCTCTCCCCCAGCTAACACACACATAACAAAGCCACTCCAACAGCTTCCTCTCTCTCTCCACCCAGGTAACACACACATAACAAAGCCACTCCAACAGCTTCCTCTCTCTCTCTCTCCCCCCCAGGTAACACACACATAACAAAGCCACTCCAACAGCTTCCTCTCTCTCTCTCCCCCCCAGGTAACACACACATAACAAAGCCACTCCAACAGCTTCCTCTCTCTCCCTCTCCCCCAGGTTAACACACATAGCAAAGCCACTCCAACAGCTTCCTCTCTCTCCCTCTCCCCCAGGTAACACACACATAACAAAGCCACTCCAACAGCTTCCTCTCTCTCTCCCCCCCCCCCCCAGGTAACACACACATAACAAAGCCACTCCAACAGCTTCCTCTCTCTCTCTCTCTCCAGGTAACACACACATAACAAAGCCACTCCAACAGCTTCATCTCTCTCCCCCCCCCCCCCCCCCCCCCAAGGTAACACACACACATAAAGCCACTCCAACAGCTTCCTCTCTCTCTCTCTCTCTCCAGGTAACACATAACAAAGCCAGTCCAACAGCTTCCTCTCTCTCTTTCCCCCCAGGTAACACTCAATAACAAAGCCCCTCCAACAGCTTCCTCTCTCTCTCTCTCAGGTAACACACACATAACAAAGCCGCTCCAACAGCTTCCTCTCTCTCTCTAGGTAACACACACATGACAAAGCCACTCCAACAGCTTCCTCTCTCTCTCTAGGTAACACACACATAACAAAGCCACTCCAACAGCTTCCTCTCTCTCTCTCCCCCCCCCAGGTAACACACACATAACAAAGCCACTCCAACAGCTTCCTCTCTCTCTCTCCAAGTAACACACACATAACAAAGCCACTCCAACAGCTTCCTCTCTCTCTCTCTCCAGGTAACACACACATAACAAAGCCACTCCAACAGCTTCCTCTCTCTCTCTCTCTCTCTCCAGGTAACACACACATAACAAAGCCACTCCAACAGCTTCCTCTCTCTCCAGGTAACACACACATAACAACGCCACTCCAACAGCTTCCTCTCTCTCTCTCTCTAGATAACTGCATCTCGTGTGGTGGATTACATGGAGAAACGAGAATCTGAATCCGTTAGTTGGGCGATTTTGAGACCTTTTGCCCCATAACACAGGTAACACACACATAACAAAGCCACTCCAACAGCTTCCTCTCTCTCGCTAGGTAACGGCGGAAATCTGATGTAATTGTCCATGGTTTGAGTCCCGGCGGCTACCTCACTCAACCAGTGTTTTTTTTAGCCCCGTTATTAGTTTGTTGGGAGATTTGGAGAAGTTTGCCCCATTAGTTTGGCAATTTTAAGACCTTTCGCCCCATTTCTTTGTCAGGATTTAGACCTTTCGCCCCATTTCTTCGTCAATGTTTAGACCATTCGTGACCATTTAGGTGTCGATTTTTTCCTGGCGAGCGATAGCGAGCCTGTAATTTCAAGAGGAACCGGCCGGGAAATTTTTCTACCGAAAAATTTACAAATTTATCTTGAAAGGGGGGTCTAGGGGGTGTTTTTTTAAGCTTCATGGAAGTCTAGCAAGGAAACTCAAAAAATAAAGGAATACATGACAAAAGAAAAAAAAAACATAACAAAGCCACTCCAACAGCTTCTTCTCAACAAAAAAACCCATAATAAACCCACTCCAACAGCATCCTCTCTCTCTCTCTCTCTAGGTAACAGCATCTCGTGTGGTGGATTACATGGAGAAGCGAGAATCAGATGTAATTGTCCATGGTTTGAGCGTCGGCGGCTACCTCACCCAACGAGTTTTGATGCAAGCCCAGGATTCCGTCATCAACATCACACATCAAATTTTCGACAGCTTCAGTGAGTATATTAATTGATACTGTTTTTTTTTTTGTTTTTTTTTTTTTTTTTAGGGGGTGGGGATGTGTGTGTGTAGTTTTTTTTTTTTTTTTTTGGGGGGGGGGATCTAATAGGTGTTTCTTCAAGGGGAGATTTCCACTTGAGGGATTTTTTTCTGGACCCCTTTCTCCCTCATGTTTAGCCCCATTGCTTTTGCATTTGCCATATATATATATATATATATATATATATTGTATATATATACTATATATACTGTATATACAGTATATATATATATATTTTTTTTTCTTTTTTCTTTTTGATTTTTTTTTTTTTTTTTCGGGGGTGGGGAGGGGTTTCTGATGACAGCCCAGGAATCGGTCATCAGTTTGTCCCTGAGTATTTTGATCACCTTGCATAAATATGGTTTCGTGTTCTACAGTTCAATTGGGAAACATTGGAGATTTAATTATAATTTAAAACTTTCAAAATCGACAGACCAAAACATATACGAACACAGTAAAAAGACAAAACAACTAATCAAAATCGCTGTGGAAACAACACATTAACCCCTTATTGGCGGCGCTTGCCTCAGTCGTGCACCAATTTACAGCAAGTTAGGAGCATTATTAACCCCTTCGGCACCGCGCGGCCATCCCGCTCAGTAGGCCTACATACCGCTCCCTCCCACCCCGCCCCCATCCCTCCCACGCGCATTATCCACCCACTAAACCTTGCCAAATACCCATTAATTTGTATAGTAGAGTAGTTAGGTACAACAGGATAGCAGTATTAGAAGTATTAGAAGTAGTAGTAGTATCAGTAGTCGAAGTTATCAAATATTCCCTACTAAATACACGTAAATAATAATAATGATGATAATAATAATAAATGGCATAATAATGCATATGAAGACCAAGATGGCGAATGCACGGAGACACAAAAACACTATAATCCTGCGTGGGTGGGGCCTAGGGGAAGACTGGGCCCTGGGGGAAAAATCTGCCTCTCATTAGTCGAGAGATACCGTGACGTCACGGTCCTCGGTGACGTCACAGGGCTCTGGTTGGCTGCTGGGGAAAGGGGCGGAGCTTCCTGTATCCCCAGTGTGACATACAGTACCGTAGATAGAGCCCCAGGCAGCAAAACCGACTGGCAGCATTTCCTTTAATTTATCACGTACGTGTGTACGGGACGGTATATTTTACTGAAGCGCTTATTACGTACATGTGTACGTGACGGTGCCGAGGAGGTTAAGGCTTTTAAAGGGTTAGAATCGAGTGCAAATGGCCGGGAGCACAGCGGGCCAGACAGCCGACTCCCAGGGCTTACCGCCGCCCATTAACTCATGTTCCCTGTGTTCTCGAGAGGCCGGCAGTCTAGCCAGTAGTGAGCATAGCTGGGAAAAATATACCGATATATGCTAAACTCCCATGTTCGTGGCACCACTGCAAGAGAACCACGAGTGCTACGTACCTCGTTCTGGTCTCATTTTGAAGCTTTTAGCGCCTAGTTTTTTGCTAAATATTTTTTTTGTTTCATGCAGATGCTTGATTTATCATGCAGGAGGGCCTGAATATGCCCAAATGAGCCCAAAACACCCCGCTAGACAAGGGTTAAAGTATCCCTAATAGGCTCAAAATTGCGTCCTATGTCGGAGAGGGTTAATTATAAATTATTAACTAATATATAATTTCTATATTTCAGCCCACTGTGTTGGTTTGGTGTCGGGGGTACAGAATGCAGTGGCTCCCAAGTACAGTCATATAGCGAGAGCTGGAGCTAAGTAAGTACTGTACTCTTATGCTTATATATAAAAGTATTTATAAACCCCTATTATTAATTTTACCCCTATTATTAATTTTACCCCTTATTAATTAATTTTACCCCTTATTAATTAATTTTACCCCTTATTAATTAATTTTACCCCTTATTAATTAATTTTACCCCTTATTAATTAATTTTACCCCTTATTAATTAATTTTACCCCTTATTAATTAATTTTACCCCTTATTAATTAATTTTACCCCTTATTAATTAATTTTACCCCTTACATAATTTTACCCCTTATTAATTAATTTTACCCCTTATTAATTAATTTTACCCTTATTATTAATTTTACCCCTTATTAATTAATTTACCCCATATTAATTAATATTACTCCATATTAATTAATTTTTACCCATATTTATTAATTTTACCACTTATTTATTAATTTTTCCACTTATTAATTAATTTTATCCCCAATTAATTAATTTTTACCCCATATTAATTAATTTTACCCTATTAATTAATTTTACCCCTTATTAATTAATTTTAACCCCCTTATTAATTAATTTTACCCCTTATTAATTAATTTTACCCCTTATTAATTAATTTTACCCCTTATTAATTAATTTTACCCCTTATTAATTAATTTTACCCCTTATTAATTAATTTTACCCCATATTAATTAATTTTACCCCTTATTAATTAATTTTACCCCTTATTAATTAATTTTACCCCTTATTAATTAATTTTACCCCTTATTAATTAATTTTACCCCTTATTAATTAATTTTACCCCTTATTAATTAACCCCTACTGTACCATAGGGTACTACCATAAATGTACCCCCCAGTACCAAGCAATGTGGCCAAAATGGCTAAAGAGGCAAGATATAACAACCTCTCACCTCAAAAGTTGATGAAACACTGACCCAGCCAGCCTGTGGACGCTTGCAGCCAACCTAAGAAGTGTTGCCAATTCCTTAGAACAGTGTTACAAGTCATGGTACCAGCCACTGCCTGATACTGGCAGTTACAAGGACCATATATTACTGACGGCTGGCAGCTGTCGCTGGCACTGGGGAGTGAATTATCTACTGACGGCTGGCAGCCGTCGCTGGAATTGTACGGGTTACGGAAAGAATAATAGTGTTTATCATTAGATGTCAAGCCCGGGCAACTTGACCTAGCGATTCGTGACAAACGCCTAATCTGCATGGCCACCCTTTATCAGGAATTACGGCATCTAGCCAAAAAAAAAAAAAAAAAAATGGAAAAAAAAAAAAAAAATTACAGGAGCGAAGACGTTGGTGAAGAGACTCAAACCGAGAGTGAGAGGGGTGGAAATGAGTTAGTACTTGAGAAGTGCGTGCAGAGTTACATGGAGGGATAGACAGATGAATAAGGAAGTAAGAAGGAGGTGTGGTGTGGAGGTAGATGTGCTGGAAAGTGGAACACCCTCGAGATGGTTCGGCCATGTGGAACGTATGGAAAAAGGCAAATATAGCGAATATTTGCCAATGTCTTTGGTCTATCTATCTATCTATTTACTCAGGCCCAATCCCCACTTTTCCTGTTTATTTTATTTTTCCCTCTTTTCCTTGGGGGGGGGGGGGGGCGACTCAAGACAGAGCCAGAACAGGGATAACACAAAACACAACATAAAACAACGAACACACACAGACAAAACACACATTCACACGCATCTAGGTCATCCAGGAGAAGACCCAGACCCATGTCTTTGGCTGAGGATTATTACCAGGCATTACAAAGCTCGTTCTGGTGTCATTATGAAGCTATTTTCTTCTAGTATTTGGTTGAATACATTTAATTTTATTCAGATACTTAGTTATTTAATCATTCAGGAGTGCCTGAATGAGCCCTCGTATGGCGGAAATAGGCGGAAATATACCCGCAGCGTAAGTGTTAAAATATGCAGCACTGTTATATGTATGATTAGTTTGCTTGGGAAACGTCTTAACCCTTTCACGCATTTATGACGCAGAGGTTGCCAGATTAGCAATAATAAATAGAGTTCTCTCACTCTTATAATTACCTCTCCAAAATTAGTTCTCTGCCCACAGCTAACTCAAAGAGTTGAAGAGGTTGAAGTAACTAAACTAAAGGTTTATAAATACCCCTGATGGTAACAAAGGCTTTAAAGTATCCCCAATAGGCTCAACACAGGTAACTCAAAGACAACTGCAGAGGTTGAAGTAACTAAACTAAAGGTTTCTAAATACCCCTGATGGTAACAAAGGCTTTAAAGTATCCCCAAAAGGCTCAATATTGCATCATATGTCGGAGAGGGTTAACTTGCTCATGTCGAGATGTACGGTGGCGCTAATAAGTCATGTCCCCGCTGTCATTACGTTTGGCTCGCTCTGTGCTGTATTAATGTCTGTCAGATGTTGAATAGGGTGGGTAAGTGTAGGAACATGTTTGTATATTTCACTGGATATGAAGAAATGAAGCTTAGATATTGCTGATACCAATTATTGATCTAAATATACTTGGTGCCGAGACATCACTTATTAGCGCGATTGTACACCCTACGTGGTGGATTGTGTTCTTTTATTTCAAAATTGTATTGTATTAAGCATTATTTCCATATAGCGATTTTGATCAATTTTTTTGCCATTATATTGTGTCGTCCCAGTTTTGGTTTGTTTATTTTGCAAGTTTTACATTATAAATTATTGATGAAAGTTTTTGGCGAGTTTTTATTAATTTCACAAGTTTTACAATTTAATTGCAAATAACTATTTTTTTTTTTTTTTTTTTTTTTTTAAATGATTGAAATTTTAAGTTAATGTGAGCGCTTGTGAATCCACTTGGAGGATTGGCGCTGGAGCAAATAAAATACCAGCTTATTATTATTATTATTATTATTATTAATATTATTATTATTATTATTATTAATATTAATATTATTATTATTATTATTACAGTATTATTATTATTGTCCTGAGTCGGCGCCCCCCCCCCAAAAAAAAAAGGAAAAACAAAAGGGAAAAGTGGGTATTGGGCCTGAGTACATAGATAGATAGATTATTATTATTATTATTATTATTATTATTATTATTATTATTATTATTATTATTATTATATTTTCCAGAGTGTATTGGAAGTATGGTGATCTGTCGAGTGTATACGAGGCTCTACATTACGTTACCAACACTCCCTGCCAAGCTCCGTGTCTCTTCCTTCACAGGTAATATATGTGTGTTCCTGTTCGGGCTCTGTCTCGAGTCTACCCCCCCCCCCCCCCCCCTCCTGGACACACAAAATTTATAGCAGTCTAAGTAAAAAAATATATATATATATAAAAGTAAAAATGGGGATTAGGGCCTGAGTATATAAATAGATAGAAGTCATAGGATGAAGGAAAGATTGATTGAGGGAGAGAGTTCCAGACTTCACTTCTTGAGTAGAAGAAAGACTGAGAAAATTTGCTAATTCTTGGGTTAGAGAGCTGGACAAAATAGGAGTGGGGCTGTGTTGGAAGGCGGGTGCCTCGCACTTTCCGCTAAGGAGGGGCTATACACTGAGAGAGCTCTGAAGAACACTGGTTATTGTAATAGCGAAAGAAGAGTGAAAGAGATGCAACATTGCAGCGTGTAGAAAGAGATTGTAGGGAACTATATTCCGTTCATTCTAGGTTGGGCAGAAATTGTAACCCCTAACCTCTCATAACTCAAAAAGGACTAGAGTAATCGAGCTAATATTTCTACCAAATAGGAAGACTTGGCTAGGGAATATGTGTATAAATTGACAGCTCATTTGCTCCAGCCCTTTGTGAGTTACAGAGGTTAGAGGTTACGATTTCTGGCCAACCTAGAATGAACGGACTATAGTGAGAGGAAGCGAGTTGTTGAGGCGAAATCCTTTTGGTCGTACTCGTTTGAGAAGTGCGGTATGGGTGGAGAGCCTCCCCACACATGCGAACAATACTCGATACAAGGACAGATAACCCCCACCCCCCATACCCCTATACAGTATATCCTAGCATCTAGCACAGAATTGGCCACTTGCGAGTTTCATTCTATAAGGAAGTTGGAGCCGTAAACATCGATATTTAACAGAAATACAATAATAATGTAGGTTGCTAATGGATAAAAAGTAGGTTGAATTGGGTTTTATGTATCCATATAAGCAACCGCAATTTAGGTGATAATTCTGTTGTTGTTGTTGTTCCCCAAGCTGCCTGGCCGAACAGCCCCAAGGCCCCGTTGAAGGCCAAGGCCATAACCGAGCGCCCCCACAGAACCCTCCCTGCCTACCACAATAAAGCCTGGGCGACCTAAGCCACTCCATGGCGGGGAGCTGAGGAGGGTGCGGAAACGCCCGGGAAACCAAAGACCGACCCAGGGCCCTGTGCCCCTCAGCAATTATGAAGAGAAAGTTGAGGGGCAAAGGAAAAATGTGACACTTCGGCTTCCAATCTTGGTAGATTGGGAGGTCAATCCACGGAAAAGACGCCGTCACTTGAGATCTAGGAAATTCATAAGTAAAAGGAACAGTCAGAGTAAGCTATGGGTATGGCAGAGATCGCTCAGTTCTCACTCTGATAGACCAACCCATCACCATTAATTCTGTTAATTATCGATGTCTACCGCTCCAACTTCCTTATAGACCGAAACTCGTAAGTGGTCAATTTTTCATTCGTTCATCCACACATTTACGATTTACGATTGGGTTACGTTCCTGAAAACCCGATCTTAAGGGGAGATTTCCACTTGAGGGACTTTTTTCTGGACCCCTTTCTCCCTCATGTTTAGCCCCATTGCTTTTGAGATTTTAAGACGTTTGCCCCCATTATTTTGACGATTTTAAGAACTTTCAACCCATTTCTGTCAATTTTAAGACCTTTCGTGCCATTTAGGTGTCGATTTTATCCTGGCGAGCGATAGCGAGCCTGTAATTTAAGAGAAACCGGCTTTCAGCCGGGAAATTTTTCTACCGAAAAATGTACAAATTTATCTTGAAAGGGGCTCAAGGGGGCGTAATCTTAAGCTTGAAGGATATCTAGGGACCAAACTAAAAACCTCCCCTTAAATAGAAATATTATATAGCAAACCCTAAAATTAATGGGGCTAATGGGGCTGCATTCTGGGACCAACCAAAACCCCAAAACCCAAACACCTAAAAACCTATAATAATAAAATCCTAAATCAGGGGCATCGGATAGTGAGAGAGACCCGGGGCCGGATACTCAAAACTGTCCTAACTTGGGGCACTTAGGACTTCCTAACAGGGCGCCCTAAGATATGAACAGGTTAGGACAACTTATCTCGCTTGAATTAAATCATCAATATATTTACTGTACAATACTGTCAAAATCGAAAATATATTCTGCAAATAATTTAATTAGTTGGAATCCCGGGAGGACCATATGCTTTCATTAGTTTATTCAAGTACATTGGGGTTTGTAATTGATTATTAACCCTCTCCGACATATGACGCAATGTTGAGCCTATTAGGGATACTTTAAAGCCTTTATACCATCAGGGGTATTCACAAACCTTTAGTTTAGTTACGGTACTTCAACCTCTGCAGTTGTCTTTGAGTTAGCTGTGTTGAGCCTATTAGGGATACTTTAAAGCCTTTGTTACCATCAGGGGTATTTATAAACCTTTAGTTTAGTTACTTCAACCTCTGCAGTTGTCTTTGAGTTAGCTGTGTTGAGCCTATTGGGGATACTTTAAAGACTTTGTTACCATCAGGGGTATTTATAAACCTTTAGTTTAGTTACTTCAACCTCTGCAGTTGTCTTTGAGTTAGCTGTGTTGAGCCTATTAGGGATACTTTAAAGCCTTTGTTACCATCAGGGGTATTTATAAACCTTTAGTTTAGTTACTTCAACCTCTGCAGTTGTCTGAGTTAGCTGTGTTGAGCCTATTGGGGATACTTTAAAGCCTTTGTTACCATCAGGGGTATTTATAAACCTTTAGTTTAGTTACTTCAACCTCTGCAGTTGTCTTTGAGTTAGCTGTGTTGAGCCTATTGGGGATACTTTAAAGCCTTTGTTACCATCAGGGGTATTTATAAACCTTTAGTTTAGTTACTTCAACCTCTGCAGTTGTCTTTGAGTTAGCTGTGTTGAGCCTATTGGGGATACTTTAAAGCCTTTGTTACCATCAGGGGTATTTATAAACCTTTAGTTTAGTTACTTCAACCTCTGCAGTTGTCTTTGAGTTAGCTGTGTTGAGCCTATTGGGGATACTTTAAAGCCTTTGTTACCATCAGGGGTATTTATAAACCTTTAGTTTAGTTACTTCAACCTCTGCAGTTGTCTTTGAGTTAGCTGTGGGCAGAAAACTAATTTTGGAGAGGTAATTATAAGAGTGAGAGAACTCTATTTCTTATTGCTAATCTGCCAACCTCTGCGTCATATGAGTCTGAAGGGGTTAATGTTAAGAACGGGGTGTTACTTATTAGGTACCAGTATTATAATTATTACCAATATATTGAGGGCGGGTGCCCAACCCCGAAATGGGTTGAAATAGGGGAGCTATCCCCCCGCCAAAGGCAGCTTTCTAGGGCCTTTCCTAGCTGATGCTGAGAGGATTGGGTTCTAGTCATGTGGTGATGGGCTGGTCTATCAGAGTGAGAGCTGAGCGATCTCTGCCATACCCATAGCTTACTCTGACTGTTCCTTTTACTTATATATTGTCTAGATCTCAAGTGACGGCGTCTCTTCCGTGGATTGACCTCCCAATCTGCCAACCTGGAGGTTGGCAGATTGGAAGCCAAAGCGTCACATTTTTTTTCCCTTTGCCCCTCAACTTTCTCTTCATAATTGCTGAGGGGCACAGGGCCCTGGATGGGGCTTTGGTTTCCCGGGCGTTTCCGCACCCTCCTCAGCTCCCCGCCATGGAGTGGCTTCAGTCACCCAGGCTTTATTGTGGTAGGCAGGGATGGTTCTGTGGGGGCGCTCAGTTATGGCCTTGGCCTTGCTCGGGGCCTTGGGGCTGTTTGGCCAGGCAGCCTGGGCAACAGCAACAACAACAACTTATCTCGTGGCCATGGCCTTCCTTAGGGACTCTGGGCTGTTCGGCCAGGCAGCTTAGGGAACAGCAACAACAACAACAACAACAACTACTGGTGCACTACAAACAGACTTAATCTAGCCCCAGCCAAATCCACCGCAACCCTGCTCATAAGTTGGACAGGAGAACACGAATACATCCCTCAACTCACCATAAACAACAAACCCCTAACACATACACACACACCCAAAATCCTAGGAGTAACATATGATACTCCTATCACATTCAAACAGCACACCACAAACATTAAAAAGAAACTGACACCCAGACTTAACGCCCTCAGGTCACTTGCTCACACAAAATTTGGACACAACAAAGAAACTACCACCACAGTATATAAACAATACATAAGATCAGTGATGGAATACGCAAGCCCAGCCTGGGCTTCTAACCTAGCTGAAACACATCATAAGACCTTACAGACTATTCAAAACAAAGCCCTGAAGATCATTACAGGCTGCACAGCTACTGCACCCACAGATCACCTACATCAAGAAACCAAAATCCTCAAAGTCAAAGACCATCTGGACATGAGAGGCACTCAATTCCTGGCAGCAGCCTCCACGAACCAAGACCACCCACTAAACTACATGGCAACACACCCACAGACACCAAGAAATATCAAAACAACACCCAGCACACGGTATCACACACAATTATTGTCCTCTCTCCCTCCCTGCCCACCCCGAACCAACTTCCAGAAGCACATCCATACTCATATCTCTCACCGATCTATCCACTCACTCACAGACAACACGCAGCTGCATGCACGACCTCCCGATATCCATCCTTCCGAATCTTCCCTTCCTCGCGAGGACAGAGTCCACCTGGCCAGGCTGAGATGCGGACACCATCCAGCTCTCCTGAGCTATCAGAAGAGACTGGATGACACCGTTGTCGACGCCTGCCCGGGATGTAACACAGCACCCCATACCATTAAACACATCATAGAAGACTTCATTTCACACAACCACTTATGCCAACAACACAATCTACACTCAATGAGAGCTCTGTGGGGAAGCCCGATCGTGGCCATGGCCTTTCTCAGGGACTCGGGGCTGTTCGGCCAGGCAGCTTAGGGAACAACAACAACAACAACAACAACAACTACTACTTATTTTGTGTCTTAAGTTGTATACACAAACAAAATTTAGGATGTCCTATCCTGTTCCTAAATGGTTAGGAACTCCTAAATTGTCCTAAATCTTCTATGGTGCCCTATGTTGTTCAGCCAATCACTGGGCTCCTTATATACCATTGTTTGGGTGGATCAACCAATCATGGGACATTAATCTCAGCTGATCAAAATATACAAAAGCCACTGTGACAGAGAGAGCTACGTAGTTGTTGAATTAACTTAATTTTTGCCCATGTACGGTCGCGCTAATAAGTCATGTCCCAGCTGTCATTACGTTTGGCTCGCTCTGTGCTGTATTAATGTCTGTCAGATGTTGAATATGGTTGGCAAGTGTAGGAACATGTTTGTATATTTCACTCGATATGAAGAAATATAGCTTAGATATTGCTGATACCAATTATTGATCAAAACATACTTGGTGCCGAGACATCACTTTATTAGCGCGATTGTACAGTCGAGGTTAATAAGTGTTGTCAGATATTTCAGAAAGTATCAGACACTGACTAATACTCTGAGGGATAAACACTTTTCTCAGTAACTATAAAGATACCAATAACACTTCTTGAGTGAAAACCACTGGAATCTATGACAACACTTAATACCCCCGATTGTACCGAAAACCACTGGAATCTATGACAACACTTAATACCCCCGATTGTACCCGAAAACCACTGGAATCTATGACAACACTTAATACCCCCGATTGTACAGTATCTATAAGTGGAGGTAAAACAGAGAGTGTTTGAAGAAAGGAAGGTTTTCGGAGCAATGGGAAGTATGTGGAAGACGAGAAATCTCTGAATGAAAGTAAAAAGTGCAATGTATCAAGGAATTGTTGTGTTGGCTGAATTGATGTATGGGGCTGAAACATGGGCTCTGAAGGAAAAGGAGAGAAGAAAGCTGGATGTGATGGAGATGAGCTGCTTGAGGAGTATGTGTGGAGTTACTCGTAGAGACAGATTGATTGTAATTCCATTATTGAAAGGGTTAATCAAGTAAAATCACAGAATCATAGGCGTGGAGAGTATCCTTCTTTTGGGTTTGGGTTTTGGCTGGTCCCAGAACGCATCCTCATTTACCCCATTAATTTTAGGGTTTGCTATACGATTTTTCTATTTAAGATCGGGTTTTCAGGAACGTAACCCAATCGTAAATCGAGGGAGACGTGTACATACATAGATATATAGCTTTGATTGATAATATTGTGTTTCAGCCATATTTTTTTTTTTTTATTGTAAATGTATTTTTTTTTATCTTGAATGGGATCTAGGGAGTTTTTTTTTTAAGCTTGATGAAGGTCTAGCGAGGAAACTCATAAAAAGGCTAAGATCGAAAAAAGTAAATATTTATCTTGTCTAGGGAGTGTTTTTTTAAGCTTGATGAAGGTCTAGCGAGGAAACTAATAAATAATATTGTGTTTCAGCCTGGCGGACAAGGTATCTCTGTATCCGGACATAGAGTGCATCATCCAAGCCCAGCAGAAAGTTGCCCCGGTCACCACGTGTCTTATACCGGAGCAGCAACAGGTGCCGCACGTCTCCATAATGAAGTACCTCGGCCAGCAGCAATACACATCACTTGTCAACACATTTATTGGTAGGTTAACACCAGCCGTCCGGCTGGCTCAGTTGATAACGTTTCTGCGTCCCATCTTGCAGTCTCACATTCAATCCCCGCTCAGATTGAAAAGTATTTCTGGGATATAGCCGGCGGTTCCGTCTCCTCATGAGCAAGGGGGATGGGTAATGGTCTCTGGTTGATTAACCCTCCAGCCCCGGCTATTGTATTATATAATTTCCCCGAAACCCGGGGGTTTTGGCCAAAAAACGTCTACGCCTAGGCTACCGTATCATTGTTATTTTGACTGCTTCCACATTCCCGCGCATCCCAAAGCGTATATGTGTTTCGTACCTGTAGAATGGCGTTAAGTAGAGCTCTCTAAGTCAACTGGTTCAGTTGTGATGACGATTTCATTGGAGATAACTTTGTGGCAATATCAGCCACTTTACACTACTTTTCGCTACTTAACAATAACATACAGGCACACACGAACAAGCGTCGCTCTCCTTCTTGTGGTCGGAGATGCGCGGCGGCGGTCCAGCCGGCCGTTGTTTACATGCATCGGACGGACGCCTCCCACACCAAGCTTACAGGCTTTCAAGCTCATGGGTTTCTCAGAGCCCTACCGGGTAGCGCAGGGGGTGTTTGTTATGGGTGCCTCAGAGCCCTACCGGGTCTGAAGGGTTAAAGAAGGGCAAGCGCTTGTGAATCCTCGAAGGAGGAGATATGAGCGCAATATAAGTAGCCAGACCATTATTATTATTATTATTATTATTATTATTATTATTATTATTATTATTATTATTATTAACACAATTTAACTAGAATGTTCTGGCAAGCAAAAATAATTTCAAGGGAAATCAGAGAAGTACTGCCTAAGAGCTTCCCTGAACTGGTTCATTCATGCATACACACATACCAGTATACTACGGTACTATAATGTAAAACTTGCAAAATAACAAACCAAAACAGGGACGACACAATATAAAGACAAAAGAACTTATCAAAATCACTATGTGGAAATAACGCTTTAGCAAAATATAAATTTGAAATAGACGAACACAAAACCACCACATAGGGTGTACAATGTACATCACTACATGAGCAAGTTTCCTGCTCGTGGTGGCGGGGCTTGAAGCGGGGTCGTAGATGTTCCTCTTTTTGGCGCAGGGATTCCATCGTCGTCGTGGACAAAGTGCCCCCCCGTCGTCACTAGGGTAAGCGGAACCTTTCAGTGACAGCGTTTTTCTGGTTCCCATTTTCAGCCTTAACTTTGGGAGGGTTTCCTCCCCACTTAACTAAATTGTGCGGGATAGGCTCGTGAGCCTTCCCTCGCTGAATCTGGAGTCCTGGCTCATCTCTGTTTACAAGGGTCTTGGCGGCCTTGCTCACCGCCCGAGGGGGTTGGTCCCGGGGCGTCAGCACGGTTGGCCGCGTTGACGCTCCTGGGGTCGCGCATCAGTGGGGACTGGTCTCGGTTCCAGGGGTCCGTTTTCCCTTCCTGGTGGGTTTCCTGGCTTCTGTCCGGCTGCCCTCCATTACGCACAGATTGGGGATGATTGCAATTATCTTTACCCTCGGTCCCAGTATAGTGGTTTTGCCTAAGCTTGGCCTCTGTGCGTTTTGGTGCTATCCCCCCTAGTCTAGGGGGGGTAGAGTATGAGGATGAGCCCCCTGGAGACCTGCCCCTGTTTGCGCCACCGGTGTGGAGGCCGGGGATTCCTGACTCATGACGGAGGGCTCTCTGTTGGCCCTTCTGGTACGTTCTTTATTATTTTGTTTCCTGTTTTCTTTATTTTTTTCCCCTTGGATTTGTTTTTTCTTTCGTTTTTATTTTCCGATAAAACGAAAATAGAATAGTAAAAATAACTTCGGGTCATCATGGATCAGCCATGCACAACCCCTCCCCTGGACCCAGCTTTGGCGCATTCCCCTGGACTCTGCATCTGACCTTCCTAAGCCCTTCCTAAGCCCTCTGAGACTGGTGCTCTCTCACACTCAGATACTGAGTTACTGTACTTCCTTCTACGACAACGGATTCCCATACTCCATCCGTGGAACCAAATATGACCCCTGTTCTCGCTGACTCACCCCGGAGCCCTACTGCACTTGCCACTCATGATTCCTCTTTGGTTATGACCCTTGAGCCTCATATCCCTCCTGTTGGACCTAAACCTTCTCACCCTACTCGTCGGACCAAACATAAGTTCGTGCCAGACAAAACTCTGGTACATTTTGACACCCTTTTTGGTGCTGATAACTGGTGTCGGTTTCTGGTCATAAAATCTGAGGGCCCTATTACAGGGGCGAGGTTAGAGAACCTCCTCCTCACCTCGCATGCGTCTTTGGACTTATCGTTCCGTTCCATAGGACACAATGAGTGGGTCGTAGAGGCTACCACTAGGGCTCAGTCCGCGGCATTTCAATCACTTACCGAGTTAGATGGTGTGAGTTTTACTGTCACCAAACAGAATAATTTGAATTTCATCCAGGGCTCTGTAACTCTGCCCCCCTCTCTTGACGATGAAGGCCTCCCTGGCAAGTCCATCCTCTTATCTTCTCTACGTTTGAGGTATCCCAACGTCCATGATGTGGATGTTTACACAATCCCGAACAAAAGAGTCCCATCCCAACCTCTCCGCGTTGCCCATACAGGTGTCCCTCAATTTGCGATTGGGTTACGTTCCTGAAAACCCGATCTTAAATGGTAAAATCGTATAGGAAATCCTAAATTAATGAGGTAAATGGGGATGCGCTCTCGGATGAGCCAAACCCCAAACCTAAACTCCTAACAACCTATAATAAAATCTTAAATTAGGGCATCGGATAGTGAGGGAAACCTGTATAAAGTTTGAAGGCAGTATACTACTTACGTTGTTAAGAATTGAAGGCCAGAGACGTGAGGTTAGACCATACGTCCTCAAGCCTCTTCAGTGTCTGCGTTGTTCCTCCTTTGGCCATACCAAGCACAACTGGAGGAAATCTAAGGTTTGTGCCTACTGTGGATCCGCCGACCACTCCACCCGTTGGAATTGCGGCCCTCCGAACTGCGTCAACTGGACCTTAATCACCATTCTCGCTCAAAGCAATGTGTCTTCTACTATTTAATGCCGAATTGAAGCTTCTTAGCCGATCTAGCATGTCTATCATGGATGCAAAACAAGAACTACATGTCAGAGGTTTTAAGGACCGTTCTAGAGACCCTACTTATAGCGCTCGGACACGTGCCACCCTTCCCCGAATTTATCTTCCAGTACCCGCTGGCAATCCTTCTGCCACACGCTCTCATGTTCTTGAACTGGATGTGGATGGTGGGTTGTTGCGAGGGGTTTTGCCCTCGCCTACCGTTGCTGTCCCTCTCTCCAATTCCTTTAGCATACTGGATTCTTCTTCTTCAGTACCTCATTCTAAAACACCCGATGCTTGGCAGAATCTCCACCTGACTGCGAGCAGACTATTACGGACCTTCAGGCTCTTGATCGGCACCCATCATCCGATAAGCGCGTCTTGGCCCCTTCTGAGACCGTATCACATACAGAAAACTGTGATGGATTCCACCTACCTACCTACCTACCTATGTTGAGTTCGCCACTGCTAGTGGCACCGAGGAGCGCACTGCCCTTCGTGGTTGTTTGAAAATTGGTGCTGCAGACTGTTCGAAGGGGCGGAGCGCTCCCCTGCGAAGATGGGCTCGTCTGGCACTTCAACATCGAGAGCTCTCTTGAAGCTGTCTAACGAGACGCCTCTCATGTCTCTTACTCGCCGCGGGAAATTGTTGAAGAGACATGAGCCTCTATGTGATAACCAGCCCTCTCGCAGAGAGCCCATAGCACCCCGATTTTTCATCTTGGGGATATCGCATTCCCAGCCTCTCCTATCACTGAACTCATTGCTATCGGGGTATGTAGATTCGGTACAAAACCCTCTTCGATTTTCCACGTATACAGTATATTATTAGCACCTAACGAGCGGCCTAGGCGGTAATTTATATGTACCGGCCAGCGGGGTTTTTTTTTACCCTAAATAGGGTTGTTTACGTGATAATTTTCATGCCTAAATAAGACCCAGAGCGTAAAACAAGTATCTATGCCTGAAAGGGCATAAACAGAGCTTTCCAATGACACCCCAACCATCCTTGTACGACCGCTAGTTTTTGTGCAATGATCGCGCAACACGAGTGCAAAAAACATGTAATTAGGTAGTTTCCCTACATAATTCCCTGTGTAGCGAGTGCGTGAGGGTGGGATTCATGTCAGTAGGTCCGCCGCGGTGGTCTGGAGCAGTCATACGCTTGCTACTCTCCTGCCACCACTTATCTCTCTCTCTCAGCAACATTACGTGCTGAAAATGGCACACGACATAAGTTGTGAACCGCCACTAGTCCAAATTTCTTTCACACGACATAAGTTGCGCGCCGCTAATAAAGGGTTAAGTAATGTTCCCTTCTATGCTCCAACGAATACAGCTTTAGTGATTTTAAACGCTCCCAATAGTGTAACTGTTTTACTGAGTTTGTATGTGAGGTGAAGTTCCTTTGTACACTCTCTACGTCATTTATTACACCTGCTTTGTATGGGGATGTTAATACGCTACAGTATTCTAGCCGCGGTAGCACTATAGATTTGAAGAGCGTTATCATAGGCAGTTCTCCGCGAGTTTTAAATGTACAGTAATGTACGTAGAATCCATCCTGTTAGCCGTTTTGCAGCTGCAATTTTGACCTGGTTATGTTTTTTTAATCCCATATTTTCAGACATTATCACTCCAAGGTCTTTCACATGGTCTTTACGTTCTATTATGTGGTTGGATTCTGTTATGTGACTTGTGTTCTCTTTAATGAAATCATCATCTCCGTATTGTATTAATTGGAATTTGTCTTCATTAAACTACATGTTATTTTCCCTGGTCCACTGGAACACCTTATTTATGTCCTCTTGCAGCCGGCCCATGTCTTCCTGTGTTTGTACTATCATACTCAGTTTCATGTCATCAGGAAAGGAGGATACTGTACTGTGTCTTGTGTTGGCATCTATGTCACTTATTAGAGTGAGGAAAACAAGGGGCGCTAGTACTGTTCCTTGAGGAACTGAGCTTTTGACATCTGAAGGATCAGATGTTACTTGATTTACTGCTACTGATTGTTTTCGGTTCACGAGGAAGTTGTATATCCACCTTCCAATTTTACCTGTTATCTCTTTTGCTTTAAGTTTGTAGTGCAATAATACCATCATCACATTTATCAAAATTAATGCTTTAGCAAAATCGGTGTAAATGACGTCCACGTTTTTCTTTTCTTCTAGAGATTTAAGAATTTTGTCGTAATGTTCGAACAGTTGTGTGAGACATGATCTAACTGCTCTGCACCCATGTTGACCAGTGTTGTGTAGTTCATTTTCTTCCATAAATGTTGATATTTTGCCTCGCAGGACTTGCTCGAAAATGTTAATGATGTGGGAAGTCAGAGCTACTGGGCCATAGTTTTTTGGTAGTGCTTTACTCCCTCCTTTATGCAAAGGGGCAATTATTGCATTTTTCAAACTATTCGGTATTTCTCCAGTGTCTAGACTCCTCCACATTATAGCCAGGGGTTTTGAGAGGTTTTCCTTACATTTCTATATTAGGATCGAACTCTAAGAGTCCGGGCCTAGTGCCGAATGGGATGGCATGTTGGCGATGGCTTCTTACAGTTTCTTAGTTTTTTACAGTAGATCCTCTGGAAAAAGGCAAACTAGGCCTGTGTATCCAGCTCAGTGCCAGTACTTGCAGCAGACGCAACATTTTTACTATTCTGTATTTTTGCTTTATAATTAAACTTCAAATCTTGTCTTCCCCATGCCTTATCAAGATTACTTTCAAACTTCATTACTGATTCGGAATCGACTACATACTGGGGCAGTGCGTTCCACTCTATCACAAAATGAGTTCTTTGCCTTTTCAAGCCTATCTCTTTTCTTGTAAATTTTCTTAGTGTCCTCTTGTTCTTGTTCCCTCCCGCATCAAGAAGATACCTTCACACACATCCTCATCATACTTTCCTGACACTATCTTAAAAGTCTCTTATCATATCCCCTCTCTTTCACCTATATGCCAGTGTCGGAAGTCCCAGTGTCCTCAACCTCTGCTCATAGCCCGCGTTCTTCAACGTTGGTACCAGCTTGCTACCTCTCCTCTGCACTTTCTCCACTGCTTCTATATCCTTTACCATATATGGAGCCCACACCTGGTTCGCATATTCCAGGTGCGGCCTAACCAGCGCTGTATAGAGATTCCTAAAGATTTGTTCATCAAATGACACAAATGTCCTCCTTATCAGCCCTATAATTCTATTGGCTTTGTTTATCTTTTCCGCTAAATGTTCTGAGAAATTTAACTTATTGTCTATCACTACTCTTATATCCTTTTCTGCATTCACTTCCTCCATCGCTTCATACATACTGTATCCTACCTTGTCTATCTTGCTTGTCCCAATCCGCATGTACTTTAATTTTTTTGGATGAAAAGGCATTAACCAATGCTCAGACCATCCCTTCATGCCCTCCACATCTCCTTGTAGCAAACCCACATCTTCCTTACTCCTCACTCTTCTATACAGCTTGGTGTCATCCGCATACAGGTATATCTCACTTCCATTAGCTATAACTTCACGTAAGTCGTTGATTAACATAACGAACAATAGTGGTCCCAACACAGATACCTGAAGTACCCCACTTGTAACTTCCCTCCACCCCGAGCCTATTCCATTCACCAGTACCCTCTGTCTCCGATCTTTCAGGAAGGCATCTATCCATTTCACACATTTCTCTCCTATACTATAGCTTCTAACTTTCTCTATTAGCCTTTTATGTGGGAGCTTATCGAAGGCCTTCATAAAATCGCAATATACCACGTGTCTATAATATCCCCATCCTCCAGAATTTGCATCCAATCATCTACCACCTTAATTAGCTGTAGTACCGTCTACCTCCCCGGCAAGAATCCGAACTGTCTCCCACTGAAAAGTTGGTTTGATTTCATATGCTCCATTATTCCTTCTCTAATTTCAGTTTCTATTAGTTTACACACAACACTTGTCAAACTGACTGGTCTATAGTTTCCTGGGTCATTTCTCTTTCCCTTCTTAAAAATAGCTGTTATGTTTGACTCTCTCCAGGCCGACGGGATTTGTCCTGTATTAAACGATACCTCAAATAAAAAAAATTAATGGTTCTACTAACATCTCACCTCCTTCGTTTATGATTCTTGGATGTATCCCATCCGGTCCCGGAGACTTACTTCTGTTCATTTTGTCTATAGCACTTCTTATTCTAGCATGGAAAACTCTATTAGTTCTAGTGCTGGTGCCTGTTTGATGGGAATAGTAGGCACTGCATCATCCGACTCCACTGTTAGTACTTCCCCAAAGTATATCCCCAGCACCTCTGCTTTCTCCTTATCAGTTTCTGCTCTATTCCCATCATCCAATTCTCCTATCAGTTCTGGGATACCTACTCTTCTTGTTAACTTTTCCTGAATATACTTCCAGAATATTTTTGGATTATCCTTCACATTTCTAGCAATCTCTCTTTCCCTCTCCTTCACCCCCCTCCTTGTCTCCCACCTTATTGTATTGTTTATTTGTCTGCATTCCAAATCCACTTCTTTAGCTTCTATACTAGACCCCTTGTTCTTTTTTAACAATTTTAGTCTTTCCCACAATCGTTTCTTTCTTCTTATCAATGTCCAAAGCTTTCTTTTCATTGGCAATTCTGGGTTCGTTCTTTTCCTCAATTTTGTTTTAGCCTTTTACAGCATTCTCTTACTGGCACACATTTGGATATAGCATTCTCCAGTTTGACTCTAATCTTCCTCCACATTCCTTCAGCATCTTCACCGTTCAAGTATTCCCCCCAGTCAATGTCCAAACACCGTCTCAGCAGCTCATAATCTGCTCTATCATACATGTATATATTTTTTTCTATTATCCCTCTCTGTTTTAATATTGCAACTAAAACGTATATAGGCATGGTCACTACGACCTATAGGGCTATCCACATTGACTTCTTCCACTATATCCTCCTCATTACTAAATATCAAATCAAGTACACTCCCCTGGGTCCCATCTCTACAGTATATCTTGTCATCTCTGTAATATGTTGCGTTAAAAAACAATCTCTCACTTTCTCTCACTTCTGCTATGTCTTTTGGCCCGAAATTAATATCCAGAATCTGGGGGGTTTCCATGGGGGGGGGTTATTCATGAAAAATTAATTTTGGTCGCTGATGGCTTTTGTTTCGTCAGGTTTACTGAAGGCCGTTTCATATTGCAGACGTAATAGTTCGCTCATTTCCTTTTTGTCCCCTGTGAATGAGCCATCATCTTTACTTAGTGGGCCAATGTTTGATGTGGTTTTAGTCTTATGTTTAGCATATGAAAAAAAGTACTTAGAGTTTTCCTTTATATGTACTTGCAATAGCTTTGCTCTCCTCTTCTATTTGTTGTAGTTCATAAGAGATTCTTAGTCGTTGTTCAATTTCCACAATTTCTCTATCTCTATTGACCTTTTCACCTTTTGTCTTTCCTGTAGATTTTTCTGTGTGCATCTTAGCGTCACCAGTAAATGACATTCCGATGCTCTAGACTCTCCCCCCAACTGACCGTCCCCCTCATTTTGTGAAGCATACGTCCCTTACTGCTAAATATTCTGCTCCACTCCCGCAACCTCAGCGCGTTCCCCCTCGCTCACGTGTTCGTCATCCCTCCTCGCCTTCCGTGCCTAGTCCCCCCTACATCCCCCCATTCGATCCCCTCCTCCCACCATTTTGCGAAGCAAACCCTCCCTGTTTCCAACCCTCTCCCTTCTGCGAGTTCTGTGGTCCCTGTACCGCTGCTTCCGCCCCCCCCCCCCCCCCCACCCCCCTACCTCGAAACCATCTCCTCTTCTACTGCATGAAGAGAGCTGTGACGGCCTATCATGCGTTCGCACGGCTGTTTCTTCTGCCACCGCTGACCTTCACGCTCCTCATTGTGGCTGTCACACCTGTTTCATGCGAGAATGCCATCTGCTTGCTGCCCCATCCAGTACCTCTATCACTTCAATAATCCGTGCTTTTCTTGAAGACCGCCGTTTACCCGCTTCTGAAGACATTGCATCACATAGCCCTTCGTGCTTCTGTACAGCTCATCTGAAAATTTGTATGGGCGAAGCCCAGTCACACTAAAATACTGTCATTCTTGACTTATGCTCCCAAATGTTATCTGGTCACCGTTCCCTACCACCTGATGGGTAGGCTCGCTTGATCCGTTTAGCCGACCCACCATTCCTTCTCGTTTTCGACCTAACAGTGCTATTAACCTGCACAACTTGACGTCTCTCACTTGACCTCTTCAATCCTTAATATAACATCGTTACCATGAAATTTAACTTTTATACTGTATTATCCAATGGTACGTTAATGGCCTCTTCTCCAGGGTCTGCCTGGGTGAGGTCCAACGTCTCCTTAAAGATTTGGTACCAATTTGCCTATGCCTTCAGCACGTTGGTCAGAGTCGTCCTACTATACTAAATTATAATTTAGCGTGCCGCTCACCCTCCACAAGGAACGAGTTAGGTACTGTTATATACTGTATGTCCATAACTCTCTGACATTCAATACCCTCCCATCACCGGATAGTTCCCTTCAGTGTTCAGCTATTCAGATGCATCTCCATTCATAATTTGTAATATATATAATCAACCAAGTTTTCATTATGATTTAAGTCCCTTCCCGTCTTCCTTCCCTGAACCCCTGCTATTGGTAGGCGATTTTAATTCCAAGGTAATCCAAGGTAACGAACTTGCTGATCAAACGGCCAAGGAAGCCTCTCATCTGCCGGTCTCACAGATTCACTTATCCACCACCGACTGGATTACAGCGTTACGTCTGATACTTACTCAACGATGGCAGATCTTTTGGTCATCTCAATCTCCTGATGCTAATCAACTTCGCTGTATTAAAGAGGACTGAGATTAGGGGCCAAAAAAAAATAAAAAAAAAAAAAAAAAAAAGTCTCCCCGCAGCTCCCGGGTTAAACCTACGGTCGGCTCTTGGCCTTCTTCATGTCAACCGTCCCGTCATTCTGAAGTTGTCTTGACCCAGCTCCGGTTTGGTCATACGCGATTGTCTCATAGTTACCTTATGTCATCCCCTAACGACCCTCAACCCCAGTGCACCGTGTGCGGTACACGTTTAATAATTCACCACATTTTCACTGACTGTCATCGGTATTCCTGTCTCCAATCACTTTATTTTGGCAATTCTGATTTAACTCACATTTTAGAAGATTCTCCATCTTTCTCCCTCTACCGTATTTTCCGTTTCCTCAAAGATACTTCTCTTCTTGATTTTATTTATTTCTCTCTTCCTTTCTTCTTCTCCTGTTGATCTAATCCTTCGGGCCAGCCCTATGGGAGCTCAGTGGTCTGGTTAAACTTATAAAAAAAAAAAAAAAAAAAAAAATGTGGTCTTAGTCTAAGTTATTTAACACTTATACTGCGGGCATATTTCCGCTATATTCGAGCTCATTCAGGCATTCCTGAATTATTAAGTAAGTGTCTGAATGAAATTAAATGTATTCAGCCAAAAACTAGAAGAAATTAGCTTTATGACACCAGAACGAAGTTCGTAGCACGCGGGGATCATCCGCAGTGGTACCATAGACATCGGCATATATTGGCTACTACTGAGCGAATGTCGCGCTACATTTGGGTGACCGGTCAACTCAACCAGTAGACCATTTCAACCAGTACCAAATCAACCAATACGGTTAGGTTAGGTTAGGTTAGTACTATAGTTTGGCACTGGTTTGGTTGGTCATGGTTAATTTGGCACTGGTTGAGAGCTACTGGTTGAAATGGTCTGCTGGTTGAGATGACATGGAACCCTACATTTGCCTTTGGCAGCGCTGCATATGTCTAGTGAGACATGGCTGATATCCCTCAGTGCCGCGGCCGCCTGGCTGGAGAGCGAACGGGGGCCTGCCGCGCTCCCGCTCACTAGCACTCGTCTCCACAGGCTTTAACCCATGCAGTACCAGAGATGTCCTTTCCATCACATTCTGGCAACTATTAGACAATTTTATTCAGCTTAGGAAGGACCTCTAGCAATAATAAGACTTCAAACTATCTCGACCCACCCTTTTAACTACTACAGATCCTTCCTAGGCTGCATAATATGGTCTAAATACAGCTAGAATACAATATAACACGCATCGCTGGTACTCAAAGGGTTAAGAGCCTGTAAATTGTTATAATTTGCCATGGGGTTCCCGCCAAGGGGTTAAGGGGAGATATCCACTTGAGGGATTTTTTTCTTGATCCCTTTCTCCCTCATGGTTAGCCCCATTGTTTTTGAGATTTTAAGACATTTGGCCCCATTTGTTTGGTGATTTTAAGAATTTCCGCCCCATTCTGTCAATTTTAAGACCTTTTCTTGCAATTTAGGTGTCAATTTTATCCTGGCGAGTGATAGCGAGCCTGTAATTTAAGAGTAACTGGCCTTCGGCCAGGAAATTTTTCTACCGAAAAATGTACAAATTCATCTTGAAAGGGGGTCAAGGGGGTGACATTTTAAGATTGCTGGAGGAGTAGGAAACAAACTAAAAACCTCCCCTTAAGAAGCAGCATGGGGGAAAAAAATAGAAAAAAAAGAAAAATCAAGAAATAAACATGGCCGTTTATCCTGCCATCGCTCAAGCCTATAGTCCGGGAGCCCAGAAACATTTAATTCACATCTCGAGTACGAAAGGTTTGACACCTGGAATGGGTAGGACTGTACTCCGGAACCCCCAAAAGGCCTTTCTTATGTTCCGCAAATGTGGACTACCACTAGAGGGCGCCGCCCGAAGTACCCCCAAAATCAGATTTAATTCACACCTCGAGTACATCCACCAAACCTGTGCCAAAATGTTCAGTCTGGGAGTCTGATAAAGGATTGGTAATTCTTAAGTTCCGCAATTGTGGACTAAGGGGCTTAAGAAGGGCCACCGTAACCCCCCAATTTCACATTTAATTCACATCTCGAGTACATCCATGAAACTTTGCTCAATCATGACCCACTGACCAAAGATCTATGATTCTTAACTTCATCAGTTGTGGACTAAGGTACTTAACCCGTTGAGCCCCGGCTAGTTATAATATTTTGTTCACCCCAGTCCCAAGCCATTTTCACTTTTTTTTTTTTTTGCTAAAATGGAAGACAAGGATGAGAAATTAAAAAAAAAAAAAAAAAAAAAAATCCCCTGATATTTTTTTTTTGGGGGGGGGGGGGGGGAGCCTCAAAAAAATTTGTTGAGCCAAAATGGAAGAGAATGGTGAGAAATGAAGAAAAAAAATTACCTCGGCCATTTGGGGGGGGGGGGGGGGCGAAAGTTCGTCTCCCCCGCATGACCACCCGCCCGGGAGCACTAGGGTGAAAACTGAGTATGGCATTGTACGGCATACATCCTAAGGAGTGTCTCACATAAATCTCAAGCCTCTAGCTCCCATACGACCGGAGTAATGAAGGTTCAAAGTGGCGGTGAACTAAGGGTGTAAAGTATCCCCACTAAGCCCACCACCACCAGCCGCGCGGCTGTCTTGGCCCGCTCACACCTACCGGCCCGGCTCCCATACACACTACGGTACCTCCCCCTCCTATTCTCCCGCCATTTCCTACCTTACGAGCCACGTAACTGATTTTAATATGTCGGACGCACGTGATGCGTCTCTGGGAGTTGGTGATCAAACACTGCCGACGCATCACGTGCGACGCTGGGTCTCACTGGGTTAAGAAAGGGCCAAAGTGCATACCCTACCTAATTAGCATATTTAGAGTTTAATTCACATCCATGAAACTTTGCTCTAATGTAGTCTGGGATCCCCTCTGCAACAATCTATGTTTCTTAAGGGCAGATCTCCACTTGAGGGATTGTTTTCTTGACCCCTTTCTCCCTCATGTTTAGCATTGCTTTTGATATTATAAAACGTTTGCCCGATTAGTTTAGCGATTTTAAGAACTTTCACCCCATATTAAGACCTTTCGTGCAATTCAGGTGTCGATTTTATCCTGGCGAGCGATAGCGAGCCTGTAATTTAAGAGGAACCGGCCTTCGGCCGGGACATTTTTCTACCGAAAAATTTACAAATT
The DNA here is from genome assembly GCA_032716605.1 of Paralithodes platypus. NCBI lineage: Eukaryota > Metazoa > Arthropoda > Malacostraca > Decapoda > Lithodidae > Paralithodes > Paralithodes platypus. Next base: position 9,740,275 of record CM064582.1, read on the forward strand.
TATCTTGAAAGGGGCTCAAGGGGGTGTAATTTTAAGTTTGATGGAGGTCTAGGGAACAAACTAAATACCTCCCCTTAAGTTCACCAATTGTGGACTAAGGTACATAAGAAAGGGCTAAAGAGGCTAATCAGGTCCAAAGTAGCATTTCACTCACATGTCAGATACTGCAAGGGAACCTCCGCAAACATGGTCTTCGGACCTATGCAAGAATTAGTGTTACTTCTTAATTGTCAATTTTGTGAAAGACTGAAAATGAAGCAGTAACCAAGGACACTCATAAGGGCGATTCAAGCACTGCAAGTCATAAGAAATGCCTTTGGGTGTGCTACAAAGCCACCAGGAAAGTGGGGCTGGCTCCTGGATTTCATAGTGGTTACCATAGGTATTGCTACCTACCAAGTTAAAAAGATAGAAATATCATGAAAATATCATTTATTTTGGGTATTTTGTACAAAGAAAATCTATTTTTTTTTAACAAAAATGGAAATTTCCCAAACAAAGTCAGACATCTGGAATATTGACTTAAAAGTTATGAAAAAACCAGTTACGGGGCCGTATGGGCTGTTCTGACAGTCCTGCTTCAACACATGTACTAAATATTTAGAAAGTGTTTTTAATCAGTAAATTGATGGTATTTGACTACATGGTCATCCATCCAACTACATAATACTTTGTCATTGGTAATGAAATACAAATCTAATGAAATCTACAAAACTAAACCACCTACCAGTGCAGTGCAGTTTGACTTATATTAACTAAAAGCATCATAGACCCACTAAAGAGGCCACTTTGGATGTTCTGACTCTCCTGCTTCAATACAATATGCTACATAGTATTTTGTCAGTCATCTGAATCTATGATACTTGATGATAACAGACTATTTGCACATCCATCATTTCCATCAACTTCATCTACTTGGCCGCTGCTTATCTTTGTCATTTGGAAACTACCTACTAAAATTTACCAAACTAAACCAACTACTAAAGCCAATAATGATCCAATTCCAAGAATATGTAAGAATATGATAGTACCAACAATCAAACACAGGTTTGGTCAAAGTCTGAATTATCACAATAGGTATCGAAGTTGCTGTTTAACATGGCCCTTCATCACTGCTGCTGTCCTCTAATTCCTCATCCTCACTTGCATCACCTTCTTCATCTGAAGAAGCAGCTTCCAAGCTGTCAATGCTCTCCTCTGAGTTGTTCATTTCATTCTCATCTGGTACAAGTGCATCTGGTAACTGTGGTCCATCAAACCAAATAGGGTTGTAGACACCATCATCTAGGGTCCAGCCATCATCTTCAGAAGGGTGCTGCTCAAGGTCAGATTTGTCTGCATTAGCCCACATTTTGGCAACAAAAGCAACTAGTTTCAGATGCGACATGACTTCCGATTCACAGGGAGGTAGTCCACTAGCATCACTGCCCTTCAATTTTTCCAGTGGGTTTTTGCCTCTCATCTTCGGTTTGTAGACCTTCTCGAAACACTTGTACCTATGGGTGTTAAGTGTAATGTTTGAGTTCTCTTTGGCTCCGTACAGACAAGCCGTATACTTCAGGAGTACTTTGTGGCATTTTTCATCTTTGGGGTCTTCTGTCAATACCTGAAACGCCTTCTGCACCTCTGTGTTCTGCTGAAGTTTTGCAAATGGCCTAACCTTGCCTTTTTTCATAAATGCTGAGGTATAGTCGGAACCAGTGTAAGCATGGAAAGCGGGCAAAGTTCTACAAATCTCTGGACCCAGTGATCTTTGTATTGCAGTGATGTTAATGAATCTTCGATTCTTCTTGGCCACGGTACCTACATCCATCCATACCTTCTCAATTTGTTGACAGTGATAGAGTAAGATGACGGCAATGTCTGTGTCATGGGCCCTTACAACTATGTCTCCCCTTTCAGTTGCCTTGTCAGCTGCAATTGCATGGCATACGATCTTTGTGTCGGCCTCTTCATGATTTGATTTCAGGTCTGGAATGCGATCACACTGAACTATCCCATCTGCAGTAGCACTGAAATGGAAGCAATCGCCTGATGCAACATCTAAAATGACATCACAGGTCCCAAGTACATGAGCATAAGCAGGATCTTGCCATTCTCTTGAAAGGAAGAAGGGTAATTCCCGCTTGAATGACCTAGTCTCTAAGGCTTTGGTGAGATCTTTCGGCCTCCTTTGACCAGGACCAGTGATGGCATATGAGTGGCTCTCTTCAACTGTTGCACCATGCCTTGCCCTTTCGGCATCCTTCAAAGATGGCTCAGGATAATCATTGAATGGAGGATGTACTCGGCGCGTTTTCGTCGCGGCTAATGCTTGGATCAATATGCTTCTGGCAAGTCCGCCGTAAGTTGGTGGTATAGTAATGCTGGGTGGCAGAATGCGCAAAAGATATTGCCCGTCAATTATACAGGCTCCAATCTGTTCAGGCCTGCTGGCTGCTGTTTTCTCTTGCTTTGCCTCTAATATACTTAGGAGACTGTCTTTGCTGGTCTTTACCATCATTTCATCAGGGTGGCACATGGTCAGTGGAACTGGAGTGAGTGGGTAGGTGAAGATGTGTGTCAAGTCCAACTCACACTTTGCAGCAAGCATGACCAGTCGTCCCATCAAATCCCGAGTGCATTTCAGTACTGCAATTCTTCTGTCTGTAGCCTTCCTGTTTGTAGCTCCGCTGGCAGCAAAGGTAGTCAGAGCTGCCTTCTTTATGGGGCGTTCAAAGCGATCAGCATCGACTTAACATTCTTGAATGAACTGCTTATGCAGAGCTTTCCCATTCTCTTGCACTTTCAGTAGGCTCTGACGAACTTCATCACTGACGGCTTTCCCAGTGTGGATGTTGTAGAGCATCTCTTCAGACTCGCTTTCAAATGGGTTGCAGCTTAACTTTATCTGGTGAAGTACCCTCTTCAGATCCCTGGTGTCATGTCTTATACGAGATGGTTTGAGTTCAGCCGCGGTGTCCTCCTTCTGGCCAATCCCAGCCATGTCTTGTACAAGGCTGATAAATGTGGCTCGTGTGGACTTGGTGACCATCCACCTCAGTCTAGCAGCAAAGTTGTTAGTGAATGCTGTCACTCCTGTTAGTCTGGAAGCTGCATCGGCATTGATTGTTTGCTCGAGGGTGAGATCAATGGGGCATCTGCTGAAGGGATGTTCCGTCCGGCGGATGCTGAATGCCCCACTGTCAAGGGTTTCCCTCAAGCCAGGGTGAGAATTCTCCACGTTGAGCAGATCTAGCTGGAATTTGGTGAGCCATCGACAGCAGTTAACATGATTCGTTGCGAAGAATAGTCCAGTGATGGGAGTTAAGGTCTGAATGTACAGGTCGATGTCATTTGTCCTGATCGCCCTCTCAAATTCGTGGTATGTATGTAAGTAATCCACATACATAATCCAGAATTGTGCCGTTGCGCCATGTGCTCCTTTCCTCGTCAGACTCGTGTATGCTTCGTACGAAGCAGCACACGCAGCGAATTCATCTGACTTTATGGCAGACTCCACTTCTGTTTTCCCTAGGCTGCAATAACTCATCCACATCATGACGTCGTCTTTTCTTTCATAGGTGTCTAAGAACTTGAGGAAGTGGAGTATCTCAAGAGCAAGGGCGAGGATGGGGTGGAGTCTCTTACAGCGGTTAAAGTGCTTTCCAGTTAGAAACCCGTTAAGAGATCCTGATGCAAGCACTTCTGACTCTGTGAGCATTTCTGGTCCTCCCGACTCAGTTATCAGCTTTCCTAATGCCTTGAAAAAGGCCATCTCCACATGGAAAGCTCCTGGCATGATGAATACATTGTCAAACCTTGGCCTTTCTGTGACCTGTATTTTCCAAGCAGGTTTAGCGGCATTTAAGTCATATGTGACGATCCCATAGGGCTGTTTGCACTCCTCTGCACATCTTTGAGTTGTGACGAGTGTGTGTTGCACCACATCAAGGCTGGTAATGGGCTGTTGCATATTTGGCATGTACTTGACTTCCTGCTTTGGTAGAGGGTCTGAGGAAAAGCTGGAATTAAAGCCCACCCACATGGGAAGCACATCATTCCCGAGGGCATGGCTTATCATCCATATCAGATCTAAATGCCTCGCCCTGGTGCTGACATCCGGGATACTGAAGACTGCTGTATTTCTGTAACTGAAACTTGTCATCTTTGGAACCTTCCTGTAAGGAGCAAGTGGCATCCCATTGGAGGTGTTCAAGGTCCTCTTTCTGCTGCTCTTCTTTGGGACTGGAGCTTTACTTGTCACGGATGCTTTGCCTTTGTCTGTGGTACCTCTTGCAATGTCATGATGGCTTGACTCTGCATTTGGTATATTCTGATAAAAAATACCCATAGTGTCATGGAGTGAATCTGCACCTGATAGAGTCTGTGTAACCTCATCAAAATTGTCAAATGCCACACCCATGGGGCTACCTGCAACTGTTCCTTCGGGGCAAGTAAGCCGTCTTTCCTGAATCTTTTCTGCTCTGGTTGTTTCAAGTTCTTCCAGTTTGTTGTAATTTAGACAATGACCTAACCTGTTGAGAACTTGGACCATCTTTTTACTCCCTGTCACTGACTTCACAGACATACCGAGAGCAACATGTTTTTAGGTTTTGCTTTGCCTCTCTGAACTATGAATAGGGCATCTTGACTAGCTGGCTCTGCCCGGCGCTTAACAGATTCAGAACACTTGCTTGAATTGGAACCACCATACAATACTTTGAAGAAATTGACTACCAACTCAGGGGGAGATGAGTCCCCATCTTTGAGATCATCTAATGTGGCACCTTCAGGAAAGTAAGTTTTTTCAACACTAAGCAACTGTTTGCGCATTAGAAGAGCTGCTTTGGTAACAAATCTTTCATCAGTTAATGTGTAATCATAGACATTACGGACTGCACTTTCTAAAATATCTGCACTGCAAATGATGCTGCCTAATTTTTTACCAGGTGGAGTTTGGATTTTAATGCGAGATTGGAACTTACTTGTCAAAGCCCTAGATAGAGAAAAGACAGTATTTCTAGGTGTTTCAGATGTATCAATACACATGTCAACATATCTTTCATATACTGATGTCAAAAGTTCTGGCCTTTTGTTGATGATCACATATTGTTCTACATATCCGTATATCTGTGAAAGAGCACGGGAGTCCTTGGAACTGTCCATTGAGACATCTGCATCTGATTGTTGTGGCTTAGCTGCTCTGCCAGCTGCCAGAATGAATGTACTTTTGCACGAATGGTGATACTTGGCCTCTTTTGCAATCAAGTCCACACCAATGACTTTAGGGAACACGATGTCATCTTTCAAAATCTCTGCTGCATTCTGAATGCTCTGACAAGCATCACATGTTTCACAGTTTCCACATAGTTCAACAACACCATTTTTCAGTCGTCTCCTGTCTTTGCCACAGAACAAGCAGACAGTCGGGAAAATCCCAGTTGATGCAGATGGTGAGGGTGTAGTTGGAGTGGATGAACGTAACTGCGGAGTGGCACTTTGACTGGAGCCTTTGACACTGGTCTTTCCTGCTGGTATGGCAGTGAAGTTCTTGTAGCAATTAGTATGGTATCCATCTCGATCACATGGGCGCTCAGGCAACCTTTGTGTGACTGCAAAGTAGGCAGAGGTCTGGAAATCTCGTTTCTGTCGTCTTCTCTGCTGCATCCTGAACTTTGGTCCAAGTGGAATCAGTAAAAGGCAGGATTTCCAGCTGCTGGGCCTTCCCTTTGGTTGACTTGACGTGAAGTATACATACACGACCAGGTGCTCCATCAGACTGACTCATAGGATGGGGGCCTTCAGGATGAGGAGTAGGACCTGGGACTGTGGGATCTGACTGTGTGGCTTCTGCTGTGGCTTCTGCTGTGGCTTCCATTTTGTGCAACTTCCACACAACACCTGAAAGGAAGAGGGGTTTTGGTTACCAGGATGATGGGGCAAATAGGCAACCTCAGGGATACATTTTAGTTCTAGTGAGGGGCCAAGCAGACAAAAATTTGGAAGTGGCATTGGATTCAGATACATCATGATACAATGTAAAGCATTTTGCAATTCTGGCTAATCATGCTGCTACACAGCTAATGCTAGCACAGATGAGAACACATGATAAGAAAGCAGGGTAATATATAGGGCTGATCAGTAACAGAGCAATTATGTCACAATTAAAAATAGATGCACTATTTTAAAGGGGCCAAATTATCAATGATTAGCCTCTTTAGCCCTTTCTTATGTACCTTAGTCCACAATTGGTGAACTTAAGAAACATAGATTGTTGCAGAGGGGGTCCCAGACTACATTTGAGCAAATTTTCATGGATGTACTGCAGATGTGAATTAAACTCTAAATATGCTAATTAGGTAGGGTATGCACTTTGGCCCTTTCTTAACCCAGTGAGACCCAGCGTCGCACGTGATGCGTCGGCAGTGTTTGATCACCAACTCCCAGAGACGCATCACGTGCGTCCGACATATTAAAATCAGTTACGTGGCTCGTAAGGTAGGAAATGGCGGGAGAATAGGAGGGGGAGGTACCGTAGTGTGTATGGGAGCCGGGCCGGTAGGTGTGAGCGGGCCAAGACAGCCGCGCGGCTGGTGGTGGTGGGCTTAGTGGGGATACTTTACACCCTTAGTTCACCGCCACTTTGAACCTTCATTACTCCGGTCGTATGGGAGCTAGAGGCTTGAGATTTATGTGAGACACTCCTTAGGATGTATGCCGTACAATGCCATACTCAGTTTTCACCCTAGTGCTCCCGGGCGGGTGGTCATGCGGGGGAGACGAACTTTCGCCCCCCCCGCCCCCCGCCCCCCAAAAGACCGAGGTGATTTTTTTTTTATTTTTGTGCTTCATTTCTCACCATTCTCTTCCATTTTGGCTCAACAAATTTTTTTGAGGCTCCCCCCCCCCCCAAAAAAAAAAAAATATCCGAGGGTTGTTTTTTTTTTTTGTTTTTTTTTTTTTTTTTGTTTTTTCTTTTCTTTTCCATTTCTCATCCTTGTCTTCCATTTTAGCAAAAAAAAAAAAAAAAAAAAGTGAAAATGGCTTCGGACTGGGGTGAACAAAATATTATAACTAGCCGGGGCTCAACGGGTTAAGTACCTTAGTCCACAACTGATGAAGTTAAGAATCATAGATCTTTGGTCAGTGGGTCATGATTGAGCAAAGTTTCATGGATGTACTCGAGATGTGAATTAAATGTGAAATTGGGGGGTTACGGTGGCCCTTCTTAAGCCCCTTAGTCCACAATTTCGGAACTTAAGAATTACCAATCCTTTATCAGACTCCCAGACTGAACATTTTGGCACAGGTTTGGTGGATGTACTCGAGGTGTGAATTAAATCTGATTTTGGGGGTACTTCGGGCGGCGCCCTCTAGTGGTAGTCCACATTTGCGGAACATAAGAAAGGCCTTTTGGGGGTTCCGGAGTACAGTCCTACCCATTCCAGGTGTCAAACCTTTCGTACTCGAGATGTGAATTAAATGTTTCTGGGCTCCCGGACTACTAATTGTCTTGCATTATGTCTTGATTATGATTCACACATATTATTATGGATATGAAGGACAGAGAGGGAGAGGTAGACCGAGAGAGAGGTGGAAGGATGGAGTGAGGAAGTATATGGATGAAGGCGGTGCTGGTTGGGAGGAGGGGCATTGACTGACTGGGGACAGAGGTGCATGGGGGCGGTTCGTTCGTGGCCACCCCTTCGGGGATCACGGCGTCGGGCAATAGATAGATAGATAGATTATGGATTAACTTGTTCATGTAGTAATGTACACCCTATGTGGTGGATTGTGTTCTTTTATTTCATAGATTTTATTTTAGTAAGCTTTGTTTCCACATAGCGATTTTGATAAGTTATTTTGCCTTTATATTGTCTTTGTCCAAGTTTTGGTTTGTTTAGTTTGCAAGTTTTACATTTTAATTTTAATTATGTTTTATGTGTATTTTCAGACAATCACAGAGGTGTGGTCTGCACCGATGAGGACTACACCGATAAGGCAGCCGTGGAGTACCTCACCGTCGACAACAACACCAACAGCAACAACAACACCAGTCCCGAGAGAACCATGGCAGTCTAGTTGCGAAGCTCTACCGCTAGACAGAATCTCATTTACAGGTCTCCCTCAGTTTGCGATTGGCTTACGTTCCTTAACCCCTTCGGTACCGCCGATGTATGTTATATTTTATTCTAGCAATATTTAGACGATTGTATGCAGTTTAGAAAGGATCTGTGGTAGTTAAAAGGGTTGATTGAGATAGTTGGAAGCCTTATAATTGCTAAAGATCCTTCCTAAAGTGAATACAATCGATTAGTAGGAGCCAGAATAAAATGAAAAGACGTCGCTGGTACAGAAGGGGTTAACCCCATAATTCACTCCCCAGTCCCAGCGACGGCAGGGAGTCGTCAGTAATGTACTTTCTTTGTAACTGCCAGTATCAGGCAGTGCCTGGTACCACGACCGTTTGAGCACTGCTCTCGATATGGCAACACTTCTCAGCATACAACCAACCCTCTGCAGGCTGGGAGAGCCAGTCTTCCTCCATCTTTTGAGGTGGGAGGTTCAGGTTGTTCTATCGTGCCATTTTGGCCACATTGCTTGGGACTGGGGGGGGGGGGGGACTTTTATTACTGTATCCTATGGTACAGTAGGGGTTAAAACTCCATCTTAAATAGAAAATCATAAAGCGAACCCTAAAATGAATGGGGTAAATGGGGCTGCGTTCTGGGACCAACCCAAACACAAACACAAACACCTAAAAAACCCTATAATAATATCCTAAATTGCCGACTTGCGAGTTTCGTTCTACTGTATAAGGAAGTTGGAGCCGTAGACAACGATATTTAACAGAATTTACAGCTAAAACACGGTCGTAGTACATTTATAAACACATAAAACCCAATTCAACATACCATTTAGCCATCACAAACCTACATTATTATAGCATTTCTATTTATTATCGATGTCTACGGCTCCAACTTCCTTATAGAACGAAACTCGCAAGTGGTAAATCGGGGCATTGGATAGTGAGGGAGACCAGGGTTACCAAATAAAGTCCGCTAGATCGCGAATAAATGCCAAAAATCGTTAGAATAATGCCACAATCTCTAGAATATCACTTAAAATGGCTCAAATCTCAAGGATATCGCTAGAATGCATGCCACTAGATGTAAAAAAGTTGCCTTTAGATGGAAGTAAATACCTCTAGATCTAGCAGAAAAAAAGCTAAATTGGCAACACTGAGGGAGACCTGCGTATATTTTCACTGTTCAGTTTATCTAGGCAAAGTATATAGTTCTTCATATGCCGACCAAATTTCGATGTTTATCTATCTAATCTATCCATATATCTATCTATTTACTCGGGCCCATTCCTCATTTTATTTTATTTTTATTTTTTTTTATTTTTTTTTTTTAATATCTTGGGGTGGCCGACTCGAGACAGAGCCTGAACAGGGACAACATAACAAAACAAAAAACATATATATAATAGTAATGAACACACCAAAACCAAACACAAATTATGAATAGAAGAAATTAATTTAACTTTAGCTTTTTATAATTTGTTCTTTAGTTTCCTCCCTAGACTTCCATCAAACTTAAAAATAAAAACATCCATTAGATCCCTCTTTTAGAATAATTTGTACATTTTTCGGCTGAAGGCTGGTTCCTCTTACGTTACAGGCTCGCTATTGCTCGCCAGTAAAAGTTTGCCACCTAAATGACACATAAAGTCTTAATATCGAAAAAGAAATGAGGCGAAAAGTCTTAAAATCACGAAACTAACGGAATGAACGTCTTAAAACCTCAAAACTAATATGCTAAACATGAGGGAGAAGGGGGTCCAGAAAAAGCGACTACCTCCCCCTTAAGCTGCATCAAATCCTCTAATGTTAGCTGGAATATAAGGCAAGTACAGTCGCACTAGTAAGTGATGTCTCAGCACCAAGTATGTTTTGATCAATAATTGGTATCGGCAATATCTAAGCTTCACATCTTCATATCGAATGAGATATACAAACATGTTCCTACACTTACCCACCCTATTCAACATCTGACAAACGTTAATACAGCACAGAGCGAGCCAAGCGTAATGACAGCTGGGACATGACTTATTAGCGCAACCGTACCCACCCTATTCAACATCTGACAGACATTAATACAGCACAGAGCCAGCCAAACGTAATGACAAGTGGGACATGACTTATTAGTGCCACCGTACTACATATACTATTAACCCTCTCACGTCCAGACGCAATTTTTGAGCCTATTAGGGATACTTTAAAGCCTTTGTTACCGCCAGGGGTATTTATAAACCTTTAGTTTATTTAATTCAACCTCTGCAGTTGTCTTTGAGTTAGCTGTGGGCAGAAAACTACTTTTGGAGAGGTAATTATAAGAGTGAGAGTAATCTATTTCTTAATGCTAATCTGGCAACCTCTGCATCATAAGGATGTGAGAGGGTTAAGAACACTTTATGTATTTTTTCTTCCATGTAAAAAAAATTGATATATAAATATACCCATATATAGATATTTCACCTATATTTTTACTAATCTTACAATAGATCTTACAGTATCTTACAGTAGAACCTCTGGAAAAAGGCAAACTAGGCCTGTGTAATGTGTATCCAGCTCACTGCACTGCTGCGGTCGTTCACGGTGTTGGCGGCGGCGGCAGCAGACGCAATATTTTTACTATTCTGTATTTTCGCTTTGTAATCAAACTTCAAATCTTGACTTCCCCATGCTTTATCAAGATTACTTTCAAACTTCTTTACTGATTCGGAATCGACCACATACTGGGGCAGTGCGTTCCACTCATTTACCACTCTATCACAAAATTAGTTCTGTGCCTTTTCAAGCCTAGTTCTTTTCTCCATAGCATTCTTCCCTCTTTTATCTCGCTCTTCATTTTACCATATTTGCATAGTACAACTCCCAAATACTTGACATTTTCAATCTCTCCCTATACAGTATCCTACAGTAGGGTCCCGCATAGAACGTTTCCCCTTTTTTTATTTTAGTAAGCGTTGTTTCCACATTGCGATTTTGATAAGTTGTTTTGACTTTATATTGTCTTTGTCCAAGTTTTGGTTTGCTTTGTTTGCAAGTTTTACATTTTAATAGAGTGAACAACCAAAAATATTACTCCAAAATTTTCGCTAAGAATGATTGTGATCATATAGAGCGGTTCCGCCATCAAAGTAGGGCAAATCCAATTAGTTCTCATATAGAGCGCCAAAATATCGTACAGAACGTCTCGTGACGTGACGTAGATGCACATTGTGACGTCACTGTCGTCTGTTTCACATAGAGCGACCTCGTTTATTAACCAAATTTTCGTTCCATGCGGGACCCTACTGTACTTCATTTCTCATTTTTATTGTACAACTTTTCTCATGTTCTTTCTTGATTTTATAATTTTGCCTTAACCCTTTCAAGCTCCAATACGCGTTTCTGTTCTGTTTATGGATAATATTAGACGATTTTATTCAGATTAGTAACGGTATATTGAAGTCAAAGGGTTGTTGTTGTTGTTCCCTAAGCTGCCTGGCCGAACAGCCCCGAGTCCCTGAGGAAGGCCATGGCCACGATCGGGCTTTCCCACAGAGCTCTCATTGAGTGTAGATTGTGTTGTTGGCGTAAGTGGTTGTGTGAAATGCAGTCTTCTATGATGTGTTTAATGGTATGGGGTGCTGTGTTACATCCCGGGCAGGCGTCGACAACGGAGTCATCCAGTCTCTTCTGCTAGCTCAGGAGAGCTGGATGGTGTCCACATCTCAGCCTGGCCAGGTGGACTCTGTCCTCGCGAGGGAGGGAGGATTCGGAAGGATGGATTTCGGGAGGTCGTGCATGCAGCTGCGTGTTGTCTGTGAGTGAGTGGATGGATCGGCGAGAGATATGAGTATGGATGTGCTTCTGGAAGTTGGTTCGGGGTGGGCAGGGAGGGAGAGAGGACAATAATTGTGTGTGATACCGTGTGCTGGGTGTTGCTTTGATATTTCTTGGTGTCTGTGGGTGTGTTGCCATGTAGTTTAGTGGGTGGTCTTGGTTATCAAAGGGTTGATTGAGATAGTATTTACCCTTTTAATACCCACAGATCCTTCCTAAGCTGCATAAAATCGTCTAATGATAGCCAAAATAAACTGCTAAAATGCGTCAGAGCTTCAAAGGGTTAAAATGTATGGTTTCATGCATTCTTCTCTCAAACACCATTATTATTTTATATATATATATATTTTTTTTAAAGATCTACGTCTATGTATTGTGAAAAAGCCTGTTGACTTTTAGTAAATTGTGGGGGTGAGTAAGAATGTATGTATATACTCAGGCACATACCCCATTGCTGGAGGTGGCCGACACGAGACAGAGCCCGAACAGAAACAAAATTTAAAGTTATTCTCAGGGTCCGGGACCACTTTCGCGTTCCCTCGCCCGTTTCTCTGTCACATCGAGTAGGAGAATTATACTTAAAGTGAAAAAAGTAAATTTTATGATGGATAGGGCCTACATGCTTTTCATAATACGTGTTCCTAGCCCCAAACGCGCAAGCCAATGTGGCCTTTAACCATCCGACATGCTTAGTGTGCAGAATTTGGGTGTGAGTATCCTAGGTTTGAGTCCTTGGAGTACCACGTGTGTTCATTACTGTACTTTCATTGATTTCACTAGTATTGTATGTATGTATGTATGTACAGTCGCGCTAATAAGCGATGTCTCGGCACCAAGTATGTTTTGATCAATAATTGGTATCAGCAATATCTAAGCTTCATTTCTTCATATCCAGTGAAATATATAAACATGTTCCTACACTTACCCACCCTATTCAACATCTGACAGACATTAATACAGCACAGAGCGAGCCAAACGTAATGACATCTGGGACATGACTTATTAGCGCGATCATACAGCATGCATGTATGGCGTACTTTGGCGTAATGCTTAGTGTGCGGAATTTGGGTGTGAGTATCCTAGGTTTGAGTCCTTGGAGTACCACATGTATTCATATACTTTCATGTTGTTGTTGCTGTTCCCCAAGCTGCCTGGCCAAACAGCCCCAAGGCCCCGAGCAAGGCCAAGGCCACAACCGAGCGCCCCCACAGAACCCTCCCTGCCGACCACAATAAGGCCTGGGTGACCGAAGCCACTCCATGGCGGGGAGCTGAGGAGGGTGAGGAAACGCCCGGGAACCCAAAGCCCCACCCAGGGCCCTGTGCCCCTCAACTTTCATTACTTTCATTGATTTCACTAGTTAGGTTTATTTGTAAAATAATTGGCGAGTTGGTGAAAACAAATATGAATATATCTATGTACATTAAACGACATATAGAACACAGAGAGAACATTTTAAAACCCTAGCGTGCAAAGATTAGGGACTTTAGCTGTGTTGGTGGTGTAATGGTTTAGATGCTCATGTTCTGGGTGTGGTGTCCCGAGTTGGAATCCCGGGAGGACCATATGCCTTTAACTGTGTTGGTGGTGTAATGGTTTAGATGCTTTTGTTCTGGGTGTGGTGTCCAGGGTTGGAATCCCGGGAGGACCATATTCTTTCATTAGTTTATTCAAGTACATTGGGGTTTGTAATTGATGATTAATGTTAAGAACTGGGTGTTACCTATTAAAACCACATGCTATTCAATGAAGAACAATTCCAATTATTTTTGTTACGGAGATGATAATGTCGTTAAAGAGAACACAAGTTACATAACAGAATCCAATCACATAATAGAACGGAAAAACAATGTGAAAGATCTTAGGATGATAATGTCTGAAAATATGGGATTCAAAGAACATAACCAGGTCAAAGTTGCAGCTGCGAAACGGTTAGCAGGATGGATTCTACGTACTGTACATTTAAAACTCGCGGAGAATTGCCTATGATAACGCTCTTCAAATCCCTAGTGCTACCGCGGCTAGAATACTGTAGCGTATTTACATCCCCATACAAAGCATGTGTAATAAATGACTTAGAGAGTGTACAAAGGAACTTCACCTCACACACAAACTCAGCAAAACAGTTACACTATTGGGAACGTTTAAAAACTCTGAAACTGTACCCGTTGGAGCGTAGAAGGGAACGTTACCTAATAATATACACATGGAAAATCGCAGAGGGTTTAGTACCAAACCTACATACTCCGATAGTCGTAAAATTCAGTGATAGGAGAGGCTGGGAATGCAATATCCCCCGGATGAATAACAGGGGTGCTATGGGCTCTCTGCGAGAGGGTTGGTTATCACACAGAGGCCCACGTCTCTTCAACAAACTCCCACGGCGAGTACGAGACATGAGGGGCATCTCGTTAGACAACTTCAAGAGAGCCCTCGATGTCCAACTGCAAAAAGTGCCAGATGAGCCCATCTTCGCAGGGGAGCGTGCTGCCCCTTCGAACAGTCTGCTGCACCAAATCACCACCCAGAACAAGGGGCGGCGTGCTCCTCGGTGCCACTAGATGAGTGGCAAACACAATCTTAGATGACCTTAGGTAGGCTTAGGTACATAGATCTGTTGTTGATGGTTTGTTGGGTAAGGTGTATGTGTTGGTGTTTGGAGGTGTGGGTGGGATGTCAATAAACAGATCTCCCTAGATTTACGATTGGGTTACGTTCCCGAAAACCCGATGTTAAATAGAAAAATCTTATAGCCAACCCTAAAATTAATGGGGTTTGTTGTTGTTGTTGCTGTTCCCCAGGCTATCTGCCCGAGCAACCCCAAGGTAACGAGCAAGGCCAAGGCCATAATCGAGCGCCCCAACAGAACCCTCCGTGCTTACCACTAATAAAGCCCAGGTGACCGAAGCCACTCCAAGGCGGGGAGCTGAGGAGGGTGCGGAAACGCCCGGGAAGCCAAATCCCCACCCAAGGCCCTGTGCCCCTCGGCAATTATGAAGGGAAAGTTGAGGGGCAAAGGAAAAATGTGACACTTTGGCTCTCAATCTGAGAATCTCTAGATTGGCAGTAGGGAGGTCAATCCACAGAAAAGATGCCATCACTCGAGATCTAGAAAATATATAAGTAAAGGGAAAAGTCAGAGTAAGCTATGGGTATGGTAGAGAACGCTCAACTCTCACTCTGATAGACCGGCATCGGATAGTGAGGGAGATCTGTACTGTATATTTGGTTGAAATAATGGGCAGGTGTTTGCGCTCCACGTGACAACTCCAACTAATTTTGCTTGGCTCTTTCTTCCTCAAACTATTTTCCTTTTTCATCTTTTCTTCTCCGCCAGTGGGGGTCCGGTTCTTCCCTCGAGGATAAATACTCGCTAAACTTTGATCACTTCTGCACCTGATAGGAGCCCGTGAACTCCACGCTAGTAACCTCCGGGTTGTTAGAGGACATATCAATTTTTTGTTAATTTCACCACAACACCAAACACCTCTAATGAAAGCATATACAGTATGTGATCCACCGGGATTCGAAGCCGGGTAATCACACACAGATTTTTAGACACCTTAACCATTACACCACCAAGACGGTTAAAGGTTTATGCACACGCCTACAAATTATAATCCATTATCAAATACTGGATATTAATCTAATCATGTTAATATTCCCACCGCACTATGGTAGCCTAATGTTTAAGTGAGAGGAAAGAATATTCATTACGGGAGACCGTAGTGATAGTGCGGGAGATCGTATGGTCGCCCAGGAGGAACCGCCGTCCTATGGTCGACAAGGAAGAACCGCCGGTCCTTTCTCGGTACGTGCGAACGCGACTACTGGCGTTCGTGGTTTTTATTTTAGTAAGCGTTGTTGCCACATAGCGATTTTGATTAGTTATTTTGCCTTTATATTGTCTTTGTCCGAATTTTGGTTTGTTTAGTTTGCAAGTTTTACATTTTAATTGATTTGACTGGTGGTTAGGTGGTTCCTATTACCCCTTTTGATGGGTATGCATAACCCCTACCCAGGGCGGGTGCCCAACCCCGAAAGTAGTTGACATAGGGGAGCTATCCCCCCGCCAAAGGTGGCTTTCTAGGGCCTTTCCTAGCTGATTAACTCTTATCAGGCCGCTTTCCATCGGCCTGTCTCAAGGATGTTCCCTCACCAGCATCTTATTCATAATGGCGCTTGATGGTGTCACAGGTTGTCTCCCATCTGGGGTGTCCCATAGTCTGTATGTTGACGACTTTGCAATCTATTACACCTCCGCTAGTCTGGCTCCCATACAACGTCGTCTGGGAATTGCGCTCGACAATATTAATCGCTGGGCTGCTTCCGCCGGGTTCCATTTCTCCACTGAGAAAACTAAGGCCATGATTTTTCGTCACGATGGTAGAGTTCTTCGTGGTCAGTCTTTAACCTTAAGTATGGGGACCAATGAAATCCACTCATTTCCTACGGTCAAATTCCTTGGGTTAATATTTGACACTCATCTCAACTGGAAAGCACATATAAAGGACTTGAAAGCACGTTGCCTAGGACGTTTCAATGTCATTAAGGCGGTTGCGCGTGTTCACTGGGGGGCCGACCGGATAACATTACTTAAGCTTTACAACGCTATAATTTTATCGGTCGTTGATTATGGTTGTCCTATCTATGGGACCGCGTCCCCTACTCTTCTCGCCACGCTTAACCCTGCCCATCATTTGGGAGTTCGTATAAGTTCGGGGGCGTTCCGTTCCTCACGCATCTGTAACCTTCTCGCTGAGGCTGGCGCGTTGCCCCTTTACCTACACCGTCGACTGGTCATGATGCGTTATGCTACCCGTCTTATGTCCGACCCTCTTCTTACCGACCTCTTTCATGAAACCCGAGACCCTGCTTATTCCACCCATGCTACTTTCCCCGATATGTCCTACCAACTGTTTGAGGCGTATAATGTTTCATTACCCTCACCGCCACAGGCCCGGAATGGTTTCATGCCGTGGTGCATTCGGCGCTCTAATGTGTGTCTCCTCCTTGCTGACGTGCCTACGTCATTACCTCCCTATGCTCGACACACAATGGCCCTCGGCCACCTAATGGGACATACTCCAGCCACGTTTATTTACACGGATGGATCCAAAGATGACTCCTCTGTGGGATATGCTGTGGTCTCGGAGTATGGCATTCGACAGCGTGCCCTTCATCGATGCTCGTCCATCTTCACTGCTGAGCTTCAAGCCATACAGTGTGCCCTCGATATGGTATTTACTTTCCCCGATAATGTCCCTCAAATAGTAATTTGTAGTGACTCTCTAAGTGCTCTTCAAGCCGAACAAACATTTGCGCCCAAAGAATCTCTCGTTTGTGATGTCATCCGCACACTCCATGACTTACTGACGTTGGGCCGTAAAGTTACCCTGTGTTGGGTACCGGCACATATCGGGATCCAGGGAAATGAGAGAGCTGATTCCTTAGCAAAGCGTGCATGTAGGGGCACTCCCTCCACTGTCATCCTGCGCCCGACTGATATATTCCCTGTTCTCCGTGAGCGTGTTTGGGCGGACTGGCAGAGGGAATGGGCAAACATTGATCCTACCAACCACCTCCGCAGTATACTAGCCGATGTACACCCTTGGCCATCCTCCATTGATCCGTGTCGGGCGAATCAGGTCATCCTGACGCGCCTACGTATTGGGCACACACGTTACACGCATGGCCATTTAATGACAACGCCTCCGACTCCGCCCCCCATTTTGTGTTAATTGTCAAACGCCAGTCACCGTCCGTCCTATCCTTTGTGAGTGCCCTCGGTATAATTCTGAGCGCCGGCTTTACTTACGCACCGCATCCCTCCGCGTCCTTGCTCCTTCACCATCTTTTGACTTTTCCCCCTGTGGTTGAAATACAAAAACGTTAGCACCCTTACCTCACGGTGAGAATATCCTTGTGCGGCGCTGTACAGTATAGGCTAGCCTAGGCCTAGGCCAAGCAGTTCCCCATCCAACGTTGTCAACACTCCAGAAACTGCGACCTCAAACCACAATCCGACCTGACCTACAGCTACAGTATTGCCCACACGAACCACTGACCTCAGTTGAATCTATTCACCTACCACAGCAACACTACACTCGGTAAATACGACGGGAGCTCCCTGCGACCTCTGCACCCCAATCCTCACACGTGTGTTTTCTGGCCACTCTCCTCGTTCGCCCAATGTGCCTAAAACTAACTAACCTACCCAACCCAACGTAAATCAAATCTACCCAACGTAAATCGAATTACACCACACGCCCCCCTGATCTCAAGATCAATCTAACAAAAAACAACAACAAATTATAGTAATTTTCCACCGTACCTAATGGTATACCGCCTTAGTACTACTAAGGTACGTTGGACATCGCGCAGTCCCTTTATCCCACCTACTCCATTTCACAATCACTTCCCGTCTCATAATTTCCCATCCACCCTGGCCGTTGCCTCTCTCTCTGCGACCGTCGTGGTACCACTTCGTTTTCTTCTACCTCTTCTTGCTCGTCATCCCCCACCTCATCATCAGTTGAAGACTCTACCACTCTTCTTACGTCCAAGATGTGACGTGGCATCCCGTCGACACTGAGGTTATTCCTGGAATGCACGTCCGTCACAGTACCCCTCCCCCACTGGGATGTACACTTTGCGTTAGGGGGCTTCACCCAAATCTCCTCCCCAATTTGGATAGAGGCAGGCCCTTCCTCCCCCCCAATGGCCATCGGCACCGCACATGGATGTCGCCATTCATACTGTACTGCTCTTTGTGGTACAGTTCTCTCATCCTGACCTGACCTAGGGGACATATTATACCAAAATACTGCATCCATAGGCGCTACCTGCCCCCGCTCTGCCATCGCCTTGATGGTCCGATGATGTCTCTCCACAATTCCGTTCCCACTTGGCCGATACGCAGCTCTAAAGAAACGTCGGACATTCCACCTATCAAGCATGTCCTTCAAAGCCTGCGACCGAAAAGCAGTAGGCCTACCGTTATCCATCAACACCTCATCAACTGGGCCCCTCTCTAGGAAGATCTCATTCAGCACACCTGCAATCTCTTCCGCATTCTCTGCTCTTAATTCCCTCCAGATAGCCACCCGCCCAGGTCCGCAGTCTACCATAGATAGGTACAGCCCCTGCCGATAGTGTGTCACATCAACCGCCAACCTTTGCCAATCATTATCCACTCTAATTTCCCCAGACACATGTACACTCGGTGCAGGGTCGATCGACTGACATCTGTCACAATGTCTCGCCACCTCTCGAATGTTGTCCCTCGTGACTGCAGGGTCGACCTTCCTTGCCACAAACAGTGTCCTGTCGACTCCCATGTGGTGCATTTGATGTAGCTCGTTTACACTTGGTGCTCCCATGCAACACACCATAGCCGCCTCCTTTGTCTCCTCTGGCACCCCGAGCCAGGATTTCTTTACTCTTGTTAGGGCATCTGCCTTGTTCTTCTCTGATGGCACAAAAACTACACACAACTGCAGACCATACACATCTTTCAACTCCCTCAGAATTCCCAGACGACGCTTCACAATCAGTTCTGAGGCTCCCTTCGTTCGAACTCTTTTCTCTTCCGTCACCACTGATTTCAGCCAACCAAACACTGTAGCAGAATCTGTTCGAACCTCGATCTCTCGCAAACCCCACTTCAAGGCCAAATTGATACCTTTCAATACCGCGTCCAACTCGGCCACGTTGAAATGACTGTAGTCGTGCTTCTTCCTCAACCACGCAGCATCCTCAACTTCTACATTACCTATCTCCAATATCACGCCTGTCGCTATACTACTTGCGTCACACCATATGACCCCCTTCTCCGACTTCGGAGTATACCATCTTCCTCTCACTGGGTCTTCGCGTCTCACTCTTTCTATGACATCTTGCATCATCGTGACTCTCTTTTCCGACCTTGTCTTCCCATCTTACACCTTCCACTCTCCTCTTAACGTAACTACATGCTACCCGCAGCCATCCTGCAATGGGATAGTGGCCCACCAGCCTTCCACAAGCTGAGAATAGCTCTCTCCTACTCCAGTTCTCCCTAATTTCTGGAACCTCATTACCTCTCTGGAATACTAGCTCGCCTGTTCTATCTCTCTCTAATCTCAAGCCCAACGCCGCACCCCCTTCCAACGGCTGCGGCTCCTTTGTGGCCAATCCAAACCTAGCCAAGTGCTCTACAACCTCGGCTGCCGTCACCACAGTCTCATCCACTAGTATATCGTCAATATATGAATTTGTGGCAGCCTTCATCTTATGCGTTTTCTCCAGCACTGTCTTGAGTATCCTCACCATGATTCTTGGAGCCGAATTCAACCCGAAACCCAACCTCGTCAAGCAATACGTCTTCCCCTTGTATCTCACCAGCTGGTACTTCCAGAGCTTCTCTGTCACATGAATTTGTAAATAAGCGGACTTCAAATCCACAATGGTCGAGGCCCCACCCATCTGCCTCCACTCCCTGAGTGTCTCGCCTCACACATCCGCGACGTCATCGCCTGTGTGACTCATCACGTGGGTATTAAGTTCACGAAAATCCAATACAGGTCGTACCTTGTTTTTCGTCGGTTGAACCACCACCATCAACGGCAACACTCCACTCCCCACTTCCTCCCCCCATGGCAGCAGAATGCCCTCATCAATCCACCTTCACCTCCTTGTCAAAATCTTCTCTCACTCCCTCTTTCATAGCATGTTCGTAGCAACCAACTTTGGTCTTCAAAACAGGCAACTCTCCTTTCAACAACCACTCGACTACCCACTTCCTACCATCAAATATCGCAACAAAATCCTTATCCTCAATCTTGCATGGATCAGCCCCCCATTCGGTTCCTGGCATCGACACCCCTCTCTTTGGCTCAACAACCCCGGCTGGCTTTGTGAACTTATCTTTCAGCTCTTCAGTCTCAGTCAGCTTCACAACCCTCCCTTCCGACTTTATGGCCACAGCGCATTGGGTCTCTCCACTCTCGGCAGTTGAACGGCTTACCGGTACCTTCCCAAACGTTACCGGTACTCTTCCATCTACAATCGTAGCGCCACCCAGTTGGCTGATTACATCCATGCCCATCACTACATCAGTGCTATCAATTACTGTATCAAGTACTATGGCCCTGATCCACAGTCAGATTCCTCGCACTGTCAACTCCACTTCTCTGGCACCCTCACACCTTATCTCTCTTCCATCGACTCCGACCAGCCTAGCGTCCTCTCCCTCACTCTTTCCTACCAAACGAGAGGCCAACACAGTGGTCGAACAGCCAGTATCCACAAGGGTTCTTGCCCCTTTCCCCCCCACCAGTACCTCTACCACTGGCAGGGAGCTTGGGAGCGCCTTTACTCGACAAGGGGTAGCTTCCGGCGCAGCAGCTCCCCCTTGACCGTTTCCCTGGTTGCAACGGCTCGCTATGTGACCCTCCTTCCCACACCGATAGCAAGTTATGGCTGGCTTCGGCTCCTTACACTCCCTTGCCATGTGAGAGCCACCACATCTGAAGCAGCGACCTTTGAACCCACGCGCCTCCCATTTCCTGCCACTCGGCTCACCCCGTGGAGCCTGCCACCTTGCCTCCACTTCCGGCCCCCCAGTAGCAACCGCTGCAACTCCCCGGCTTCCTCCTGACGCCAATACTCTAGCCCTAACTATTAATTCACTCACGCTCACCGAGTCCGACTCAACGTCCTTAACCTGCTGCAGCTCCATCGATATCCTGTCCGGAAACCCAGTTATAAAAGCTAGCTTCACAGCCCTCTCCAAGCCCTCTCCCTTCCACCCAGCTAGCCCTGCCACCCTCCTTATCTCGTTAGCATAGACATCCACCCCCTCACCTGTCCATGTCACCCTCTTTAGCCTTCCATATGCCTCAAACATTCCCTGTGTAAAAGCCTCCTTCAATCTAGCACTTATCTTCTTAGCATCTAATTGATCATTCTCACTCATTTCAAGGTACAAGGCTAACGCATCTCCCTCCAAGTACAGTGGTATGAAACTAGCCAAGTCGTCAAATTTCAAGAGTTTCGCCACCAACTCTGCCTTCTTTAGCCACGCCACCACGTCGCCCTTACCATCATACGACTTCATCATTTCACTACTCACCTTCCCTTGTCCAGACATGGTGACTAGTATGCGCCTCGATAGCTTGTGGTTGAAATACAAAAACGTTAGCACCCTTACCTCACGGTGAGAATATCCTTGTGCGGCGCTGTACAGTATAAGCTAGCCTAGGCCAAGCAGTTCCCCATCCAACGTTGTCAACGCTCCAGAAACTGCGACCTCCAATCACAATCCGACCTGACCTACAGCTACAGTATTGCCCACACGAACCACTGACCTCGGCTGAATCTATTCACCTACCACAGCAACACTACACTCAGGGCGCTCGGTTATGGCCTTGGCCTTGCTCGGGGCCTTGGGGCTGTTCGGCCAGGCAGCTTGGGGAAAAACAACAACAACAACAACAACAACACTACACTCGGTAAATACGACGGGAGCTCCCTGCGACCTCTGCACCCCAATCCTCACACGTGTGTTTTCTGGCCACTCTCCTCGTTCGCCCAACGTGCCTAAAACTAACTAACCTACCCAACGTAAATCAAATTACCCAACGTAAATCGAATTACACCACACTCCCATACGACGTTTCTTGATTGCAATACACCTCTTTGACGAACTTTAATTATCTTTGTTTTCATGTATTTCTGATGGTATATTTCACCTATCGCTTCTGTACTTTAGTTACCAGTATCTAATTTGCGTCCTGATGTACCAGTCTCACTATTGTCATTAGTAATATCTGTTCTGCAGATTAACCAGCCTGATGAGGGTTGCGGCCCAGTAGGCTGTTGAAAAATGGCTCATTCTCTCTCTCTCTCTTGCTGATGCAGAGAGGATTGGGTTCTAGTCATGTGGTGATGGGCTGGTCTATCAGAGTGAGAGTTGAGCGATCTCTGCCATACCCATAGCTTACTCTGACTGTTCCTTTTACTTATAAATTTTCTAGGTCTCAAGTGACGGCGTCTCTTCCGTGAATTGACCTCCCTACTGCCAACTTAGGAGTTGGCAGATTGGGAGCCAAGGCGTCACATTTTTCCTTTACCCCTCAACTTTCCCTTCATAATTGCTGAGGGGCACAGGGCCTTGGGTGGGGCTTTGGTTTCCCGGGCATTTCCGCATCCTCCTCACGCTCCCCACTTTGAGTGGCTTCGGTCACCTGGGCTTTATTAGTGGTAAGCATGGAAGGTTTTGTGGGGCCGCTCGGTTATGGCCTTGGCCTTGCTCGGGACCTTGGGGTTGCTCGGCCAGACAGCCTGTTGAACAGCAACAGCAACAACAACAACAACCCCTACCCAGCTTTGTATCTGGGCAGTGCTATGACATTCTGGTCGGTGGTGCTGTCGCGGTTGGTCACTGACTCACACGTGTGCACTTTGAGTCTAGGGTTAACTCCTTCCTTACCGGAGACGTCTTTTTCTTATGTTCTATCAATTATTAAACGTTTTTATTCAGATTAAGACGGACGTATACTAATTAAATAGTTACAGACTATCTCAATCGACCTCCCACTCCCACTGATCCTTCCTAAGCTGCATAAAATCGTCTTAACAAAGCTAAACTAAATATGAAAGTACGTCGTCGGTAAGGAAAGGGTTACTATGTGCAGTGATATCGCTAGTAAAGTCAACTACCTATATGGGCCCACTCACCATATACAGGTCTCCCTCGATTTACGATTGGATTACGTTCCTGAAAACCCGATCTTAACCCTCCGGGCCCGGGCTGGTCCGCCAAAGGACGGTCGCCCGTACCCGGGCGAAATGGCCGAAAAACGTCTAGGCCTAGGCTACCGTATTTTTGTTTAATTTAACTGCTAGAAATTTCCCACACATCTACAAACGTAGTGCGGTTTTCAATCTGTAACTGGCGTTGAGTAGAGCTTTGTAAGTCAACTGGTTCAGTTGTGATGACGATTTCAGTGGAGCAAACTTTGCCGTGATGTTGACAATATCGGAGATTTTCAGACACTAATTTCGTCTTACGTCACAACAATAACATTGACCCGACGTCTCCTTGTTTTCGGAGGTGCGGTGACGCAACGATCGGCTTTGTTTAAATGCGTCGGACGCACGGCGTTCAGACCAAGCTGAATAGGCTTTCAAGCTTGCTGCCTATGACACCCGGGCTCCTGCCCTTTTGTGGTGTCCTGTTAATATAACACCCGGGTAGGAAGGGTTAAATAGAAAAATTGTATAGCAAAACTTAAAATGAATGGGGTAAATGGGGATGCATTCTGGGACCAGCCAAAACCCAAACCCAAACACCTAGAAACCCTATAATAATATGGTAAATTGGGGCATCGGATAGTGAGGGAGACCTGTACTCAATGTTGTTGTTACTGTTGGTCATGGGGGTCTGGCCCGGCCCTCTTGTCCATGTTGATAAATTGGGCCGTTTACTCTTCTTCATATGGTGACATCTTACTGTAATATATCTAGTGTTCTCATGGCTGACACTTCTCTCCTCAGTCCTCATGTGGCTGGCAGTCTCCCACATGAGGACCAAACTCATGGCTGCACCTCTGGCCCGTGGAATGTATTGGTTGACGACCATAGCGCTCGCCGTGGACTTCCCTCGGACTCTCTCCCTGATGGCAAGCCTTCTACGTGTGCCTCAGCTCTGGTATATAAGGAGGTTCTTCCTTCTCTTGGCACACCGTTCCATCCGAAGTCCCTTTCTACGGATCTAATTACGTTAGAACCGTGTGCACCTCTCATACCTGAGGCTCATCATAAGTCACTGGCATCACAAACCCCTGCTGACATTCCCATTACTTCTCCTGTGACTTTACCAGCTTCTAGTCACTCAACCATTATCACACCGGCATCTTCTTCCTGCACACCCAAGTCTTGCCATCGTCCAAAATATTCTAAACCGTCGGCCAGTTCTCTACTGGATATGTTTGCTCCGGCACGATGGCCAAGTTTTTTCACTGTAGCGCTTGAGCCTCTCGATGATATCAAACTCTATACAAATCTTCAAGACTGGGTGGGGGACGTGAGGGTCCACACTGCATCGGACACCCCGTGTTTAGTGGAAGTGACGAGTGAAGCACAGTCGAAGGCATTGGAATCCCTCCTCAGCTCTCCGAGTGATGGTGTCACCAGACAGGCCGAATCTAAACTGAATCAATGCACAGGTACTATATCTATTCCACTGGATATCCAGTTCCAGGACCAAGACTTTACTAAGTCACCACCAAGAGTTTGCTCCATGTTACAAAGGGTTGATCCTACAGTGGTTAATGTTGACGCTTATATCATCCCTTCGCGCAATAGTCTACACGATCGCCCTCCTCTCCGCATAATTAAGGTATCCTTTGATAGACACAAACTACCTCTTACTATCAATTTTGCTGGTCGATTACTACAGGTACGACCTTACGCCAGACGCCCAAGACAATACATGAATTGCTGGAGGTTCGGCCATCCCTCGAGATATTGCAGATCCTCCGTGGTGTGCCGTCGTTGTGCGTCTGCACATTGCGAGGATAGTTGTACCCGCTCTTCCTCGGACTTGAGGTGCGCTAACTGCGGTGAAGATCATGTTGCTAATGACAAATCATGCTCTCATCATGCGTTCCAGTTAGAACTCCTACATCTTCAATCCACCAAGGGACTATCGTACCGTGTTGCTGTTCGTCATCTCCGCGATCAAGGATTGGCCTCGCGGCGTAGGTATACTGCGGTGGTGCACTCTCACATCTCGGCACCGCGACCTCAGCCGGACCGACCTTCTTCCTCTGCTACCACAGGTACCCCTACAGTGGCACCACCTGCTCAGCCTCCTGTTCCTGCCCCTGTCGTTCCTACTTCTAATCGGTTTGACACTCTTCTGGATGACATGTATACATCTCAAACCGCTAATCACTCTCGTACTCCTGATTCCTCTTCCCCTCGACTGACCCAACGTTCCCATTCTCCCAATGCAGTGCGCTCCACCGTCCGACCTCCTCTAATAAAACTACACTCACAGGACAGCGACAACTCTCTGACAAAACTTAGTTGCTCA
Organism: Paralithodes platypus; assembly: GCA_032716605.1. Taxonomy (NCBI): domain Eukaryota; kingdom Metazoa; phylum Arthropoda; class Malacostraca; order Decapoda; family Lithodidae; genus Paralithodes; species Paralithodes platypus. Next base: position 9,766,236 of record CM064582.1, read on the forward strand.
CTTCTTGTCACCCTCCCTCCGTCTCTAAAGGTACATCTATTAAGAAATTTATTAAAGAGAAAGCTTCACTATTCCAACTTACCGGTCCACCTTCGGTTGCCCTGACGGAACAGTTGGATGTGATGGAGGCTAAGGTTGTGGAATTTGATTCTCGCAGTCCTGCCGCTTCTGTCTGGGCGCTTCCACATCGTGACGACGACTGTGGATGTCACACGTGTGGCAAGGCTTTCCTCTTGACTCAAAAACTCGACCATTGCAGAGCTAACTGCGCACCACCCCACCTTCCTCCGCCGTAAACCCCTCACCGACCACCCTGTTGATTGTGTATGTCTTACGCACATGACTGGGTTTCGGCCTGAGGATTTGATGGTGCACTTCAAGGATAAATTTAGTCTAATGACATCTGACCTCGTCCTATATGAACTCTCAGAGTCTCAATGTATTGTTCATAACGCTCAGAGTACTACGACCCACCAAAAATGTGATCATGACTCTAGTTTGTACCCCACGTCTGACCGAAAACCTTCTCACGTTGGAGTCCCCTCCCCTCCTACTACTCCCTCCCCTAACTTGCCACCTCACGCCGCGCTGACCGCTTCGATGATGGTGTCGTCACTCCGGATCTGCCGGTTGTGGGCCAATCGGCGCTCTGTAGATCCCCGTAATCTTCTTACTTTTTTGTGGGGTCGGTCCCCAGGGTATTGGTGAGTTTGGCCTATAATTAGGCCTTGTAATTGGGGTTGGGTGTGATAGGGATCTGCCTTGTGTGGGCCGATCGGCTTTCTGCAGACTCCCATTTTCTTATGTTCTTATGTTCCTCTGATGCTGCTCATGGTGTCAGTGCAATGGGCTCCACTACTGACCCAACATGCACCACCATTGCTTCTCGAAACTGCTCCTCCACCCTCCCTGCTGGCGAATGTGGATGCTCAGCATGTTTCACGGACTATATGGTTGCTTTCATGCAGTCCTCAAATCATGTCACCATTCATAAATAGGTTACTAATTTTCTTTCCGCTCGCACGCCTCCTGATGATGTAACAGATCATAGCCCCGAGTGTTTGTGCGTTTCTCATCTTCGCAGCCGTGTGGCGGACCCTCACACGCTCCTCTCCCAACTACGTTTGCCATTCTCTGTTCTTCAATCTAATTTTCCTTCCACCGTTACCAGTTCCAACTCGGCTCTCAATCCTTCTGCCCACCATAGGACTCCTCCTCCTACTCCACCCTCCCTTTCCCCTTGCTCCTCCCCTGTCAGAGGCAAACAACCGCCCTCTGTTTTACCAAAAGATAAACGTTACCTTGCCTCTGTGAGGAGGTTTCAAAATCCCGATAACCTGACAGTGCTCACCCCTGATGATGCTCAGTAACATCATCCAGTGGAATCTCAATGGCTATCGGGCGAGCTACAAAGACTACTCAGACTCTATTCTCCGATGTGTGTATGTTTACATCACATTGGTAATTACATCTCTCCACCTAAAGATTACCAAGTGGCAGCAGTTTCCCCGGCTGCTGCTTCACATCTTCGTACTGATATACTTGTACATAATACTATTACTTACACTGTACAAACTTTATCGTTCACCCCCTTCCAGTCAGTTGCAATTACTGTTTCTTTGCCTACTCTTCCTTGTATAGCCATCTGTTCCTCGTACAATCAACCGTCCTGCGGTTATTCCACTGTTCCTTTACAATAAGGCTCCTGGTCCAGATGAAATTCCTCCAATAGTACTTAAGAATTGCTCCTTGGTGCTCGCTCCTGTATTGGCAAAACTTTTCCGTATGTGTACTCATACCTCATGCTTCCCAGTATCCTGGAAAGAAGCAAACATCCATCCAGTTCCTAAAAAAGGTGCCTCTTCAGATCCATCAAACTACAGACCAATAGCTATAACTTTGACTCTTGGTAAAGTCTTTGAAATTATATTAAATAATCACATAATTAAGCATCTTGAGAATAATAAATTAATCAGTGATAGGCAATATGGTTTTAGACGATGTCGATCAACTGCAGACATTCTTTGCCTTCTTACGCATCAAATCAACCAAGCTACAGACCAACATGGTGAAACACATACAATAGCACTGGATATATCAAAGGCATTTGATAGATTCTGGCATCAATCCTTATTGTCGAAGATGTCACATTACGGCCTTGCATCATTAGTTCCACTAATTTCTTCTTATCTTCATAACAGAAAAATACGTGTAATAGTAGATGGCCTGTATTGTCAATTTCACTCAATAAATGCTGGTGTTCCCCAGGGATCAGTTTTGGCCCCAACTCTGTTCCTCATTCATATCAATGATCTCATATCTACCACTCATAATCCAATACATTCCTACGCAGATGACTCAACACTCCACAGTTCCTTCACATTTATCAATTCTTTCACCCAACCCAATCTTATAAATTCAAAAATCTATCTATCTATCTACAGTATATGCTCAGGCCCAATCCCCATTTTGGGGGTAGCCGACTGAAGACAGCAAGAACAGGGAAAACACAAAAACAACATAAAACTACGAATAAACACAAATAAAAAGCACCAACTCACACACATCTAGGTCAGCCAGGAGAAGACCCAGAGACCAGGGTCACCAAGGTCGCTCCAGCACTCCCCCGGCCCCCGACCACCCGGAGGGGTTCCGATCTCGGCAGGCAGACATGCAGCGGAGCCAAAGCCACACGCCCTCCCACCACACTTCCAGGCTCACCCTTCATATTAATCGTCTTCCCGGGCCAGGCGCCTGATGGACTATTATCTAGTCCAACTTGCGCCCGACCCCTTACTCCAAATGACCACGTGTTCACTCAACTATTCACAAGCATTCTCTATTCACTCCTGTCCACCACCACTTCCCCCGCCTGATCTATAGTCATTCCTCTATCATCCAAAGCTTTTCTTACACAGTCACTCCATCTCAATGGGGTCTTCCTGTCTTCAAAAATAAACACTGCAATTTCTCTGAACCAGGACCTTTCTAGAATTAATGAATGAGGACAAAAGAATCTAGTTTCCTTTAATGCACAGAAAACCAAGTACATTCAATTTTCTAACCGACAGAATCTCACTGACTCTCATATATTTTTTAATGATGTAAATATTCCCACTTCCCCTAGTATTGACATTCTCGGTGTAACATTAACTACTAACCTGAGCTGGACACATTATGTTAGAAGCATTGCTAAGAATGCCTCTAAAAAACTGGGACTCCTGTACAGAGTTCGAGAATTCTTCACTGACGAGCAGTTGGCCGTAATATATAAAAGTCATGTGCGCTCTCAGATGGATTACTGTTCACCTCTGTGGAGTGGTTGCATTGAGGCAATTGGACAAAATTCAAAATAAAGCTATTAAATTAATCAATAACCCTGCAATCACACAGGACCTTCCTACATTATCCATACGAAGAAACGTTGCATCCCTTGCATTATTTTACAGATATTTTCACAGCAATTGTTCCGAGGAACTTGCTTCTATTGTGCCGCCTCTCCACATCTTTCCCCGTAGAACTAGGGCAGCTGAGAGCGCCAATGAATTTACACTTTCTCCTCCACAATGCAGAACTTCTGCTTATCAAAATTCAATTATCCCCAGAACTACTACTCTTTGGAATTCACTTCACTCGAGTTGCTTTCCACAAACTTACAATCTTCAACAGTTTAAATCCAGTTGTTACAAACATTTTATGAATGGAGGATGCCTTTAGGCACATGGACCTTTTTTGTTTTATCTGTGTTTTTCCTTCCTGCGTTCATTGTCTCTTAAAAAAAAAAAAAATTAAAAAAAATTACTAATAGACCAATTAACTCCCCCGTATCTGATTCTCGGGGACTTTAATGCGTATTCCCCAATCTGGGGTTGCCGTTCCACGGACACCCCTGGCCGCCATATTGAATCTATTATTAGTCAGACTTCTTTATGTTGCCTAAATCTTGGAGTCCCCACTTACCGGTCTCATATTCATGATACTTATCCCACCATTGATATCTCGCTTTCCTCCGCATCTGTGGCCTCTCACTTTGAATGGTCATTAGTGGATGATCGCTTCTCAAGTGATCACCATCCGATTCTCCTCACCTGCATTGACCAATCCCCTAGCTCACAACTTCCACGTTATAACCTATCTAAAGATGATTGGGACTCTTTCAAATGCGAATCTGCCACGATTAATGTTTTCTCTTCCCTCTCGTCACCATCTGAAAACTACCAATATTTTCTCAACTTTTTACATTCTGTTACTCACATCTCGCTTACCTCTTCTGTTGTGCATGCCCGTCAGGTTCCTTGGTAGCCCCCTGAGTTGGCCCTATTAATCAAGTTTAAACACCGCTTGCAGAGGCGTCTTAAAGTGCTGTCAACACATTTAAAGTCACTGCAGGTCACTCTCTTGGGTGCTCCCGCGTTGACCCAGTAATTTGGTGTTATTAACGCCGCTCTCGTCAAGACCTCGCTGAAAACATTTTATAATAAGGTTTGCGCTTTTACCAAATGAGCCATCCTCCACAGCAAACTGCTATCCTGGAGGAAATACATCTCTGGATTCACTTCACTCACACCAATTTCCACTATCTTGTCGAAATTTCGTACTATTAGTGGCAGGCGTTCCCGACCTCCCATTTCGCCTTTGCAAGAGCCAACCACTGGGGAACTCAAACTGGATCTGACCGATATTGCTACAATTCATGCTGATCACTTTGCCCTCGTAAGCTCAAACCATTCGCTGTTACGATCTTTCGCCTGTCACAAGAAACTTACCGAGTCGCGCCCGCTTAACTTCTATGGTGGGGATTCACATCTTTACAATGTCCCTTTTACTCTACCTGAATTTGAATATGCATTAGACAACTGTTCGGACTCCACACCTGGTCCTGATGGAATTTCCTATGCTCTGCTTCGTCATATCCTCCAGGGGGTAAGGGTGCCTTCATCTAATGGTGGAGGAAAAAAAGAATATGCCTCGCACATCCTACTGCGTGTCGTACAAGGCAACTAATAGGGGGGGATGGCGATAGACTTGTGGACCAACAGCCATTACTATACAATAAAGTCTTTATCTTAGCACTGTCTTGGTATGGCACTGCCGAGGCTGGTAGGGTGTGGATAGGTGCCACAGGGGACTGAGTCTTACCTGGGAGACTTGTGGACCAACAGCCATTACTATACAATAAAGTGTATATGTTAGCACTGTCTTGGTATGGCACTGCCGAGGCTGGTGGGGTGCGGATAGGTGCCACAGGGAACTAATAGGGGGGATGGTGATAGACTTGTGGACCAACAGCCTTTACTATACAATAAAGTCTTTATCTTAGCACTGTCTTGGTATGGCACTGCCGAGGCTGGTGGGGTGCGGATAGGTGCCACAGGGGACCGAGTCTTACCTGGGCGCTGTTTGGCACCACACCTGTGTTGGCAACAGTGTTTGTGTGTTGGGGCAGGACTTTATTATTCTATAGTCCAAATTGCCTAATATACAGTAGAGTCTTGTTATGGTGCTGTCTTTTTGTAACACTGTTAAGGCTGGTGTGGTTGCAGATACTGCAGGTGCAAGTGCTGCAGGGGGACTCTGTTGAGTCTTGCTGAGGCACAGTTAGCACTATACCAACATCAGCCACAGTGATGACTTGGTGGGGCAGTGTTGTGGCGGGATTTTATTGTACTACAGTACACTCCAACAACTGAAAGGCGGGTGCCCAACCCCGAAAGGGGTTGAAATAGGGGAGCTATCCCCCTGCCAAAGGTGGCTTTCTAGAGCCTTTCCTAGCTGATGCTAAGAGGATTGGGTTCTAGTCATGTGGTGATGGGCTGGTCTATCAGAGTGAGAACTGAGCGATCTCTGCCATACCCATAGCTTACTCTGACTGTTCCTTTTACTTATATATTTTCTAGATCTCAAGTGACGGCGTCTCTTCCGTGGATTGACCTCCCAATCTACCAAGATTCTTTGCCCCTCAACTTTCTCTTCATAATTGCTGAGGGGCACAGGGCCCTGGGTGGGGCTTTGGTTTCCCGGGCGTTTCCTCACCCTCCTCTGCTCCCCGCCATGGAGTGGCTTCGGTCACCCAGGCTTTATTGTGGCCTTGGCCTTGCTCAGGGCCTTGGGGCTGTTCGGCCAGGCAGCTTGGGGAACAACAACAACAACTGAAAGGCAACCCCATCTGAGCCATTACAATGCATGTAATGGAAAAATGACGCTAAACCATTGTATGTTGTATGTATCCACCAGAGAGCTTTATTGTTTCTAATCCAGTTATTTAATCAATTTTGGACCGACGATTTTATTCCACAAGATTGGCGACATGCATACACTGTCCCTGTCCCTATACCGGGAAAGTTTCATAGTCTCCCCACCAACTATCGTTCTAATGTCCTTACTTCCTGCCTTTGCAAACTAATGGAGATGGTGAACCCTAGACTATTACATTTTGCGACCAAGAATGGACTACTGTTTCCCTTCCAGAATGGTTCTCGACCTGCACATTCTACACTTCATTCCCTTACACGACTGGAACATCAAGTCCGAAGGGGCTTCTCGCGGCTACAGCCTACTTTGATATTGCCAAAGCATATAACACGACGTGGAGGTATAGTATATTGGCAATATTACACGCCGCTGGTATGCGTGGCCCTTTGCCGAAATGCTTGCTAAATATATTATCGAATCGTGCATTCCAAGTAAAAATCAATGGAACGCTCTCCTCTATTAGGCCGCTTTTCATCGGCCTGTCTCAAGGATGTTCACTCAGCGGCCTCTTATTCATCATAGCACTTGATGGTGTAATGGGTTGTCTCCCATCTGGAGTGTCCCATAGTCTGTATGTTGACGACTTTGCAATCTATTACAGCTCCGCTAGTCTTGCCCACATACAACGTCGTCTGGAACTTGCGCTAGACAGTATTCATCGCTGGGCTGCTTCTACCGGGTTCCATTTCTCCACTGAGAAATATAAGGCCATGATTTTTCATAACGATACTCGGGTTCTTCGTGGTCAGTCTTTAACTTTGCGTATGGGGACCAAGGAAATCCACTCATTTCCTACAGTCAAATTCCTTGGGTAATATTTGACACTCTTCTAAACTGGAAAGCAAATATAAAGGATTTCCCCTTGCCACATGACTCGTTGCTGGCGTTTGGGGGCTTACGGGCTGGTAGGTGGAGCCGCCAAGGTTCTTGGCCGCTTCCCCTATCCCTCCAACTAATTTTGTCATGTCCTTTTCTTTCTCCTCCTTTCTAGTTTTCGTTTTTCCTTCCGCTTTCTCTTGGGGCAGCCATCAGAGGCCGGTCTCCCACCCTTGTGCTTTTGTGGTCCCGTCCCTCCCTTTCCTTCTAGTTGACTTCCCTGTTTGTTTCCTACCTTTTTCTTTAACTGCTTCAGAGGTTCTAGTTTCCTTGGGGTTTCACCTTGGTGTTTCTGATCACTGCTAAGTATAATAATAATGTATACACCACTATTGTCCAACACCATATGGCACCACAGACACTTTAGACTTGCGGGCGCCTCTGGCACCCAGGCCTGTGGAGGCAGCAAGTCCTTCAGTTCACACCAGACTCTCACATAACCAACTAGCGTCTCGGCGCTCCTGTACTCAACCCTAGCCAATAAAGGATTGAAGAGTACTGGTGTTATATCTCCATTCATCTTTATTATATGGCGCAGTGTATATCAGTATCTGAACCTACATGGAGAACCTGCACTACCTAGCTGAGGCTGCAGCTGCTGTGGAAGCCGGCTTGCCGCCATGCGGTCCCTACCCGGCTACATCTACCTCCCAACCGGTCGAGCCTTCATTGCCCGATGCCCTGTCTCCATACCCATCCATCATCTACTTGAATGAAAGGATCGACGCCCTCCAATCGAGTATCGCCACCTTTCTACAGCATCACCAGGACCAGCAGCCTCCACAACTACAACATCGCCCCGCGACAGCTCCACCACCGCCCCGCCAGGATCTCCAGCCCCACCAGCCTCTACAACATCAGCCCCAGGCCAGTAATGTTACCCACCAGGCTGACCCATCCTTTGCCTCATGCCCCACCAGTGATACACTTATTCATCCCTCTACACAGACACCCACACCTCATACATCTCCCCATGTCTCAGTGCCCCACCATATGCCAGTTACCCATGTCTCAGTGCCCCACCATATGCCAGCTACCCATGTCTCAGTGCCCCACCATATGCCAGCTACCCATGTCTCAGTGCCCCACCATATGCCAGTTACCCATGTCTCAGTGCCCCACCATATGCCAGTTATTCCCCACATGTCTTATTACATATGAACATGACTAATCCCCTTACCCACCCTCTCAAGAGCGAATATCCCACACCCTCCCCAACTGACGGCCAGGCCCACACTGGTGCCGGTAGCGACGGTCGGTATTACGGCGGCCATTATGCCCCCCCTGGCTATCGTACGGCTGGCACCAACCCTCACGGCGCAGCCCCTTCTGCGCATGACGTCATCATACCACCACCACCTCAAGTCCCTTCCTACCCAGCCCAGCCACGCCCCGCCCCGCCCCGCCGGGCTGCCCCTACGCGGCCCCAGGCCGCTTTACATATGCCGGGACACGCCCTACGCAAATTCTGGGCTGATTGGGAGGTCTACAAGCGGCTCGTCCTTCCACCACCTCACGAGGCTACCATCGAGCTCTACCAGACGTGCGACCCTGCCCTTCAGAGTGCCATATTTGCTCACAATCAGGCGTTCTCCTCATTGCCAGAAATCGACCTAGCAACTCTCATCACACAACTCGTCCACCGACAACGGAACCGCGCAGCCGCTCGCCACCACTTCCGGTCTCTTCTCCAACAACCTACTGAACAGATCCGGGACTACGTCACACGTATTACGGAGGCCACTTTGGACTGTGGCTTTACCTGCCCCTGTTGCCACACTGATGTCTCTGACGAACACATACGGGACCAAGTGACTATCGGGATTAGTGATTCGTCCCTTCAGCAAGATGTTTTAACTAAAGACCGCACCCTACCTACCTTACAAGATGTTATCAACTACTGTGTGGGGTTCGAATCTGCGGCACTCGATCAGACGGCAATCCAACCGGGGGTACATGCTGTGAAATCACCATACCAGCGTCTCAAGAGTACTTACCCACGCCCCGCCCCTATCCAGCCCCCCGCCCAACCCACTCAGCCCCCGTCGCCCGCCCCACCACCTCCCCACGTCGGCCCCACTTCATCTCCCACACGTTGCTCCGGGTGTGGCCTATCTTCACATTCACAAGCCCAACGATCTTCGAAGTGTCCTGCATGGGGCAAGACCTGCACGGCGTGTAATAAACCTAACCACTTTGCCAAGGTTTGTAAATCCACCTCTTCCCAGTGCAGTGGGTGCGGCCTATCCACACACTCTCGAGCCGAACGCCCATCCAAATGCCCTGCTTGGGGCAAGACCTGCCCGTCGTGCAACAAACTCAACCATTACTCCACAGTTTGTCACTCCACGCCCTCACCTTCATCCGCGGCTGTTATCATTGGTACTATCAAACAGGCTGTTAACAAACCACCACCCGCACGGCTCCCCTCCTTGCCCATTACCATTTCTACTGCCATGTCGCCCCACTCTCACCCCACCAGCGTCACGGCCCACCCTGACACGGGCGCCCAAGTATCTGTGGCTGGTTTGCAATTACTACGGGCACTGGGCCTCCAACGCCACCACCTACAGCCTACTCACCAACGGATCACGGCCGTGGGGGGTCACACTCTCCAGGTCCTGGGTTATATGCCGACTACCATTACCGCCACCGACGTTGCCGGCACCCCCTACAGTACTGATGATGATATTTTTATCATTCAGGCACAGTCACCGTTATTTATTAGCATGTCAGCTTGTAGGGCACTACATATCATCCCTCCCGACTTCCCCACACCTACCCCCTGCATGGCCGCCCACACAGCCCAACCACCACCCACCTTGACCAGGACCCCTCCACCACACCGGCCCACTTCCCTCCCCTTCCCACCTAACGACCTGCACCTGTCTGACCTTCGTGACTGGTTCTTGTCACAGTTTGCATCTTCTGCATTTAACACCACCAGCGGCCCACTCCCCACGATGTCTGGCCCTCCCATGCACATCCACATCAAGCCTGGCGCATCTCCACGTGCCGTGCACACCCCTGCCCCTATACCACATCATTGGAAGGCCCAGGTCAAAGCAGATCTCGACAGGGACGTCGCACTGGGCATTATTGAGCCTGTCCCCATCGGTACCCCTACTACCTGGTGTTCTAGGATGGTGGTGGTCGCCAAGAAAACTGGACAACCCCGCCGTACAGTTGACCTGCAGGCACTCAACCACGCCTGCCTTCGGGAGACACATCACACCCCGAGCCCATTCAACTTGGCCCAATCCATCCCTGCAGGCACTCGTAAGACGGTCCTAGACGCCTGGAATGGATACCATGCTGTTTTACTCGACGAATCCAGCAGGGAGGCTACGACTTTTATCACGGAATTTGGCCGTTACAGGTATATCAGGGCCCCTCAAGGTTACTTGGCAGCTGGCGACGCCTATACCCGACGCTTCGACGCAATCATACAGGCTGTCCCTCGTAAGGTGAAGTGTGTCGACGACTCCCTTTTGTGGGACTCTTCAGTCGAGGAGGCATTTTGGCACACTTTTGATTACCTGGCCCTCTGTGCAACCAACGGTGTCACTTTCAACCCTGACAAGTTTACCTTCGCCGCCCCTTCAGTTGACTTCGCCGGACTCACCATCACAGACACTGGAATTAAGCCATGCACGTCCATGATTAAGGCCATCCGTGACTTCCCCACGCCCACAGACATCACAGGAGCCCGGTCGTGGTTTGGTCTCGTTGAACAGGTCGCCTGGGCCTTCAGCATCAAACCGGAAATGGCGCCCTTCCGGGAACTTGTGCAGTCCAAAACCCCCTTCCCTGGGATGAGGCACTCGACTGTACCTTTGCCACATCTAAGGACCACATCACACACCTGGTTGAGGAAGGGGTCTGCTCCTTCGAGATCGGCAGACCCACGTGCCTCGCCACAGACTGGAGCAAAAACCGGCCTTGGCTTCCTCCTACTCCAAACAACATTGTTCCTGCCCCACCGCATCTGCCCCCACCTGTTGCAAGGTCGGTTGGAAACTTGTCTTCGCCGGCTCCCGTTTTACCACACCTGCGGAGTCCCACTACGCAACCGTCGAAGGCGAGGCTTTAGCAGTGGCTGACGCCCTTGACAGATGCAGAATGTTTGTCCTGGGCTGCCCTGACCTCGTCGTCGTCGTGGACCACAGACCTCTACTGCACATCCTTAACGAACCGGTCCTGGACAACATACCAAACCCTCGCCTGCTCAAGATTAACCGACGCACCCTACGCTACCAGTTGACCATTCAACATACCACTGGCAAATCCGACCGCGGCCCTGACGCTGTCTCCGTACCCGACCAGGCCTCCGCGGACGCCCATGATGTGCATAGTGCGGCCGCCAGCGAGCTCGATATCCACTCAGTTGCCTTGGCCTCCCTCACCATGCTCGCCGCCATACCTGACCCAGTTGTATCATGGTCTGACCTTAAATCTGCCGGCCAACAAGACAGCGAGTATACCTCCCTTCTTCAGACCATCCCCGAGGGCTTCCGGACTCCAGAGAGGCGACCGCCGCCCCACAACTACGACAGTTCTGGGGTCTTAGAGACCGCCTCACTTCCGTCGACGGGGTAGCCCTCATGGATCAACGACCAGTCATCCCCCATCATCTTCGGTCCAGAGTTCTCGGCGGCCTTCACTCAGCTCATCAGCGTATGACTGGCATGAAGGCCCGTGCACGTGCGAGTGTGTTTACTGGCCAGGAATGGACAAGGCCCTACGCAACTGCCTGGATACCTGCCACTACTGCCGCGCCCACGCCCCGTCCCAGACGAAAGAGCCACTCATGTCATCTGACCCACCCCAATGGCCATACGACCAGGTAGCCGCCGATTTTTTTCAGCACCAGGGCAAAACACTACCTGGTCTACGTCGATCGCTTCTCCAGCAATGTCCACATCTTCTACCTGCCACCAGGTAAATGTGATGCTCACCACCTCATCTCGGCGTGCCGTACCCTCTTCAACCACTACGGAGCACCCCGGGTACTGGCGTGCGATGTTGGGCCCCAGTTTACAGAGCCGGGGGACTTCCAAGAATTCCTGGCACATTGGGGTGTGTCACAGCGGGTCAGCTCTGCGTTCTACCCTCAGTCTAATGGCCGCGCCGAGCTGGCTGTTAAAGCAGCCCGCCGCATCATCGCGGACTGTACATCCCCCACTGGCTCTCTAGACAACAACGCCGCAGCCCACGCCCTCCTCCAATACAGGAACACACCCCTCTCGACCATTGACAAGTCACCAGCTCAACTTCTCTTCGGCAGGACCCTACGGGACCACGTCCCTGCAATCCTGCACTTCTCCACCTCCACCCCCACTGGCTTCTCTCGGCCGAAGCTCGTGAGGCAGCCCTTTTTCACCGTAACGCTGCCCTAGCCACATACTATAATGCTTCAGCCCGGCCTTTATCACCACTCCACGTCGGTGACCGGGTCTCCGTCCAGAACCAGGGGGGCCAACAAACCCGACACGGTGGAACAAGACTGGCACTGTAGTGGAGGTGCATCCCACACCGCCAGTATACCATCCGGTGGATGGGTCGGGGCGAGCCACACTCCGCAACCGCCGCTTCTACGACAGCTTCGTCTACCGCCCTCCACTCAACCTACACCGCCCGACTCCACCATCGCCTCGTCGGACGCCATAGGGGGGGGGGAGATATAATAATAATGTATACACCACTATTGTCCAACACCATATGGCACCACAGACACTTTAGACTTGCGGGCGCCTCTGGCACCCAGGCCTGTGGAGGCAGCAAGTCCTTCAGTTCACACCAGACTCTCACATAACCAACTAGCGTCTCGGCGCTCCTGTACTCAACCCTAGCCAATAAAGGATTGAAGAGTACTGGTGTTATATCTCCATTCATCTTTATTATACTAAGTTGGCAGAGTCTACCTGGTGACAGGTGCTGCCGGCGAGGGCTCGCAAGGCTCGGTGCTGGAGGATGAGCACCATAGGGTTGCTTTGGGGTTTCTGACTCCCTTCTCTCTTCCCAGTGTGTGTGACAGGTGACTATGCCGGCCCCATTCTTCATGGGACAAAGCTACAGGACAAATGCCCGGGTTGTACAAGGTCCCTAGCTCAAAGCCGAGGCCTGTACCATTTCAGTTGACCACATTCTGGGTTTCGTGGCCCTGCGGAGGTCTTTCTCCCTTTCATTGCCTGGGGCACCTGGTAACTGCAGTATCTTCTTCCATGCGTTCCCCCTTTTCTCTTTATATGGTGACAACTTATGCTTTTTTCGTTGTTCTTCCTTGTTCATGTCTTCTGATTTGGAGGTTCCGCTGAGTGAGCCCCTTGTGGCATGCAGCCTGCCACTTGGGGCAACGTTGTTTGGCTGTCGGTCCAATTCACCGCGGGAGCACGGTGAGTTGAGGATTGTTTTGGATGCTCTTGACCTGCCCGCTGAAATGTCTCTCGATCATCACTCGTCCCTCTCGTTCACCACTGTTCCGAGTCTCTCTACAACCTTCAAGTATTCATCGCGTTCTTCTCCAACCTCCACTACCCAAGCTTTAATCTTCTCTCCTGTTATCGTTTCTGAGTTTTCATCTTCTTCCTCTTCACCCTCTATCGCTGTCACCCTCGACCCTTTTCTGCCTTCCCTACCTCGTTCTCTTTCCTTTTCTTTTCCAGTTTCGTCCTCTTCTCGTCCTCGCTTCTCTGTCCTCCCTCTGTCCTCTCTCTTCACACCTTCTTCCTTTACTACCTTCTTCCTTTACTAAGTTTTTCTCCATCCCTGCCTCTGCTCCTCTGGCCGGTGATGACCTCCTCTTCCACCTGCGGCTCCTTCAGCAGGTGGGAAAGGACATCACCTTCCACTCCCGACTTGTTACCGTCCAAACCGAACGTCAGGCTACAGCTATGACTTCATTCGTTGATTGTTCTGGCAATTCCATTCCGGCTCATAAAGACAACCGACTTAACTCCTGTACAGGGACTGTCCTGACCTCCACTTTCATACGTCTAGGGGGTCGTCAATTCGCGGATCATTGTTGTTCAAGACAACAAGGTGTTTAGTGTGGTCTGTTACACTATCCCTCCTCACAACCTTCGCCGCAATCCCGCAAACATTGCCAAGATCGCTTTTGATGGACTTTCTCTTCCTCCCCACATTATTGTCGGTGGCACTCCCCTCCCTGTGACTGAGTCTCTTCCTCGTCCCCTCCAGTGTCGCAGCTGCTGACGTTTCGGCCACCCGGCGAAGTACTGTCGTACGTCCGCTGAGTACCCTCGTTGCCCACGCTGTGCGCTGTCGGGACATGCCGTTGGTGACTGCCAGTCTACATCACAGTTCTGCCTTAATTGTTGTGGATCTCATTCGGCCGACTCTAGAAATTGCCCCATTTATCTGTTTCAGTCTGAAGTTGCTGTCATCAAAGCGAGACAAGGCCTTACGCTTACTGCGGCTCGTCAAGAGGCTCGTCGCTTGGGCTTTACCCCTCAATCATTTTCAAAGACTCTTGTCTCCTTTTCTTCCCCTCCTTCTACCACGCCCCCATATTTTTCAGTTCCCTCAGTTCCTCCCCCCTCCTCCACTCCTTCCGTCCCCCATTCCGCTCCCCCTGTCACACCGGTTTTGTCGCCTACCTCTATTCGTTCTACCAGTTCTTCTTCCAGACTTTCTCCGTCTTCTACTTTTTCTTCTTCTTCTGTCTCCTCCGTTTTTACTACCGTCTCTTCCTCTTCTGTGCCTTTGTCTAACTCTTTCTCTGTTCTCGATTCTTCTACTCCTACTTCTGCCCCTTCTTCTAGCTCTCTTCCTCATTCCTCCTCTTCTGGCCTCCCTCAACAATCTCAGCGTCCCAAGCTTCCCCCCCGCTCTGTCATCTTCCTCTTCTAGTCACTCCAAATTTCCTCCTCGCTCTAAACTTCCTATCTCCTCTACCAAACGGGTTCCTGCACTCCGTTCTTCGTCTCCCCCTTCCTCTTCTAAACGTAGGGGTGGTCTCCACGGTGTACGGAGCTAGAGTCCTTGCGGGAAGAAGAGGAAGCCTCCTCCTTCTCCCTCCTTTTCCCTTTCTCCTACCTTCGTCCAGTCTCCTTCTCCTCCTGTCACTGTATCCCTAGATTTCTCCTACGAAACCTTACCTAAAATCGATGAGTTTATCCGTTCTTCTCACCCACCGCCTTCACCCATTCATGTCGAAGTTCATCCTATCCCCTCTTCTCTCCCCCCTACCCCTCTCCCGCCTTCCCTTACCCCGTCCTCTTCCTCCACCCCCCCCCCCTTCTAACTCTCCTCCTCTTTCTCCTCCTGACCCTCCCCCTTTTCCTCCTCCTGACCCTCCCACCTCCTCTTCTTACCGCCTGTCCTCTGTCCTTCCTACCTCTTCCGTCCCTCCTCCTCCTTCTCCTTCTCTTTCCCTGTTAGACCTCCCTATGCCTCCCGGTTTCCAGTCTTCCCCTTCAGTGCTTACTCATCCTCTTTCCCTTCCCATTCTTGCCATTATTTCCCATCGTTAACCTCTCTTGTATATATTTGCTGTCCACGGTGTTTACTGTATTTTGTAAATCTGTGTTGTATATAATGTATATATTTTTTACCCACTTGTGTGTATATTTTTTTTGCTGTATTCAATTTTTTCCCTTTCTTCGTTTTCTTCTATTTTTTCGTTAATTTCTTCTCTTTTTTGTTTTAGTTTTGTTTTTATTTTCCCTCCCTAGTTCCTCTTTCGTCCTGTGTGTTTTTGTTCTGCCTCTCTGATATATATTTGTATATATATTTTTAATTCTCTCTTTTACTGCTTCTCTCGTTGTCCTTTCTTTGTAGTATTTTTTAGTATCTCCATTTTGCAATGGAACCTTCGCAGTTTTTCTCTTCAGAGAGACGATTTGCGTTTTTTGCTTTCTGTTCATTCCCCTAAGGTTGTTTGTCTCTAGGAAACTCGTCTTCTTTCTCCTCCAGTTCCTGTTCCTGGCTATTGCTGTCTTAGTTCTCATTCTCTTTCGCACACTTGTATTCTCCTTCACCACTCTGTTCCTTATGAAGAGTTGTCCTGCCCTACTTCCCTCCCTTGCACCTTTGTTAAGGTTTTTCTTTGTCGTCGGATTACGGTTGTTTCTCTTTATTTCTCTCCTTCTGTCCCCATCGATTTTGGTTCTTTTACCCTGTTTTTAGCTCGGCTGCCTCCTCCGTTTTTATTGCTTGGTGATTATAATTGTAGGCACACCCTGTGGGGTGATTCTGTCGTTACCTCACGTGGTCGTGGATTAGAGTCTTTTATTACCAATAATAACTTCTTTCTTCTTAATACTGGTTCCCCGACTCATTTTGATGCTAGAACGCGTTCCTTTTCTTGTCTAAATCTTTCTTTGTGTTCCCCTTCCCTGTCTCTTCTTTTTCATTGGTCTGTTTTGGAGGATTCTCTCTATAGTGACCATTTCCCTGTTCTGCTCTCTCCTACCTCCTATTCTCCTGTCCCTGGTCCTCCTCGTTGGTGCTTCCAGCGTGCGGACTGGTCTACTTTTGCTTCACTTTCACTGTCTATCCTTTCCTTACTGCCATCTGATTTTTCATCTGTGCATGATTTGCTGGCCTTTTTTCTGGTCACTGTTTTGAGTGCCGCCTTAGCCTCTATTCCCCGGACCTCCCGTCCTTTTATGTCGAAATGTGTTCCTTGGTGGTCCCCGGCCTGCTCCAAGGTTCTCCGCATTAAACGGGCTTCTTGGAAGAGCTTTCGTCGTAAGCGTTTTACTCCCGCCCATGATCGTTCTTGCATTCTTTTTCGTAAGGCGTCTGCCTTCCTCCGTCCCACAGTCAGGTCTGCTAAACGTCAAAGTTGGGTGTCCTATGTTTCCTCCATTACCTCCTTTACTCTTGTTCAGTCCGTCTGGAAGCGCATTCGCAAGATTTCGGGCAAGCGTTTGCCTCCCCATTCTCCTGTGCTTCATGTTGATGGTGAGTCTGTTGCTGACTCGGAGGCAGTTGCCAGTCATTTAGGTCTCTACTTTAGCTCTGTCAGTAGTGGCTCTCATCTCCCTCCAGAATTTCACTCTCTTAAAGCCATTGCTGAGACTTCTCCAGTTATTTTCACTCTGTCTTCAGAAGTCTTACAACGCCCCGTTTTCTTCGCGTGAGTTGCTCTCCGCTCTTCGTGCCTGTAAGGCTACTTCTCAGGGTCTTGATGGAGTCCATTATTTAATGCTTCTTTCCTCAGAGGCTTTGGTGTTTTTGTTAGCTATTTTTAATAAAGTTTGGACGTCTGGTGTTTTCCCTCCTGCATGGAGTTCTGCTCTTACTATTCCATTCCTTAAGCCTGGTAATAAAGTTTGGACGTCTGGTGTTTTCCCTCCTGCATGGAGTTCTGCTCTTACTATTCCATTCCTTAAGCCTGGTAAGCCAGGTTTTTCGCCACAAGACTATCGCCCTATTGTTCTGACAAGTTGCTTATGCAAGCTGTTCGAACGGATGGTTAATGTCCGCCTGATGTGGCTTCTTGAGTCACGTCAGCTTTTGTCTTCAACCCAATTTGGTTTTCGGCGTGCTCGGTCCACTATAGACCCTTTGCTTGGTTTGGAGACCTACATCCAGTCTGCTTTTGCTCGCCATGAGTCTGTTCTCGCTGTTTTCTTTAATCTCGAGAAAGTGTACGACTCCACATGGAAACATCACATTTTGTGCCAACTCCGGTCTTTTCGCATCGGTGGTAATATGGGCGTCTTTATTCAAAATTTCCTTTCTTCTCGTTCTTTTCGTGTGCGACTGAATTCCTCGTTT
Organism: Paralithodes platypus; assembly: GCA_032716605.1. Taxonomy (NCBI): domain Eukaryota; kingdom Metazoa; phylum Arthropoda; class Malacostraca; order Decapoda; family Lithodidae; genus Paralithodes; species Paralithodes platypus. The sequence continues at coordinate 9,784,113 of CM064582.1, forward strand.
TCTCGGTTTTACCCTCAGTTAGAGGGTGTGCCTCAGGGTTCCGTCTTAAGTACTATCCTCTTTCTCATTGCCATTTATGGCATTATCTCTTCCCTTCCGGCTAAGGTCAGGTCCTTATATGTAGATGACTTTGCAATTTATGCTGCTGATTCGGATATTACTGCGTTACGCTCCCTTATCCAATCTGCGATTGTGGCTGCCTCGTCATGAGCCACCGTTCACGGGTTTCGTTTTTCCACGTCTAAATCTTGTGCTATGACTTTCACTCGTCGCCACGTAATCCCACGTCCTTCTCTTGAGCTTTACGGTTCCGTTTTACCTTATCGCTCTTCTACTACCTTCTTGGGTCTTGTCTTTGATTCCCATCTTAACTGGGAGGCTCATGTTTCCTCAGTTAAGGTTGCTGCTTTGCACCGTCTTCGTCTCCTCCAGACTCTGTCCCACCTTACCTGGGGTGCGGACCGTGCTCTCCTTATTCGCCTTCACGTTTCCCTTGTTCTTTCTAAACTCGATTATGGTTGTCAGGTTCACTCCTCAGCCTCAGACACAGTCCTACATAAACTTGACTCTGTTCACCATTTCGGTTTGCGTCTTGCCTTGGGTGCTTTTCGCTCTTCCCCTGTTGAAAGTCTATGCTGAATCCGGCGTCCCTTCTTTGTACCGGCGTCGGGCCCTTCTCTCTCTCCGGTACTACGCCCAGTCGCTTCAACTTCCTTCTTTGCGGACCACTCTTATTCCTACTGTTCCTGTTCCATCTCATTCTCGCCTTCGACCCCCTTTCCTTTCTCGTATGGATTCCTTACTTTCTCATTCTTCGTTTTCCCCCTTCCACATTCTTCCGCTACAACTCAGTAGGTGTCCCCCTTGGCTCCTTCCTCGTATTTCCTTGTGTCCCTCTATTCTTCCTTGTTCTAAGTCCTCTACCCCGCCCCCGGTTCTTTTATCTCGTTTCCTTGTACACCTTGCACAGCATTCTTCTTCTACTCCAGTTTACACTGATGGCTCCCATTCGTCTTCTGGTGTCGGGTTTGCCATCCTTTTTCCTTCTCGTTCTTATCAGTAGTCTCTCCCTTCTCCAGCTGGTGTTCTGACTGCCGAACTTTATGCTATCTTCTTTGTCGTCCGTCTCATGTGCTCCTTTCCTTTTTCCTCCTTTACTCTTTTTGGATTCGTACAATGCCCTTCTTCTCTTGCAGTCTTTCCCTGCTGTGCATCCATTGGTTATTGCCATCCAAGATTGGCTTGTCAGTCTTTCTACTCGGAAGAAGGTTGTCCACTTTTGCTGGGTGCCTAGCCATGTTGGTGTCCGTGGGAATGAGCAGGTTGATGTTCTCGCTTGTGCTGCTGCGACGGTCAGGTCATCTTCTCTTTCTATTCCCGCCTCTGATTATTATCCAGCTATCTCTGCCTTCCTTCTGTCTCGCTGGCAAACCATGTGGACTTCTCTTTCCTCTAATAAGCTCCGCACTGTTAAGGCCTCCGTTTCTCGCTGGGCTGACCCCTCTCACTGTGTTCGCCGTTGGGAGACTGCGTTGGCCCGGCTTCGGATAGGCCATACCAGGCTTACCCAGTCCTTCCTAATGTCCCGCTCGCCTCCACCGCTTTGCTCCCGGTGTGATGTTCAAATTTCTATTTCTCACATTTTCCTTGACTGTCCTCTCTTTTCTCCGGCCCGAATACGTTGTTTTCCCTTCCTCTGTGCCCTTGGTCGTCGACCGTGTCTTTCCGATATCCTCTCGGAGTCCCCTTTCTTTTCCGTTGACCGTGTCATGGCTTTCCTTTCTTCTCTCCGCCTCCTTAACGATATTTGAGTTCCTTTCCTTCTAACTCTATCCGTTTTCTGCTTTAGTGCCATATGGCCTTTGTTGCCTGGTGCTAAGAATTTTTTAATGTTATGTTATGTTACAACGAATAGACTATAGCCAATGTCCACCCTTGGCCGTCCTCCATTGATCTGTGTCGGGCGAATCAGGTCATCCTGACGCACCTCTGTATAGAGCACACGCATTACACACATGGCCATTTGATGACTCCGCCTCTGACTCCGCCCCCATTTTGCGTTCCTTGTCGAACGGCAGTCACCGACCGTCATATCCTTTGTAATTGTCCTCTGTATGATTCTGAGCGCCGGGTTTACTTAAGCACCGCATTCCTCCGCGTCCTTGCTCCTTCACCATCTTTTGACTTTTCGCCCATACAACGTTTCTTGATTGCCATACACCTATTTGACGAACTTTAATTATCTTTGTTTTCATGTATTTCTGATGGTATATTTCACCTATCGCTTCTGTACTTTAGTTACCAGTATCTAATTTGCCTCCTGATGTACCAGTCTCACTATTGTCATTAGTAATATCTGTTCTGCAGATTAACCAGCCTTATGAGGGCTGCAGCCCAGTAGGCTGTTGAAAAATAGCTCATTCTCTCTCTCTCTCTCTCTATATATATATATATACCGTATATATATATATATATATATATATATATATATATATATATATATATATATATATATATACCGGTATATATATATATATATATATATATATATACTGTATATATACATGTCAAAACTATTTTGCAGAATCTCTCAGTAGATAAGGCTCCTGGTCCAGATGAAATTCCTCCAATAGTACTTAAGAATTGCTCCTTGGTGCTCGCTCCTGTATTGGCAAAAAATTTCCGTCTGTGTACTCATACCTCATGCTTCCCAGTACCCTGGAAAGAAGCAAACATCCATCCAGTTCCTAAAAAAGGTGCCTCTTCAGATCCATCAAACTACAGACCAATAGCTATAACTTCCACTCTTGGTAAAGTCTTTGAAATTATATTAAATAATCACATAATTAAGCATCTTGAGAATAATAAATTAATCAGTGATAGGCAATATGGTTTTAGACGATGTCGATCAACTGCAGACATGCTTTGCCTTCTTACGCATCAAATCAACCAAGCTACAGACCAACATGGTGAAACACATACAATAGCACTGGATATATCAAAGGCATTTGATAGAGTCTGGCATCAATCCTTATTGTCGAAGATGTCACACTACAGCCTTGCATCATTAGTTCCACTAATTTCTTCTTATCTTCATAACAGAAAAATGCGTGTAATGGTAGATGGCCTTTATTCTCAATTTCACTCAATAAATGCTGGTGTTCCCCAGGGATCAGTTTTGGCCCCAATTCTGTTCCTCATTCATATCAATGATCTCATATCTACCACTCATAATCCAATACATTCCTACGCAGATGACTCAACACTCCACAGTTCCTTCACATTTACCAATTCTTTCACCCAACCCGATCTTATAAATTAAAAAATAAACACTGCAATTTCTCTGAACCAGGACCTTTCTAGAAATGATGGATGGGGACAAAAGAATCTAGTTTCCTTTAATGCACAGAAAACCAAATACATTCAATTTTCTAACCGACAGAATCTCACTGACTCCCATATATTTTTTAATGATGTAAATATTCCCACTTCCCCTAGTATTGACATTCTCGGTGTAACATTAACTACTAACTTGAGCTGGACACATTATGTTAGAAGCATTGCTAAGAATGCCTCTAAAAAACTGGGACTCCTGTACAGAGTTCGAGAATTCTTCACTGACGAGCAGTTGGCCATGATATATAAAAGTCATGTGCGTTCTCAGATGGATTACTGTTCACCTCTGTGGGGTGGAAGTGGAGTGGTTGCATTGAGGCAGTTGGACAAAATTCAAAATAAAGCTATTAGATTAATCAATAACCCTGCAATCACACAGGACCTTCCTACATTATCCATACGAAGAAACGTTGCATCCCTTGCATTATTCTACAGATATTTTCACAGCAATTGTTCCGAGGAACTTGCTTCAATTGTGCCGCCTCTCCACATCTTTCCGCGTAGAACTAGGGCAGCTGAGAGTGCCCATGAATTTACACTTTCTCCTCCACAATGCAGAACTTCTGCTTATCAGAATTAATTTATCCCCAGAGCTACTACTCTTTGGAATTCACTTCCCTCGAATTGCTTTCCACAAACTTACAATCTGCAAATGTTTAAATCCAGTTGTTACAAACATTTTATGAATGGAGGATGCCTTTAGGCACATGGACCTTTTTGTTTTATCTGTGTTTTTCCTTCCTCCGTTCATTGTCTCTTTAAAAAAAAAAAAAATATACAATATATATATATATATATATGTGTGTTTCTAGTCTCTCAGTGGGGATCGAACCATCGACCATCAGGACGATAGCCGACGCTTTAATCAATTACACCACGGCAGTCTAAAAGACACTCGGCCTTCTATCCTATTTATGTTAGGGAGAAGGGAAACCCACTAGGCGAATATATTTCAATTCAAACCTAGTTGTAGGATCCATATTTCCAGAATACCATACACGGATTTTTGAGTGTCCCGACGCAACTCGGGTTAAAATTGATTTAATTTAATTCTAACCCACAAAGCATGAGAGTTACAAATATTGAGAATATATCACAAATACACGTGAGCCACTAAATGCCACTAGACTGCCGTGGTGGAATTGATTAAAGCGTCGGCTATCGTCCTGATGGTCGATGGTTCGATCCCCACTGAGAGACTAGAAACATTTAGTGGCTCACGTGTATTTGTGATATATTCTCAATATATATATATATATATATATATACTGTATATACAGGATTGGGCCTGAGCATATAGATAGAATAGATAGTATATATATATATATATATATATATATATATATATATATATATATATATATATATATATATATATATATACCGGTATATTTTTTTTTTTTTTTTTTTTTTTAACACTGGGTAAAGGAAACACAATCTTGGGAGTTATTTCATGTTAATAAATAAATGGAAGTACATACATTGTTAGTAGAACAACATATGAGTAACGTAAGTATAGGCCAGAAATAGTAAACCCCGATGTCCTCTGGAAGTCAGAAAAATTATATATAAATGACAAAAAATGGACCATTAAAAAGTTAATCACTATTTGATAGATTTTTTTCATTTATTGTTTTTCTAGTTTCCTCCCTAGACCTCCCTTAAACTTAGAAAAACGCCCCTTAGACCCCACCTCAAGATAAATTTGTACAATTTTCGGTAGAAAAATGGCCCGGCCAAAGGCCGGTTCCTCTTATACTGGCTCGCTATCGCTCGCCAGGAAAAAAGTGGACACCTAAATGGCACAAAAGGTCTTAAAATTGACAAAGTAATAGGCCGAATGTCTTAAAATCTGAAAAGCAATGGGGCTAAACATGAGGGAGAAGGGGGACCAGAAAAATGCCCCATCTCCCCTTAATTTGTAGGTATATTTAACCCGTGGAGCCCCGGCTAGTTTTGTAATGTTTGCGCACCAGAACCCGGCCGGTTTTCAAAAAATGGTTTTATTCCAGAAACAATAGCGAATGGGTTAGGAATGAAGGAAAAACCACGAAAAACCGCTCAAAAAGCTTTAAAAATGGTCCTACAGAGCCCCCGAAAACGTATTTTACAAGAGTAAAAAATTGAAGGCAATTATCCCAAAAAAACAGGTTATTGCACGCTCGCGCGCATGCACGTGGACCTTGAGAGTTTTCAACCATCGGCACGGTTGCGTGGGATACGTACACAGTTCCCATACAAATCTGAGCCCTCTTGAGTGGCTACACCTGAGATTACGGTCGGCGCAATTAGGGTGACGCATCAGGCGCGTCTCTGGGGCTGTGCGTTACATACATCGCCGACGCGTCAGACGCGTCGCTGGGGCTGTACGGGTTAATAATCGATTTTAATGTCTTATTATACTATTAAGGGAGCCCACCTCGCTTGTTTTCTCTTTCTCTCCCTTTCTCTTTGGCTTGTATCCATTCGGCCCCATTCAGCCTACTGTTTTAAGACGTTTACCCCTATCCAGGTGTCAATATTTTCCTGGCGAGCGGTAGCGAGCCAGCATATACAGTATATATTTTTGTTTTGACAGCAGGCTAAATTTGTACATTTTTCGATAGAAAAATGTCTCCGACGAAGCCGGATTTCTCCATACAATGCTGGCTCGCTATCGCTCGCCAGGAAGAAATCGACACCTGGATGGGGATAAACGTCTTAAAACAGTTGGCTGAATGGGGCCGAATGGATACAAGCCAGAGAAAGAGAGAAAAGGTTAGGGACCTCCGTAGGTTTACCAGACTCACGCCCTAACCCACTGTACTACCACGGACGTACAATAGGATAACAACCTTAGTTCTCCTTGAAAGAACCCTGGGGGGATAGTCTCGTGGTGATACACGTGGTGGGTTTATTAAGCTGGTATCACACGAGAGCTTTTATAGTCAACATTCCATGATCAACATTTTTCTGGCAACATTTCTGGAATATTTTGTCCTGGTATCGGAAACTAGACTGACGGTAGATGAATTTAGGTAACCGAAATATTTTAAATGTTGACCTAAGCTGCCAGACCAGTGTTAAGGATAAATGTTGAGTGAAAAAGCGCTCGTGTGATACCGGCTTAAGACTTCACCACCAACGACTATTTTACACCATCCCAGACGTCAACAAGGGTAATACTGGGGTTACGGGATTTTTGCTGATACAGGGTGTTACAATAATAATAATAATAATCGGTTTATTTTGAGCCGGCAGCCAATGAGGCTAAAACTACGCAATTCCTTAACCTAACTTATCCTAAGTAGTCAACATCTTGACTCTGGCTGCCACAAGAGTGCCTACATACCCCCAAAAGGGGTAGGATGTTGGTAGGGAACCAGGTGGAACCCAGAGGTGGCGCATCCACACCTAACCTCCACAGCCCGGAAAGTTTTTAGACAGAAACTTCACCGGCAGGTAGCTGGGATCGAACCCGCGCTACCCGAGTCAAGCGACTAGGGTACAGTGACTTAGTGCACTTTGGCACTGCGTAATTTTAGGGTTCGCTATATGATTTTCCTATTTAAGGCAGCTCAGACGGTATTGTGCAGCATAATTTCCTGGTTGGGCTCAATGGTTTAAGGAAAGGGTTTAGTTTGCTCTCTAAACCTCTATCAAACTTAAACAACACCCACAAGACCCCCCTTCGATATAAATCTGTAAATTTTTCTGTAGAAAAATTTCCCGGCCGAAGGCCGATTCCTCTTCAAATACAGGCTCGCTATTGCTCACCAAGACAAAAATCGACACTTAAATGGCACGAAAGGTCTTAATATTGGCAAAGAAATGGGGCAAAAGGTCTGAAAACTGCCAAACTAATGGGGCGAATGTCTTGAAATCCCATAACTGAGAGGGCTAAACATGAGGGAGGAGGAGGACTTGAAAAACCAACTGTCTCCCCTTCAGCACCATAACTTATTATACCTTTGATTCTGGTTAAAATTAGACGATTGTATGCAGCTTACGAAAGACGTATGTCATTTATAGGGATTATTGATATCGTATTTACCCATATAAATCGTAGAGGTAGATAATACAATAAAGAAAATCGTCTAATGGTAACCAGAGTTTGATGAATATTACGTAATGGTGGTGAAGGGGTTAAGATTGGGTTTTCAGGAACGTAACTCAATCGTATATCGAGGGAGACGTGTACCTTCCCCTTAACCCGGGAACTGCCGGGAGACTCTTAAGAGTTCCCCCAGCGGACTGCGGGGAGACTCTTATGAGTGAGTGAAAAAAAAAATCAACTTTTGACATCAAAAAAAAAAAAAAATATTATTTTTATTTTTTTATTTTTGGCCCCTGGGCCATGCAAAATCTCAGTCCTCTACCTCCCCTCCTTCCCCACTTTCCTCCTCTCCTTCAGTTATCACCTATTTTCCCTGTTATTCCCTTATTCTGAGGTATATTTTCGTGCTAACATTAGCGAGTTGCAAGCAGGGTGTTGTCATCACTGATGGCAAGCGAGTGCAAGAGAGAGAGAGAGAGAGAGTATCGATCGACTGTGTCTCAGTGGCCTTGGGGGAAATTGGCGGGAAAGCAGATTGCCTCACCCATACATTATACAACTCGCGGGCTATATCTCCGATTTTGACCATCCAAACGCTGTTTTCACTCGTTTTATTGTTGTTTCAGGTTAATACCTTTATAATCAACCCATAATAGGCGCATATGGATAAGTATTAATGCTATTAATGGCACAATGAATATTTTAGTGACGGAAACACCTCAAATACGTCAGCACAGGGGGACGTTTCCAATTACCCCCATGCGCACTTCAGAGGTTAACCCGTATTGTACCGGCGACGTCTTTGTTTATTTTATTTTAGTTACATTTAGACGATTTTATGAAGCTTAGGAAGGATGTATGGTAGCTAAAAGGATCAATTGAGACAGTCTGTAGCTTTTTTATGGGTAAATGTTCTTCCTAAGCTAAATAAAATCGTCTCATAGCTTCCAGAATAAATTGAAAATTACGTCACCGGTACGGTCTCGCTAATAAGTCATGTCCCAGCTGTCATTACGTTTGGCTTGCTCTGTGCTGTATTCATGTCTGTCAGATGTTGAATAGGGTGGGTAAGGTAGCGCTAATAAGTCATGTCCCAGCTGTCATTACGTTTGGCTTGCTCTGTGCTGTATTAATGTCTCTCAGATGTTGAATAGGGGGGGTAAGGTAGCGCTAATAAGTCATGTCCCAGCTGTCATTACGTTTGGGTTGCTCTGTGCTGTATTAATGTCTGTCAGATGTTGAATAGGGTGGGTAAGTGTAGGAACATGTTTGTATATTTCACTCCATATGAAGAAATGAAGCTTAGATATTGCTGATACCAATTATTGATCAAAACATACTTGGTGCCGAGACATGACTTATTAGCTCGACTGTACTGTACGGGTTAAGAGTTTAAAAGGGTAAACTATGCATAACAATTTTGTCTTAACCCTCTCAGACATATGCGCGTGAAGGGGTTAATACAATTTACTCTTATAATACAATGGTGGTAATAAGACCATCTTAATAAAAGGATAGAGAGGCAATTCACTCCTAATGTCTTCATATTCCTCCCTCAATCAATCTTTCCTTCAACCTATGACTTAAACTGCTTAATTATCTTCGTGTGTCCAGGCATTTTGGCCACAGCGTCCCTTGAATTAATTAACTTGTTCATGTAGTGATGTACACCCTATGTGGTGGATTGTGTTCTTTTATTTATAAATTATTATTTTACTTAAGCGTTGTTTCCACACAGCTATTTTGATAAGTTATTTTGCCTTTATATTGTTTTGGTTTGTTTAGTTTGCAAGTTTTACATTTTAATTTGGCTCAGTCACTCTTTTGAACTCTGGGGGAGACACTCGTTACAGCCTTTTGTATCCTTCATACACATAGACATAAATATATATTCACCCTCGACTTTTAACCCTCCAGACCCGGTTGGGTGCTGAGGCCTCCATAAAAAACACCCCCCCCCCCCCCGCCCAACCTGGAAGGGCTCTGAGGCTCCGGCAGCTTGAAAGCCTGTAAGCTTGGTGTGCGAGGCGTCTGTCCGACGCATGTAAACCACAGCCGGCTGGACCGACGCCGCTCATCTCCGACCACAAGAAGGAGAGCGACGCTTGTTCGTGTGTGCCTGTATGATATTGTTAAGTATCGAAAAGTAGTGTAAAGTGGCTGTTTTTGCCATAAAGTTATCTCCAATGAAATCATCATCACAACTGAACCAGTTGACTTAGAGAGCTCTACTTAACCCCATTCTACAGGTATGAAACACATATACGCTTGGGGGATGCGTGGGAATGCGGAAGCAGTCAAAATAACTGTTATGCCCTGTTTTTCTACAGGTTTAACTTGGGTAATGTGAGTTCTGAATGACTGGGTATAGAAGGCTGCATGCACAATACAAGGTATGAGGAATAGAGAACACAAAATAAACACACGGTAACACGACACAAGTTCACGTTTATTGAAATAAAGAAATAAAGAGCATAGAAAGATAGTTATATTCGCACAAAACAAATGATAGAAGGGAACTGCTAGCATTTGCGGATTTGGATGGAGCCTAGTCTCCCACTTCCAACGTTCAGGTATATTCTTCTGATCACGGGTTTAATTAGCAAGTTTATATTTTACTGGAAGACCTCAATATATTCGTATAATTCAATGTCACTGATTTTACCTCTTGCTGGCTGGTCGCGTGCCCACGTAGCAACTCACAGTTAGGATTAGACGCGTATATTATAGAACACGGAAATCTCTAGCAACCTCATGGGGGTACTGAACTAAGTTTGATATTCTTAAGGCAGAAATATGTAGAACACGAATCAGTGGGCGAACGTTAGATATCACTAGAGTTTTAATATCTGAATAAGGTAATTACGAGAGTCAAGGTCGCCTGTTAATAAAAAAACACTGATCGCTTAGTACGTCCCAAATGGAATGGTTAAATATAAATTACACTGGGCAAGGTCTTAGCCACTTTATAGAAAGTTAATAGGTGAGTATCAAGCTAGTACTATAACACTTAGTACTAGTAACATGAATCTTGAATAGTGGAAGTAGATCTGGTCCTGGTTATCTTGCTTCCGGTGATGTTGGGGGCTAACGACTGGTTCCTCGGCCGTCCAGATGGTCCAAAATGTAGGAAGTTCTCAAGTCGGATCTCTTGACGATCGTTGCTGGCTACACACTTATATACCCACGAATTTGTGTGAAGGTTATAAGGTGCACGTTAGGACTTGTACATGGACAGATGCTTCTATCAGTCTTCTCTGCCACGGAGTCTGCCGGATCTGGAATCTCTCAACTCCGGAAACAACACAAGGGCAGAGCTAGAGGTAAACTGCAGGGTAGTGACCACTGGTTGGTGTCTAGCTTTCAACTGATTTGACTGGGGGCGGGAGTTAGATTTATAGGCTCGGTTCTGGACCCTGCAGACAGTAGGGATCTCGAGTCTTATGGACTTAATTGAGCTCTCAATAGATATGGGGACTAGGTAAGATGGTATTTACTGTTGTGGCACAGGGCGATAGGAAGCCTTTATATTTTCATATAACTGAGCCTTAGTAAGAGGTACTATTTTGGCTATACTGGACGTATTTAGGGGAGAGAGACTGGATCTACTTTGCGAGGAGGATGGGGACAGCTGTGATAGGAGCGTCTCTCTAGATTGTTCAATCTTCATTCTATGGTATAGCTGAGGTGCTAATTTAGTGATCAGAGCATGCAAGAAAGGTAAATGGTTTATTGTGAGGTAATAGAGGTTAGTAAAGGTGTTAGTCATTCATGGTTAGTTCATTGATAGGAAGAATTCCTGTGCTACCTGGCAATGACTCGAAAGTCAAAACAGGGGCCAGGTATACCTCCGCGGGGGTGGGGGTCTCCCTCCTCGGGTGGGCAAAAAGGGGGAGCTGGGCGCCCTCTCTCTGATATAGTCGTCCGGCGGCTGTGGCTAGGGGCTTGCCATATCACCAGTGTTTGTAATAACCCTCTGTGTATGAGACAGATGTGAGTGTCTTTAATACCAAAACCGAAGGTGCCTTAGCTAGCTGGTTTTACTCGGCTGGTTGTTAATTGTAGGGTTTGCTGGATATGGTGGAGACTGGGTTGCTAACTCTGCCACATTTATCTGGAAGTATGACAATAGAAGTTAGTTACTGGCGGGGCGGCTAGCCTCGCACCGACGACCATTGGGTGCAGGGTTGTGAATGTGTTGTAAGAGAATAGATGGCATGCAAGGGGCTAGTAAAGTTCTAATGTTGTTCTGGCCTACTAAGTGAAGGTAGGCTGGATAGGAGTATATATATAAAAGGTTGGAGAGCGTTAGTAACGGACAATTCAAGGATCTTCAAGAGGTATGAGAGAGAGGCTAGGTCGGACAAGAGTCGAGAAGCGCGGGTGTCTTAATGAGAGGGGGGGGGGGAGAGTTCAAGGGCTACAGGGAAATTTTGCCCCTAAGGTCCCTGGGCGTGGGGGTGGCATTAGGCTACAATTGATATGGAAGTTTGAAAAGGCAGTAGAATACGTTAGCCAAATGCTACCGGGGAATGCAACTATGGGGTGGTATATGAGTCTGGAAAAGATAGAGTTATGTGATCAGTCAGAGGGTTATGGATACTATTAGTTGGCCCTGGGAACTGCGTTTTCTATTAAATATAAAATACCACCCACAGCGGCAGTTCGTAGGGGTACTTAGTTATTGTTTCGGGGTACTTATGACAGATACTGGTAACCAGGTTATCTTATACAATCTCTGGTTGGGGTAAGAGGTGTAAGACACGAAATAAATTGGCGTAGTGTGGGCTGTGGATACGAAGGAGGCAAGGGGAAGACGTATGACAATTGTAGAAAGTAAATGGAAAAAGGTGAACACAATGGCGGATAAAAATACTTAACCTAAGGATTGCATACATAGATTTATGGGGCGATGGGTCTTCAGAAGCTTAGTCTGGCAAGACAAGATGTTAGGGAATGTTAATATTAATACTTAGTTACTAGAGGAGCAATGCAAGGGGCGACTGAGCACGGGTTACATATATCTATACTCGTCATGGAAAATGATATAAGAGGTCTAGGGACAAGCGTGGGTGTTTGAACTGCTAAGATATATAACATCTACTTCTCGGATGTAAGAACATACATAGATATATTTATGGCTGTCTGATGTGTTGGCATTGGCTCAACGTCGGGACAGGGCATGGGTGTTTTTAATATGAATGTATATTCCTGTTCATCATCTTTGTAGTTAATAAGTGTAGGACACGAGGGGGTTAGTGTACGTGAGGTGTGGAAAATGGTCGGTTTAGAAAAGGTAAATGGGTGTGTCCTGGAGCTGTTTAGCCCTGCGGGCTTGGGCCTGTCTGGAATGGCGGGCTCGGTCAGCTGGTCCTTTCGTTCTGTGGACCTTTCTTCCGGGTGTTTCTGTGTGGTGTTCGCTCGTGGCTTCTGTGGTGGGCTTCTTGTTCTGGGGCATTTTAATAACAATGATACGGTAGCCTAGGCGTGGACGTTTTTCGGCCAAAACCCCCGGGTTTCAGGGAAATTATATAATATAATAGCCGGGGCTGGAGGGTTAAGTCTGTGTGTTCATCTTCTTTAACCAGCAAGAAATTCCATCCACTTTATATATACTGTATATAATATACAGTATATCTCTCTCTCTCTATATATATACAGTATATATTTATTATGTATTATTAATATTTTTATTTTTTTTAACCTAGTGATTTTTATATAACACATTTGTGACGGAATATCTTTTATGGAAGCCCAAAACATTGCATAGTCCCACTGAGTTATGGGGGTTCACCTGTTTTTTTCTCTCCTTTTCTCTCTTTCTGTGGCTTGTATCCATTCGGCCCCATTCAACCTACTGTTTTAAAACGTTTATCCCCATCCCGGCAGCTGCTGGGAGACTCTTAAGAGGTTTTACTGGGTGACTGCGGGGAGACTTAAGATCCTAGGCCTGAAAAACAACTTTTGAAAGGCCCCAGTAGCACTTGATTTTGTTTTTTCCCTCCATACCTCATATTACTTCTCCACATCTGTCAAAGTCCCCTCCTTCACCCCCCCTCCCCCTTCAATTATCAAATATACCAATGAATAAGGGAATAACAGGGAAAATAGGTTAGCTCTACATAACTAAATAACTAACCTGTTTTCCCTGTTATTCCCTTATTCATTGGTATATTTTCGTGCTAACATCTGCAAGCCGGTTGCAGTGTGTGGTTATTTGACTCGTGAGTGGGTGGGGTGAGACTCTCAGTCATGCTCCAGACCTCGCGAGAGGAGGGGTTGCCTTGCTCTGCTCCACATTTCATGAATGGGCCGCTCCGTATTTATTCGCGATTTTGACCATCTAAACACAATTCCCACTTGTTTTATTGTTGTCACAGGTTAAGGGTACATCACACAGTCAGGAGTGCGAGCTAGAGTCACTAGGAGTAGGGAACAATTCGGACTCGCGGGCCTATTCGCGGTGAAAATCGATAACTCCTAGTGACTCTAGCAACTCCTAGCGACTCCTGTTAGACTCCCACTCGCTCACGGTGAAAATCGATGACTCCTAGTGACTCTAGCAACTCCTAGCAACTCCTGTTAGACTCCCACTCGCTTGCGGTGAAAATCGATGACTCCTAGTGATTCTCGCGACTCTTAGTGACTCCTGTTAGACTCCCACTAGCTCGCACTCCTGACTGTGTGATGTACCCTTTACTATCTTCATATTAAACGTAAAATAGGCGCATATGGATAAGTATTCATTATATTTATGGTAAATTAACTATTTTAGTGAGGAATGCATCATAATACCTACACACAGGGGTATGGTGTATACTACAGGGGCTGTGCAGCCTAGAGGTTATGGGGAGATTTTTAGTTTGTTGCTTAGACCTCCATCAAGCTTATAATTACACCCCCCAGACCCCCTTTCAAGATAAATTTGTACATTTTTCGGTAGAAAAATGTCACATCCAAAGGCCGGTTCTTCTTAGAGTAGCCTACAGGCTCGCTATCGCTCACCACGATAAAATCGACACCGTAAATGTCTCAAAAAAGTCTTAAAATTGACAGAAATGGGGCAAAAGTTCTTAAAATTGCCAAACTAATGGGGTGAACGTCTTAAAATCTCAAAAGCAATGGGGCTAAAATATTAGACCCTGACGGACCACGGCGTGAATGTTCCAGGGGCTGCCGGCTCAATCTGTGGGAGAAAGAAAAACAAATATTTATATACTGTATTTATACAAGGGTGTGTGATGTCCCCGTGGTTGTTTACTGTATATATGGATGGAGTTATGAAAGAAATACTATCAAGAGCAGTGGATGTTGGTGTATCGCTGAAAAGGGAGGGAATTGAGTGGAAGCTACCTATACTGCTGTTTGCGGATGATACAGTTCTGATGAGTGATAATGAATGGGAGTTGCAGGGTCTGGTAAATGAGTTTGGAACAGTGTGCGAAAAACGGAATTTGAAGGTAAATACGGGGAAGAGCAAGGTTATGGTCTTCGAAAGGGGTGAAGTCACAGAGTGTGAGGTGAAGCTGAACGGTCAGGCTATGGAGATCGTCAACTCTTTTAAGTATCTGGGCAGTGTGTTGAGTAAAGATGGGACTATGGATGAAGAGGTGCGGGAGAGGGTACAACAGGGGAAGAGGGTTGTAGGAACGCTAAAAGCAGTAACAAGAAATAGGGTGGTCAGTATGGAAGTGAAGAAGTCCTTGCATGACAGTGTGGTAATCCCGACACTGACTTACGGAAGCGAAGCATGGACGTTGGTTGAGAGACTCAGACCAAGAGTGAGAGCAGTGGAAATGAATTACTTAAGGAGTGCGTGCGGAGTTACATGGAGGGATAGACAGACTAATGAGGAAGTAAGAAGGAGGTGTGGTGTGGAGGTAGATGTGCTGGAAAGTGTGAAAAGGAACAACTTGAGATGGTTCGGCCATATGGAACGTATGGAAAGCGAGAGAATGACTAAGAGGGTGTACGAGAGCGAGGTGGAGGGACAGAGGGGGAGAGGTAGACCGAATATGAGGTGGAAGGATGGAGTGAGGAAGTACATGAACGAAGGTGGTGCTGGTTGGGGGGAGGGGCGTCGACTGACTGGGGACAGAGGTGCATGGGGGCGGTTCGTTCGTGGCCACCCCTTCGGGGATCACGGCGTCAGGCAATAGATAGATAGATAGATTTATACAATAATAATAATTCTTTATTCCAGACACAAAAAGATGTATACAGTATACAGTATAGGTCCTACAGTACACCCTGATGGTACATATCACATTCAATATCAAAAATCATATAGCGAACCCTAAAATTAATGGGGTAAATGGGGATGCGTTCTGGGACCAGCCAAAACCCAAACCCAAACACCTAAACACCCTATAATAATATAAATCAGGGGCATCAGATAGTGAGGGACACATTTATATATTTGAGGGCTGGTCCTATCCAGAGTGAGGTTTGGCATCCTCTACCCAACCTTAGCTGTTTATGTCTGTCTCTTTTACTGTCCTACTTAACCCCCAGGGGGTAAGGGGCCCTTCATCTTATGGTGGAGGAAACAAAGAATATGCCCCACGCGTCCTACTGCGTGTCGTACAAGGCGACTAATAGGGGGAATAGGGGTAGATTGTAGGCACCAATCGAACAGGGCTATACCCAGGAGAGGCTGTGGGCATTTGATAAGGAGTCGCTGGAACTCCTGTTTCATTTGCTTGGCCTCTCTTACTGATTCCCTTTGTGCCTCACTTACACAGAGAGTAATCCAGTTAGCTCTCACAAAAACACCTCCTTCTCCTATCCACTTCACTACACTAAACATGCACACCACACTTCCTTCTTCCACACCAAATTTGATGTTTACAAAGATGATGAACTCTAGCCCAGCCTCGGAGTCCCCCCGGGGGGGGGACCATAAATGCCCCCACACCCGCCCGACCTTCCCCTGACGACCCCTTAAAATTACCTGGACCTCAGCCTGTTACTCTTTCTATTAACTTTTGCAACATTCGCGGACTTTCCTCTAATTTTCCCTCTGTTGAACACCATCTCTCCTCCTACAAACCTGATCTTCTTTTCCTCAGCAAAACTCAGGTGTCTGAAGCAACTGCCAGCAGCCCCTTCTCTGTATCCTCTTACTTTATCCTAGTTTCAAAGTCAAAGACGGATGTTGTGCATACGTGCACAACAAACTCACTTGATCTCGTGTTGCCGATTTCGACTCCTCTGAATTCTCAACTTTATGGCTTAAACTTTCCTGTCATTCTCATACTAAATATTTCTGTGCTGTCTATCTTTCCTTTAACTCTACCGACTTTCTCAAATTCTTCGACTATCCAAACTCTAAAGTGGAACACGGTCTATCCATCTCTCCTTTCTCAGAAATCTCCATCTTGGGAGATTTCAACGTTCACCACCGCCAATGGCTCTCCTCTCACACTACTGACCAACCTGATGAACAAGCCTACGTCTTTTCTATCCTAAATGACCTAGAGCAGTTAGTTTAGCAACCCACCCGTATCCCGGATCGCCTCGGAGATCGACCCAACATTCTTGACTTGTTTCTAACTTCTAACCCTTCTTCTTATACTGTCGATCTTTTCTCTCCTTTGGGCTCCTCCGACCATAAACTAATATCTGTCACCTGTCATATCTCTCCAGTACGGCCACCCGATCCTCCCAGCCAGCGGCGCTTGTGGCACTTTGGCGCTGCCGACTGGGAGGCTCTCTGGCAGTACTTCTTTGATTTCCCATGGAATTATTCCTGCTTCCGAGGCTGAGGACCCTCGGAGATTCCTGAACGCATTACCGAGGTAATCCTATCGGGCATGGAAGCATACATTCCATTTTCTTTCTCTCAGTATAATGCAAACAAATCTTGGTTTACTCACGCTTGTTCTACTGCTGTCCGCAACAAGGAGGAAGCATTCAAACCGTACCAACGCCTTAAAACTCAAGACTCTCATTCTTCCTATGTTTCTGCCCGGAATCAAGCCAAATCTGTTCATGAGGATCCTCTCGGCCGTAGCCGGAGAGTCGACCCTGAAGAACGTGGCTGAAATTCATGCATGGACAATCAGATGTTCTCTCGAGTAAACTCCTATTGACTCTAACGTACCTTTTGTGTAAGGAAGTCCGGACAAGCCATGCGGATCCTCTCGGCCGTCGCTGGTGAGTCGACCCTGAAGAGCGGGGTGAGTCCCTGGTCCTCCCTGGCCGCCGCTATAGCCTGTTTGATACTGAAGAACACCGACGCTGCCAGGAATAACGGAGGCTCACCCACCGCCTGGAAATATGTTTATTATTATTATTATTATTATTATTATTATTTATTTATATATTTTTTATTTATTGTTATGTATCTATTTATCTATTTATCTGTTGTTATTTTTTATTATTATTACTATTATTATTACTATGTTTATTATTATTATTATTATTATTATTATTATTATTATTACAAGAGAGGCTCACCCACCGCCTGGAAATATGAAATTATATTTTATTCATGTATTTGTTATTGATTGTAATTTATTATTATTATTGTTTTTATTAATTATATTATTTTTAACACTTACGGTGCGGGCATATTTCCGTCATATTAGGGCTCATTCAGGCACTCCTGATTGATTAGGCAAGTGTCTGAATGAAATTAAATTTATTCAGCCAAAAACTAGAAAATAGGTTCAAAATGACACCAGAACGAGCTTCGTAGCGCGCGGGGTTCACCCGCAGCGCTACCATAGACATTCGCTAAAATGAGCAATTCTCGCTAATTTCTCGCTACATTTGCCTTTGGCAGCACTGTATATCTCGCGAGACTCTTGAGTCAGAGCTCTCAGTGCCACAGCCGCCTGGCTGAGAGAAAGACGGGTGGCCTGTCGCGGTCCCGCTCCCTCGCACTCTATTTTACATGCTTTAAGAGGCTTTAAAAGCCTGTAGATTGCTGTAATTGCCATAACGTTCGGGAACGTCTCCCCCTCCACAGGGAAAGGGTTAAAACAATAAATATTATATAATAATAATAATAATAAAGTATATACAGTATATATATATATATATATATATATATATATACTGTATATAATATTAGTGAGGGCTGGTCCTATCCAGAGTGATGTTTGGCACCCTCTACCCATGGTACTGTACAGTACAGTACACAGTGCTACTTTGCTGGGTATTATGATATTTAATTTTATTTTATTTTGTGTATGTACAATATGTATATATGTTACTGTAAGATATATATGGACCCCAACATGGTCCCCTCTGTACTGTGTGAGTCTGGAATAAACCATTATTTTTATTATTATTATTATTATTATTATTATTATTATTATTATTATTATTATTATTTTTATTATTACCACCTTAGCCGTTTCTGTCTGTCACTTTTACTGTACTACTTTTCCTTCTGAGGGGTGGGGGGCTGGGAATCCTCTTCCCCTTCTATAATTCTCCTACTCGATGAGACAGAGAAAGAGGCGAGGGAGCGCGAAAGTGGTCCCGGACCCTGAGAATAGGAACTTTAAATGTTGTCCCTGTTCGGGCTCTGTCCCGTGTCGGCCACCCCCAGCAATGGGGTATGTGCCTGAGTATAATTATACATACATACATACATACAATTTTTTTATTATTTTTTGACAGACCCTGTAATTCCGGAGAAGGGGTGGCCATGAACATTAGGCGTTTGTCAGGAATTGCTAGGTCAAGTTGCCCGGGCCTGACATCTACCAATAACATTTTGACAGTGCGGGATCGATCCGCCGACCCTTTGATCACCAGCCGACGCTCTACCGACTATGCCTTGTCGGTATTGACAAGCAGTATTGACAGCAGTGGCTCCAATATGGCGGAGGTTGGCTGGTTTATAGCCAGGCAGGATGTATATAACAACATCTTGGTTTGAGTTGTGAGAAGTGACACACACACACATACACATATTCAAGGATCCTAGACTGTGTGTATGTGTGTGTTTGTTTCTGTGTTGTGAGAAGGACAATCACACACGCACGCACGCAAAGTTCCTAGAATGTGAGTGTGTGTGTTTGTATATGTATTGGAAGGACAGTTGCACACACACACACACAAGGATCCCTAGACAGTGTGTGTGTGTGTGTGTGTAATAGAGTAATTGGGAGTTAGAGGCATAGTCATAATTGTATAGTAGCATTAAAAACTATAATACAATTGTATTACATTTATATAGACAAAATATGGTGACCACGGGATTGGGCCCACTTAGGTTAGGTTAGGTTCCAATCCCGTATGGGCCCAATCCCGTATATTCCGTATGGGCCCAATTCCGTATATTCCGTATGGGCCCAATCCCGTATATTCCGTATGGGCCCAATCCCGTATATTCCGTATGGGCCCAATTCCGTATATTCCGTATGGGCCCAATTCCGTATATTCCGTATGGGCCCAATCCCGTATATTCCGTATGGGCCCAATCCCGTATATTCCGTATGGGCCCAATTCCGTATATTCCGTATGGGCCCAATTCCTTATGGGCCCAATTCCGTATATTCCGTATGGGCCCAATCCCGTATATTCCGTATGGGCCCAATTCCGTATGGGCCCAATTCCGTATGGGCCCAATTCCGTATGGGCCCAATTCCGTATGGGCCCAATCCCGTATATTCCGTATTGGCCCAATTCCGTATATTCCGTATGGGCCCAATTCCGTATGGGCCCAATTCCGTATGGGCCCAATCCCGTATATTCCGTATGGGCCCAATTCCGTATATTCCATATGGGCCCAATTCTGTATATTCCGTATGGGCCCAATCCCGTATATTCCGTATGGGCCCAATTCCGTATATTCCGTATGGTCCCAATTCCGTATGGGCCCAATTCCGTATATTCCGTATGGGCCCAATCCCGTATATTCCGTATGGGCCCAATTCCGTATGGGCCCAATTCCGTATGGGCCCAATTCCGTATATTCCGTATGGGCCCAATTCCGTATATTCCGTATGGGCCCAATTCCGTATGGGCCCAATCCCGTATATTCCGTATGGGCCCAATTCCGTATATTCCGTATGGGCCCAATTCCGTATATCCTGGGACTCAAAGACAACTGCAGAGGTTGAAGTAACTAAACTAAAGGTTTCTAAATACCCCTGATGGTAACAAAGGCTTTAAAGTATCCCCAATAGGCTCAACACAGCTAACTCAAAGACAACTGCAGAGGTTGAAGTAACTAAACTAAAGGTTTCTAAATACTCCTGATGGTAACAAAGGCTTTAAAGTATCCCTAATCGGCTCAAAATCGCGTCATATGTCAGAGAGGGTTAACTACCACCGATCCTTCCTAAGCTGCATACTATCGTCTAAATTTAGCTAGAATAAAGAATAACAGACGTCCCTCCCTGGTACTCAAAGGGTTATATAACTCCTTGAGGGTCATGACGCATTCCCACAGTTTATTATGGCTATTAACCCATGGAGCCCCGGCTAGTTTTGTAATGTTTGTTCACCAGAACCCGGCCGGTTTTCAAAAAATGGTTTTATTCCAGAAACAATAGCGAATGGGTTAGGAATGAAGGAAAAACCGCTCAAAAAGCTTAAAGAATGGTCCTACAGAGCCCCCAAAAACGTATTTTACAAGAGTACAAAATTGAAGGCAATTACCCCCAAAAACCAGGTTATTGCGCGCTCACGCGCACGCACGTGGACTTTGAGAGTTTTCAACCATCGGCACGGTTGCGTGGGATACGTACACAGTTCCCATACAAATCTGAGCCCTCTTGAGTGGCTACACCTGAGGTTACGGTCGGCGCAATTAGGGTGACGCGTCAGACGCGTCTCTGGGGCTGTGCGTTACATACATCGCCGACGTGTCAGACGCGTCGCTGGGGCTGTACGGGTTAATAGACAATTTTAGTTAGCTTGGGAAGGGTTTGTGGAAGTCAGAGGGTTAATTGAGAGAGTTTACCCTTTTGATGCCCACAGATCCTTTCTAAGCTGTATACAATCGTCTAATGATAGCCAGAATAAACGGTCAAAACGCTGCATATTCCTCAAGGGGTTAACCCTTTCTGGACCGCTGACATCCTTACTTACCTTACTTATCGCTCCAGAATTGGTTATTCGTTCCTTGTGTTGGAGAACGGCTGCTTCTGCCTCGGCCACCCACTCACCTTTTGTGTCAAGCTTTGTTAGGCAGCATGTTTTGCACATGAATTTCCTTGCCGTTTTTGCATAGTTGAGAATTTGATAGGCAGGGAGTTCTGTGCAGAAATAGTGCAGCCAATCCTGGCAGTAGTCGCATTGGATTGCATTTTTTTCACCTGCGAACTTGATTCCGCAGTCGGGGCACTCTGGGTCGGATTTGTTTTGATCCCCGTCCATTGTTGGCGTCATGTTCTTAGTCACTGTTTTTTTTTCTCTTATTTTCACTTCAATCCTTCTGTTTCGGACTTTGTTTCTTGTATGTGTGCACTCACTAAGTGTTTATGTAGGTTATTCTGTCTTTGGTAATCACCGATTGCACTTTCTTTACGAGAAACACTTGATATGTAGACAAATTTGTAGTTAAGATGGCATGCTTTATTTTTAATTATTTTGTCTAATAAACTTGTTAATTATTATATATTATTCTTCCCCATTAATTTTCCGACGAAAAGGTAATATTTAACTGACGTTAATCTAATTATTAGCAAACATATTCCAAGTAGATAAGATGCGCGGATGAAACAGCCAATTCCTCAATGTTCACCATACAGATACGAAGGCAAGTCGCATTTTCAACACTGTCTTAAGATATATCGAAATTATTACCGATATAGACCTGATTCGTACCTAAGATTAAACTATCAATTAACAACAACACAAAATGACCACCAGCTGTAAGTACAGCTATAGGTGGCAGAGCAGCGACCACAGCTGGGAGTCGGACTTGGACATGGGAGAAATGGACCAGCTGATTCTTCACGAGGAACTTCAGGATGTCTTCTCTGATCTAGTTGGCTTCGAGGGGGTCTACAAGGACAAGATACTCCCAGTTTTGCGTTCTGCAGATGCCATAAACTGTGACATTGATAGGATTCGCAATATAGGTGCAGGAACTTATGGCGAGGCTTGGCTTGTTTATTACAGTGGAAGATTTTGTGTTCTGAAGAGTGCACTGCCCGGCGCCCCTTCACTTGCCAGAGAAGTATCGGTTCTACACCAGTTGGATGGAGCAGGAGGGGTACCTAAACTATTGGCGGCCACGGATGACTTTACTCAGATAATAATTAGTTATTGTCCAGGCAAGGTTCTGAAGGAAGTGTTAGCTTGTGATAATATGCCCCGCGATGTGCAGTACTGGATGACACTGTTTATAAAGTTGGCCGAGGGGTTGAAGGATATCCATGGATGTGGGTTTATTCATAATGACCTACACCTTGGAAACATAATTGTTGATGATGGTGACGTTAGTGGTGGGCCAAGCAATGTTTACATCATTGATCTTGGTCGTGCCACACCGCCAGGACCATTCCGGTACTTCAAAGCTCACTCCCAGGAAAATGTTCACGGGGATAAATGGTATCCCTGTGAACTGTTTGGCGAACACATCACCACAACTGCAACGGATATTTACAGTCTAGGCTACCTGATTAAGAAAGTTCTTGATACCTCTCCGTCTCTTCGTTCTAATGGATTAAATTGCCTTGTATCTACACTTATGAATGACGTTCACCAAAGTCGCCCCACTCTAAATGAGTTTATAACTTATCTTGAGTTCATTGGTAACAAAACTGATGGCTGTGAAAACCTGTTACTGACACAGGCAACAAAGTCGCACTACAAAAGTCGGAAGAGGACCGATCTGGATGTTGTTCTTCATGCCCAGAATCAGCCGCTGAATCAAGTAGTGAGGTCTCATGCTGGATGGAGCTTGATTCTAATGATTAATAACTCTAACCCTTTCTGTTGACTATTTCTCCACTTCTATATTATTGTTATACTCTTTTCCAAATAAGTAGGCCAACACTCTTGAATAATAACCTCTATAACTCACAAACGACTAGAGTAATCGACGTAATATTTCTACCATTTGGGTAGGGAAATGAACGGCCCATATGCTCTAGCCCTTTTTGAGTTACAGAGGTTACAGTTCACGAGTTCTGGCCTACCAATTTGGAACAGGGCATAGCATTACAATTTCATTAATCTTAGGAAAAGTCTTCAAAATTCTACAGAGGCAGAATATGACTACAGTATTGTACTGAAATGGTTAAGAGGAGAATGTATTTATTCTATCTATCTATTGCCTGACGCCGTGATCCCCGAAGGGGTGGCCACGAACGAAACGCCCCCATGCACCTCTGTCCCCAGTCAGTCGACGCCCCTCCTCCCAACCAGCACCGCCTTCATCCATATACTTCCTCACTCCATCCTTCCACCTCTCCTTCGGTGCACCTCTCCCTCTCTGTCCTTCCACCTCGCTCTCTTACACCCTCTTATTCATTCTCTCGCTTTCCATACGTTCCATATGGCCGAACCATCTCAAGTTGTTCCTTTTCACACTTTCCAGCACATCAACCTCCACACCACACCTCCTTAATTCTTACTTCCTCATTCGTCTGTCTATCCCTCCATGTAACTCCGCACACACTACTCAAGTAACTCATTTCCACCGCTCTCACTCTTGGTCTGAGTCTCTTCCCGATCGTCCAAGCGTCGCTTCCGTAAGTTAGTTTAAAATTATCATATATTTATTTGTTTTAATTTTGTTCCCTAGACTTCCATCAAGCTTAAAATAATTCTCTGAATTATTTGTAAATTTTTCGGTAGAAATAGAAGGGGTTAAAGTGAAATCCAACGAAGAAGCACTCGTTAGAAAACTAAATGTGAATGACGTGAGAGATGGAATAATGCTTAGGGGAAAGTTTGTGACAGTGGATGTGTGTGTGGGGGTGGGTGAGGGTATTGTGGGGAAGGTGGGGGTGTGGGGTGGGTGTGACACAATGCAATACACATATAGATACATTCCATAGCACATAGGCACATACACATACACACATCTCATTGAATTACACTACATATACTGTACACACCATAACTCACCCCATTACACATACACACACACACATAGTCCTGCACACACACACACTCACAATCCATACTACACACACATACACACACACACACAATCCGCACTACACACACACACATAGTCCTGCACACACACTCACACACAATCCGCACTACACACACACACACACACACACAATCCACACTACACACACACACACACACACAATCCACACTACACACACACACACTCACACACAATCCGCACTACACACACACACACAATCCACACTACACACACACACACACACATAGTTCTGCACACACACAATCCACACTACACACACACACACACACACACTCACACACAATCCGCACCTCCGCCGACCTCCGAGCTGTCAACACCTCGCAGCTGCTCCCCGATAATGAGTTACCTTGTGTGAAGTTGATAGGAGTGTCTAAGTGTTGTCCCGGAAATTTATATGTGCATTTCAATAAGTAATTAGGTGTTTTATGAGCAATTCAGATTTAATTGGATATTCCAAGTAATTGAAAATATGGATTAAGTAAAACAGTTCCTGGAGTGAGATGGGATAGTGGGGCGATTGTTGTTTTTAGGCTGGCAGACGACCACCTCGCGATGGCGGGAAGGCGTGAAAGCCTAGCTGGGGATGAGGAGGATTATGAATTTGAAGGCTTTATCACCGAGGACAAGGATGATCAGTTGGCAAGTATGAAAAAACAATTAATGGGTCTTGTGAGATGGAGGGGAGTGATGGAAAATTGGAGGAAGGAGTTAGGGGCTAAAGTAGAAGTTTTGTCCGATATGTGTGGCGTTACTAGCGGGGTGGATAGGCCTAGGCCAGTAAGTGACAGCCTAGAGGCAGTGATGGCCAGAGTAGACGAGTTAGCGTCAGAAAATGTGGCACTCAAGGCTCAGCTTAAGGAATATGAGGGCCACCTGAGTGAGGAAGTAAAAGGAATTAGTGAGGTAAAAAATGAGTGGACAAGGGTAGAGAGTGCCACGATGGTAGCCCTTGAAGAAATTGTGAAGGAGCAGAAGGAAGAGAGAGAAAAGGAAAAGAAAGAGTTTGAAAAAAATGTAGTGCAAGTTTTAAAGAAGAAAGAGAAGGTAGTGAGAGAGACAATAGATAGAGGTAAGTGTGTAGTAATCTTTGGAGATGTGGAAGAGCACCTGGCAGATATGAAGGTAAGAAAGGAAAGGGATGTTGTGAAAGTCAAGGGGATACTGGATTACTTAGACGAGGGTTATGGATGGGTAAAAGAACTGGAGGAGGTGAGAAGGTTAGGAATATATAAGAAGGGCGAGATGAGACCACTAAGAGTGGAACTAAAGTTTAGATCAACAGCAGAAGCAGTAGCCAATGTGAGCTGGAAATTAAATTCGACAGAGCTGAATCATATAAGGGTAAAAAAGGACCTAAGTGTAGAAGAACGAGAACAGTTAAGGGAACTCCAAGCTAAGGCTGATGAAGAGAATGGAAAGTTGTCTGAAGAGCAAAAGAAGAATTTTTTTGGAGAATAAGGGAAGGGCAAGTAAGGAAGTGGTACATCAGGAGCCACCAAGAACCGAAAGTAAGAGGAGTGATAGGGAAAGAGACAGAGAGACAAGTACGAAGTCAAAGCAAGGAGACGGAGCGAGAGATAATGCAGGGAGCAGGGGACCGGAGAGAGAGCCAGGATGTGGTGGAGAGGGTGGAACAGAGGGAGAGAGAGAGAGGGGGGAGGAGAATAGAATTAGTGGGGGAGGTGGAACTGGGTCAGGGAAGGGATGGAGGAGGAGGAGGTGAACCTGGTAGGAGGCAGAGAGGGAAGAGAAACAAGGAGGTGGATTCAAATATACTGTGCTACTACACTAATATAGATGGAATAAACAGTAAAAGGTAGAGTTAGATAATATATTAAGAAAAGATCAACCACAGATAGTCTGTTTGACAGAGACAAAGCTGAACCAGGACTTTGACAGCAACATAGTGTTTAGTGAAGGATATAATATATGGAGAAATGATAGAAAGGGTAAAAGGGGAGGTGGAGTGGCAGTATTAGTTAAGAACCCTATGACAGCAAAGCATGTGGAGTTAAATAATGACAAGGCAGAAATAATGGCAGTTGAACTCAATGATATAGAAGGAAAAAAGCTAGACATAGCAGTAGCTTACATGCCACCAAAGACCAGAGCATGGAGGGAGTTGGAGTTTGAGGAGATGGTAGAGGATATGATTCAGTCGTTGAGAAGATTGCTTTTAAGGAAGAATCGATTGATCTTGGTAGGAGATTTCAACTGTAGTGAGGTTGATTGGGAATCGGGAGATGCAGGGCCAAATCAGAGATCTTGGGGAAGTCGGCTAGTGGAGTTGGTTACGGAAAATGTACTTACACAACATGTGAAGGAAAATACAAGAATGAGGGGTAATAACGAACCTTCTAAACTCGATCTGATTTTTACAAAAGATCCTCACGAAATTAGTGATATAATCTATCTATGTCCTGTAGGTAAAAGTGATCACCTATTACTAAAATGGAAGTTGACCTCGAGTAATGCCAATAGATTAGACAATAGCTACATAAATGACAGATTAAATTATAGTAAAGCTGATTATGTATCCTTGAAAAGATATTTAGAGGGAGTAGATTGGGATCTTATTTTGAAGGAACGGGACGTACAAGGTAAATATAGTAGATTCCTCGAAATTTATAGAGTAGGAACCAATATGTTTGTCCCAAGATATAAAACTGGAAATTTTACTAAGCAGAAAGATTGGTTTAATTTGAAATGCAAAAGAGCTTTGGGTAGGCGTGATGCAGCTTGGGCTAGATTAAGAAGAAGGAACACTGAGAGTAATCGGAATAAATATAAACAGGAGAGGAATAGATATGTTAACATAATTAGGCAAGTTAAAATGAACTATGAGAAGAACATAGTAAATAAATGTGAAAGTGACCCTAGATTATTTTATAAATATATAAACAGTAAGTTGAAGGTAAAGAAACAAATTACTAAATTAAGAGTTGATGCTAGGACGTATGAAAATGTATCGGACATGTGTGAGGTAATGAATAACAAATTGGGGTCAGTTTTTATTAGAGAGGAAGGTTTTGACGAACCACAGGCGGGAGTACTGGAGAGTGGTCTTAGTAAGATTGAAATAACTAGAGATGAGCTGTTATCTGCGATGAGAGGACTTGAAGTAAGGAAAGCTATGGGACCGGATGAAGTGTCTGCCTGGGTTTTAAAGGAGTGTGCAGAGCAATTAGTGGAGCCAGTGAGGGACATAATTCAAGCTTCCTTAGATAAAGGACAGGTTCCTGTTGAATGGAAAAGAGCTAATATCATTCCGATATACAAGAATGGAAACCCTGAGGACCCTCTAAACTATAGACCAGTTTCACTTACTAGTATTGTATGCAAGATTTGTGAAAAGCTAATTAGGAAGAGATGGATGAAAATGTTGGAGAGAAAGAAAATAATAACCCCAAAGCAATTTGGATTCAGAGAAGGGACATCTTGTGTTACCAGTTTGCTATGTTATTACAGTAGGGTGATAGATGTACTCCAAGAAAGAGGCGGATGGGTGGACTGCGTCTACTTAGACCTTTCCAAAGCATTCGATAAGGTACCACATAAGAGATTGTTATCTAAGCTTGAGACGCTAGGATGTGTCAGGGGGAGTTTGCTGAAATGGATGGAGAGCTATTTAACAGATAGGGAAATGAGGACCAACATTAGAGGAACTTACTCATCGTGGCGGAAAGTTGAGAGTGGTGTGCCGCAGGGATCTGTGTTGGCACCTCTCATGTTCCTTATGTACGTGAATGACCTGCCGATAGGCATAAACTCTTACATGTCAATGTTTGCAGATGACGTAAAAATTATGAGACAAATAACAAATAAAAGTAGTTGTGAGGAGCTGCAAGGGGATTTAGATAAAATATACGAATGGAGCACCAAGTGGAAA
The DNA here is from genome assembly GCA_032716605.1 of Paralithodes platypus. Lineage (NCBI taxonomy): Eukaryota > Metazoa > Arthropoda > Malacostraca > Decapoda > Lithodidae > Paralithodes > Paralithodes platypus. The sequence continues at coordinate 9,812,535 of CM064582.1, forward strand.
ATGAAATTTAATATAAGTAAATGTCATGTGTTAAATATGGGAAGAAGTGTGAATAGACCAAATTGGGAGTACAGGATGGGAGATAATAAAATTAGCAAGGCCGAAAAAGAAAAAGATTTAGGGTTGATTATACAAGATAATTTGTCGCCAGAGAAACATATTAACAAGCTCTTTAGCGGAATGTATGCAATGGCCGGGAATATGAAAGTTGCTCTGAACTATTTGGATGAGACCATGGTAGCGAAAATTATGAAGAGTATGATTAGACCAAGATTGGAGTATGCAGCAGTGGTGTGGTCCCCGCATCTAAAGAAGCATATTCACAAGTTAGAAAGAATCCAGAGAGCAGTCACTAGATTGGTTCCAAGTCTCAGAGAACTGCCATATGAAGGGAGGCTAGACAAATTAAATCTACCGAGTCTAAAAGAGAGGAGAGAGAGGGGAGACATGATAATGATGTACAAATGTACCCGGGGGCTGGAGAGGCTGGATAGGGAGGATATATTAATTATGGATACAGGAATAACTAGAGGCCACAGCTACAAAGTAAAAAGACCTACCTGCAAGAACGATATCAGGAAGTTTAGCTTCCCCTATAGATGTATTGATAAATGGAATGGGCTGGAGGAGGAGGTGGTAGGGGCAAGGAACATCCATATTTTCAAGAAAAAATTGGATAAAAAGTAGACTGAGAGACGGGACAACACGAGCTTAGCTCAACTCCTGTAAACTACAATTAGGTAAATACAATTAGGTAAATAAATACACACACACACACACACACACACACACAATCCACACTACACACACACACATAGTTCTGCACACACACTCACACACAATCCACACTACACACACACACACATCCTGTCAAGATGATCAAAAAATGGAAGAAATGGAAAGTAGTGCTATATCTTATGGTGACTCTCTCTCTCTCTCTCTCTCTCTCTCTCTCTATATATATATATATATATATATATATATATATATATATATATAGTGTGTGTGTGTTTGTGTGTGGTCTTTAACCCTTAAAAAGCGGCTCACCACATAAGTCGTATTTAATAAAGCTGGACTATGTGGCGGCGCTCGACATAGGTCGAGTGGCAATTTCAGCACGTAATGTTGCTGAGAGAGAGAGACAAGTGGTGGCAGGAGACTAGCGAGCGTATGACTGCTCCAGACCACTGCGGCGAACCTACTGACACGAATCTCAGCTCCCTCCTCCCTCTCTCACTCGCTACATACTGAATTATATGGGGAAAGTGGCTAATTACCTGCTTTTTGCACTCGCGTTGCACGGTTATTGCAAGAAAACTATCCATCATACAAGGATCGTTATGGTGTCATTCGAAAGCTCTGTTTATGCCCTTTCAGGGATATATACTTGTTTTACGTTCTGGGTCTTATTTAGGCATGAAAATGATCACGTAAACAGCCCTATTTTGGCTAAAAACACCCCGCTGGGCGGTACATATAAATAAATCGCATAGGCCGCTAAAGAAGGGTTAAGATACAGTACAAATTGTTCCTTGTAACTACTCTATTTCAGTTACCAACCAAGAAGGCTTCTCTGAGCGTAACATTAAATTGATCCACATGGGGTATCTCCTCATAATGAGCCGCAAGGTGTTCAAGATACTAACTACTCCTTGTATAGCCGGTATCACACGAGAGCTTTTATAGTCAATATTAGATGTTTCTGGCAACATTTCAGGAATATTTTGCACTGGTATCGGAAACTGAATGGATGATAGATTAATTTAGGTTTCTGAGCTGTTATAGATGTTGTTGTTGTTGTTGTTGCTGTTCCCCAAGCTGCCTGGCCGAACAGCCCCAAGGCCCCGAGCAAGGCCAAGGCCATAACCGAGCGCCCCCACAGAACCCTCCCTGCCGACCACAATAAAGCCTGGGTGACCGAAGCCACTCCATGGCGGGGAGCTGAGGAGGGTGCGGAAATGCCCAGGAAACCAAAGCCCCACCCAGGGCCCTGTGCCCCTCAGCAATTATGAAGAGAAAGTTGAGGGGCAAAGGAAAAATGTGACGCTTTGGCTTCCAATCTTGGTAGATTGGGAGGTCAATCCACGGAAAAGACGCCGTCACTTGAGATCTAGAAAATATATAAGTAAAAGGAACAGTCAGAGCAAGCTATGGGTATGGCAGAGATCGCTCAGTTCTCACTCTGATAGACCAGCCCATCACCACTGTTGACCTCATAAGCTGCCAAACTAATGGTGAGGATAAATGTTGAGGGAAAAATCGCTCGTGTGATACCGGCTTAACCCTTTCACGCTCATATGACGCAGAGGTTGCCAGATTAGCAATAAGAAGTAGAGTTCTCTCACTCTTATAATTACCTCTCCAAAATTAGTTTTCTGCCCACAGCTAACTCAAAGACAACTGCAGAGGTTGAAGTAACTAAACTAAAGGTTTATAAATACCCCTGATGGTAACAAAGGCTTTAAATTATCCCTAATCGGCTCAAAATCGTGTCATATATCGGAGAGGGTTAATCATCCATTCCTGATGCAATACGAAGAAGGGGTGTTGGAGAGAGAGGAAGCTGTTGGAGTGGCTTTGTTATGTGTGTTATTAGTCTGTATACGTCGTCAAGGTGTCCCCCAACTGGGTGCTAACATGACTATGAAACACGCGCGCGCACATAGGTATACACACACTTACACATGCATACATATATACATACATACATACATACACACACCTACAGATCCTTACGTAGAGTACCATTGCTTGCACCCAGTCGGGGGACACCTCGAAGACGTATACAGACTAATAACACACATAACAAAGCCACTCCAACAGCTTCCTCTCTCTCTGACACCCCTTCTCCCCTCTCTACACTCTTCAGAAAAATAGGAAAAGTAGAATGTAGAAACGAGGTGCCGTTGTAAAGGCTTATCCCTCAATACCTTCACCTGACCTGACCTGACCTCCAAGGAATCTAAATTCCTTTAATGAATGGTCAGTTAATTGACAGGTGAAACTAATGCATTCATACATAATTATTGTTTTCAGCTAACGTATGGGCAACACAAAATTTACGGTTCACTCTTTATACTGTATTAAACAAATCACTTTACCTTTGATGAGAAGATTGCTCTTGGGTTGGGTGCTCCCCGTAGGAGAGAGACGTTGAACTCCCGGGGAATGTCCTGAAAACCTGGCAAAGAAAAGATAAACAAATTATTATTGACACATTGAAGTCTTGGGGAGTTTTCATGACCTCCATCCTTATATATATATATTGAACAACCATGGGGACATCACACCTCATTTTTGGCTCGAACATCCTTGATTAGGGCCCTGTCACTTTTTCAACTATGGGGGAGGCACTAGCTACAGATAATTCTGCCTTTTGTCTCCCTCACTCTCATAGAAAAAAAGAATACACCCTTGCTTTAATTTCATATTAGTTTTCACCAACAAACCAATTAATTTACAAATAAACCTAACTAATGAGATCAAAGAACTCGCTCTGCTCACTCTCCACACGTACTGCCGCCTTTGCACCCTCATACATGCTCTTCACTGCTTTCAGCAACTTGCCATCTACTCTGTATATTCTAAGTACCGGTACTTTCCACAAACCTTCTCTATCCACTCTGTCATAGGCCTTCTCCAAGTCCATAAAGGCAACATACACCTTTTGTTTCTTCTCCAGATATTTCTCCACAACACAAATCAGGGTAAACATCTGATCTACACATCCTCTTCCCTTCCTAAAACCTCCCTGCTCGTCACCTATCCATTTCTCCGTTCTCGCTCTCACTCTCACTCTCTATGTAGGAATAGGTTTTTACACCATACCTGAAAGAGGATTTATGGAGCTCCGATCTTACTTTCAACCATCTGAACAATTTTACTAACACACCTAAACTTCGTTAGCTGAAATAGCCTCCCGAAAATATACTCCCTGGCCGGAATTGAACTCGCGACCCTTGGGTTATGAGGCAGTCACTACCACTCTTTCAACCTTGAAAGAGACACTTGTTACAGACAGCTTTGCCTTTTGTCTCCTTCATGCACATAGAAATATTTAACATTGCTCTTAACACCAATAACACCCCAAATTAAATTAATGAAAGCATGTGATCCTCCCAGGAGTCAAACTTAGGATATCACATACAGAACTTACACGCTCTAACCATTACACCATCAAGACAGTAAAAAAAAAAAAAAAAAAAAAAAAAAAAAAAAAAAAAAAAAAAACGGAAAAAAAAAAAAAAAAAAAAAAAAGACCTACCTGGGATCTTGTACGCCCCCGGTCCCCGGGTGAGAAGGACGCCCTTGGGAGAGTAACACAACTCCTCCAGGGTAAAGAGTCCCTGCCCCTGGACAAAGGCACCCTCCACTTGGCCTATGTCGATAGCCGGGTTAAGCGACTCTCCAACGTCCATCACTATGTCTGTCCGCAACACCTGAGAGGGATAGAAATAAACACGTTTCTTAAAAATGTTCAGTCATGACTTTGATTTAAGTTTCTAGCAAGTTTTTTTATGTATGTATGCATGTATATACAGTACTCAGGTGCATACCCCACAGCTGGGGGTGGTCGACTCCAGACAGAACCTGGGAAAAAAAAAAAACAGATACACACACACACATCTAGGTCGCCCAGGAGAAGACCCAGAGACCAAGGCCCTTTTGGGGTCCACAGCAAAAGACTCCCAGGTCCCAGACCTCCCAGAGAGGTTCCGGTCTCAGCAGGCAGACACGCAGCAGAGCACACCACCTCACATCCAGGCATACCTTTCATAAATACCGGCTCCCCGGGCCAGGCACCTGACGGACTATTATCTAGTCCAACTGACGCCCTTCCCTCTCTTTCAACGACCGCGTTATCACTCATGCACAAGCATTCTCCATTCATTCCTGTTCATTACCACTTCTCTTGCCTGATCTATAGTCATTCCTCTATCTTACAACGCTTGTCCTACACAGTCTCTCCATCTCAATGGGGGTCTTCCTACCCCTCTATCTCCCCTCGTATCTGACTCGCATATTCTCTTTGTAAGTCTTTCATCTCCCATTCGTTCAAGTTGACCATACCAGCTCAGCACCCTTCTGTCCACTCTGGCCGACAAATGTTCCTGCTGCCCCACTCTCCTACTTATCTCTTCCTTCCTCAATCTGTCTCTACGAGTAACTCCACACATACTCCTCAAGCAGCTCATCTCCATCACATCCAGCTTTCTTCTCTCCTTTTCCTTAAGAGCCCATGTCTCAGCCCCATACATCACTGTTGGCACAACAATTCCTTGATCTATTGCATTTTTAACTTTCATTGTGAGATTTCTCACCTTCCACATACTGTACCTGTACTTCCCATTGCTCCAAAAACTTTATTTCACATACTCTCTGTTTTACCTCCATTTCCACACCTGTGTCCTTGCTTATCAAGTTTTTACAAGCAATATTTATTATTAAATATTTCATTATTGTTTTGAATCATATTGGCTAATTCAAAGGGACCTCTTAATAGACCAGAATTTTTGTTATTCCGACACCAAAAGATGTACTGTATTGTACAGACTTTTGCTGTACTTTTATTAGACTGTCTACATCTTCCGACAGTGGAACTGGTTGTTGTTGTTGTTGTTGTCATTGTCATTCCCTAAGCTGCCTGGCCGAACAGCCCCGAGTCCCTAAGGAAGGCCATGGCCATGATCGGGCTTTCCCACAGAGCTCTCAAGGAGTGTAGATTATGTTGTTGGCGTAAGTGATTGTGTGGAATGCAGTCTTCTATGATGTGTTTAATGGAATGGGGTGCTGTGTTACATCCCGGGCAGGTGTCGACGACGTATTCATCCAGACTCTTCTGATAGCTCAGAAGAGCTGGATGGTGCTCACATCTCAGCCTGGCCAGGTGGACTCTGTCCTTGCGAGGCAGGGAGGTTTCAGAAGGATGGATTTCGGGAGGTCGTGTCTGCAGCTGCGTGTCGTCTATGAGTGATTGGATGGAACGGCGAGAGATATGAGTATGGATGTGCTTCTGGAAGCTGGTTTGGGGTGGGGAGAGAGGGAGAGATGACAGTATTTGTGTGTGATAGCGTGTGCTGGGTGTTGTTTTGATGTTCCTTGGTGTCTGTGCAACTGGTATATCATGGTAATGTCATTTAATCAGTTGTATATGTTAATCATCCACAATTTCACCAAGCTAAAAATTAAAAAAAAGGAGAGTGAGGCTTTTTCCGTCAATTTTCGATGAGCAAATTTATTCTCGTAATATTTTGAAGTTCTTTCACATTGGCATCGGAAACTAGACTGACGGTAGATTATGCTAGGGTGGCTGATTTATTATAAGACTTGAATTTTGATGATAAAATTGTAAAACTTGCAAAATAAACAAACCAAAACTTAGACAAAGACAATATAAAGGCAAAATAACTAATCAAAATCGCTATGGGGAAACAACGCTTTAGCAAAATAAAATGATGGAATAAACGAACACAGACTACAATCCCAGACTACAATTGCCTGTAAAAATTGACTGAAAAATCGCTCGTATGACACCAGCTTTACCGTATGATCGCCGGTCAGACAGTCAACCTCCACCTCCGTCACCGCGGCCCCGTAGCTGTAGTAGTTGAAGGGACTACCCACGTTCTTGTCAAAGTCGTACTCGGTTAGGTCCGGCGTTCTGGAAAAATAAGTTAATATTTATACCACTTTTCTTAACACCAATATCACCCCCAAATTAAATTAATGAAAGCCTGTGATTCGAACCCAGGATATCACATACAGAACTTACACGCTCTAGCCATTACTTCACGTCATCGTAGCGTTAAGGGGAGATATCCACTTGAGGGACTTTTTTCTGGACCCCTTTCTGTCTCATGTTTAGCCCCATTGCTTTTGAGATTTTAAGATGTTTGCCCCATTAGTTTGGCGATTTTAAGAAGTTTCACCCCATTTATGTCACTTTTAAGACCTTTCGTCCCATTTAGGTGTCGATTTCTTCCTGGCGAGCGATAGCGAGCCTGTAATTTAAGAGGAACCGGCCTTTGGCCGGGACATTTTTCTACCGAAAAATTTACAAATTTATCTTGAAAGGGGGTCAAGGGGGTGTAATTTCAAGCTTGATGGAAGTCTAGGAAACACACTAAAAACCTCCCCTTAAGACTCTGAGGGTCAAGACGCGATACTGAAATCTCCCTCACTATCCGATGCCCCAATTTATGATATTATAATAGGTTTTAGATGTTTGGGTTTGGGTTTTGGTTGGTCCCAGAAAGCATCCCCATTTACCCCATTAAGTTTAGGGTTCGCTATGCAGATCGGGTTTTCAGGAATGTAACCCAATCGTAAATCGAAGGAGACCTGTACAGTCGGCTAAAGAAGTAATATGGGGACCTCCGAAGCCTACATGGTAAATGCTTGAATGCTAGCCCCTTGCGGATCATGACATGCTTTGACAGTTTATTTTGGCTATCGTTAGACGATTATATACAGCTTAGGTGATCACTCACTCCATCCATGTATATATTCAACAGACAAGGTAACATGACACATCTCTTGTTTTACTCTTGTGAAGGTGAAGGTTGGTCCTATCCAGAGTGAGGTTTGGCATCCTCTACCCAACCTTAGTCGTTTCTGTCTGTCTCTTGTAATGTACTACTCTTCCTTCTAGGTGCTGGTGATGTGGGGATCGGTTTTTACACCATACCCGAAAGAGGATTTATGGAGCTCCGATCTTACTCTCAACCATCTGAACAATTTTACCAACACACCTAAACTTTGTTAAATGCGGAAATAGCCTCACAAAAATATCATGCCGTGATGGGGGCACGAACTCTCGACCCTTGGGTGTGAGGCAGACACCTTACCAGTTAGACCAATAGAGATATCCCACTTGGCCTGTTCGGCTCAGGGTATTTCCGCATCCGAGGTCTGTTTAGGCTAGCCTATTTTTACTGACTTTACAGTGAGATCACCCGATTGGGGTGGCACTGCAAGAGGGGCTGCAGACGGTGGGGGCATTGGCCCAGGGGTGCAAGCCTGTGGGCTGATAATACCCTCCCCCGCTGCCCTCTTAAGAGACAGATCTCAGACAGAAACAGCTAACTTTGGGTAGAGGATGCCAAACCTCAATCTGGATAGGACCAGCCCTCACCCTTCAGAATATAGGGACCAATAATGATAAACCTAAGAGTACCAGACCTATAGAAGCCAGTAGCAGATAGAGAGACTCGGTCCATGTAGGCGGCTTTCACCCAGTCTGTCCACGCGGCCTTAGGTTGGCGGCTCATGTACGGCTCCAAGCGGGACATTATCTTGTTACAGGCCTCCTGGAAATATAATAACCATCATTAACACTTTCAGTAAAGCTCTGCTGTGTGTCTGCCTGCTGAGACTGGAACCTCTCCAGGAGGTCTGGGACCTGGGAATCTTTTGCTGGAGATCCCAAATGAGCCTGGGTCGCCCAAGAGAAGATCCAGAGACCAGGGATCACTAAGGGCACTCCAGCACTACCCCGGCCCCCGACCTCCCGGAGAAGTTCCGGTCTCAGCAGGCAGACATGCAGCGGAGCACATCTCAGTGCCCGCCCAACATGCATCAAGGCGCACCCCTCATATGTACCGGCCCCCCGGGCCAGGTGCCTGACGGACTATTATCTAGTCCAACTTGTGCCCGACCCCCTCTCCCAAATGACCGCGTTTACACTTATGTCCATACCAGCTCAGCACCCTTCTGTTCACTCTGGCTGACAAATATTTCTGCTGCCCCACTCTCCTACGTATCTCTTCATTCCTCAATCTGTTTCTACGAGTAACTCCACACATACTCCTCAAGCAGCTCATCTCCATCACATCCAGCTTTCTTCTCTCTTTTTCCTTCAGAGCCCATGTCTCAGCCCCATACATCACTGTTGGTACAACAATTCCTTGATACATTGCACTTTTCGCTTGCATTACGAGATTTCCTACGTTCCACATACAGTACTTCCAATTGCTCCGAAAACCTTCCTTCCTTCACACACTCTCTGTTTTACCTCCATTTCCATACCTCCGTTCCTGCTTATTTTTGTTTATATTTTTGTTTTTGCCAGATCCCGTAATTCCCGAGAAAGGGTAGCCATGAACATTAGGTGTTTGTCAGGAATCGCAAGGTCAAGTTGCCCGGGCTTGACATCTATGAATAACATTTTGAAAGTGTGAGCTCGATCCGCCGACCCTTTGACCAGCAGCCGACGCTCTGATGACTATGCCATGGCTCGCGTTCCTGCTTATCGTTCCTCCTAGATATTTAAAACACTCTACTTGTTTCAATATTTTCCCATCCAGCCTCACATCTAGATTCACCCTATGATCACCTCTATTACACACCATCACTTTACTTTTATTGACGTTCACCTTCAGTTTCCTCCTCCCACAAACCACACCAAACTCTTTGACTACCCGCTGCAGTTTCTCCTCAGAATCCGCCACCAATGCTGTGTCATCAGCAAACAGCAACTGGTTCAACTCCCAATCTCTACCATTCATTCCTACTAAACCCAATCCTCTTCCCATAGTTATCATTTTCACCTCCCTCACCACACCATCCATAAATATATTAAACAGCCATGGTAACATTACACAACCCTGTCGCAAACCTACATATACCTTAAACCATTCACTCATCTCATTATTTCCTGCTCTAAAGGGGGTATCACACTGGGCCAATTTTCGCCCTTCTACCGCAAAAAACGGAACTACCGCCCTTCTCCGGCACAAATATCGCCGTTTGACGGAGCTAGGATGCAGCCCGCACTGGGTGCGAAGCAACGTCTTTTGACGGAGGTAAATTGTCAGCCTCAATACGGTATGGAAAATGCAATACTAGAAATTTAGAGAAAACGCTAAGCATTACAAAATTGCCTACATCAAATGGTGGATGTAACCAAATATTCAATAACCATATGCGTATTGTTAATTTTTTTCCTGTTTAAAGCCCTATTTGAGACAATATTTGTTTTATGTCGATCTGTAGCGCTACGTATTGAGACTGGTAAACGCACGTCTGATTTATAAAGGACACATGAGCGGTTTGCATTTATTCTCAATGATATCTCAAGTATATGACGAAATATATATTTTGCTACAAAATTAAGTGTTTTGATTGTGAGAAGGGTTGCTGATAGACATAAACAAGGTGAATTAATGCTAAAATAGCTACACCACTTGCAGCTAAATAACCACTGTTCCTACGCCACAGTGATTGGTATGAATACAAAACATTCGAAAACCTCCGAAAAATTTGAAATGTTTCCTCATGTAAGCTTTAAATATAAAAAATATCAACGCTAACGTGTAGATTGATTCATATTGCATTATAATTGTAGATGTAAATCCATATTACTCTACAGTACAGTATAGGTGAAACAGCACAATATAGGCTAAGGTCGGACATTGTTGTTATTGTGTCGGAGACTCGGTACTTGTGCAGCTAGGACGCTTGGCATGTGTGATAGGAGTTGCCTGCGCTACTGGCTGAAAATGGAGATCGGAGATCTGAGAAGGGCGAGAATTTGGCCCAGTGTGATACCCGCTTAACTGACGCTCTGGCTAAAGTTCGTAAAATCGCCAAACTAATTGAGCGAACATTTTAAAATCTCAAAACCACATACCAGGATGGCCATGCCGTTAAGGTCGGAGGAGGCGGATGCGGCGGTGGGGGAGGTGTTGGGTACCTTGTCTGTGGCCGTCTCTGCTATGTGGATGCTGTCCGAGGGGATCCTGAGGGCGCGGGAGGCCACCTGCGGGAGGAAATATCAAAGCACTTGAGGAATATATGTTATTTTGAGGATTACAAGTCCCCCTCACTATCCGATGCCCCAATTTAGGATATTAGTATAGGGTTTTTTAGGTGTTTGGGTTTTGGTTGGTCCCAGAACGCATCCCCATTTACCCCATTAATTTTAGGGTTCGCTATGTGATTTTTCTATTTAAGATCGGGTTTTCAGGAACGTAACCCAATTGTAAATCGAAGGAGAGACCTGTATTTGATTTTTTGGTCCTTAGAGATCTGTGCCCCATAAAATATGCTTTCCTTTCCCTTAAGGGGGGTGGCCTGTTTTGGTTTTGTCCTTTTCTATCTTTCTCTGGCTTGTATCCATTTGGCCCCATTCAGCCTACTGTTTTAAGACGTTTATCCCCATCCAGGTGTCAATTTTTTACTGGTGAGCGGTAGCGAGCCAGCATATGTTTTAGTTTTGTTTGACAGCAGGCTAAATTTGTACATTTTTTTATAGAAAAATGTCTCCGGCGAAGCCGGATTTCTTCATATAATGCTGGCTCGCTATCGCTCGCCAGGAAAAAATCGACACCTAGATGGGGATAAACGTCTTAAAATAGTTGGCTGAATGGGGCCGAATGGATACAAGCCAGAAAAAAGAGAAAAGGACAGAAATAACAAAAAGCAGGTCACCCCTCTTAAACCATTAGGAGGCTATTCAGTGTGCAGTTGGGTTTGAGTACATAATTAGATTGATATCCAGTATTTGATAAATGGATATATAATCGTAGTCATGTACCTTACTGTACCTTACTGTACCTTACTGTACCTTACTGTACCTTACTGTACCAGCGTGAAAGTCACTCGTCAGTACCAGCGACGGAAGATCGCCGTCGGTACTAAGCGGTAGTTGTAACTGCCCGTATCGAGTGGTACCAGGTACCGTGAGTTGTACGCACTGTTTTGAGACCTTGGCAACACTTCACAGCTTATATTCAAGGTCTCACAGCCTAGCTGGCTCAGTATTCCTCCAACTTTTGAGGTGGAAGGGTATTCTCTCTCGACTCTGAAGCCATTTTGGCCTCATTGCCTGGTACCGGAGGGAACATTTATGGTTGTTGTTGTTGTTGTTCCCCAAGCTGCCTGGCCGAACAGCCCCAAGGCCCCGAGCAAGACCAAGGCCATAACCGAGCGCCCCCACAGAACCCTCCCAGCCGACCACAATAGAGCATGGGTGACCGAAGCCACTCCATGGCGGGGAGCTGAGGAGGGCGACAGAAACGCCCGGGAAACCAAAGCCCCACCCAGGGCCCTGTGCCCCTCAGCAATTATGAAGAGAAAGCCGAGGGGCAAAGGAAAAAATGTGACGCTTTGGCTTCTAATCTTGGTAGATTGGGAGGTCAATCCACGGAAGAGACGCCGTCACTCGAGATCTAGAAAATATATAAGTAAAAGGAACAGTCAGAGTAAGCTATGGGTATGGCAGAGATCGCTGCAGTTCTCACTCTGATAGACCAGTCCATCACCACGTTTATGGTAATACCCTCTGGTACAGTAAGGGTTAACCTTTATCTGTCTTGATGGTGTAATGGTTACAGTGTTTACGATCTATTAGTGGTAACCCAGGTTCGAATCCCAGATGGATCACATGATATCATTAATTTCATTGGGAGGCGTTTGGTATTGGGACTGAAATTAATAACTTAGATTATTTACGATCGGGTTTTCAGGAACGTGACCCAATTGTAAATGGTAAACGTACCTGAATCATCTTGGTGTGTAGTCCCTGTCCCATTTCCATGCCCCCGTGAGAGAGCAGTACGGATCCGTCGGTGTAGACCAATACCAGAGCCCCCGCCTGGTTCAGGAACATGGCGGTGAACGATATGCCGTATTTCGTTGGGATCACCGCCAACCCTCGCTTGCGATACCGGTTCTTCCTGACAATGAATTACTATTCGTCAAATACAAAAATGATAATAAAAAAAAAATATATATATATACAGTATACCGTATATATATAAATAAGAAAATAGTTTCCCCTCTGCTTGTGCATGCATGTCTGTCGTTACTAACCCATTTGTCCCCTACTAACTTCCTAATCCTGCCACGGACATTAGTTCCAGGGCAGTAGTTCCCTTTCCAATGTTCCCTTACCCACTCTAAACCACTGTTTGGACAATTGATCCTCAGTGTTTTGGAGGACAAGCAGCCTAGAAGGGTCACCAAACCTGTTGTTGCTTGATTTCCTTTGTACTCCTTTGTATTCCTTTGTACTTATTCATGTAACTATAGTCCGTTCATTCTAGGTTGGGCAGAAATGGTAACCCCTAACCTCTGTAACCCCTAACCTCTGTAACCCCTAACCTCTGTAACTCCTAACCTCTGTAACCCCTAACCTCTGTAACCCCTAACCTCTGTAACCCCTAACCTCTGTAACCCCTAACCTCTGTAACCCCTAACCTCTGTAACCCCTAACCTCTGTAACCCCTAACCTCTGTAACCCCTAACCTCTGTAACCCCTAACCTCTGTAACCCCTAACCTCTGTAACTCCTAACCTCTGTAACCCCTAACCTCTGTAACCCCTAACCTCTGTAACCCCTAACCTCTGTAACTCCTAACCTCTGTAACCCCTAACCTCTGTAACCCCTAACCTCTGTAACCCCTAACCTCTGTAACCCCTAACCTCTGTAACCCCTAACCTCTGTAACCCCTAACCTCTGTAACCCCTAACCTCTGTAACCCCTAACCTCTGTAACTCCTAACCTCTGTAACCCCTAACCTCTGTAACCCCTAACCTCTGTAACTCCTAACCTCTGTAACCCCTAACCTCTGTAACCCCTAACCTCTGTAACTCATAAAGGACTAGAGTTATCGAGCTAATATTTCTACCAACTTTTTTTTTTTTTTTTTTCTATGTGATTGAGGGAGGCAAAAGGCATAACTGCCTATAGCGAGTGCCTCCCCCATAGTTGAAAGAGTGACAGGGCCAAAATCAAGGGACGTTCGAGCCAAAATGCCTGGACACACGGAGTTTGAAGCAATTTAAGTCATAGGAAGAGGGAAAGACTGATTCTGGGAGAGAGTTCCAGAGCTCAGATGTTGAGTAGAAGAAAGTTTGAGAGTAACGTTTCACTCTTGGGTTGGAGAGTTGCACAGAGTAGGGTGGGATTGAGTTGCAAGACGGGTACCACGTGTCCTACGTAAAGGAGGTGGTATGCACTGGGATAGCTCTGAGGAACACTGATTATTATAGTAGCGATAGAATAGCGAGAGAGATGCAACATTGCGGCGGAGAGAGAGAGATTGCAGAGAGTTGGTGAGTGGACGGGAGTTAATGATACGAAAGGCCTTCCTTTCAACTTTGTCTAGGAGAGCGGTGTGAGAGGAACCTCCCTACACATGTGAACAATACTCAATACAAGGGCGCACTATGCCCCTGTACAGAGCAAGAAGCTGTGCAGGGGAAAAGAACCCCCTAAGGCGGTTGAGCACACCCAGCTTCTGGGAGGCTGCCTTAGCAAGACTGGTAATATGGTCCTTCCAAATGAGAGCAGAAGAAAAAGAGACACCAAGAATATTGAGAGAAGATGAAGGGTTGAACTAGGAAGACTTGGCCAGGGAATAGATGTATACATTGTCAGTTCATTTGCTCTAGCCCTTTTTGAGTTACAGAGGTTAGTGGTTACCATTTCTGCCCATCCTAGAATGAACGGACTATAGTACAGGTCCCCCTCACTATCCGATGTCCCGATTTAGGATATCATTATAGATTTTTAGGTGTTTGGGTTTTGGTTGGTCCCAGAACGCATCCCCATTTACCTCATTAATTTTAGGGTTGGCTATACGATTTCTCTATTTAAGATCGGGTTTTCAGGAACGTAACCCAATTGTAAATCGAGGGAGATCTTATACAGGTCTCCCTTGACTTACAATTGTGGGGTAAAGGGGGATGCATTCTGGGACCAGCCAAAACACAAACACCTATCTATCTATCTATCTATCTATTTATCTATTGCCGGACGCCTTACTCCCCTTACGAGGGTGGCCATACACAGAACGCCCCCAAGTGGACCCATTCCCTGTGAGAGGGACAACCCGAGCCAGTTTAGTGAAGGACTTACAGGATTGACCACTCAATTTAGGATCCGTCCGACTCCGAGGCCCTCTGTGTATCTTGTTAGCACTATTTTTCTACAGTGGTGTTCGGCTAATCCATCCACTAACCTGCCTTACCCTTAGGTAAGCAGTACAGATTTGTATCAGGTTTACTCCCCTAGACAGGTTGCCAACCAAGGCTGACGAGTCCCATCCACCCGGATTTGTATAAGGTTGTCTCCCCTAGATGAGTTGCCGACCAAGGCTAACGAGTCCCATCCAGCCTATAATAATATCCTAAATTGGGGCATCGGATAGTGAGGGAGACCTGTATTTTTTTTTTTTTTTTCAGTTAAGGTATGAGGTCACGAGGAACCTTTTTACCCTGTCGTAGACCTATTTTACTGTTAGGCGATCAGAACAGAGGCAAGGGGTGTGAGGAGATTGCCCAACTATCTCCACCAGCCGAGAATCGAACTCGGTCCTCCCGGTTAGAAACCGAGCACTCTACCAATGTCGCTACTGGTTACCCGGGAGTACCTGTAGTAATAGTAGTAGTCGTTCCTTTGGCTGCCTGGCCGAATAGCTCCGTGCTTCTAAGGAAGGCCACGGCCAAGACCGGGTTTTCCCACAAAGTTCTCAAGGAGTGTGTGTTGTGTTGTTGGCGTAAGTGGTTGTGTGTTATACAGTCTTCCATAATGTGTTTGATAGTGTGTGTTGTGTTGTTGTGTTACAACCCGGACAGGTGTCCTGGACGGAGTCATCCAGCCTCTTCTGATTAGTGTATTCAAGTACATTGGGGTTTGTAATTGATGATTAATGTTAAGAACGGGGTGTTACTTAAGGGGAGGTATTTACTTTGTTTCCTAGACTTCCATCAAGCTTAAAATTACACCCCCTTGAGTCCCTTTCAAGATAAATTTGTACATTTTTCGGTAGAAAAATGTCCCGGCCGAAGGCCGGTTCCTCTTAAATTACAGGCTCGCTATCGCTCGCCAGGATAAAATCGACACTTGAATTTCACGAAAGGTCTTAATATGGGGTGAAAGTTCTTAAAATCGCTAAAGTAATGGGGTAAACGTTTTATAATATCAAAAGCAATGGGGCTAAACATGAGGGAGAAAGGGGTCAAGAAAAAAGTCCCTCAAGTGGAGACCTCCCCTTAATTCAGAAGAGCTGGATGGTGCCCACATCGCAGCCTAGCCAGGTGGACTCTATTCTTACGGGAAAGCAGGGTTTCCGAGGGATGGACTTTAAGGGGCCGTGCATGTAGCGGAGTGTTGTCTTTGAGTGACTGGATGGTTTTTTATATTATTTTATTTATTATGATTATTTATATATGTTTTTTTAAATTATTATATATATTTTTTTTTTTTGGGGGGGGGGCCGACTCGAGACAGAGCCCAAAACATACCTACACTATTTACCCACTTGTTATATTGTAGGACCTGAGCAGCACGGGTGTTGTAGTTAGACGTGTGTAGGACCTCCTCCCAACACCTCCGCACCATACAGCGCTGCAGAGGGTTACCCAGGGATGAAACGTCTCCTTCACGATACAGGTTCCTCTCCCGTACCTGTTAACCCCACATGTGCATTAATTAGTTAGTTACATATACACATATATATATATATATATATATATATATATATATATATACACCATAATTCCGGAGAAGGGGTGGCCATGAAAATTAGTCGTTTGTCACAAATTGCTAGGTCAAGTTGCCCGGGCTGGACATCTACCAATAACATTTTGACAGAGAGGATTTGATCTGCCGACCCTTTGATCAGCAGCCGAAGCTCTACTGACGACACAATATAAAGACAAACGATTTAGCAAACGTCTTAACAAATATAGGCTCGCTATCGCTCGCCAGGAAAAAAATCAAGACCTAAATGGCACGAAAGTTCTTATAATAGACAGAAATGGGGCAAAGATCTTAAAATCGTCAAACTAATGGGGAAGCCCCGGTGCGGTATGTCTCCTTCGCGGTACAGGTTCGTCTTACGTACCTGTTAGACCACACCTTCATTAATTAGTTACTTACATACATACACACATCTAGGTCACCCAGGAGAAGACCCAGAGACCAGGGTCAGCAAGGTCCCTCCAGCACTCCCCCGTCCCCCGACCACCCGGAGAAGTTTCGGTCTCAGCAGGCAGACATGCAGCAGAGCCGAAACCACAAGCCCGAGCACCACACTTCCAGGCGCACCCTTCATATAAACCGTCTCCCCGGGCCAGGCGCCTGATGGACTATTATCTAGTCCAACTTGCGCCCGACCCCTTCCCCCAAATGACCACGTGTTCACTCAACTATGCACAAGCCTTCTCCATTCATTCCTGTTTATTACTTTCGCGAAGTACGATAATATTTAAAATGTCCCAGAACGAGAAGCCCACCACAGAAGCCACGAACGAACACCACACAGAAACACCAAAGGAAAGGTCCACAGAACGAAAGGACCAGCTGACCGAGCCAGCCATTTCAGACAGGCCCAAGCCCGCAGGGCTAAGCAGCTCCTGGCTGCACCCATTTACCTTTTCTAAACTGACCATTTTCCACACCTCACGTACACTAACCCCCTCGTGTCCTACACTCCTAACTACAAAGATGATGAACAAGAATATACATTCATATTAAAAACACCCATGCCCTGTCCCGACGTTGAGCCAATGCCAACACATCAGACAGCCATAATTATATCTATGTATGTTCTTACATCCGAGAAGTAGATGTTATATATCTTAGAAGTTAAAACACCCACGCTTGTCCCTAGACCTCGTATATCATTTCCCATGACGAGTATAGATATATGTAACCCGTGCTCAGTCGCCCCTTGCATTGTTCCTCTAGTAACTAAGTATTAATATTAACATTCCCTAACATCTTGTCTTGCCAGACTAAGCTTCTGAAGACCCATCGCCCCATAAATCTATGTATTCAATCCTTAGGTTAAGTATTTTTATCCGCCATTGTGTTCATTTTTTTTTCCATTTACTTTCCACAATTGTCATACGTCTTCCCCTTGCCTCCTTCGTATCCACAGTCCACACTACGCCAATTTACTTCGTGTCTTACACCTCTTACCCCAACCAGAGATTGTATAAGATAACCTGGTTATCAGTATCTGTCATAAGTACCCCGAAAACAATAACTAAGTACCCCTACGAACTGCCGCTGTGGTTGGTATTTTATATTTAATAGAAAACGCAGTTCCCAGGGCCAACTAATAGTATCCATAACCCTCGGACTGATCACATAACTCTATCTTTTCCAGACTCATATACCACCCCATAGTTGCATTCCCCGGTAGCATTTGGCTAACGTATTCTACTGCCTTTTCAAACTTCCATATCAATTGTAGCCTAATGCCACCCCCACGCCCAGGGACCTTAGGGTCAAAATTCCCCTGTAGCCCTTGAACTCTCCCCCCCCCTCTCATTAAGACACCCGCGCTTCTCGACTCTTGTCCGACCTAGCCTCTCTCTCATACCTCTTGAAGATCCTTGAATTGTCCGTTGCTAACGCTCTCCAACCTTTTATATATATACTCCTATCCAGCCTACCTTCGCTTAGTAGGCCAGAACAACATTAGAACTTTACTAGCCCCTTGCATGCCATCTATTCTCTTACAACACATTCACAACCCTGCACCCAATGGTCGTCGGTGCGAGGCTAGCCGCCCCGCCAGTAACTAACTTCTATTGCCATACTTCCAGATAAATGTGGCAGAGTTAGCAACCCAGTCTCCACCATATCCAGCAAACCCTACAATTAACAACCAGCCGAGTAAAACCAGCTAGCTAAGGCACCTTCGGTTTTGGTATTAAGGACACCCACATCTGTCTCATACACAGAGGGTTATTACAAACACTGGTGATATGGCAAGCCCCTAGCCACAGCCGCCGGACGACTATCACAGAGAGAGGGCGCCCAGCTCCCCCTTTTTGCCCACCCGAGGAGGGAGACCCCCACCCCCGCGGAGGTACACCTGGCCCCTGTTTTGACTTTCGAGTCATTGCCAGGTAGCACAGGAATTCTTCCTATCAATGAACTAACCATGCATGACTAACACCTTTACTAACCTCTATTAACTCACAATAAACCATTTACCTTTCTTGCATGCTCTGATCACTAAATTAGCACCTCAGCTATACCATAGAATGAAGATTGAACAATCTAGAGAGACGCTCCTATCACAGCTGTCCCCATCCTCCTCGCAAAGTAGATCCAGTCTCTCTCCCCTAAATACGTCCAGTATAGCCAAAATAGTACCTCTTACTAAGGCTCAATTATATGAAAATATAAAGGCTTCCTATAGCCCTGTGCCACAACAGTAAATACCATCTTACCTAGTCCCCATATCTATTGAGAGCTCAATTAAGTCCATAAGACTCGAGATCCCTACTGTCTACAGGGTCCAGAACCGAGCCTATAAATCTAACTCCCGCCCCCAGTTAAATCAGTTGAAAGCTAGACACCAACCAGGGGTCACTACCCTGCAGTTAACTTCTAGCTCTGCCCTTGTGTTGTTCCGGAGTGAGATCCCAGAGCCGGCAGACTCCGTGGCAGATTTGGATAGAAGGACCTGCCCACGTATTGAAGAACTTCACACATATGGCCCCCCTGGACGGCCGCGGAACCAGTCGTTAGCCCCCAACATCATGGACGCAAGATAACCAGGACCAGACCCATCAGATACTACCCAAGATTCCCTTTAGCAGTACTACATATTACTGTGCTGTTTAGAGATTCACTAATTAATATTTCTACGAAGTGGCTAAGACCTTGCCCAGTGTAATTCATACTTAACCATTCCATTTGGGACGTACTAAGCGATCAGTGCTCTTTAATTAACAGGCGACCTTGACTCTCGTAATTACCTTATTTAGATATTAAAACTCTAGTGATATCTAACGTTCGCCCACTGATTTGCGTTCTATGTATTTCTGAAACAAGGATATAAAACTTAGATCAGTACCCCCTGAGGTTACTAGAATTCCCGTGCTCTAAAATACGCGTGTCTAATCTAGTCTGTGAACTACTACTTGTGCACCAGAGCTACCAGTAATAAATCTAACAGTGAATATGAATCTATAAGTAACATTGATGGTCTTCGGTATATAAACCTGTGGAATCGAAGCCAGTGATCAGAAGATTAATACCTGAACGTTGGAAGTGGGAGACTAGGCTCCATCCAGATCCACTTATGCTAGTGTTGTTCAATTCTATTGTATTGTCTTACACAAGTATTCTGCAGTGGTATATCAATAAACGTGATCATGTAACTTGCTACCATGTGTTTCTTTGTGTTCTCTATTCCTCATATCTTGTATTGTGCATGCAGCCTTATATACCCAGTCAATTTAGAACTCACATTACCCAAGTTAAACCTGTAGAAAAACAGTGCATAACAATATTTATAAACGTTTTGCGAACTAACCAAGAGAGGATCGATGTTAAGGAAAGCCGCCACCCGTGACAGGACGTCCTCGATAACGAACATCCCCTGCGGCGCTCCGAACCCTCGGAAGGCCGTGTTGGAGGGAAGGTTAGTCTTGCAGGCGTGTCCGGTCACTCTCCTAGCGTCGCACCTAAAAAAAATAATAAAAAATTGCCAGACACCGTAATTCCCAAGAAGGGGTTGTCTCCCCTAGGTGGGCTGCCGACCAAAGCTAACGAGCCATCCACCCGGAAAACAGCTGACAGAGATTAATACAGCACACAGTGAACAAAACGTAATGACTACGAAGACACAACTTATTTGGCCAACTGTACCTCAGATCCTTTTAAAAGCTGAATATAATTGTCTAATAGTAGCCTATACTGTATATATATATATATATATATATATACAGTATATTTAGTAGGTTTATATATTACTTATACCAATTATTTATCAAAATATACTTGGTGCCGAGACATTATTTGGTCGACTGTACCTGTAAGCATTATCCGACGACATGTTCCTATCTTTACACACCGTATTCAACATCTGGCAGACATTAATACAGCACACAGTAAACAAAACTTAGTGACAGCTGGGACGTGACTTATTAGCACGACTATACCTGTAAGCATTATCCGAGGACATGATGGCCCGATGAGTGACGCTGCTCGTGAGATCGAAGGAGCACCCTCCGTTGGTGTACAGATCCATATCCAGGGCATTCAGGACCCCCTCGGAGGTGAACCCCACCCTCCAGCGACTGAGCAAGGGGTGCCGCCCCCCCGTTAATAACATGTCCTCGTCACGTTCCAACATTATCCGAACCGGCCGACCCAACCTGGAAGAGTTACATTGTTTGATGGTTTGTTATAAAGTGGACATGGTAATCTAATACACTTATACTGTACTTTATTGATGGTTTGTGATAAAGTGGACATGGTAATCTAATACACTTATACTGTACTTTATTGATGGTTTGTGAGAAAGTGGACATGGTAATCTAATACACTTATACTGTACTTTATTGATGGTTTGTGATAAAGTGAACATGGTAACTTAAATCTATGAATCCTGTTTCATACCTCACTGGCTGAAGCTGCTGCAATGATTTGTGCAATAGGTGTTAAGCAACACTGTGTTATATTCTGTGCCAAACTGTGATATGTACAATGATTTGTGCAATAGGTGTTAAGCAACACTGTGTTATATTCTGTGCCAAACTGTGATATGTACAATGATTTGTGCAATAGGTGTTAAGCAACACTGTGTTATATTCTGTGCCAAACTGTGATACGTGCAATTATTTGTGCAATAGGTGTTAAGCAACACTGTGTTATATTCTGTGCCAAACTGTGATATGTACAATGAAAGACGAAAGTTGTGTTGTCAATTTTAATGAAGACATCTGGTAAAGGGCTATCCTTTCGGTTATTATGGTAGGGCTCTCATAATGTTTCATGAGTTATATTAAATCATCGGACAAAACAGCGACAAAACTTTTGTCTTTCATTGTACTGTACATTATTATGCCATTCTGTAAATACTGTATTTTGTGTTTTACTGCTTCTATATTAACCCTCTCAACCTCCAATACGCGTTTCTGGCTACTATTAGACGATGTTATTCAGATTAGTAACGGTATATGGAAGTCAAAGGGTTGATTGAGATAGTATTTACCCTTTTAATACCCACAGATACTTCCTAAGCTGTATAAAATCGTCTAATGATAGCCAAAATAAACTGCAAAAATGCGTCAGAGCTCCAAAGGGTTAATATATTTGTATATCTTATCTGTGTCTGTGTCTGGAATAATAAATTATTATTAATATTTTTATTATTATTATTATTACATGTATTATTATTATTAAAATAATGAGGGGTACTCACTTATCGGCAGCAACAGCGACGGGCACGGCTATCAACGTCGTTCGGGTTTCCTTGCCCCCGAACCCCCCGCCTATCCTCTTAACCCGGCACACCACCTTGTTGGCGGACACACCGAGGGCCTTCGCCACGAGCCGCTGCGTGCTGGTGGGGTTCTGCGTCGACGAGAACACCTCAATCTCCCCGTCTTCGAGCTTCGGGATCGCTAAATGCACGTTAGTTTCGAGGTAGAACTGCTCCTGGCCCCCCATGTAGATCTCGCCCTCCAAGACGTGGGCGGAGGACTCCAGCGAGGTTTGCACGTCGCCGCGTTTATTAGTCCAAGTGTTGAACCAGGATTTCTCCCGTATGGCATCCTGAAAAGTGGACACGATTTTAATTAATATAAGGAGGGATGGGCGTATTTATTTGTTCATTAATGTATGTATCTATCTCTATCTATTTACTCAGACCCATTCCCCACTGTATGTATCTATCTCTATCTATTTACTCAGACCCATTCCCCACTGTATGTATCTATCTCTATCTATTTACTCAGACCCATTCCCCACTGTATGTATCTATCTCTATCTATTTACTCAGACCCATTCCCCACTGTATGTATCTATCTCTATCTATTTACTCAGACCCATTCCCCACTGTATGTATCTATCTCTATCTATTTACTCAGACCCATTCCACACTGTTCCTATTGTTTTATGTATATTGTTATTATTGGTTTCTTCCCTCCATCAAGCTTAAAAAAACACCCGCCCAAGACCCTCCTTCAAGATAAATTTGTACATTTTTCGATAGAAAAATGTACCGGCCAAAGGCCGGTTTCTCCTAAACTACAGGCTCGCTCTCGCTCGCCAGGAAAACATTGACACCTAATTGAGACAAAGAGTCTTAATATTGACAAAGAAATGAGGTGAAAGGTCTTAAAATAAACAAACTAATGGGCCGAACATCTTATAATCTGAAAACTAATGGGGCTAAACATGAGGAAGAAGGGGTATTTCTCACGTATGGCATCCTGAAAGTGGACATGATTTGATTTTAGAATGTAAAACTTGCAAAATACACAAACCAAAATACACAAACCAAAATACACAAACCAAAATAAACAAACCAAAATACACAAACCAAAATACACAAACCAAAATAAACAAACCAAAATACACAAACCAAAATACACAAACCAAAATACACAAACCAAAATAAACAAACCAAAATACACAAACCAAAATACACAAACCAAAATACACAAACCAAAATACACAAACCAAAATACACAAACCAAAATACACAAACCAAAATAAACAAACCAAAATACACAAACCAAAATACACAAACCAAAATACACAAACCAAAATAAACAAACCAAAATACACAAACCAAAATACACAAACCAAAATACACAAACCAAAATACACAAACCAAAATACACAAACCAAAATACACAAACCAAAATACAAACCAAATAAACAAACCAAAATACACAAAAAATAAACAAACCAAAATACACAAACCAAAATACACAAACCAAAATACACAAACCAAAATACACAAACCAAAATACATAAACCAAAATAAACAAACCAAAATACACAAACCAAAATAAACAAACCAAAATACACAAACCAAAATAAACAAACCAAAACCAAAATACACAAACCAAAATACATAAACCAAAATAAACAAACCAAAATACACAAACCAAAATACATAAACCAAAATACACAAACCAAAATACAAAATAAACAAACCAAATACACAAACCAAATACACAAACCAATACACAAACCAAAATACACAAACCAATAAAACAAACCAAAATACACAAACCAAAATACACAAACCAAAATACATAAACCAAAATAAACAAACCAAAATACACAAACCAAAATACATAAACCAAAATACACAAACCAAAATACACAAACCAAAATACACAAACCAAAATACACAAACCAAAATAAACAAACCAAAATACACAAACCAAAATACACAAACCAAAATAAACAAACCAAAATACACAAACCAAAATGCATAAACCAAAATACACAAACCAAAATACACAAACCAAAATACATAAACCAAATACACAAACCAAAATACACAAACCAAATACATAAAAATAAACAAACCAAAATACACAAACCAAAATGCATAAACCAAAATACACAAACCAAAATACACAAACCAAAATACACAAACCAAAATAAACAAACCAAAATACACAAACCAAAATAAACAAACCAAAATACACAAACCAAAATACATAAACCAAAATACATAAACCAAAATACATAAACCAAAATACATAAACCAAAATACACAAACCAAAATAAACAAACCAAAATACACAAACCAAAATACACAAATAAAACCAAAAACAAACCAAATAACAAAATAAAACAAATACACAAACCAAAATACACAAACCAAAATACACAAAAAAACAAACCAAAATAACAAACCAAAATAAAAACCAAAATAAAAAACAAACCAAAATACACAAACCAAAATACATAAACCAAAATACACAAACCAAAATACATAAACCAAAATACACAAACCAAAATACATAAACCAAAATACATAAACCAAAATACACAAACCAAAATACACAAACCAAAATACACAAACCAAAATACACAAACCAAAATAAACAAACCAAAATACACAAACCAAAATACACAAACCAAAATAAACAAACCAAAATACACAAACCAAAATACATAAACCAAAATACACAAACCAAAATACATAAACCAAAATACACAAACCAAAATACATAAACCAAAATACATAAACCAAAATACACAAACCAAAATACATAAACCAAAATACATAAACCAAAACAGGGATGACACAATATAAAGAAAAATGAACTTATCAAAATAACTATGTAGCCCCTCAACTTTCCCTTCATAATTGTTAAGGGTCACAGGGCCTTGGGTGGGGCTTTGGTGTCCCGGGCGTTTCTGCACCCTCCTCAGCCCCTCGCCTGAGAGCGGCTTCGGTCGCCTCGGCTTTCTCAGTGGTAAGCAGGGAGGCTTCTGTGGGGGCATTGCGGTTATGGCCTTGGCCTTGCACGGGAGTCGGGACCTTGGGGCTGTTTGGACAGACAGCCTGGGGAACAACAACATCAACTATGTTGAAATATCGATTTAGAAAAATAAAAATTTGTCTCTGTGTGTGAATATGTGTGACAAAGAGCAGCCTTACACACTAACCTGCAGTGTAATTACAGCCGGGAGATCTTGATAGGTAACGGCGACCAGATCAGCGGCAGTACGGGCGGTAGTTTGATCTTTGGCAACTATTATGCCTATCAGTTGTCCCACACACACCACTTCCCTCGACGCAAACACCTCCTCGTCCGTCACCACGCTCCCGGTTTTGTTGAGTTCACCTGAAGATGGATTGAGAAAGAACGATGAATGAATTAATAGATGCACAGGTCTCCCTCACTATCCGATGTCCCAGTTTATGATATTATTATTATAGGGTTTTAGGTGTTTGGGTTTTGGCTGGTCCCAGAATGCATCCCCATTTACCCCATTAATTTTAGGGTTCGCTATACCATTTTTCTATTTAAGATCGGGTTTTCAGGAACGTAACCCAATCGTAAATCGAGGGAGACCTGAGAAATTTTTATATCGAAATATGTGCAAATTTAGCTTGAAGGGGGTCTGGGTGTGCATTTTCTAGTTTTAAGGAAGTCTAGGAAGAGTGCAAAGTATAATAAATCGCTCGAAAATGGCAAAAAATATCCACATCCTTAACCCGTACTGTACCGTAGGATACAGTAATAAAAGTCCCCAGCAGTCCCAAGCAATGTGGCAAAAATGGCAGGAGAGACCACCTATCCACCTCCAAAGATGAGGCAACACTGGCTCTGTCACCCTTCAGTGGGTCTCATATAAGCTGAGAAGTGTTGCCAACACGGGAGCAGTGCTCAAAAAGGTTGTGGTAACTGGTACAGGGTTGTACAGACAGTTACAAGGAAAGTATATTACTGACGGATATATACGTCGCTGGGACTGGGGAGTTACTTATCCACTGACGTATATATACGGTGCTGGGATTGGAGGGGTTAACTAACCTGGTAGATCGCGATGACAGAAGAATCCTTCCACGCCCTCCACCTCCAGCGCCTTGGACTCATCAATGTTGATGATGGTGGCGTGGGCTCGGGTGGACGTGACCAGGGCGGCGTACAGTTCGTTGGTGTAGGTGGGGAGGTCGTCGATGTAGACCGCCTCACCTGTGGCTTGTTTCACCGCTGATTTGTGTACCTCCGGTCGGCCGATGGGGTCTATGTCCAACTGGCTTTCTGGTACCTGAACACAGAAACACATATTATTGTATTATTATACTGCCCAAACCAAACCAGCTTCCAGAAGCACATCCATACTCATATCTCTCGCCGTTCCATCCAATCACTCATAGACAACACACAGCTGCAGGCACGACCTCCCAAAATCCATCCTTCTGAATCCTCCCTTCCTCGCGAGGACAGACTCCACCTGGCCAGGCTGAGATGTGGGCACCATCCAGCTCTTCTGGGCTATCAGAAGAGACTGGCTGACTCCGTCGTCGACACCTGCCCAGGATGCAACACAGCACCCAATACTATTAAACACATCGTAGAAGACTGCATTTCACACAACCACTTACGCCAACAACATAATCTACACTCCTTGAGAGCTCTGTGGGAAAACCCGACTGTGGCGATGGCCTTCCTTAGGAACTCGATGGGGCTGTTCGGTCAGGCAGCTTAGGGAACGACAACAACAACAGGTCTCCTTCGATTTATGATCGTGTTACGTTCCTGAAAACCTGATCTTAAATAGAAAAACCATATAGCATGTATGTACAGTATGTATATACACTGGCACTGTAGGACTTGGTCTGTACACCATACCCGAAAGAGGATTTATGGAGCTCCGATCTTACTCTCAACCATCTTAACAATTTTACCAACACACCTAAACTTCGTTAGATGCTGAAATAGCCTCACGAAAATATGCCAGGACCTGGGATTGAACCCAGGACCCTTGGGCTATGAGGCGAACACTCTACCAGTGTCACCAAGAAAGATATCTCACTTGGCATGGACGGCTCAAGTTATTTCCGCATCTGGGTCTGTTTAGGATAACCTATTTTCACTGACTTTACAGCACTTACACACAGCCCGTAGCCTAGTAGGTAGAGCTCTCGTCTCACACACGAGGGGTCGGGGGTTCAATCCCCGGCCGGGCGGAGACAAATTGGGCTTGTCTCCTTTCATGTGTTAGCCTCAGTTCACCTAGCTGTAAATAGGTACCTGGAATAAGTGGACGACGTTGTGACGTCCCATCTGGGGTTGGCAAAAATGGTACAAGGCGAGATGGGTATCATATGGTTCACCTAAGCTGATGGCTACCTAAGCCTTCGGGCGAGACGGTACCGTCTATAGTGAGAATGGTACCATACAGATCCACCTTAAGCCTTCGTTTCCGATGTCGCCAATTGGCTAAATACAGACTACACACACATCCACAGCCATTCCAACAGTACATAAAACACTTAACATGCATTTCACGCATTACATTCCCAGTTAAGGAGGCGCGATAATAATGAGCTTAGCTCGCATTGCGTGGATTCCCCTTGACGAACAAGTAACTGAGTAACTTACCCCAGTTTTCCTTATCATGAGTTCGTTTACATATCTTTCCTTATATTAAAGCTAACCTACCATCTCAAAGAGCTGTGTGCTGGCCGTGTTGGTGTGGGGGTGGGGGCGGGTGATGCGCTGTTCCTCGCTGCTCAGTTCTTCCACCACTCCTCCGGGCAGACGCTCACTCAGACCACCTCGAACACTCAGGTAGAACTTGAAGAAGAAGCTGCAAAGAGAAGGTGGAGTGGTAGAGGTCGCCCTCGATGTACGATTGGCTGACGTTCCTGAAAACCCGGACTTTTATAGAAATATCTTATACAGCCTCTTATCCATCACTAAAGGTAAGGTCATCCTCGATGCACGATTGGGTTACGTTCCTGAAAACCTGATCTTAAGGTAGGTCAGATGGTGTTGTGCAGCATAATTCACTGGTTCGGCTCAATGGTTTAAGGAAGGGGTTTAGTTTGCTCTCTAAGCCTCTATCAAGCTTAGAAAAACACCCCCTAGACCCCCCTTCAAGATAAATTTGTACATTTTTCGGTAGAAAAATGTTCCGGCCGAAGGCCGATTCCTCTTAAGATTTCAGGCTCACTATCGCTTGCCAGGAAATAATTGACACCTAAATGGCACGAAAGGTCTTAATATTGGCAAAGAAATAGGACAAAAGGTCTGAAAATCGCCAAACTAAAGGGGCGAATGTCTTGAAATCTCATAACTAATAGGGCTAAACATGAGGGAGGAGGAGGGGGACTCAAAAAACTAACTGCCTCCCCTTAAACACTAACTGCCTCCCCTTAAACACTAACTGCCTCCCCTTAAATGGACAAACATCGTACAGCGAACCCTAAAATGAATGGGGTAAATGGGGAGGCGTTCTGGGACCAGCCAAAACCCCAACACAAAAACCTAAAAACCCTATACTAATAATATCCTAAATTGGCTGCTATTAGACGGTTTTTATTCAGCTTAATAATATCCTAAATTGGCTGCTATTAGACGGTTTTTATTCAGCTTAATAATATCCTAAATTGGCTACTATTAGACGGTTTTTATTCAGCTTAATAATATCCTAAATTGGCTGCTATTAGACGGATTTTATTCAGCTTAATAATATCCTAAATTGGCTGCTATTAGACGGTTTTTATTCAGCTTAATAATATCCTAAATTGGCTGCTATTAGACGGTTTTTATTCAGCTTAATAATATCCTAAATTGGCTACTATTAGACGGTTTTTATTCAGCTTAATAATATCCTAAATTGGCTGCTATTAGACAGTTTTTATTCAGCTTAATAATATCCTAAATTGGCTGCTATTAGACGGTTTTTATTCAGCTTAATAATATCCTAAATTGGCTGCTATTAGACGGTTTTTATTCAGCTTAAAAACCCTATACTAATAATATCCTAAATTGGCTACTATTAGACGGTTTTTATTCAGCTTAATAATATCCTAAATTGGCTGCTATTAGACGGTTTTTATTCAGCTTAATAATATCCTAAATTGGCTGCTATTAGACGGTTTTTATTCAGCTTAATAATATCCTAAATTGGCTGCTATTAGACGGTTTTTATTCAGCTTAATAATATCCTAAATTGGCTGCTATTAGACGGTTTTTATTCAGCTTAATAATATCCTAAATTGGCTGCTATTAGACGGTTTTTATTCAGCTTAAAAACCCTATACTAATAATATCCTAAATTGGCTACTATTAGACGGTTTTTATTCAGCTTAATAATATCCTAAATTGGCTGCTATTAGACGGTTTTTATTCAGCTTAATAATATCCTAAATTGGCTACTATTAGACGGTTTTTATTCAGCTTAATAATATCCTAAATTGGCTGCTATTAGACGGTTTTTATTCAGCTTAATAATATCCTAAATTGGCTGCTATTAGACGGTTTTTATTCAGCTTAATAATATCCTAAATTGGCTACTATTAGACGGTTTTTATTCAGCTTAATAATATCCTAAATTGGCTGCAATTAGACGGTTTTTATTCAGCTTAATAATATCCTAAATTGGCTGCTATTAGACGGTTTTTATTCAGCTTAATAATATCCTAAATTGGCTGCTATTAGACGGTTTTTATTCAGCTTAAAAACCCTATACTAATAATATCCTAAATTGGCTACTATTAGACGGTTTTTATTCAGCTTAATAATATCCTAAATTGGCTGCTATTAGACGGTTTTTATTCAGCTTAATAATATCCTAAATTGGCTATTAGACGGTTTTTATTCAGCTTAATAATATCCTAAATTGGCTGCTATTAGACGGTTTTTATTCAGCTTAATAATATCCTAAATTGGCTGCTATTAGACGGTTTTTATTCAGCTTAATAATATCCTAAATTGGCTGCTATTAGACGGTTTTTGTTCAGCTTAATAATATCCTAAATTGGCTACTATTAGACGGTTTTTATTCAGCTTAATAATATCCTAAATTGGCTGCTATTAGACAGTTTTTATTCAGCTTAAT
The DNA here is from genome assembly GCA_032716605.1 of Paralithodes platypus. Lineage (NCBI taxonomy): Eukaryota > Metazoa > Arthropoda > Malacostraca > Decapoda > Lithodidae > Paralithodes > Paralithodes platypus. The sequence continues at coordinate 9,842,844 of CM064582.1, forward strand.
AATATCCTAAATTGGCTGCTATTAGACGGTTTTTATTCAGCTTAATAATATCCTAAATTGGCTGCTATTAGACGGTTTTTATTCAGCTTAATAATATCCTAAATTGGCTGCTATTAGACGGTTTTTATTCAGCTTAATAATATCCTAAATTGGCTTCTATTAGACGTTTTTTATTCAGCTTAATAATATCCTAAATTGGCTGCTATTAGACGGTTTTTATTCAGCTTAATAATATCCTAAATTGGCTACTATTAGACGGTTTTTATTCAGCTTAATAATATCCTAAATTGGCTGCTATTAGACAGTTTTTATTCAGCTTAATAATATCCTAAATTGGCTGCTATTAGACGGTTTTTATTCAGCTTAATAATATCCTAAATTGGCTGCTATTAGACGGTTTTTATTCAGCTTAATAATATCCTAAATTGGCTGCTATTAGACGGTTTTTATTCAGCTTAAAAAGGGCCACCAGCAATTAACAGGCTTGGAACTATCTCCCCTTAACGATTTTTGACTACCACAGATCCTTCTTAAACTGCACAACATCGTCTAAATTTAGCCATAATAAAACCACAAAGACGTCACCGGTACAGAAGGGGTTAATACAAAAAGTAAGAGTTCATTGATACTGTTTTATGTGTTGGGGCTTGTAATTAAGGAAAATTGAAGAATAATAACCATTTTTTTTTTTTTTATGTGAATAAGGGAGACAAAATGCATAACTGCCTGCAGCGAGTGCCTCCCCCAGATTTCAAAGAGTGACACTAGGGCTGAAATCAAGGGACGTTCGAGCTAAAATGCCTGGACTCACAGAGTTTGAAGCAATTTAAGTCATAGGAAGAGGGAAAGACTGATTCTGGGAGAGAGTTCCAGAGCTCAGCAGTTGAATAGAAGAAAGTCTGAGAATAACGTTTCACTCTTGGAAGTGGTTATAGAAACTTTGTCATAGTGGTGTGTCATGGTACTAAAATAATAAAGAACAGTACTAACCTAAGGCTGGTCCTATCCAGAGTGAGGCTTGGCATCCTCTACCCATCCTTAGCTGTTTCGTCTGTCTCTTTTACTGTCCTACTTTTCCTTCTGGGGGCAGGAGGCTAGGAATCCTCCTCCCCTTGTATAATTCACCTACTACACGAGACAGAGGACCTGGAGTGGCGTCGTTTACGCCGTGGCTCCACCTCCCGGATCTGCCGACCATGGATGGCTGCCGACCCTCCCAGCCGGGACAAGTTCACCGACCAATGGAGGACAGCCGCCTGCCGACCGTGGGGAGCAGTTTCCTGGGAGCCAAACAATCCCTTGCCCTCTCCTTGGGGGCACAAGACCTGGGAGCGGCTTCAGTGGCCATGGCGTTCCTTAGGGACTCAGGGCTGTTCGGCCAGGCAGCTTAGGGAACGACAACAACTACACGAGACAGAGAAAGGGGCGAGGGAATGCGAAAGTGGTCCCGGACCCTAAGAATTGAAACTTTAAATGTTGTTTTTGTTCAAGCTCCAGAGTCGGTCACCCCCAGCTATGGGGTATGTGCCTGGGTATACTGTAAACTGTATATACATATACATACATACATAACCTAAGAGTCAGTGCTCGTCGATACTCGGTCATACCCCCCGGTGCCGAGGGTGAGAGTGGCAGGTCTTGAAGCAACAGAGACGTGGCTTCCTCCAACAGTGATGCGTTCCATACACCACCACCCTCAACTCAACATAAGACTTTACGCCCCATTTCTTTGTCAATATTAAGACCTTTCGTGTCATCTAGGTGTCGATCTTATACTTTCCTTCCATTTAAGTATCAATTTTATCCTGGCGAGCGATAGCGAGCCAGCATTTTATGGAGAAATCCGGCTTCGCCGGAGATATTTTTCTATTGAAAAATGTACAAATTTAGCTTGCTGTCAAAAACATTACAAAAAATATGCTGGCTCGGAAAATATTGACACCTGGATGGGGGTAAACGTCTTAAAACAGTAGGGTGAATGGGGCCGAATGGATACAAACCAGAGCCCAACTAACCTAAGAGTCAGTGCTCGTCGATACTCGGTCATACCACCCGGTGCCGAGGGTGAGAGTGGCAGGTCTTGAAGCAACAGAGACGTGGCTTCCTCCAACAGCGACGCGTTCCATACACGACCCTCCATACCCTGCAAGGAACATGGTTATAAGATCCGTAGCCTTATGAGATCCGTTTTTTTTTTTTTTTCCCCAACTTACTTCCTCTCGGGCATAGGCTGAGAGCCTTAACATTCACCGCTTTACAATGAACAGTGAAACCCGTGAGGTCTTGTTCCAGTCTAGGGAGTGAGACATGTGAAGCACGTAGAGTACAACGAGCACCTGCCATCTTGCCTTCACATGAGGCACGGTGCTCACTCATGGCCCGAAACGACCCCATCTCTGAAGCCACCTCGTTCCCGTGCTTCACTGTCTCACCCCCTACACTCGGACTCTCACACGTACACACACACAACGCCACCTTAGCCTTATAAGATCCGTAGCCTTATAAGATCCGTAGCCTTATAAGATCCGTAGCCTTATAAGATCCGTAGCCTTATAAGATCCGTAGCCTTATAAGATCCGTAGCCTTATAAGATCCGTAGCCTTATAAGATCCGTAGCCTTATAAGATCCGTAGCCTTATAAGATCCGTAGCCTTATAAGATCCGTAGCCTTATAAGATCCGATTATGCAATTCTGTTCTGTTTTCTGGCTATTATTAGATGATTATATTTAGATTAGGAAGGGTACAGGTTTCCCTTGATTCATGATCCAAGCTTTCAATTGACCACTTTCGAGTTTTGGTCTATAAGGAAGTTGGAGCCGTAGACAACGATATTTAACAGAATTTACAGCTACAATACACACACACACACATACACACACAAATAATCTCTCTCTATTTTAAAGCTGCCAGTTCCTAATCATTTCATTCGTAGTACATTTATATATACAGAAAACCCAATTCAACATACCATTTATCCATCAGAAACTTACATTATTCTTGCATTTCTGTTTAATATCGATGTCTACAGCTCCAACTTCCTTATAGCCTGAAACTCGCAAGTGGTCAATTGCCTAGGATCTAACATTAACCCAAGAACGGCGAGCATCCTCTCGAGAGGTTTTACTGGTGGACAGCGAGCGTCCTCTGGCACTCAAAACAAAGCAATATGTGATTAGGTGAGATCATTCTCCTTCAGTACCTCCTATCACTCCTCCACATGTGTCCCCCTCCCCTTCTTTCCCCCCCCCCCTTCAATTATTGGGTATTTTCCCTATTATTCCTGATATTTATCGAGCATTTCCGGGCGAAGACGGCTGGGAGAGAGGGAGGAGGATGGGGGAGTCTTTCTCTGACCCTCTAGCCAGTCTCAGACATCCCCTAGCCGTCTCAGTAGCATACGAGACAGTGGAGAGTATGGATGTGTCTCTCTCGCCGGTCCGCCTCAGATTACGACCGCGCTGTTAAAATATACGTTTCTCACCAGCCAATTGACCACTTGCGAGTTTCAGGCTATAAGGAAGTTGGAGCCGTGAACATCGATATTAAACAGAAATGCAATAATAATGTGGGTTTCTGATGGATAAAAAGTATGATCAATTTGGTTGTATGTATTTATATATGTATTATGACTGTATTTTAGCTGATAATTCTGCTAAATATTGACGGCCACAGCTCCAACTTCCTTATAGCCTGACACTCGCCAGTGGTCAATTGCTGTTACCACTTCATATATTGCTCTTCAATGTTCCTATTAAAAGTAAAATAGGCGCATATATGGAGATGTAATGATGTTATATATGGTAAATATGACAATTTTCTTCAGAATTGAAGCCAATACCTTCGCCTGGCGGACACTTTGAACTGCCATAGCTTCGCGCTTCTCGAGTTAATGACAGCAAAAGTGGGAGATAATTATATATTTCACTGCATATAATGCATTAACTAACCTTCATAGTAGTTGTAGCCATGACGGTAGTAGGGGCCATACCCCCGAAGGCCAGACTAAGAGCCCGGACAGTAGCGGTGCCCGGCAGGAATGAAACTCGGGCCCCGGCGTTCACTATGGCTATGTCGTCGTCGCGGCGCCGGGCTTGTTTGTATCCGAAGAAGTACTCATCCTGATGGGGAGGGGGGGGGGGAGAAAATGGAACATTATTTAAGCCCTTCAGACTCATATGATGCAGAGGTTGCCAGATTAGCAATAAGAAATAGAGTTCTCTCACTCTTATAATTACCTCTCCAAAATTTGTGTTCTGCCCACAGCTAACTCAAAGACAACTGCAGAGGTTGAAGTAACTAAACTAAAGGTTTATAAATACCCCTGATGGTAACAAAGGCTTTAAAGTATCCCTAATAGGCTCAACACAGCTAACTCAAAGACAACTGCAGAGGTTGAAGTAACTAAACTAAAAGTTTATAAATACCCCTGATGGTAACAAAGGCTTTAAAGTATCCCCAGTAGGCTCAACACAGCTAACTCAAAGACAACTGCAGAGGTTGAAGTAACTAAACTAAAGGTTTATAAATACCCCTGATGGTAACAAAGGCTTTAAAGTATCCCTAATAGGCTCAACACAGCTAACTCAAAGACAACTGCAGAGGTTGAAGTAACTAAACTAAAGGTTTATAAATACCCCTGATGGTAACAAAGGCTTTAAAGTATCCCCAATAGGCTCAAGACAGCTAACTCAAAGACAACTGCAGAGGTTGAAGTAACTAAACTAAAGGTTTCTAAATACCCCTGATGGTAACAAAGGCTTTAAAGTATCCCCAATAGGCTCAACACAGCTAACTCAAAAACAACTGCAGAGGTTGAAGTAACTAAACTAAAGGTTTATAAATACCCCTGATGGTAACAAAGGCTTTAAAGTATCCCCAATAGGCTCAACACAGCTAACTCAAACACAACTGCAGAGGTTGAAGTAACTAAACTAAAGGTTTATAAATACCCCTGATGGTAACAAAGGCTTTAAAGTATCCCCAATAGGCTCAACACAGCTAACTCAAAGACAACTGCAGAGGTTGAAGTAACTAAACTAAAGGTTTATAAATACCCCTGATGGTAACAAAGGCTTTAAAGTATCCCCAATAGGCTCAACACAGCTAACTCAAAGACAACTGCAGAGGTTGAAGTAACTAAACTAAAGGTTTATAAATACCCCTGATGGTAACAAAGGCTTTAAAGTATCCCAATAGGCTCAACACAGCTAACTCAAAGACAACTGCAGAGGTTGAAGTAACTAAACTAAAGGTTTATAAATACCCCTGATGGTAACAAAGGCTTTAAAGTATCCCCAATAGGCTCAACACAGCTAACTCAAACACAACTGCAGAGGTTGAAGTAACTAAACTAAAGGTTTATAAATACCCCTGATGGTAACAAAGGCTTTAAAGTATCCCCAATAGGCTCAACACAGCTAACTCAAAGACAACTGCAGAGGTTGAAGTAACTAAACTAAAGGTTTATAAATACCCCTGATGGTAACAAAGGCTTTAAAGTATCCCCAATAGGCTCAACACAGCTAACTCAAAGACAACTGCAGAGGTTGAAGTAACTAAACTAAAGGTTTATAAATACCCCTGATGGTAACAAAGGCTTTAAAGTATCCCCAATAGGCTCAACACAGCTAACTCAAAGACAACTGCAGAGGTTGAAGTAACTAAACTAAAGGTTTATAAATACCCCTGATGGTAACAAAGGCTTTAAAGTATCCCCAATAGGCTCAACACAGCTAACTCAAAGACAACTGCAGAGGTTGAAGTAACTAAACTAAAGGTTTATAAATACCCCTGATGGTAACAAAGGCTTTAAAGTATCCCCAATAGGCTCAACACAGCTAACTCAAAGACAACTGCAGAGGTTGAAGTAACTAAACTAAAGGTTTATAAATACCCCTGATGGTAACAAAGGCTTTAAAGTATCCCCAATAGGCTCAACACAGCTAACTCAAAGACAACTGCAGAGGTTGAAGTAACTAAACTATAGGTTTATAAATACCCCTGATGGTAACAAAGGCTTTAAAGTATCCCCAATAGGCTCAACACAGCTAACTCAAAGACAACTGCAGAGGTTGAAGTACCAGTAACTAAACTAAAGGTTTATAAATACCCCTGATGGTAACAAAGGCTTTAAAGTATCCCCAATAGGCTCAACACAGCTAACTCAAAGACAACTGCAGAGGTTGAAGTAACTAAACTAAAGGTTTATAAATACCCCTGATGGTAACAAAGGCTTTAAAGTATCCCCAATAGGCTCAACACAGCTAACTCAAAGACAACTGCAGAGGTTGAAGTAACTAAACTATAGGTTTATAAATATCCCTGATGGTAACAAAGGCTTTAAAGTATCCCCAATAGGCTCAACACAGCTAACTCAAAGACAACTGCAGAGGTTGAAGTAACTAAACTAAAGGTTTCTAAATACCCCTGATGGTAACAAAGGCTTTAAAGTATCCCCAATAGGCTCAACACAGCTAACTCAAAGACAACTGCAGAGGTTGAAGTAACTAAACTAAAGGTTTCTAAATACCCCTGATGGTAACAAAGGCTTTAAAGTATCCCCAATAGGCTCAACACAGCTAACTCAAAGACAACTGCAGAGGTTGAAGTAACTAAACTAAAGGTTTATAAATACCCCTGATGGTAACAAAGGCTTTAAAGTATCCCCAATAGGCTCAACACAGCTAACTCAAAGACAACTGCAGAGGTTGAAGTAACTAAACTATAGGTTTATAAATACCCCTGATGGTAACAAAGGCTTTAAAGTATCCCCAATAGGCTCAACACAGCTAACTCAAAGACAACTGCAGAGGTTGAAGTAACTAAACTAAAGGTTTATAAATACCCCTGATGGTAACAAAGGCTTTAAAGTATCCCCAATAGGCTCAACACAGCTAACTCAAAGACAACTGCAGAGGTTGAAGTAACTAAACTAAAGGTTTATAAATACCCCTGATGGTAACAAAGGCTTTAAAGTATCCCCAATAGGCTCAACACAGCTAACTCAAAGACAACTGCAGAGGTTGAAGTAACTAAACTATAGGTTTATAAATACCCCTGATGGTAACAAAGGCTTTAAAGTATCCCCAATAGGCTCAACACAGCTAACTCAAAGACAACTGCAGAGGTTGAAGTAACTAAACTAAAGGTTTATAAATACCCCTGATGGTAACAAAGGCTTTAAAGTATCCCCAATAGGCTCAACACAGCTAACTCAAAGACAACTGCAGAGGTTGAAGTAACTAAACTAAAGGTTTATAAATACCCCTGATGGTAACAAAGGCTTTAAAGTATCCCCAATAGGCTCAACACAGCTAACTCAAAGACATCTGCAGAGGTTGAAGTAACTAAACTATAGGTTTATAAATACCCCTGATGGTAACAAAGGCTTTAAAGTATCCCCAATAGGCTCAACACAGCTAACTCAAAGACAACTGCAGAGGTTGAAGTAACTAAACTAAAGGTTTCTAAATACCCCTGATGGTAACAAAGGCTTTAAAGTATCCCCAATAGGCTCAACACAGCTAACTCAAAGACAACTGCAGAGGTTGAAGTAACTAAACTAAAGGTTTATAAATACCCCTGATGGTAACAAAGGCTTTAAAGTATCCCCAATAGGCTCAACACAGCTAACTCAAAGACAACTGCAGAGGTTGAAGTAACTAAACTATAGGTTTATAAATACCCCTGATGGTAACAAAGGCTTTAAAGTATCCCCAATAGGCTCAACACAGCTAACTCAAAGACAACTGCAGAGGTTGAAGTAACTAAACTAAAGGTTTATAAATACCCCTGATGGTAACAAAGGCTTTAAAGTATCCCCAATAGGCTCAACACAGCTAACTCAAAGACAACTGCAGAGGTTGAAGTAACTAAACTAAAGGTTTATAAATACCCCTGATGGTAACAAAGGCTTTAAAGTATCCCCAATAGGCTCAACACAGCTAACTCAAAGACAACTGCAGAGGTTGAAGTAACTAAACTATAGGTTTATAAATACCCCTGATGGTAACAAAGGCTTTAAAGTATCCCCAATAGGCTCAACACAGCTAACTCAAAGACAACTGCAGAGGTTGAAGTAACTAAACTAAAGGTTTCTAAATACCCCTGATGGTAACAAAGGCTTTAAAGTATCCCCAATAGGCTCAACACAGCTAACTCAAAGACAACTGCAGAGGTTGAAGTAACTAAACTAAAGGTTTATAAATACCCCTGATGGTAACAAAGGCTTTAAAGTATCCCCAATAGGCTCAACACAGCTAACTCAAAGACAACTGCAGAGGTTGAAGTAACTAAACTATAGGTTTATAAATACCCCTGATGGTAACAAAGGCTTTAAAGTATCCCCAATAGGCTCAACACAGCTAACTCAAAGACAACTGCAGAGGTTGAAGTAACTAAACTAAAGGTTTCTAAATACCCCTGATGGTAACAAAGGCTTTAAAGTATCCCCAATAGGCTCAACACAGCTAACTCAAAGACAACTGCAGAGGTTGAAGTAACTAAACTAAAGGTTTATAAATACCCCTGATGGTAACAAAGGCTTTAAAGTATCCCCAATAGGCTCAACACAGCTAACTCAAAGACAACTGCAGAGGTTGAAGTAACTAAACTAAAGGTTTATAAATACCCCTGATGGTAACAAAGGCTTTAAAGTATCCCCAATAGGCTCAACACAGCTAACTCAAAGACAACTGCAGAGGTTGAAGTAACTAAACTAAAGGTTTATAAATACCCCTGACGGTAACAAAGGCTTTAAAGTATCCCTAATCGGCTCAAAATCGCGTCATATGTCGGAGAGGGTTAATGAAAGCAAGCATGTGATCCACCGGGATTCGAACCTGGATAACCTATGTTCACTAACTTTACAGTTATTGGTGAACATTTCTGGCCTAATGATAGCGGTGATGATTTAACCCCTTCAGTACCGGTGACGTCCTTTTCATTATATTCTGGCAATTATCGTACAATTTTATTCAGCATAGGAAAGACGTCTGCCCATTAGAAAGGCTGCAGACTGTCTCAATTAATCCTTTTAGCTACCATATATCCTTCCTAAGCTGCATAAAATTGTCTAAATATACTGTATAATATATAACTGTCTTGATGGTGTAATAGTTAGAGTGTTTAAGATCTGTGTGTGGTAACCCAGGTTCAAATCCCGGGAGGATCACATGCTTTCATTATTTTATTGGGAGGTGTTTGGTGTTTGGAGTGAAATTAATTAGATTGTTACACGTCGCCGGAAAACAATACCTGGTTGGTGAGGGGTATATGGACGTTAACAAGGACCTCTTCCGGCTTGACTATGTTCCTCCGGTACCCGGTGAAGAAGTTGGAGTCCATCGTCACGCGCCGCTCACCCCCGTCTGGTTAAACGAGATGGTAGATATTAGGTTAGGCTCATATTTCTTGTTCATAGGTTAAGCTCTTACAGGTTTTATAGTTACTGTACCTACATACATTCATACAAGTTTAAAGACTGTTTTGTCCACAGAGAATGTGGTTACAGTCTCACGTTCTAAATGGCAGTTTTCCAGGCGGCCCTGTCAAGGGCTGCCTCTGTTGTCAAGTTCTTTATTTTGAGATCGGACCGGAGTACCTGGTCCCACGTCATTCTAGGTCTACCCCTACTCGCAGCTCCCCCCACGTTTACAGTCCGGCGTTTCTTCACCCAGTTCTGATCATCCATTCTCTCCACGTGTCCAAATCAACTAAGTCGGCTCATGCGCATCACTTCACTGACATGCCTTCTTAATTCCTTGCTCGATACCCCATCCCTGAGGTTAACCCCACATATCCATCTCACCATTCTCTTCTCATTTCGTTCCATTCTATTGATATCCTCCGCTTTAACTGGCCACGTCTCCGAGGCATAGGTCATCGCACTCCAAATACACGAGGTATATACCTTCACTTTAAGGTGAAGTGGGAGCCCTCTCATGGTCAGGAGTGGCAACAGCTCTCTAAACTTCCCGCAGCCACTTCTGACTCTAACAATGGAGCCAGCTTCAACTCCACCTCCAGTGGAAATCGTATCGCCCAAATAGCAAAATTTATTCACACATTCCAGCGTTACACTGTCGAAATCAACACTGACAGGCGGATCATTTAACACAAGATCTCCCTTGCACACTGCACATTCAAAGTCTATGATTCTTGTCAAAGGTCCTCTAGCTCCACTACATCTCTTGTGTACCCAGTCACTACAGACACAACATTGAATTGAGTTACATCCCACCCCCTTCCCACATACTGCGCATGGATAGTCGCCGCTTCTTTCTTTAAAGCTTGATATAGGTCTAGGGAGAAAACTAGAAACCCCCTTTAACTACACTCTCTCTTGGGTGAGGGCTGGTCCTATCCAGAGTGAGGTTTGGCATCCTCTACCCAACCTTAGACGTTTCTGTCTGTCTCATTTACT
>CM064582.1:9855768-9868888 GCA_032716605.1 Paralithodes platypus
CTGCTTGGCTGTGTCTGTGTCGTGTCGCCTGTCTGGCTGTTGGCTGTGTCTGTGTGCTGTGTGTCTGTGTCGCCTGCTGGCTGCTTGGCTGTGTGTGTCGCCTGTCGGCTGCTTGGCTGTTTGTGTCGTGTCGCCTGTCTGGCTGCTTGGCTGTGTCTGTGTCGTGTCGCTGTCTGGATGCTTGGCTGTCTGTGTGTCGTGTCGCCTGTCTGGCTGTGATGTGTCGTGTCGCCTGTCTGGCTGCTTGGCTGTGTCTGTGTCGTGTCGCCTGTCTGGCTGCTTGGCTGTGTCTGTGTCGTGTCGCTGTGGCTGCTTGTGTGTGTCGCCTGTCTGGCTGCTGGTGTGTATGTGTCGTGTCGCCTGTCTGGCTGCTTGGCTGTGTCTGTGTCGTGTCGCCTGTCTGGCTGCTTGGCTGTGTCTGTGTCGTGTCGCCTGTCTGGCTGCTTGGCTGTGTCTGTGTCGTGTCGCCTGTCTGGCTGCTTGGCTGTGTCTGTGTCGTGTCGCCTGTCTGGCTGCTTGGCTTGTGTCGTCGTGTCGCTGTCTGGCTGCTTGGTGTGTCTGTGTCGTGGAGCTGGCTGCTTGGCTGTGTCTGTGTCGTGTCGCCTGTCTGGCTGCTGGCTGTGTCTGTGTAGTGTCGCCTGTCTGGCTGCTTGGCTGTGTCTGTGTCGTGTCGCCTGTCTGGCTGCTTGGCTGTGTCTGTGTCGTGTCGCTGTCTGGCTGCTTGGCTGTGTCTGTGTCGTGTCGCCTGTCTGGCTGCTTGGCTGTTGTGTCGTGTCGCCTGTCTGGCTGCTTGGCTGTGTTGTGTCGTGTCGCCTGTCTGGCTGCTTGGCTGTGTCTGTGTCGTGTCGCCTGTCTGGCTGCTTGGCTGTGTCTGTGTCGTGTCGCCTGTCTGGCTGCTTGGCTGTGTCGTGTCGCCTGTCTGGCTGCTGGCTGTGTCTGTGTCGTGTCGCCTGTCTGGCTGCTGGCTGTGTCGTGTCGCCTGTCTGGCTGCTTGGCTGTGTCTGTGTCGTGTCGCCTGTCTGGCTGCTTGGCTGTGTCTGTGTCGTGTCGCCTGTCTGGCTGCTTGGCTGTGTCGTGGTCGCCTGTCTGGCTGCTTGGCTGTGTCTGTGTCGTGTCGCCTGTCTGGCTGCTTGGCTGTGTCGTGTCGCCTGTCTGGCTGCTTGGCTGTGTCTGTGTCGTGTCGCCTGTCTGGCTGCTTGGCTGTGTCCGTGTCGTGTCGCCTGTCTTGGCTGCTTGGCTGTGTCTGTGTCGTGTCGCCTGTCGGCTGCTTGGCTGTGTCTGTGTCGTGTCGCCTGTCTGGCTGCTTGGCTGTGCGTGTCGTGTCGCCTGTCTGGCTGCTTGGCTGTGTCTGTGTCGTGTCGCCTGTCTGGCTGCTTGGCTGTGTCTGTGTCGCCTGTCTGGCTGCTTGGCTGTGTCTGTGTGTCGTGGCGCCTGTCTGGCTGCTTGGCTGTGTCTGTGTCGTGTCGCCTGTCTGGCTGCTGGCTGTGTCCGTGTCGTGTCGCCTGTCTGGCTGCTTGGCTGTGTCTGTGTCGTGTCGCCTGTCTGGCTGCTTGGCTGTGTCTGTGTCGTGTCGCCTGTCTGGCTGCTTGGCTGTCTGGGTCGTGTCGCCTGTCTGGCTGCTTGGCTGTGCTGTCGTGTCGCCTGTCGGCTGCTTGGCTGTGTCTGTGTCGTGTCGCCTGTCTGGCTGCTGGCTGTGTCTGTGTCGTGTCGCTGTCTGGCTGCTTGTGTGTCTGTGTCGTGTCGCTGTCTGGGGTGCTTGGCTGTGGCGTCGGGCTGTGTCCGTGTCGTGTCGCCTGTCTGGCTGCTTGGCTGTGTCGTGTCGCTGTCTGGCTGCTTGGATGTGTCGGGTGTGTCGTGTCTGGCTGCTTGGCTGTGTCTGTGTTCGCCTGTCTGGCTGCTTGGCTGTCTTGTGTCGTGTCGCCTGTCTGGCTGCTTGGCTGTGTCTGGTCGTGTTCGCCTGTCTGGCTGCTTGGCCTGTGTCGTGTCGATGTCTGGCTGCTTGGCTGTGTCTGTTGTCGTGTCGCCTGTTCTGGCTGCTTGGCTGTGTCGTGTTCCCTGTATGGCTGTCTGTGTCGTGTCGCCTGTCTGGCTGCTTGGCTGTGCTGTGTCGTGTCGCCTGTCTGGCTGCTTGGCTGTGTCTGGTGTCGTGGCCTGTCTGGCTGCTTGGCTGTGTCCGTGTCGTGTCGCTGTCGGTGCGTGGATGTGTCTGTGTCGTGTCGCCTGTCTGGCTGCTTGGCTGTGTCTGTGTCGTGTCGCTGTCTGGCTGCTTGGCTGTGTCTGTGTCGTGTCGCCTCTGGCTGCTTGGGCTGTGTCCGTGTCGTGTCGCCTGTCTGGCTGCTTGGCTGTCCTGTGTCGTGTCGCCTGTCTGGCTGCTGGCTGTGTCGTGTCGGTCGCATGTCTGGCTGCTTGGCTGTGTCGTGTCGCCTGTCTGGCTGCTTGGCTGTGTCTGTGTAGGTCGCCTGTCTGGCTGCTTGGCTGTGTCGTGTCGCCTGTCTGGCTGCTTGGCGTGTCTGGTCGTGTCGCCTGTCTGGCTGCTTGGCTGTGTCTGTGTCGTGTCGCCTGTCTGGCTGCTTGGCTGTGTCTGTGTCGGTGTCGCCTGTCTGGCTGCTTGCCTGTGTCCGTGTCGTGTGGCTGCTTGTGTTTTTGTCGTGTCGTATGGCTGCTTGGATGTGTCGTGTGGTGTCTGGCTGCTTGGCTGTGTCCGTTGTCGTGTCGCCTGTCTGGCTGCTTGGCTGTGTCTGTGTCGTGTCGCCTGTCTGGGGCTGCGTGTCTGTGTCGTGTCGCCTGTCTGGCTGCTTGGCTGTGTCCGTGTCGTGTCGCCTGTCTCTGGCTGCTTGGCTGTGTCTGTCGTGTCGCTGTCTGGCTGCTTGTGTGTAGTGTCGCGTCTGGCTGCTGGTGTGCGTGTCTTGTCGCCTGTCTGGCTGCTTGGTGTGTCTGTGTCGTGTCGCCTGTATGGCTGCTTGGCTGTGTCGTGTCGCCTGTTCGGGCGGCTTGGCTGTGTCTGTGTCGTGTCGCCTGTCTGGCTGCTTGGCTGTGTCTGTGTCGTGTCGCCTGTCTGGCTGCTTGGGTGGTTCTGTGTCGTGTCGCCTGTATGGCTGCTTGGCTGTGTCTTGTCGTGTCCTGTATGGCTGCTTGGCTGTGTCGTGTCGTGTCTGTCTGGCTGCTGGCTGTGTCTGTGTCGTGTCGCCTGTCTGGCTGCTTGGCTGTGTCTGTCGTGTCGCCTGTCTGGCTGCTTGGCTGTGTCTGTGTCGTGTCGCCTGTCTGGCTGCTTGGCTGTGTCTGTCGTGTTGCATGTCTGGCTGCTTGGCTGGGTCTGTGTCGTGTCGCCTGTCTGGCTGCTTGGCTGTGTGTGTCGTGTCGCCTGTCTGGCTGCTTGGCTGTGTCTGTGTCGTGTCGCGGTCTGGTGCTGGATGTTGTCGTTCGCTGTCATGTGCTGGCTGTGTCCGTGTCGGCTGTCTGGCTGCTTGGCTGTGTCGTGTCGCCTGTCTGGCTGCTTGGCTGTGCCTGTGTCGTGGCCTGTCTGGCTGCTTGGCTGTGTCTGTGTCGTGTCGCCTGTCTGGCTGCTTGGCTGTGTCTGTGTCCGTGTCGCCTGTCTGGCTGCTTGGCTGTGTACGTGGTCGTGTCGCCTGTCTGGCTGCTTGGTGTGTGTGTCGTGTCGCCTGTCTGGCTGCTTGGCTGTGTCTGTGTCGTGTCGCCTGTCTGGCTGCTTGGCTGTGTCGTGTCGTGTCGGGCTGCTTGGCTGTGCTTGTCGTGTAGCCTGTCTGGCTGCTTGGCTTGCTGTTCGTGTCGCCTGTCTGGCTGCTTGGATGGTCTGTGTCGTGTCTGTCTGGCTGCTTGGCTGTGTCGTGTCGTGTCGCCTGTCTGGCTGCTGGCTGTGTCTGTGTCGTGTCGCCTGTCTGGCTGCTGGCTGGGTCTGTGTCGTGTCGCCTGTCTGGCTGCTTGGCTGTGTCTGTCGTGTCGCCTGTCTGGCTGCTTGGCTGTGTCTGTGTCGTGTCGCCTGTCTGGCTGCTTGGCTGTGTCTGTGTCGTGTCGCCTGTCTGGCTGCTTGGCTGTGTCTGTGTCGTGTCGCCTGTCTGGCTGCTTGGCTGTGTCGTGTCGCCTGTCTGGCTGCTTGGCTGTGTCTGTGTCGTGTCGCCTGTCTGGCTGCTTGGCTGTGTCGTGTCGTGTCGCCTGTCTGGCTGCTTGGCTGTGTCTGTTGTCGTGTCGCCTGTCTGGCTGCTTGGCTTGTGTCTGTGTCGTGTCGCCTGTCTGGCTGCTTGGCTGTGTCTGTGTCGTGTCGCCTGTCTGGCTGCTTGGCTGTGTCCGTGTCGTGTCGCCTGTCTGGCTGCTTGGATGTGTCTGTTGTCGTGTCGCTGTCTGGCTGCTTGGCTGTCCGTGTCGTGTCGCCTGTCTGGCTGCTTGGCTGTGTCGTGTCGTGTCGACTGTCTGGCTGCTTGGCTGTGTCTGTGTCGTGTCGCCTGTCTGGATGCTTGGATGTGCCTGTGTGTCGTGTCGCCGGTCTGGCTGCTTGGCTGTGTCGGTGTCGTGTCGCCTGTCTGGCTGCTTGGCTGTGTCTGTGTCGCCTGTCTGGCTGCTTGGCTGTGTCCGTGTCGTGTCGCCTGTCTGGCTGCTTGGCTGTGTCGGTGTCGTGTCGCCTGTCTGGCTGCTTGGCTGTGTCTGTGTCGTGTCGCCTGTCTGGCTGCTTGGCTGTGTCTGTGTCGTGTCGCCTGTCTGGCTGCTTGGCTGTGTCTGGTGTCGTGTCGCCTGTCTGGCTGCTTGGCTGTGTCTGTGTCGTGTCGCCTGTCTGGCTGCTTGGCTGTGTCTGTGTCGTGTCGCCTGTCTGGCTGCTTGGCTGTGTCTGTGTCGTGTCGCTGTCTGGCTTGGCTGTGCTGTGTCGTGTCGCCTGTCTGGCTGCTTGGCTGTGTCTGTGTCGTGTCGCCTGTCTGGCTGCTTGGCTGTGTATGTGTCGTGTCGCCTGTATGGCTGCTGGCTTGGCTGGTTGGTGGCTGATTCTGTGCTGTGTCGTGTCGCCTGTCTGGCTGCTTGGCTGTGTGTGTCGTGTCGCCTGTCTGGCTGCTTGGCTGTGTCTGTGTCGTGTCGCCTGTCTGGCTGCTTGGCTGTGTCGTGTCGTGTCCTGTCTGGCTGCTTGGCTGTCTGTGTCGTGTCGCCTGTCTGGCTGCTTGGCTGTGTCGTGTCGTGTCGCCTGTCTGGCTGCTTGGCTGTGTCTGTGTCGTGTCGCCGGTCTGGCTGCTTGGCTGTCTGTGTCGTGTCGCCTGTCTGGCTGGTGGCTGTGTCGTCGTGTCGCCTGTCTGGCTGCTTGGCTGTGTCTGTGTCGTGTCGCTGTCTGGCTTGCTTGGCTGTGTCTGTGTCGTGTCGCCTGTCTGGCTGCTTGGCTGTGTCGTGTCGTGTCGCCTGTCTGGCTGCTTGGCTGTGTCTGTGTCGTGTCGCTGTATGGCTGCTTGGCTGTGTCTGTGTCGTGTCGCCTGTCTGGCTGCTGGCTGTGTCTGTGTCGTGTCGCCTGTCTGGCTGCTTGGCTGTGTCTGTGTCGTGTCGCCTGTCTGGCTGCTTGGCTGTGTCTGTGTCGTGTCGCTGTATGGCGCTTGGCTGTGTATGTGTCGTGTCGCCTGTCTGGCTGCTTGCTGTGTCTGTGTCGTGTCGCCTGTCTGGCTGCTTGGCTGTGTCTGTGTCGTGTCGCCTGTCTGGCTGCTTGGCTGTGTCTGTGTCGTGTCGCCTGTCTGGCTGCTTGGCTGTGTCGTGTCGTCGCCTGTCTGGCTGCTTGGCTGTGTCTGTGTCGGTCGCCTGTCTGGCTGCTTGGCTGGGTCTGTGTCGTTTCGCCTGTCTGGCTGCTTGGATGTGTCTGTGTCGTGTCGCCTGTCTGGCTGCTGCTGTGGCTGTGTGTCGTGTCGCCTGTCTGGATGCTTGGCTGTGTCTGTGTCGTGTCGCCTGTCTGGCTGCTTGGCTGTGTCTGTGTCGTGTCGCCTGTCTGGCTGCTTGGCTGTGTCTGTGTCGTGTCGCCTGTTCTGGCTGCTTGGCTGTGTCTGGTCGTGTCGCCTGTCTGGCTGCTTGGCTGTGTCCGTGTCGTGTCGCCTGTCTGGCTGCTTGGTGTGTCTGTGTCGTGTCGCCTGTCTGGCTGCTTGGCTGTGTCTGTGTCGTGTCGCCTGTCTGGCTGCTTGGCTGTGTCGTGTCGCCTGTCTGGATGCTTGGCTGTGTCTGTCGTGTCGCCTGTCTGGCTGCTTGGCTGTGTGTCGTGTCGCCTGTATGGCTGCTTGGCTGTGTCTGTGTCGTGTCGCCTGTCTGGCTGCTTGGCTGTGTCGTGTCGCCTGTCTGGCTGCTTGGCTGTGTCTGTGTCGTGTCGCCTGTCTGGTGCTTGGCTGTGTCTGTGTCGTGTCGCCTGTCTGGCTGCTTGGCTGTGTCGTGTCGTGTCGCCTGTCTGGCTGCTTGGCTGTGTCTGTGTCGTGTCGCCTGTCTGGCTGCTTGGCTGTCGTCGTGTCGCCTGTCTGGCTGCTTGGCTGTGTCTGGTGTCGTGTCCTGTCTGGCTGCTGGCTGTGTCTGTGTCGTGTCGCCTGTCTGGCATTGGCTGTGTCTGTGTCGTGTCGCCTGTCTGGCTGCTGGCTGTTAGTCGTGTCGCCTGTCGGCTGCTTGGCTGTGTCTGTGTCGTGTCGCCTGTCTGGCTGCTTGGCTGTGTCGTGTCTGGCTGCTGTCTGTGTCTGGTCGCCTGTCTGGCTGCTTGGCGTGTGTGTCGGTCGCCTGTCTGGCTGCTTGGCTGTGTCTGTGTCGTGCCGCCTGTCTGTGCTTGCTGTGTCTGTGTCGTGTCGCCTGTCTGGTGCTTGGCTGTGTAGTGTCGTGTCGCCTGTCTGGCTGCTTGGCTGTGTCTGGTCGTGTCGCCTGTCTGGCTGCTTGGATGTTGTCTGTGTCGTGTCGCCTGTCTGGCTGCTTGTCTGTGTAGTGTCGTGTGCTTGGCTGTTGTCTGTGTCGTGTCGCCTGTCTGGCTGCTTGGCTGTTTCTGTGTCGTGTCGCCTGTCGGCTGATTGGCTGTGTCGTGTCGCCTGTCTGGCTTGGCTGTGTCTGTGTCGTGTCGCCTGTCTGGCTGCTTGGCTGTGGTCGTGTAGTGTCGCCTGTCTGGCTGCTTGGCTGTGTCTGTGTCGTGTCGCCTGTCTGGCTGCTTGGCTGTGTGTGTGTCGTGTCGCCTGTCTGGCTGCTTGGCTGTGTCTGGTCGTGTCGCCTGTCTGGCTGCTTGGCTGTGCGTGTTGTCGTGTCCCTGCTGGCTGCTTGGCTGTGCTGTGTCGTGTCGCCTGTCTGGCTGCTTGGCTGTGTCTGTGTCGTGTCGCCTGTCTGGCTGCTTGTCTGTGTGTGTCGCCTGTCTGGCTGCGTGGCTGTGTCCGTGTCGCGCCCTGTCTGGCTGCTGGCTGTGTCGTGTTCGCCTGTCTGGCTGCTTGGCTGTGTCTGTGTCGTGTCGCCTGTCTGGCTGCTTGGCTGTGTCTGTGTCCGGTCGCCTGTCTGGCTGCTTGGTGTGTCTGTGTCGTGTCGCCTGTCTGGCTGCTTGGCTGTGTCTGTGTAGTGTCGCCTGTCTGGCTGCTTGGCTGTGTCTGTGTCGTGTCGCCTGTCGGCTGCTGGCTGTGTGTGTCGCCTGTCTGGCTGCTTGGCTGTGTCTGTGTCGTGTCGCTGTCTGGCTGCTTGGCTGTGTCTGTGTCGTGTCGCCTGTCCTGGCTGCTTGGCTGTGTCGTGTCGCCTGTCTGGCTGCTTGGCTGTGTCTGTGTCGTGTCGCTGTCTGGCTGCTTGGTGTGTCTGTGTCGTGTCGCCCTGGCTGCTTGGCTGTGTCGGTGTCGTGTCGATGTCTGGCTGCTTGGCTGGTGTCTGTTCGTGTCGCCTGTCTGGCTGCTTGGCTGTGTTGTGTCGGGTCGCTGTCTGGCTGCTTGGCTGTGTCTGTGTCGTGTCGCCTGTCTGGCTGCTTGGCTGTGTCTGTGTCGTTGTCGCCTGTCTGGCTGCTGGTCTGGTGTCGTGTCGCCTGTCTGGCGTGGCTGTGTCGTGTCGTGTCGCCTGTCTGGCTGCTTGGCTGTTCGGTCGTGTCGCCTGTCTGGCTGCTTGGCTGTGTCTGTGTCGTGTCGCCTGTCTGGCTGCTTTGGCGTGTGTGTCTGTGTCGTGTCGCCTGTCTGGCTGCTTGGCTGTGTCTGTGTCGTGTCGCCTGTCTGGCTGCTTGGCTGTGTCTGTGTCGTGTCGCCTGTCTGTGCTTGGTGGTGCTGATTGCTGCTGTGTCGTGTCGTGTCGCCTGTGGCTGATGGCTGTGTCGTGTCGTGTCGCTGTCTGGCTGCTTGGCTGTCTGTGTCGTGTCGCTGGTTGGCTGCTTGGCTGTGTCTGTGTCGTGTCGCCTGTCTGGCTGCTTGGCTGTGTCTGTGTCGTGTCGCCGGTCTGGCTGCTTGGCTGTGTCTGTGTCGTGTCGCCTGTCTGCTGCTGGGCTGTGTCTGTGTCGTGTCGCCTGTCTGGCTGCTTGGCTGTGCTGTGTCGTGTCGCCTGTCTGGCTGCTTGGCTGTGTCTGTGTCGGTCGCCTGTCTGGCTGCTTGGCTGTGTTGGTCGTGTCGCCTGTCTGGTGCTTGGCTGGTCTGGTCGTGTCGCATGTCTGGCTGCTTGGCTGTGTCGTGTGGCTGTCTGGCTGCTTGGCTGTGTCTGTGTCGTGTCGCTGTCTGGCTGCTTGCGTGTGTCGTGTCGTGTCTGTAGGCTGCTTGGCTGTTTCTGTGTCGTGTCGCCTGTTGGCTGCTTGGCTTGTGTGTGTCGCCTGTCTGGCTGCTTGGCTGTGTCCGTGTCGTGTAGCCTGTCTGGCTGCTTGGCTGTGTCTGTGTCGCTGTCGTTGGCTGTGTCTGTGTCGTGTCGCCTGTCTGGCTGCTGGCTGTGTCTGTGTCGGTGTCGCTGTCTGGCTGCTTGGCTGTGTCTGTGTCGTGTCGCCTGTGTGCTTGGCTGTGTCGTGTCGCCTGTCTGGCTGCTTGGCTGTGTCTGTGTAGTGTCGCTGTCTGGCTGCTTGGCTGTGTCCGTGTCGTGTCGCCTGTCTGGCTGCTTGGCTGTGTCCGTGTCGTGTCGCCTGTCTGGCTGCTTTGGCTGTGTCGTGTCGCCTGTCTGGCTGCTTGGCTGTGGTCGTGTCGCCCGTCTGGCTGCTTGGCTGATGTGTCGTGTCGCCTGTCTGCCTGCTTGGCTGTGTCCGTGTCGTGTCGCCTGTCGGCTGCTTGGCTGTGTCTGTGTCGTGTATCGCCTGTCTGGCTGCTTGGCTGTGTTGTGTCGTGTCGCCTGTCTGGGCTGCTTGGCTGTGTCGTGTCGTGTCGCTGTCTGGCTGCTTGGCTGTGTCCGTGTCGTGTCGCCTGTCTGGCTGATTGGCTGTGTCTGTGTCGTGTGCGCCTGTCTGGCTGCTTGGCTGTGTGTCGTGTCGCCTGTCTGGCTGCTTGGCTGTGTCTGTGTCGTGTCGCCTGTCTGGCTGCTTGGCTGTGTCTGTGTCGTGTCGCATGTCTGGTGATTGGCTGTGTCTGTGTCGTGTCGCCTGTCTGGCTGCTGGCTGTGTCTGGTCGTCGTGTGGCTCTCGTGGCTGTCTGGTCGGCTTGCTGTGTCTGTGTCGTGTCGCCTGTCTGGCTGCTTGGCTGTGTCTGTGTTCGTGTCGCCTGTCTGGCTGCTTGGCTGTGTCTGTGTCGTGTCGCCTGTCTGGCTGCTTGGCTGTGTCTGTGTCGTGTCGCCTGTCTGGCTGCTTGGCTGTGTCTGTGTCGTGTCGCCTGTCTGGCTGCTTGGCTGTGCCTGTGTCGTGTCGCTGTCTGGCTGCTTGGCTGTGTGTCGTGTCGCTGTCTGGCTGCTTGGCTGTGTCTGTGTCGTGTCGCCTGTCTGGCTGCTTGGCTGTGCTGTGTCGTGTCGCTGTCTGGCTGCTTGGCTGTGTCTGTGTCGTGTCGCTGTCTGGATGCTTGGCTGTGTCTGTGTCGTGTCGCCTGTCTGGCTGCTTGGCTGTGTCTGTGTCGTGTCGCCTGTCTGGCTGCTTTGGCTGTGTCTGTGTCGTGTCGCCTGTCTGGCTGCTTGGCTGTGTCTGTGTCGTGTCGGCCTGTCCTGTCTGGCTGCTTGGCTGTGTCTGTGTCGTGTCGCCTGTCTGGCTGCTTGGATGTGTCTGTCGTGTCGCCTGTCTGGCTGCTTGGATGTGTCTGTGTCGTGTCGCCTGTCTGGCTGCTTGGCTGTGTCGTGTCGCCTGTCTGGTGCTGGCTGTGTCGTGTCTGTCTGGCTGCTTGGTGTGTAGGTCGCCTGTCTGGCTGCTTGGCTGTGTCGTGTCGTGTCGCCTGTGGCTGCTTGGCTGTGTCTGTGTCGTGTCGCCTGTCTGGCTGCTTGGCTGTGCTGTGTCGTGTGCCTGTCTGGCTGCTTGGCTGTGTCTGTGTCGTGTCGCCTGTCTGGCTGTTGGCTGTCTGTGTCGTGTCGCCTGTCTGGCTGCTTGGCTGTGTTGTGTCGTGTCGCCCTGTCCGGCTGCTTGGCTGTGTCGTGTCGCCTGTCTGGCTGCTTGGCTGTGTCTGTGTCGTGCCTGTCTGGCTGCTTGGCTGTGTGTGCGTGTCGCCTGTCTGGCTGCTTGGCTGTGTCTGTGTCGTGTCGCCTGTCTGGCTGCTTGGCTGTGTCCGTGTCGTGTCGCCTGTCTGGCTGCTTGGCTGTGTCTGTGTCGTGTCGCCTGTCTGGCTGCTTGGCTGTGTCTGTGTCTGTCGCTGTCTGGCTGCTTGGCTGTGTCTGTGTCGTGTCGCATGTCTGGCTGCTTGGTGTGGCTGTGTCGTGGTCGCCTGTCTGGCTGCTTGGCT
This sequence comes from Paralithodes platypus, assembly GCA_032716605.1. Taxonomy (NCBI): domain Eukaryota; kingdom Metazoa; phylum Arthropoda; class Malacostraca; order Decapoda; family Lithodidae; genus Paralithodes; species Paralithodes platypus. The sequence continues at coordinate 9,866,541 of CM064582.1, forward strand.
GTGTCTGTGTCGTGTCGCCTGTCTGGCTGCTTGGCTGTGTCTGTGTCGTGTCGCCTGTCTGGTGCTTGGCTGTGTCTGTGTCGTGTCGCCTGTCTGGCTGCTTGGCTGTGCTGTGTCGTGTCGCCTGTCTGGCTGCTTGGCTGTGTCTGTGTCGTGTCGCCGGTCTGGCTGCTTGGCTGGTGTGTCGTGTCGCCTGTCTGGCTGCTTGGCTGTGTCTGTGTCGTGTCGCCTGTCTGGCTGCTTGGCTGTGTCTGTGTCGTGTCGCCTGTCTGGCTGCTTGGCTGTGTCGTGGTGCTGTCTGTCTGTCTGGCTGTGCGTGGCTGTGTGCTGTGTCGTGTCGCCTGTCTGGCTGCTTGGCTGTGTCTGTGTCGTGTCGCGTCTGGCTGCTTGGCTTGTGTCGTGTCGCCTGTCTGGCTGCTGGGCTGTGTCTGGTCGTGTCGCCTGTCTGGCTGCTTGGCTGTGTCTGTGTCGTGTCGCCTGTCTGGCTGCTTGGCTGTGTCTGTCGTGTCGCATGTCTGGCTGCTTGGGCTGTGTCTGTGTCGTGTCGCCTGTCTGGCTGCTTGGCTGTGTGTGTCGTGTCGCCTGTCTGGCTGCTTGGCTGTGTCTGTGTCGTGTGCCTGTCGGCTGGCTTGGCTGTGTCTGTGTCGGTAGCCTGTCTGGCTGCTTGGCTGTGTCTGTGTCGGTCGCCTGTCTGGCTGCTTGGCTGTGTGTGTCGCCTGTCTGGCTGCTGGCTGTGTCTGTGTCGTGTCGCCTGTCTGGCTGCTTGGCTGTGTCGTGTCGCCTGTCTGGCTGCTTGGCTGTGTCTGTGTCGTGTCGCCTGTCTGGCTGCTTGGCTGTGTCTGTGTCGTGTCGCCTGTCTGGCTGCTTGGCTGTGTCTGTGTCGTGTCGCATGTCTGGCTGCTTGGCTGTGTCTGTTCGTGTCGCCTGTCTGGCTGCTTGGCTGTGTCCGTGTCGTGTCGCCCTGTCTGGCTGCTTGGCTGTGTATGTGTAGTGTAGCCTGTCTGGCTGATTGGCTGTGATGTGTAGTGTAGAATGTCTGGCTGCTTGGCTGTGTATGTGTCGTGTAGAATGTATGCTGCTTGGCTGTGTCTGGTGTGTCGCCTGTCTGGCTGATTGGATGTGGGTATGTGTTCGCCTGTATGGTTGATTGCTGTGTATGTGTAGTGTAGAATGTATGGATGATTGGATGTGTATGTGTAGTGTAGAATGTATGGATGATTGGATGTGTACGTGTAGTGTAGAATGTATGGATGATTGGATGTGTATGTGTAGTGTAGAATGTATGGATGATTGGATGTGTATGTGTAGTGTAGAATGTATGGATGATTGGATGTGTATGTGTAGTGTAGAATGTATGGATGATTGGATGTGTATGTGTAGTGTGTATGGATGATTGGATGTGTATGTGTAGTGTAGAATGTATGGATGATTGGATGTGTAGTGTAGAATGTATGGATGATTGGATGTGTATGTGTAGTGTAGAATGTATGGATGATTGGATGTGTATGTGTAGTGTAGAATGTATGGATGATTGGATGTGTAGTGTAGAATGTATGGATGATTGTATGATTGGATGTGTAGTGTAGAATGTATGGATGATTGGATGTGTATGTGTAGTGTAGAATGTATGGATGATTGGATGTGTAGTGTAGAATGTATGGATGATTGGATGTGTATGTGTAGTGTAGAATGTATGGATGATTGGATGTGTAGTGTAGAATGTATGGATGATTGGATGTGTATGTGTAGTGTAGAATGTATGGATGATTGGATGTGTATGTGTAGTGTAGAATGTATGGATGATTGGATGTGTATGTGTAGTGTAGAATGTATGGATGATTGGATGTGTACGTGTAGTGTAGAATGTATGGATGATTGGATGTGTATGTGTAGTGTAGAATGTATGGATGATTGGATGTGTAGTGTAGTGTAGAATGTATGGATGATTGGATGTGTATGTGTAGTGTAGAATGTATGGATGATTGGATGTGTATGTGTAGTGTAGAATGTATGGATGATTGGATGTGTATGTGTAGTGTAGAATGTATGGATGTGTATGTGTAGTGTAGAATGTATGGATGATTGGATGTGTATGTGTAGTGTAGAATGTATGGATGATTGGATGTGTATGTGTAGTGTAGAATGTATGGATGATTGGATGTGTATGTGTAGTGTAGAATGTATGGATGATTGGATGTGTAGTGTAGAATGTATGGATGATTGGATGTGTATGTGTAGTGTAGAATGTATGGATGATTGGATGTGTATGTGTAGTGTAGAATGTATGGATGATTGGATGTGTATGTGTAGTGTAGAATGTATGGATGATTGGATGTGTATGTGTAGTG
>CM064582.1:9868988-9878988 GCA_032716605.1 Paralithodes platypus
TGGCCGAGCGCGCTTAGTACTCTGTATTGGGAGCGTTAGCTCTGGTGTCGGGGGTTCAATCCCACGCGCCGGCAGGGGAAGTTCTCTCAAAAACTTTCCCTGGCCGTGAAGGCAAGGTCTGAACCCTCGGGGGGCCCACAAAGTCTCCTACCCACGTCCTACTCCTTCGGGAGTATGTAGGCACTCTCGTTAGCAGCCAGGATCAGTCTATTGATCCCTTGGGATAATATCTAGGTTAAGTCTGTGTATTTTCAGCCCCATTGGCTGCCGGCTTGAAATAAACCGATTATTATTACACACACACACACACACACACACACACACACACACACACACACACACACACACTCATTCAACCTGTCCCAAAGAAGGGTGACCGCTCTCAACCCTCCCAACTATCGTCCAATTGCTCTCATCTCTTGTATCTCTAAAGTTTTTAAAACTATTCTTGCTTCCAAATTTCTTAGCCATTTTTCTTCTCATAATCTGCTCTCAGATCGCCAGTATGGCTTGCTTAAGGGTCGCTCTACTGGTGATCTTCTTTCATATCTTACTAACTCTTGATCATCCTCCTTTCGGGACTTCGGTGAGACCTTTTCTATTGCACTAGACATATCGAAGGCGTTCGATAGAGTCTGGCACAAATCTTTAATTTCTAAACTACCCTCATTCGGTTTCTATCTATCCATCTATGCCTTTGTCTCTAATTTCCTTCCGGCCGTTCCATAGTTGCGGTTATGGATGGCGATCGCTCACTTCCTCATTGTATCAACTCCGGTGTTCCTCAGAATTCTGTCCTATCTCCTATTCTCTTTCTAATTTTCATAAATGATCTTCTCAACTGTACATCCAGTCCCATCCATTCATACGCAGACAACTCTACCTTACACTACTCAATTAGTTTTCCAGAACGCCCCAGCCTGCAGTCCCCTAAAGACAAACGTAATGAAGCCATAGAACACTTATCTTCTGATCTAGCTACTATTTCCAATTGGGGTAGAGAAAACCTTGTTACATTTAATGCTTCCAAGACTCAATTTCTCCATCTTACTACCCGTTCAGAACTCCCAGAGGACTATCCCTTATAATTCAACAATACAAAAATCAATCCTTCATTTTCTCTCAATATTCTCGGTGTCTCTTTTTCTTCTGCTCTCACTTGGAAGGACCATATTACCAGTCTTGCTAAGGCAGCCTCCCAGAAGCTGGGTGTTCTCAACCGCCTCAAGGGGTTCTTTACCCCTGCACAGCTTCTTGCTCTGTACAGGGGCACAGTGCATCCTTGTATTGAGTATTGCTCACATGTGTGGGGAGGATCCTCTCACACCGCACTCCTAGACAAAGTAGAAAGGAAAGCCTTTCGTATCATTAACTCCCGTCCACTCACCAACTCTCTAACTCTCTGTAATCTTTCTCTTCGCCGCAATGTTGCATCTCTCGCTATTACAATAATCAATGTTCCTCGGAGCTTTCCCAGTGTATACCACCTCCTCTACGTAGGGTACGTAGTACCCGTCTTGAAACACAATCCCACCCCTACTCTGTGCAACTCTCCAACCCAAGAATGAAATGCTATTCTCAGACTTTCTTTTATTCCAACTGCTGAACTCTGGAACTCTCTCCCAGAATCAGTCTTTTCCTCTTCCTATGACTTAAATTGCTTCAAACTCCGTGTGTCCAGGCATTTTAGCTCGAACGTCCCTTGATTTTGGCTCTGTCACACTTTCAACTCTGGGGGAGGAACTCGCTGCAGGCAGTTCTGCCTTTTGTCTCCCTTATTTACATAGAAAAAACAAAAACAAAAATCACACACACGCACGGTCACGGTGGCCGAGCTGTATTGGGAGCGCTAGCTCTGGTGTCGAGGGTTCGATCCCACGCGCCGGCAGGGGAAGTTGAGAACTTCCCTGGCCGTGAAGGCAAGGTCTGGACGGACCGCCCCGGGGGACCCACAAAGTCTCCTGCCCACGTCCTACTCCCTCGGGGGTATGTAGGCGCTTCGTTAGCAGCCAGGATCGGTCTGTTGATCCCTTAGGATAAAATCTAGGTAAGTCTGTGTATTTTCAGCCCCATTGGCAGCCGGCTTGAAATAAACAGATTATTATTATTACACACACACACACACACACACACACACACACACACACACACATACATAAACACACTACTACCCCCTGGAACAAATGTCAAGGCAGCCGCAATACGACACCAACACCACCTAGGACCCACCACAAGATACACGACCACACATCGGCCTCATTACCCCTCATTATTAATATTTGTGAGCCTCGTAAAGTTGTTATCGGGCGGATGATATAATGGGGGCGCGCGAGTTAGGTATTGTCTTGTTTGCAGATGGGGAGGGGGGGGGGGGGCCTGTTTGGGGAGATGTTTGCCGTTTGCGTTGTGGGCTTTAACTCGGGTTGGTTCTTGCATCCGTTTTAGCGCCGTCTCTCCAGTTGCAATCTTCCGTAGTTTCTTGCTTTTGCTCTCTTCTCTCTCTCTCTCTCTCTCTCTCTCTCTCTCTCTCTCTCTCTCTCTCTCTCTCTCTCTCTCTCTCTCTCTCTCTCTCTCTCTTCTCTCTCTCCCTCTCTCTCTCTCTCTCTCTCCTCTCTCCATCTCTCTCTCTCTCTCTCTCTCTCTCTCTCTCTCTCTCTCTCTCTCTCTCTCTCTCTCTCTCTCTCTCTCTCTCTCTCGCTAATCAATTAATTATGATACACAGTGCTTTAGACTGACTTTAAGTTATAATCGCTACACCATATTACTTGCAAGGGTTTCGAGTATTTATAGGATCACGTAACATATAAATCATGTTCGTACTAGTCAAAGATCTTCACCATATATAAGTTAACTTAACCCTTTGAGTGACGTGTGTTATATTGTATTCCTAGCTATATTTAGACGATATTATGCAGCTTAGGAAGGATCTGTGGTAGTTATATGGGTTGGTTGAAGTAGTTTGAAGCCTTATTTTTTGCTAGAGGTCATTCCTAAGCTGCATATAATCGTTTAATAGCTGCCAGAATACGATGAAAAGCATGTCCCTGGTACTGAATGGGTTAAGGTACAGTCGCGCTCATAAATGATGTCTCGGCACCAAGTATGTTTTGATCAATAATTGGAATCAGCAATATTTAAGCTTCATTTCTTCATATCGAGTGCAATATACAAACATGTTCCTACACTTACCCACCCTATTTAACATCTGACAGACATTAATACAGCACAGAGCAAGCCAAACGTAATGACAGCTGGGACATGACTTATTAGCGCGACCGTACAATAAATCTAATATATGATTGGCAACATTGACTATAACCTATACGACCATATAAGGTATCATAACATTATCTGCTAATAGACAAAGACCTAGATTATCTATATGAGCTCTGCAACTCTTTTCCTGTATCCATCTTTCCCTCATCCTATGACTTAAATGGCTTCAAACTCCGTGTTTCCAGGCATTTTGGCTTGAACTGTCCTTGATTTTGGCCCTGTCACTCTTTTAACTCTGGGAGAGGCACTCGTCACATGCAGTTTTGCCCTTGGTCTCTCATCCACATAGACGGAAAAAACATTTAAAGTGTATTGCCATTTTTTAATATTAATAATACACCATGGGAAAAAAATAAATCTTGGCCACCACCACCCGTCCCAAACTTTTGTAAAGACTCCATCATAAGTTCAGCCCAGACTTTAAGGGGGGATGGGCGGATTTATTTGCTCATTTGTGTATTTTTTATATTTGTTTTTTAGTTTCCTCCCTAAACCTCCATCAAAATTACAAAAACACCCGCCCAAGACCCTCCTTCAAGATAAATGTGTATTTCGGTTTCCCTTAAATTACTGGCTTGCTATCGCTCGCTGGTACTCTTAAGGGTTAAGGGGGAAAGACCTCGCCAAACATTGTGACTGATAGGTTGAAGGTTGAAAGTGTGGTGGTAAGAGGTTGAATGGCTCGAGATAAATAGATAGGTGGATAGATTGGTAGGTAGGTAGGTGTATAGGTAGGTAGATTGATAGATAGAGAGATAAACAGATTGATATATATATATAATATATAATATATATATATATATATATAATATATATATTATATATATAGAGATATCTATATATAGAGAGAGAGAGAGAGAGAGAGAGAGAGAGAGAGAGAGAGAGAGAGAGAGAGAGAGAGAGAGAGAGAGAGAGAGAGAGAGAGAGAGAGATATATAGATAGATACAGATAGACAAATAGACATATAGACTGTCACAGGACTGTTAGGGGAGGTTTGGTGGAGTGGTCTTGCCACTGGATTGGTAATCCAATGGACCCGGGTTCAAATCCCGATATGTCAATGGGAAGATATTATTGGGATTGAATTTGTGCTGTACCTAGTATCAGTGCATTACCACAAAGCCCACCGAAATGCCAAAAAAATACCCTCATTGTTCCCTGATTAAATAACACTGTATGAATATTCCCATATTCAAAATATGTTACAGGGGGACAATGCCTAGTGAGTTCACTGCTCAATAGGTGGCGTTCTGAGAGAGGGTCTGAGTCTGGAGGGTGAGACGGTGAAGCGCTTGAGCGAAGCAACCAGCCGCTTCAGAGATGGAGCTGCTTCGAGTCATGATGGATGCTTCACATGTCTCACTCCCCAGGCTGGAACAAGACCTCATGGGCTTCACCGTGTTGAGCGGTGGAATGTACAGGCTCTCAAGCCTATGCCCGAGAGGGAGTAGTTGGAATATAAAAAAAAAAAAAAAAAAAAAAAAAAAAACAGACCAAAGCGAATATATTTTAATGATTAAAATACCAACTTCAACCAAAATATTATCTCTGTATGTACTTGAGACATTGATATAGATAAATACTGTAGGTAGATAGTAAGACAGACAGACAGCAATTAGATTAACTAAAAAAAATTTTTTTTTTTTTTTTTTTTCTATGTGATTGAGGGAGGCAAAAGGCATAACTGCCTATAGCGAGTGCCTCCCCCATAGTTGAAAGAGTGACAGGGCCAAAATCAAGGGACGTTCGAGCCAAAATGCCTGGACACACGGAGTTTGAAGCAATTTAAGTCATAGGAAGAGGGAAAGACTGATTCTGGGAGAGAGTTCCAGAGCTCAGCTGTTGAGTAGAAGAAAGTTTGAGAGTAACGTTTCACTCTTGGGTTGGAGAGTTGCACAGAGTAGGGGTGGGATTGAGTTGCAAGACGGGTACCACGTGCCCTACGTAAAGGAGGTGGTATGCACTGGGATAGCTCTGAGGAACACTGATTATTATAGTAGCGATAGAATAGCGAGAGAGATGCAACATTGCGGCGGAGAGAGAGAGATTGCAGAGAGTTGGTGAGTGGACGGGAGTTAATGATACGAAAGGCCTTCCTTTCAACTTTGTCTAGGAGAGCGGTGTGAGAGGAACCTCCCCACACATGTGAACAATACTCAATACAAGGGCGCACTATGCCCTGTACAGAGCAAGAAGCTGTGCAGGGGAAAAGAACCCCCTAAGGCGGTTGAGCACACCCAGCTTCTGGGAGGCTGCCTTAGCAAGACTGGTAATATGGTCCTTCCAAATGAGCGCAGAAGAAAAAGAGACACCAAGAATATTGAGAGAAGATGAAGGGTTGATTTTTGTATTTTTGAAGAATAGGGGATAGTCCGCGGGAGATCCTGACGGGTAGATAGATGGAGAAATTGGGTTTTGGAAGCATTAAAGTTAACAAGGTTTTCTCTGCCCCAATTGGAAATAGTATTTAGATCAGAATTTAAGAGTTCTATGGCTTCATTACGTTTGTCGTTGAGGGATTGCTGGCTGGGGCGTTCTGAAAAACGAATGGAGTAGTGTAAGGCTGGGACGTCTGCGTATGAATGGATGGGAATTAAGGTACAGTTAAGGAGATCATTTATAAAAATTAGAAAGAGAATAGGAGATAGGACAGAGCCCTGAGGAACACCGGAGTTTATAGGGTGAGGAAGTGAACAATGGCCGTCCACAACCGCGGCTATGGAACGGCCGGAAAGGAAATTAGAGACAAAGGCACAGATGGAGGGATAGAAACCGAAGGAGGGTAGTTTAGAAATTAAAGATTTATGCCAGACTCTATCGAAGGCTTTCGATATGTCTAGTGCAATAGAAAAAGTCTCACCGAAGTCCCGGAAGGAGGATGACCAAGAGTTAGTAAGATATGAAAGAAGAAGATCACCAGTAGAGCGACCCTTAAGGAAGCCATACTGGCGATCTGAGAGCAGATTATGAGAAGAGAAATGCTTAAGAAATTTGGAAGCAAGAATAGTTTCAAAAACTTTAGAAAGACAAGAGATAAGAGCAATTGGACGATAGTTGGAGGGTTGAGAGCGGTCACCCTTCTTAGGGACAGGTTGAATGTGAGCAAACTTCCAGCATGAAGGGAAGACGTTAGAGGATAGACAGAGACGAAAGAGTTTGCCTAGGCAGGGAGTCAGCACGGAAGCACAGTTTTTGAGAACAACAGGAGGAACACCGTCCGGACCGTACGCCTTATTAGTGTTAAGCCCAGAGAGGGTAGAAAGTACATCTTTAGAAGAGATTAGGATATTAGGCATAAGTAAGAGAGAGGAGGGCGGAGAGGGAGGAATAGCACCGGAATCATCCAAGGTGGAGTTTCTAGCAAAAGTTTGAGCGAAGAGGTTAGCTTTGTCAGAGGAAGAAGTGATGGTTGTGCCATCAGAGTGGGAAAGGGGAGGGAAAGACGAGGAAGAGAAATTGTTGGAGAGGTTTTTGGCTAGATGCCAGAAAGCTTGGGAAGAGCTAGAGTTGGATAGTTCAGTGCATTTATTATTGATGAAAGAGTGTTTGGCAAGTCGAAGAACAAACCGGTACAGAAGAAGAACCGGTACAAACATGAACACATATTAATATATATCTATCTAACTATCAATATATTTTCTATCCACATCTCTCTCTCTCTCTCTCTCTCTCTCTCTCTCTCTCATTAAAGTATCGCCAGGAGCAGGTCTAACCATAATAATAATAATGTGTTCAATATCTATTTGACTAAGTAGGGTACTGTAAGAGGAGGAGGAGGAGGGGGACAACTGGAGCAGAACAGAGATATTTACTTAGATTTACATAGATACACTGACCACATAGACCTTACGATTCAAACGAGGTGGTCAGGACTTAATTCTAGTAGAGATGGCATATCTAATAGAAAAGGACAGCTGAAGGAATGGATAGAAAAGAAGAAGAGAGAGAGAGAGAGAGAGAAAGAGAGAGCTTAGTTACATTTTCAAAAATGTCTCATATAATGTACTTACTTCATTATTTATAGTGTGTGTGCGCGCGCGCGCTTCTCTTTCCCTCTCTGCGTCACGTGTGTTTTTTTCTCTCTCTCTCTCTCTCTCTCTCTCTGTGTGTGTGTGTGCGTGTGTGTGTGTGTGTTTCTCTCACTCTCACTCTCTCTCTCTCTCTCTCTCTCTTTGTCTCTCACTCTCTCTCTGTCTCTCTCTCTCTCTCTCTCTTTGTGTCTCTCTCTCTCTCTCTTTTTCGTCCTCTCTCTCTGTGTGTGTGTGGTGTGTGTTTCTCACTCTCACCACTCTCCTCCCTCTCATTTCTCTCTCTCCTCTCCTCTCTTCTCTCTCTCTCTCTCCTCTCTCGTTTGTCTCTCTCTCTCTCCTCTCTTCTCTCTCCTCTCGTCTCTCTCTCTCTCTCTCTCTCCCCTTCTCTCTCCCCTCTCTCTCTCTCTCTCTCTCTCTCTCTCTGTGTGTGTGCGTTGTGCATGTGTGTGTGTGTTGCATGGTAGTGTAACATGATGTCCAGCTGGTTTCCATACATATTGTCTACATTAGTTACAGTATTTTGATGATGAATATGACTTCCGATAATAATTGATTACTAATTTATATAATTGTTTGCAGCACGTTACGCACCTGATCATATTTTCTGGATATGCCAAGCAAAATGCTCACATTACATTTGTTCAGAAAGACAAATTATGATATTATCCCTCTCCGACATATGACGCAATTTTGAGCCTATTAGGGATAATTTAAAGACTATTACCATCAGGGGTATTTACAAACCTTTAGTTTAGTTACTGCAGCTGTCTTTGAGTTAGCTGTGGGCAGAACACTAATTTTGGAGAGGTAATTATAAGAGTGAGAGAAGTCTATTTCTTATTGCTAATCTGGCAACCTCTGCGTCATATGAGTCTGAAGGGGTTAACTTATTCAGTACCGGTGACGTCCTTTTCATTATAATCTGGCAACTGTTAGATGATTTTATTCAGTTTCAAAAAGGGCCTCTAGCAATTAACAGGCTTGGAACTATCTCACTTCACTGTTTATATTACCACAGATCCTTCTTAGACTGTACACAATCATCTAAATGTTGCAAATATATAGTTAAAAAGACGTCTCCGGTACAGAAGGGGTTAAACTTGCTGTGAAGAAAATACATTTTACTGCCCTCTGCTTAGTTCTCTGCTTAGTATTCATTATTAAGGGGAGATATCGACTTGAGGGATTTTTTTCTGGACCCCTTTCTCCCTTATGTCTAGCCCCATTGCTTTTGAGATGTTAAGACGTTCGCCCCATTAGTTTGGCGATTTTAAGAACCCTCGCCCCATTTCTGTCAATTTTAAGACCATTCGTGCCACTTAGGTGTCGATTTTTTCCTGGCGAGCGATAGCGAGCCTGTAATTTAAGGGGAACCGGCCGGCCGGGAAATTTTTCTACCGAAAAATGTACAAATTTATCTTGAAAGGGGGTCTAGGGGGAGTAATTTTAAGTTTGATGGAAGTCTAGGGAATCAACTAAAAACCTCCCCTTAACCAAGCCCATTATTTGTTATATCTAATTAGTGATTAATAAGAGTTCTGTTATAATCGCACAGGTCTTGTTTGCATCAGTGCGACTTCATTAGTATAGTGTAGGTAGGATAGTGTAGGTAGGATAGTGTAGGTAGGATAGTGTAGGTAGGATAGTGTAGGTAGGATAGGGCACTTTTGTAAATATACTGTATTCGACTTTTGTGTCAATCAAATACTTTGAATTAATTGAATTAAATTTACCACCTTACGAGTTTTGGTGTATAAGGAAGTTGGAGCTGTAGACATCGATAGTAAACAAAAATGCAATAATAATGTGGGTTTCTGATGGCTAAAGAGTATGTTGAATTGGATTTTATGTATATATATATATGTACTTCAACCGTATTTTAGGTGTTAATTCTGCTAAATATCGATGCCTACAGCACCCACTACCTTATAGAACGAAACTCGCAAGTGGTCAATTGTGAGGTTCAATATTATCGTCCCTTATATAGAATCAACGAATAAACTATCCAAGGAACAATATCTGGCTTGATACACAACATCAGATACCTCACCCATAAAGGTTGGGGACCCTAATTAACATTCATTAGCAAGTTGTAGAGTCGCTGGGTTATAATAGAGGCGTTTAAATTAACAAACACCTAAATGCAATGATGAATTATGATGAGGGATGTGAGAGAAGTGTCTAACCCATTCAGTACCGGTGCCGTTCTTTTAACTTCATTCTTCCTACTGTTAGATGATTTCATTCAGTTTAAAAAGAGCCTCCAGCAATTAAAAGGCTTCGAAATATCTCACTTAACCCTATTTACTAGCACAGATCCTTCCTAAGCAGTATATAGTGTATAGTGAAGCTTTATAGTCACGTGTATAATCATAGTTGGTAGGCAGGTGTTAGTTTGTATAACAGGTGGGCATTGAGAAGTAGCGGATATGGTGATAAGGGTAACTTGCATAAGAGGTGATAGTGGGGGTTTATCATTATATACATACCATATATCCTACTCACTAACTCTCACTCACATACTCACTCACACACACACACACACACACACACACACACACACACACACACACACACACACATACACATGTGTGGCCCAGCACAGGGTCGTTGTGTACTTGTAATCTAGTAGCTTGGCTCTGGTAGCGTGGGATCGATCCCAGCTACCTTGCCGGCGAGATTTCTTTAAAAA
>CM064582.1:9886488-10228988 GCA_032716605.1 Paralithodes platypus
CTAAGCAGTGACCATCACCACCACCACTACCACTACCACTACCACTACCACTACCACTACCACTACCACTACCACCACCACCACCACCACCACCACCACCACCACCACCACACTCAGACTAAACAGTAACCAACACACAATTCAGTAGCAGCGTCACCACTCCCCAGTAAACAAAAGCAACAATGGTATAGTCAGACAGAAAGCTGCAAGGGAAGAGAAGAGAAGTGTCAGGTCCCTCACGAGTCTACCACCTCCACTATATATTTCCTCCTAGAACATTATAGTAAGGTGGTGCTAATAAGTCATGTCTCAGCTGTCATTACGTTTGGCTCGCTCTGTACTGTATTTATGTCTGTCAGATGTTGAATAAGGTGGGTAAGTGTAGGAACATGTTGGTATATCTCATTCAAAAAGAAGAAATAATGTGTAAATATTGCTGATACCAATTATTGAGCAAAATATAATTGGTGCCGAGACATCACTTATTAGGCCGACTGTACCTCATATTTCAAAAAGTACCACTGCCTCCACCTAACCACACATTTACGAGTCTACTACCTCCACTAAATATTACCTCCTAGAACCACATATACAACTAGCACCCCTTTTACCCACAAAACCCACTACTCAAATCCATCCCCCACACCACCAGCAGCCACCACCACCCCTTGCGTCAATCAGTAACAGCGACCAGTCAATTCACTACCGGCGTCCCATCAAACAATAGTCACAAGGGTTAAGCCGGATGGAGAGCTTTGTCGGGGAGGATGAGCAATATTGGCAGCAGCGAGGTGGTCAGGGTTCTGGAGGCTTGTATCCAATGCTTGTATCACGTCGGTGGGGGGGGGGGGGGGATTATTTAGTTTTACCTTTGGAATCCCATTAGACCATCAACTAGTAACACTATAGTCTATTTTCTGTAAGTAGGAGATAAATCATGACCTATGTCTTCTGTAACTCAAAAAGGGCTTGAGCAAATTGGCTGTAAATTTCCACATCTATTTCTTGTCGGACTTCCCAAATGGTAGATATATTAGCTCGATTATTCTAGTCGTTTGTGAGTTACAGAGATTAGAGGTCATGATTTATCGCCTACTTACAGCGAATAGACTATAGGACCATACGGAAAGTGTGGATAGTAGGGCAGGGGTGTTGTAGATAGTAGGGCAGGGGTGTTGTAGATAGTAGGGCAGGGGTGTTGTAGATTGTATGACTGGATTTGATAATCATATTTTAATTAAGGATAAATGACTTGCCTTGTATCCCTTCTGTATGATAACACTTGTCAATAGATAATACAACTGTTTAGAAGATATTTACGTAGGGTCTGCAGGAAAAGCGTTAATATATGTTAGTACAGTCGCGCTAATAAGTGATGTATCGGCACCAAATATATTTTGATCAATAATTGGTATCAGCAATATCTAAGCTTCATTTCTTCATATCGAGTGAAATATACCAACATGTTCCTACACTTACCCACCCTATTCAACATCTGACATACATTAATACAGCACGTCAGAGCAAGCCAAACCTAATGACATCTGGGACATGACTTATTAGCGCGACCGTACAAAAGGGGTTAAAATACTAAGTTTATGGCTACAGCAAGCAGATATTTAGGTGCGAGAGAACATGATAGGTTACACTGGAGATGAACAGAAATGATGGGGGGATTTTTATTGATTGCCTCAGTGATTGACTTGAAGTAATTTACATATATTGATTAAGGGTTGAATTGTTGCATGGTGTACCGATTGCAAGGGATATTTAGCAAGATATATATATATATATATATATATATATATATATATATATATATATATATATGTAGATGGATGGATAGAGAGAGAGAGTGAGAGTTCCCCTGGATGATCACAAGAGTTACTGCTGGTCAGTGGTCATTGGCTGCATCTCTCTCTCTCTCTCTCTCTCTCTCTCTCTCTCTCTCTCTCTCTCCTATTCTTTTTTTTCACTTGCCTTTATTTGGGGTTTTGCTAATCTTGACCATCTCCCTTGGATTGTAAGGTCTGTGTGCTCTCTCTCTCTCTCTCTCTCTCTCTCTCTCTCCTATTCTTTTTTTTCACTTGCCTTTATTTGGGGTTTTGCTAATCTTGACCATCTCCCTTGGATTGTAAGGTCTGTGTGCTCTCTCTCTCTCTCTCTCTCTCTCTCTCTCTCTCTCTCTCTCTCTCTCTCTCTCTCTCTCTCTCTCTCTCTCTCTCTCTCTCTTTCCAGGCCATGGCGAAATTTACTGATCATGTTTTTGTTTTAAATGGTATATACTGTATTATTGCTTGCGGGAAATTGTATCATAATTATTGGTCTAAAGGTGTATCGCTATTCATTTACGTTACTATACTGTATTCATTGTAAGTAGGCCAGACATCTTGACCTCTATCCTCTGTAACTTAAATACGGCTAGAGCAAATGGGCTGTACATCTCCACACCTATTCCCTGGCTGACTCTTCCCAGATGGTAGAAATATTTGATCGGTTGTTCTAGTCTTTATTTAGTTTTAGTTATACAGGTTAGTGGTGCAGATTTCTGGCTAAATTATGATTAATAAGCTATTACTTTCCACACATCATGTATATATCTATTATATTATTGTTAGTTATGTATTTAGCTATAACTGTCTATCCATATGTCTAAATAATCATGTGTATCTACTTGCTTGGTATGTATTAACTAACACCCCGTTCTTAACATTAATCATCAATACAAACCCCAATGCACCTGAATAAACTAATAAAAACATATGATCCTCCCGGGATTCGAACTCGGGACACCACCTCACCCAGAACATAAGCATCTAAACCATTATACCACCAAGACAGTATACCATGTTTATCTACCATTGTGTTGTTTGTTTATCAATTGTACAGTCGCGCTAATAAGTCATGTCCCAGCTGTCATTACGTTTGGCTTGCTCTGTGCTGTATTAATGTCTGTCAAATGCTGAATAGGGTGGCTAAGTGTAGGAACATGTTTGTATATTTCACTCCATATGAAGAAATGAAGCTTAGATATTGCTGATACTAATTATTGATCAAAACATACTTGGTGCCGAGCCATGACTTATTAGCGCGACTGTACTATATCTATATGTATGTATATACAGTATGTCTGACAGAATAATAATTTATATAACTATTTATCCAGTCTGTTTTCATCACCTGATTGTACGTCAAAATAATGACCTTTTAAATATATTAGCCACTTCTCACCAATATTTTGTTCACCCCTTCTGTACCGGCGACGTCCTTTTGACTTTAATCTGGCTAGTAGGCCATTGTATTGAGTTTAAATAGTCTCCAGAGTGAGAGAGAGAGAGAGAGAGAGAGAGAGAGAGAGAGAGAGAGAGAGAGAGAGAGAGAGAGAGAGAGAGAGAGAGAGAGAGAGACAGAACGAGAGCTAGAACGAGAAAGTGAACGAGAGAGAGAGAGAGAGAGAGAGAGAGAGAGAGAGAGAGAGAGAGAGAGAGAGAGATTGAAGCAGGGTCAGAGGGCAAGAGCAACCACACAAGTAGCCTTTCATGACCCCCCCCCCTTCCTTGGCCTCCCACTGTCAGTCTCGCCCCCCCCCCCCCCCCCCCCCCACACACACACATACCTAAAATATGTTGATGAGGCCTTTATACCTACTGGAGAGAGAGAGGGAGAGGGAGTGTGTGTGAGCGAGAGGGAGAGGGAGTGTTTGTGTGTGAGAGAGTGTACGTGTGTGAGGGTGAGTGCGTGTGTGTGTGAGGGTGAGTGCGTGTGTGTATGTGAGAGTGAGAGTGAGTGAGAGGGAAGAGGGAGTGTGGAGTGTGTGGGTGCGAGATAGAGTGAACGAGTGTGAGGGAGTATGGAGTGTGTGTGTGAGAGAGAGAGAGAGAGATATAAAGTGTGAGAGAGATTGAGTGTGTGTGTGTGTGTGAGAGAGAGAGAGAGAGAGAGAGAGATTGAGTGTGTGGGTGTAAGAAATGGAACCCTATCGCACCTCATTTTTACCTTTTATACCCTTATAATGTATCATCACTATAAATACTCCTTGAAATCCTTACCACCGAGTTACCACAATATCATTTAAGTCATTGAAGATTGTGACGCATATTGACAGCGTATTCTGGCTATCATTAGATGATTTTATGCAGTTTAAGAATGATCTGTGGGAAATATAAGGGTAAAGACTATCTCCATTAATCCTCTGACTTCCATATACCCTTCCTAATCTTTGAGGGGAGGCAGTTTTTCTGGACCCCCTTCTCCCAAATATTTAGCCCCACTAGTTTTGAGATTATAAGACGCCCATTAGTTTGGCGATTTTAACACCTTTCGCCCCATTTCGTTGTCAATGTTAAGACCTTTCGTGCCATTTAGGTGTCGATTATTTCCTGGCGAGCGAAAGCGTGCCTGAAATTTTGAGAGGAGCTGGCCTTCGGCCGTGACATTTTTCTACCGAGAAATGTACACATTTATCTTAAAGGGGGGTCTAGGGGGTGTTTTTCTAAGCTTGAAGGAGGTCTAGGGAGGAAACTAAAAACATATATGAATACATGAATAAATAGACCAAACAAACGGCCAGTCTCCCCTTAATAAAAGCGTCTAATATGAGCCGGAAAACGGAACAGAAATGCGTATTGGATCTTGAACGGGTTAGTTTGGATTATAAATATTTGGTCGAAGGGGTTATTTTTTCTCCTCTTAAGGGGAGATGGGCCGTTTTTCTGGTACCCCTTCTTCCTCATGTTTAGCCCCATTAGTTTTCAGATTTTATGACGTGTGGCCCATTAGTTTGGCGATTTTAGGACTTTTCGTCCCATTTCTTTATCAATATTTGAACTTTTCGTGACATATAGGGGTCGATTTTCTTGCTGCCGAGCGATAGCGAGCCTGTGATTTTGGAGAAATGGTCCTTCGGCCTTATTTTATTTTAATTTATCTTCAAGTCTTGGACGGGTATTTTTATGCTTGATGGAGGTCTAGGGAGGAAACTAAAATAATAATAAAACAGATACACAAATGAGCCCATCAAAACGACCTCTTCCCCCCTTAGTGCTCTGCAATAGGATAGGTAGTAAACTCATCTTTCTTATAATCATGTTTTCCCTCACCTGACGACCCAGAAAGAGTTATGTGAAATAATATGTATACTCATTTGCATATATAATTATATCCCGTGCGGCCTTATAGTTACTTGGTTTAGTTTATAAGCAAGCAAGCCTATTTATATACCTAGGAAATATATGCAAGCAATTTGTTTTTGTATTTTTAATATACCGGTATATAATTATTGTGATGTTTATAAGCAATGAAGTTAATTTAAGAACCAAGGAAATATAAGCAAGCAATATGTTTTTTTAATATATATATATATATATATATATATATATATATATATATATATATATATATATATATATATATATATATATATATATATATATATATATATATTGTGAATTTTATAAGCAATGAAGTTTATTTATGAACCAAGGAAATGTAAGCAAGCAATATGTGTTTTTTTTTTAATATATATATTATTGTGAAGTGACAGGTAAGTTATTTATGAGGTTGAGATTGACACTCACTGTCGATATAGTTAAAGGATAAAGTGTGTGTGTGTGTGTGTGTGTGTGTGAGAGAGAGAATGAGTGAGTGTGTGTGAGAGAGAGAGAGAGAGAGAGAGAGAGAGTGAGTGAGTCACTGTCGATGTAGTTAAAGGATAAACTGTGTGTGAGAGAGAGAGAGTGAGTGAGAATGAGTGAGTGTGTGTGTGTGTGTGTGTGTGTTTAAGAGAGAGAGTGAAGTGTATAAATATAGCTAATCCTCTATTAACCTACTTACTTTTGAGATCAGCACGTGTGGAAACCTATATATTGGTGCGGCACTAATTATGATCGACTCTACTAAATACACAATCACATCGAATGGGAAATTAAAGGGAGATGAGTCGCTTTTCGGGTCCCCCTTCTTCCTCATGTTTTTAGCCCCATTAGTTTTCAGATTGTATAACGTTCGGCGCGTTAATTTGGCGATTTTAAGACCATTCGCCCATTTGTTTGTCAATATTAAGACCTTTCGTGCCTTTTAGGCGTCGATTTTTTTCCTGGCAAGCGATAGCGAACCTGTAATTGTGGAGGAACCTCTCTCTCACTCTCTCTCTCACTCACTCACTCACTCACTCACTCACTCACTCACTCTCACTCTCACTCTCACTCTCTCTCTCTCTCTCTCTCTCTCTCTCTCTCTCTCTCTCTCTCTCTCTCTCTCTCTCTCTCTCTCTCTCTCTGAACATCGTGCTGCCCTTGACCTCCTCTCGCCAGCCAGTCAGGTCACGTTTGTGCGATAATATGGAGTGAAGGATTTTTTTGTTGGGCCAGACTCCTCCCTCGAGTGGTTCTTTCAATCAGGATTAAGGTGGGTTTGTTGATTCATTGCTGTGTCGATTATTGAGGTAACAGATGAGGCCACACAATTATTGCAGGCATAGAAATATATATATATATATATATATATATATATATATATATATATATATATATATATATATATATATATATATATATATATATATATATATATATATATATATATATATATATATATATATACTCAGGCCCAATCCCACTTTTCTTCTTTTTTTTTTGGAGGGGGGGGGGGATGGCCGACCTCAATATATAATACCGGTATATATATTTATATATATATATATATATATATATATATATATATATATATATATATATATATATATATATATATACATACATACATACACGCTTGCACACAAATATACACGCAAGCACATTATACACAAATAACTCTCTCTCTCTCTTTCTCTCTCTCTCTCCAGGTCAGTCACGTTTGAGCGATAATATATACTAAGAGAATGTTTTTTTCTGACTCTTTCCAAAAGTGGAGTATTACATATGACATGTTGTTTTCCAGGCGATAATCCAGTTTTAGAGTGACACATAATTATATACACATAGTTCCACCCACACACACAAGCACTGACACCCACACACATACGTACACATAAGCTATATAACACTCACATACTGCAACCCACACATACCCAAGCAAGCATACACACACTTACGTACACACATGTTATATAACACTCACACACTGCAACCTACACATACCCAAGCAAGCATACACACACTTACGTACACACATGTTATATAACACTCACACACTGCAACCCACACATACCCAAGCAAGCATACACACACATACGTACACACATGTTATATAACACTCACACACTGCAACCCACACATACACATACGTACACACAAGCTATGTAACACCCGCACACATACTGACACCCACACATACACACACATACGTACACACAAGCTATATAACACTCACATACTGACACCCACGCACATACTAACGTACATATGAACATACACACGCTGCTCCCCCGCACCCCTTCACACATACACACGCATGCACTTTCTCACTTTCCGTTTCATTCTTTACTCTCTCTCTCTCTCTCTCTCTATCTCTATCTCTATCTCTATCTCTAGTAAAATGTTTAAAAAATGTTTAGTCTCAATATGAATACGACACGCAACCATGACTGGAAGTTATAATTGAAAACGTTTAGCACTAGTATGTTTGCAATTTTTTCCCATATATGATCTGTTCTACCTGGAATAAACTTCCCTCGAAGTTGTAAACAGTTTTTCAGTAGAGCAGTTCAAGGAGAAAGTAGATAGTATTTAGCACACTCTGCAACGAGTGTAGTCCACTGCACAATCTTTCTTTCCACTACGAGTATCTCTCCGGAATAGACTGCAAAGTCTTTGAGAGAGAAACTATTCTGTAACTCTTGTAACTCTGTGTGTGTGTGTGTGTGTGGTGTATGATAACAAGGTCAAGGTGGCCATTGCATCACGGGTCTCCAGCGCACCTACTCTGTACCGGGTATACGGTATTCTGTGTTTAAATAGGACTGCAGAGGCTATCAACCCTTCTGGATTATTAAGCCAGCACACTGTAAGCAAGAATCACGTCAGGACTGGAGCCCCTTTTCGAGAACTCATATATATATATATATATATATATATTGAGAATATATCACAAATACACGTGAGCCACTAAATGTTTCTAGTCTCTCAGTGGGGATCGAACCATCGACCATCAGAACGATAGCCGACGCTTAATCAATTACACCACGGCAGTCAAAAGACACTCAGCCTTCTATCCTATTTATGTTAGGGAGAAGGGAAACCCACTAGGCGAATATATTTCAATTCAAACCTAGTTGTAGGATCCATATTTCCAGAATACCATACACGGATTTTTGAGTGTCCCGACGCAACTCGGGTTGAAATTGATTTCATTTAATTCTAACCCACAAAGCATGAGAGTTACAAATATTGAGAATATATCACAAATACACGTGAGCCACTAAATGTTTCTAGTCTCTCAGTGGGGATCTTTTGACTGCCGTGGTGTAATTGATTAAGCGTCGGCTATCGTTCTGATGGTCGATGGTTCGATCCCCACTGAGAGACTAGAAACATTTAGTGGCTCACGTGTATTTGTGATATATTCTCAATATTTGTAACTCTCATGCTTTGTGGGTTAGAATTAAATGAAATCAATTTCAACCCGAGTTGCGTTGGGACACTCAAAAAATCCGTGTATGGTATTCTGGAAATATGGATCCTACAACTAGGTTTGAATTGAAATATATATATATATATATATATATATATATATATATATATATATATATATATATATATATATATATATATATATATATATATATATATATATATATATATATATACCGGTATATATATTATTAGTAAATGGTTAGAGGAGAAGAAAGAGGTTAGTTGGGGAGAGAGAGAGAGAGAGAGAGAGTGTGTTTGTTTGTTTCACACACACTCACTGTCACTCCTATTCTCTCTCTCAAACACAGTCAAGTTTGTTTTTTGGCGTGGCATTTTATTTTTCTTATATTCAAGTTGAATTATGACCTTTGAGGGGGGGTCACCGTTTTTTTTTGTATCTTTCTCTCCTTTTCTCTCTTTCTCTGGCCAGCATTGTATGGAGAAATCCGGCTCGGCCGGAGAAATTTTTCTATCGAAAAATTACAAATTTAGCTTGCTGTCAAAACAAAAATATATACATGCTGGCTCGCTACCGCTCGCCAGGAAAATATTGACACATGGATGGGGGTGAGCGTCTTAAAACAGTAGGCTGAATGGGGCCGAATGGATACAAGCCAAAGAGAGAGGGAGAGAAAGAAAACAAGAAGCGAGGTGGGCCCCCGTACCATCGGTGGCATTCTTACCATAATGACTTTGTTATTCCCCTGCAACAAAGGAAGGTTATATTAAGCAGGTATTACATCTTAAGGGGAAACAGACCGTTTTTCGGGACCCCCTTCTCCCTAATGTTTAGCCCCACTAGTTTTGACATTTTAAGACGTTCGCCCCATTAGTTTAGGGATTGTATGACCTTTCATCCCATTTATTTGTCAATTTTAGGACCCTTCGTGTCATTTAGGTGTCTATTTTTTTCCTGGCGAGCGAAAGCGAACCTGTCATTTTAGGAGGAATCGGCCTTTGGCCGGGACATTTTTCTACCGATATATGTACACATCTATCTTGAAGGGGGACTAGGGGGTGTTTTTCTAAGCTTGATGGAGGTCTAGCGAGGAAACTAAACAAATATATGATTAAATGAATTAACACGCCAAACAAACAGCCACTGTCCCCTTAACCTTTAGTAGCGCAGTACCTACTTTTTAGTACTGTACTTATTGTCGTTTATCTGGTGTCCTTAATTAAGGGGAGAATACTACTTGAGGGATTTTTTTCCTTTACCCCTTTCTCCCTCATGTTTAGCCCCATTGCTTTTGAGATTTTAAGACGTTCGCCCCATTAGTTTGGCGATTTTAAGAACTTTCACCCCATTTATGTCACTTTTAAGACCTTTCGTCCCATTTAGGTGTCGATTTTTTCCTGGCGAGCGATAGCGAGCCTGTAATTTAAGAGGAACCGGCCTTCGGCCGGGACATTTTTCTACCGAAAAATGTACAAATTTATCTTGAAAGGGGGTCATGGGGGTGTAATTTCAAGCTTGATGGAAGTCTAGGAAACACACTAAAAACCTCCCTTTAAGGGGGTCTGGGGGTTTTTCTGGACCCCCTTCTCCTTCATGTATAGTCACATTGATTTTTTTTTTTTTTTTAGACCTTTCACCCCAGTGTTTTGTCTATTTGCAGGCATTTTGCGCCATGTAGTTGTCGGGTTTTTTTTTGTTCATGGCGAGCGATATTTTATTTTATAAGCTTGGTCTAGCGAGGAAACTCAAAAATTGATTAATAAATAAATATATAGCCCAAAAACCAAGCTCTACCCCCTTAAGGGGAGATTTCCACTTGAGGGATTTTTTTCTTGACCCCTTTCTCCCTCATGTTTAGCCCCATTGCTTTTGATATTATAAAACGTTTGCCCCATTAGTTTAGCGATTTTAAGAACTTTCACCGACATATTAAGACCTTTCGTGCAATTCAGGTGTCGATTTTATCCTGGCGAGCGATAGCGAGCCTGTAATTTAAGAGGAACCGGCCATTTTCTATCGAAAAATGTACATATTTATCTTGAAAGGGACTGAAGGGGGTGTAATCTTATGCTTGATGGAGGTCTAGTGAACAAACTAAATACCTCCCCTTAATATTGATTTTCTTTTCTATGAATGTCAGTTTATGAAACGAGTTCTTCTGTTTCGTTAATTATAAGGTGTTGTTGCCCCCCAAGCATACCTTGCATCAGACATCCTATAACTAGCAACGTATTCTCTTCTTGTTGCAGGTAACCGTGCGGAGCTGTTTATGTTCTGGGGCATTTCACCTCGCTGTTTTTCTCTTTCTCTCCCTCTCTCTTTGGCTTGTATCCATTCGGCCCCATTCAGCCTACTGTTTTAAGACGTTTATCCAAATCCAAGTGTCGATTTCTTCCTGGCGAGCGATAGCGAGCCTGCATTGTATGGAGAAATCCGGCTTCGCCGGAGAAATTTTTCTATCGAAAAATGTACAAACTTAGCTTGCTGTCAAAACAAATATACAGTATATATATGCTGGCTCGCTGCCGCTCGCCAGGAAAATCTTGACACCTGGATGGGGGTAAACGTCATAAAACAGTAGGCTGAATGGGGCCGAATGGATACAAGCCAAAGAGAGAGGGAGAGAAAGAGAAAACAAACGAGGTGGGCTCCCTTAATCCATTTTCAGGACGCATTCTTTAATTGTATGCTGGCTATTGGTAGACGATTTTATTAAGGGGAGATCTCCACTTGAGGGATTTTTTTCTTGATCCCTTTCTCCCTCATGTTTAGCCCCATTACTTTTGATATTATAAAACGTTTGCCCCATTAGTTTAGCGATTTTAAGAACTTTCACCCCATATTAAGACCTTTCGTGCAAGTCAGGTGTCGATTTTATCCTGGCGAGCGATAGCGAGCCTGTAATTTAAGAGGAACCGGCCTTCGGCCGGGACATTTTTCTACCGAAAAATGTACAAATTTATCTTGAAAGGGACTCAAGGGGGTGTAATTTTAAGCTTGATGGAGGTCTAGGGAACAAACTAAATACCTCCCCTTAAGCTTAGGGGGGATCTGTGGGAGTAGAAGGGTTATTGGAGATCAAGTTCACCGTTTGTATTACTAAAGAGCCTTCCAAAGTAAGGTCGTCTAAAGCTAAATTTAACCAGCATATAATGGGAGAAAGGCGTCCTAATACTGATTGGGTTAACACATTGGAAGGTAACGCCAATCCGAAGGAAAACAAGGTAGGTTTTTCTTTTATGAAAATACAAGTTTTAAAGTTGGCTATAAGAGTTTTGTCAGAATTGTTATTACATTTTATTCACTTTGCACTGTCGTAATGTCTGCCAGATGTTGAGAGACACATAAAGTTGTGTTAAAGACTGCCTCGTTGTAACCTTGTTTAGTTATTTTTTCTTCTATGTGAGTGAGGGAGACAAAAAGCAGAAACGAGAGTCTCCCCCAGAGTTGAAAGAGTGACAGGGCAAAAATCAAGGGACGGTCGAGCCAAAATGCCTGGACACACAGAGTTTGAAGCAATTTAAGTCGTAGGAAGAGGGAAAGACTGATTCTGGGAGAGAGTTCCAGAGCTCAGCAGTTGAATAGAAGAAAGACAGAATAACGTTTCACTCTTGGGTTGGAGAGTTGCACAGAATAGGGGTGGGATTGTGTTGCAAGACGGGTACTACGTACCCTACGTAGAGGAGGTGGTATACACTGGGAAAGCTCTGAGGAACATTGATTATTGTAGTAGCATAGAATAGCGAGAGAGATGCAACATTGCGGCGAAGAGAGAGATTGCAGAGAGTTGGTGAGTGGGCGGGAGTTAATGATACGAAGGGCTTTCCTTTCTACTTTGTCTAGGAGTGCGGTGTGAGAGGATCCTCCCCACACATGTAAACAATACTCAATACATTGACGCACTGTGCCCCTGTACAGAGAAAGAATCTGCACAGGGGTAAAGAACCCCTTGAGGTGGTTGAGCACACCCAGCTTCTGGGAGGCTGCCTTAGTAAGACTGGTAATATGGTCCTTCCAAGTGAGAGCAGAAGAAAAAGAGACACCGAGAATATTGAGAGAAGATGAAGGATTGATTTTTGTATTGTTGATAGTCCTCTGGGAGTTCCGGACGGGTAGTAAGATGAAGACATTGGGGTTTGAAAGCATTAAAGGCAATAAAGTTTGAACTCTGGATGCATTTTTTTTCTCGAAAAGGTTAATTGGCTTTGATTGGCATTATATTCCTATGAGGATGCGTGAACCAAAACACAGACAAGGTTGTTTACTTCAAGGTTTGTACTTTGTTATATCTTCGATTTTTGAGAGTGTAAGAGAGAGAGAGAGAGAGTGGTATTTTCATGGTGTGTTGAATTCTTGATGTCTCTTGGAAAACATACAATTGATGTCACCTAAAAATCCTCGACTTAATCTTGTTTTGATGTCTTCAAGAAGTTGAAGTCTCATGGAAAAATTAATAGCACTTTAAAAATGCACTACTTTCACCTTGTTTTGATGTCTTTAGAAAGTTGAAGTCTCTTGGAAAGCAAATATCACCTAAACATATACCACGTGATATTATCTAAACACATAAATACCATCTAAAATCCAACACTTTTTCCTTTGTTTGGTTTGATCTCACGGTGGGTGGTTTGTGGTTTAGAGGTACAAAATTGCTGTGTTGATGTGTCAAAGGGTTCACATATTTAGGGTTATTACCGGTAATTGTTTGTGTGCTCCGTTACTGCGAGAGGGAAGAGGGGGAGATGGGGGGGGGGGGACGTAGGGATGAAGGAGGAGGAGAGAGAGTGAGAGAGAGCACGGTGGAAAGTAATTAATATAAGAGATATATTTTATTGTTTTAGTATTTGCCGTTAATCTTTTAATTTTTGAGGAGGTGAATATTGTATTCATTATAATTTGTTGGTGATATGTCTTCACACACACTTTTTTATTAAGGTGACAGTTACACACACACACACACACACACACACATATATATACATACACACTCACTGATACACACAAACACTCACTGATACACACAAACACTCACTGATACACACACACACACACACACACACACACACACACACACACACACACACACACACACACACACACACACACACACACACACACACACACACACACACACACACACACACACACACACCCTGATACACAAAAACTGTAGTGTGGTATTCAGAGCAAGACATTTTCACGAGAGGTTAAAACTGTTCTTATTTAACTTTCTGACAAGGCCGTACACCAGGACATCATTTACACACACACACACACACACAGGGGAGGTATGGTGGAGTGGTCTTGCCACTGGACTGGTAATCCAATGGTCCCGGGTTCAAATCCCGATATGTCAATGGGAAGATATTATTGGGATGGAATTTGTGCTGTACCTTGTATCAGTGCATTACCACAAAGCCCACCGAAACGCCAAATATATAGCCTTATTGTTCCCTGATTAAATAGCACTGTATGAATATTACCATATTCAAAATATGCTACAGGGGGACAATGCCTAGCGAGTTCATTGCTCAATAATTGGCGTTCTGAGAGTAAGGGTCAGAGTCTAGGAGGTGAGACAGTGAAGCACTGGAGCGAGGCAGCTTCAGAGATGGGGCTGCTTCGAGCCGTGAGTGGGCAACTAAGCCCCATGCATCCTGCGAAGGCAAGGTGGCAGGGGCTGGTTGCAGTTAAAAGTGCTTCACATGTCTCACCCCCTTATACTGGAACGATACCTCACGGGCTTCACCGTTCAATGATTAGCGGTTGAATGTGCAGGCTCTCAGCCTATGCCCGAGAGGGAATAGTTGCAATATATAAAAAAAAAAAAAAAAAAAACAGACACTAATTCATATACAAAGACGCACATACATACACACATTCGCCAACTTACACTTATAGCCACACACACACACACACACACACACACACACACACACACACACACACACACACACACACACACACACACACACTGACACACACACTGCCACACATATAAATTATAAACTAGGAGATATAAACTAGGAGAATGCACGATTAACCCCTCAGAGAAAGAAAAGGACTTGGGCATTATAATACAGGGAGATCTTTCACCCGAGAGCCATATTAACAAAATTGTGGGAGAAGCTTATGGCCTGTTGAATAAAGTATAAATAGCATTCAACTATTTGAATGAAGAGATGCTAGTAAATATAATAAAATCAATGGTGAGACCTAAATTGGAATATGCGGCAGTGGTGTGGTCACCCCATCTTAAAAAACACATAATTAAGTTGGAGAAAGTACAGAGAGCTGCAACGAAGATGATTCCAGAACTAAGAGAACTGACATATGAAGAGAGATTAGAGGGATTGAATTTGCCAACTCGAAGTGAGAGAAGAGAAAGAGGGGATATGATTATGATGTATAAATGTGTTAGGGGATTGGAAAGGATAGACAAGGAGGACTTTATCGAGGGAGATAAAGGGAGGACTAGAGGACATAGTTGCAAGTTAAAGAAAGGCAGATGTAAAGGAGATGTGAGGAAATTCAGCTTTCCATATAGAAGTATTAATATGTGGAATCAGTTGGATGATGAAGTGGTGGGTGCGGGGAATATCCACATTTGTAAAGCCAAATTAGATAACAGAATCTTTGGAGGCGGGATAATACGAGCCTAAAACTCAAATCATGTATACTACAATTAGGTGAGTACACACACACACACACAGACACACACACACACACACACACACACACACACACACACACACAACACACACCACACACACACACACACACACACACACACACACACACACACACACACACAGCCCGTAGCCTAGTAGGTAGAGCTCTCGTCTCACACACGAGGGGTCGGGGGTTCAATCCCCGGCCGGGCGGAGACAAATTGGGCTTGTCTCCTTTCATGTGTTAGCCTCAGTTCACCTAGCTGTAAATAGGTACCTGGAATAAGTGGACGACGTTGTGACGTCCAATCTGGGGTTTGGCAAAAATGGTACAAGGCGAGATGGGTATCATATGGTTCACCTAAGCTGATGGCTACCTAAGCCTTCGGGCGAGACGGTCCGTCTATAGTGAGAATGGTACCATACAGATCCACCCTAAGCCTTCGTTTCCGATGTCGCCAATTGGCTAAAATACAGACTACACACACATCCACAGCCATTCCAACGATACATATAACACCTACACATATAGGAGGCGGGAAATAACGAGCATGCTCACTCCCGCAATACAACTAGAGTAAGTACACACACACACACACACACACGCACACCCACTCATATACACACACACACACACTGACTCACTCACACATACACACACACACTCTCTCTCACGCACTGAATACTCCCGACTCATTCTCTTGCATAACCAATCGTAAGAGAGAGATACAAAAACCCAAAACATTTGAATTTAAGTGACAATTATGCGGAAATCTAAAGTGCGTCCTAGTAACGGGCCGGGAAACAATGGAATGAATAGTCCGCTTAACCTTTATAAATATCACTTCTAAAGAATTAATTTAAATAACCGAAGCGTGGCTGTGAAATTGTGGGAAGGATTAATTTTTGTTTAATGTATTTGTTCATATACCGTACTCATTTATTTATTATTTATTATTATTTTTTGTTTCGTCCCAAGACCTCCATCAAACTTAAGAAAATACCACAAGATCACCCTTCGAGATATATTTGTGTTCGGCCGAAGGCCGACAACAACAACTACCACTACAATAATACTGATAGTAGTAGTTGTAGTAGTAGCAGTAGTAGTATTAGTATTACCGTAGTAGAAGTAGTAGCAGTAGTAGTGTGTGTGTATGTATGTACTCTGGCACTTACCCCATTTTTCCTTTTGTGTGTGTGTGTGTGTGTGTGTGTGTGTGTGTGTGTGTGTGTGTGTGTGTGTGTGTGTGGTGGTGGTGTTGGGGGGGGGGGGGGGCGACTCAAGAATTAGCCCAAACATGGCCATCACAACACAGCAGGAAAACAAAACAAAACAAAACAAAGCATAATATCACACACATCTAGGTCGTCCAAAAGAAACACCCAGAGAACCAGGCCCATTTGGGGTCTCCAGCTAGATTCCCAGGTCCTAGATCTCCCGAAGAGGCTTCAATTTCCGCAGGCAGACCCGGGAGCTGCCACCACAAGCCCACCGACCATGCTTCCAGGCGCACCCTTCATTACTATCAGCTCCTTGGGCCAGGCCCCTGACGGACTATTATCTAGTCCAACTGGCGCATGACCCTCTTTCCCAAATGACCGTGTTTACACTCATCTATTCACTAGCATTCTCCATTCACTCCTATTTATTACCACTTCTCTTGCCTGATCTATAGTCATTCCTCTATCATCCAACACTTACATACATACATACATACATACATACATTCATACACACAGCCCGTAGCCTAGTGGTAGAGCTCTCGTCTCACACACGAGGGGCCGGGGGTTCAATCCCCGGCCGGGCGGAGACAAATTGGGCTTGTCTCCTTTCATGTGTTAGCCTCAGTTCACCTAGCTGTAAATAGGTACCTGGAATAAGTGGACGACGTTGTGACGTCCCATCTGGGGTTGGCAAAAATGGTACAAGGCGAGATGGGTATCATATGGTTCACCTAAGCTGATGGCTACCTAAGCCTTCGGGCGAGACGGTACCGTCTATAGTGAGAATGGTACCATACAGATCCACCCTAAGCCTTCGTTTTCGATGTCGCCAATTGGCTAAAATACAGACTACACACACATCCACAGCCATTCCAACGATACATATAACACCTACACATATAAGAGGCGGGAAATAACGAGCATGCTCACTCCCGCAATACAACTAGAGTAAGTACATTCATACATACATTCATACATACATATGAAGCCCTCCGAATCATAAGGGGACCAACCGACATTTTTTGAATTTCCAAGCCAAGCACGTGGTGCCATAGCCCAACTTCTCCCCTACACACTGGTAGTCGTTTGGTACCCTTAAGACGAAAACTGTATGAGTGAGAGTCCTGGACGTTAAAGTAACTTTTTCGCCTTTCGGGAACACTCCTGGAATCCTGGGAAAAATATAACTTGACACAAGGGGTCCAAACGACACTCAGTTAATCCCTCCATACTCTCACTCTCCCGTACGTAAAAGTACGTTCAATTACCCATACCCTTGTACTTACCTGTTAATTATTAACTACTTACCTGCCTTACCTGGAGTATGGAAATTGGAGGCTTGTGGGTGGGAATGATGGACAATTACGTACACTACCCAATATCAGTGCATTATTATCTTTAAAAGAAAAAACTCGTGGTCAAAGTGCTGGTAATGTTAGATTTTGGTCATTTTGGCCATACAAAAAAGGGGATAATTTTGGTTTGGGTGTTTTTACTAAAAATATAGACGTGGAACCCCCTATTTTTACATGCTGGGATGAAAGAGTAGTGTTTCAGCTACCTTCAGTAAAAATATGAAGAGGGCACCTTACCGGGTTAAAGAGTTACACATATTTTGAACTGCCAAACTTTGACCTTGATTTTCTCAGAAGTAAGAAATGGTGGTTGGTCCCCTTATGATTCGGAGGGCTTCATATATACAATTAACAAAATATACAAACAATTTGGCAATTTGACAAGATATGGACAACAGTGACCTAGATTTTTTTTTTTTTTTTTCCCCACAACTACTCCCTCTCAGGCATAGCATAGGCCTTTACACTCTACCGCTGAGCACGGTGAGGCCCGTGAGGTCTTGTTCGAGTCTAGGGAGTGAGACATGCGAAGCTTCGCGACACGAAGCAACTCCATCTCTGAAGCCGCCTCGCCTCTGCACTTCAGAGTCTCACTCCCCTCACTCGGACCCTCACTCTCAGAACGCCACCTATTGAGCAATTAACTCACTAGGCATTGTCCCCCTGTAGCATATTTTGAATATGGGAATATTCATACAGTGCTATTTAATCAGGGAACAATGTGGGTATTTTGTTGGCGTTTCGGTGTGCTGTGGTAATGCACTGATACTAGGCACAGCACAAATTCCATCCCAATAATATCTTCCCATTGACATATTGGGATTCGAACCCGGGGTCTATTGGATTACCAGTCCAGTGGCAAGACCACTCTGCCGTGTGAATTTGTGTTTTGTGTTTGTGTGTTCATAGTTTTTCTTTTGTGTTATGTTGTCCCTGTTCGGGCTCTGTCTCGAGTCGGCCACCCCCAGATAAAAAAGATAAGAAAATGGGGAACGGACCTGAGTAAATACTGAAATTAAAATGTAAAACTTGCAAACTAAACAAACCCAAACCCTGGACAGAGACAATATAAAGGCAAAATAACTTATCAAAATCGCTCTGTGGAAACAACGCTTACTAAAATATTTTGTTTGTTATGAAATAATAAATAATAAAATAGAATTAAAGAGAAAATAAAAATAAAAATAGGATAAATGGGGATTGGGCCTGAGCATATAGATAGATAGATAGATAGATAATTAAATAAAAGACCACAATCCACCACATAGGGTGTACATCACTACATGACCAAGTTAATCTGTTTCCATAGATGAACAGCAGTACAAAATACATACTTACAAAAGATAATACTATTTCAAAGATGTTGATGGTATTTTTATGCAATTCTGTAACTCCCATCAAAATTGTCAATCTCCTGCATAATTATAATACTCATACCTCATAGCTGGGGGTGGCCGACTCAAGACAGAGCCTGAACAGGGACAACATTTAAGGTTACAATTCTTAGGCTCCGGGACCACTTTCGCGTTCCCTCGCCCCTTACTCTGTCTCGGCTAGTAGGTGAATTTTACAAGGGGAGGGGGATTCCTAGCCTCCCGCCCCCATTAGGAAAAGTACAGTAAACGAGACAGACAGAAACGGCTAAGTTTGGGTAGAGGATGCCAAACCTTACTCTGGATAGGACCAACCCTCTGATCAAAAATGGGGATGGATGTAGTGTCCAGGCATACGGTCGTCATGTTTACATAGGTCGATCGCGGAGGTTAAGTTCGTGTCACTTTTGACGCTGATTTTTTTCGGTTATTTGCCCCCTGCTGGCAATATATATGATGATGACAATATTTCATGCGTATTAATGTATCCAAGGGCAGTCAAAATAGACGGGAACATGCTGGCAAGCGTCCGCCACCGCTCCGCGTAGTGTAAACTAGGCGGGCGATACACCCGAACTCTACATTCTACCCAAAAAATGATAAATGTGTGTAGGTACTGTATGTGCTCTGGCACTTACCCCAGTTTTCCTTTTTTTTATGGGGGTGGCCGCCCTAAGACAGAGCCCAAATAGGTTCATCACAACATATCTGAAAAACAAAACAAAACGAAACAAAACAAAACACAAATTCACACACATCTACTGTAGGTCGTCCAGGAGAAACACTCAGAGACCCAGGCCCATTTGGTGTCCCCAGCAAATAATTTCCAGGTCCCAGATCGCCCGGAGAGGCTCCGACTTCCGCAGGCAGACCCGCAGCGGAGCCACCACCACCAGCCCACCCTTCATTACCACCTGTTCCCCGGTGGTAATGAACTATTATTATACATTACTATATAAATAAATAACGGCCCCATGCACCTCTGTCCCCAGTCAGTCAACGCCCCTCCTCCCATCCAGCACCGCCTTCACTCATCCATTCGGACCCATTCAGCCAACTATTTTAAGATGTTTATCCCCATCCAGGTGTCCATTTCTTCCTGGCGAGTGATAGCAAGCCAGCATTGTATGGAGAAATCCGGCTTCGCCGGAGAAATTTTTCTATCGAAAAATGTACAAATTTAGCTTGCTGTCAAAAAAAAAAAATATATATGCTGGCTCGCGGAATACTTCCTAACTCCATCCTTCCACCTCTCACTCGGTCTACCTCTCCCTCTCTGTCCTTCCACCTCACTCTCGTACACCCCTCAGATCAAAAATTATAAATAAATAATATAAAATACACCTTAGGCCTACTATATATATACCTATTATAACATTTTAAAATGAAATGCAATATAAGGATCTTCTCTTGTTCACAACGATGCACAGTGTCCACCACAGGGATGTAGCCCCCAGATAACTGCGCAAGTAGTACAAGAATTAAAGGTTGGGGTGCATGGGTTGAGGTAAACATGGAAAAATAATCACCAACCTGCATATAATTATCTTGTAAAATGCAATGTCACTGAAATAATTATTAACAACGGTATAAAGGATTTTGCGGATCGTCTATACCGGGCCTGTGACGTCATAGTGACGTCACACCAGTATCCTCATCCTGGACTGGATGGTGGACTTGCACTCTTGTGACGTCACAGGCCCGGTATAGACGATCTACAAAATCCTTTATACCATTGTTAATAATTATTTCAGTGCCATTGCATTTTACAAGATAATTATGTACAGCTTGGCGATTATCATTCCATGTTTATCTCAACCCATGCACCTCCACCTTTAAGGTACATGGCGAGGGGGCACGATTTCTAGCAGATAGTAGCACAGATGGTGAGGAGTGTGTAGAAGATGAAGACGATGAGAAGCTGTAGTTGGAGGAAGGTCATCCCCGTAGCAGCGAGGAACGTAGAGAGTCCAGAGATGATATGAAGAGCGGTGGTGTTGAGAGGTGCTGCTCCAAGAATATGCTTGACGGTAAATTGTCCTCCCTGGCGTAGAATGCATTCCCTTAAGGCGACCCTGGCACCATGATATCTATGACAATGTAGAAGGAAATGTTCAACCGTTTCAGGGGTATTGCAATGCTGGCAGTGGCCATCCTGGTGGAGACCTAGGCGATGCATATGTGCCGGCAGCCGAAGTCGTGTGGCTGCCTTATTAAGAGATGAAGACTTATAGCGAGTGTGCCGCCAAACCGTCCAGTCATCCTTGACAGTGCCATAACGGTTATGCGCAATCTGAGCCTTCCAATCGTGGATAAATGATTGTCGCAATGCGTCGCTAAGGATCACCTTCCTGTCTCGTACTGTGTAGGCTAACCTAGTGATGTGCTGGAAGGAATGTAAGTGCTTGGCGAGAGAGTCCACAATCTCGTTGTGAAGGAGACCCGAATGGCTCAGAACCCACTGGAGGGAGACTGAGGAGCCAATACAGTACTCTTATGACGAGCAAGAAGCTGTAGGATCGGGTGGACAAGCTCCTTGCTGGTCTTAGTGGCGTAGGAGATGGATTGGAGAGCACTTCGAGATTCGCAGCAGAGGACATAATAACCAGGGGGAAGGGTGATCATGGTCTCACAGCTTTGAAGTGGCCAAAAAGTTCTGCGGTAAATATAGTGGAGCGGCGGGGCAGTCGCCAACCCTGGACTAAATGAAATTTGGGAACCCACAAAGCTGTTGAGACGGAGATACCGGTAGCACCATGGATGAGGGACCCATCAGTGTAGATGTAAGTGATGTCAGCAGGGAAGGTGGTAAACAACTGGAGAACCTCCTGCTTGATGTGGGAAGGGCCGTCACATTTCCGCATACCAGGTAGAGGGTTAATCGATATATTTGGAGCTACAAAATCCCATGGAGGTAGAGGGGGTACCAGACGTGTTGCGTGGCTGTTTCTGAAGATGAACGTGTGGCGCTGGATGAGAGGGCCTATCCTTTCCCTAAATGGCACTTTGCATATCCTAGGGATATCCGGGTAGAGTGGAACATCACGTAGATTGGCCGAGAACGGGTGAGACGGCGCGGCGCTATAGGTGACAGCAAAGTAAGATGAACATGAAATATCCCGTCGGACAGACAGAGGCAGGAGATTGCTCTCACTGCAAAGTCCGGCGATTGGAGAGGAACGTAGGGCACCCGTCATCAGTCTCATGGCAGAGTTTTGAACCAAATCTAATTTCTTGAGGGTTGTTGAAGATGCTGAGGTAAAAGCTTGGGAACAATAATCCAGCTTACTACGGATATATAAAGTGTAGAAGATGCGGAGAGTAGACGGATGAGCACCCCACGTTGTACCAGTAAGAGCCTTCATGATGTTCAGGCGCTGTCGTGAGGAGTCAACAAGGTGATCTATATGGTCCTTCCATGTGTTAGGAGCGGGGCATCAAAAACCACACCAAGGTAGCGATGACTGGCAGACTGTGCAAGATTGACGCCATCGAACGTGAGGGTTATCGCAGGTACAGGTCATTTCCGGGAAAATACTTGGAAGACAGTTTTAGTTGACACGGAGGCCCCAGGTGGTAGTCCAGCGGTGAAGGGAGTCAAGTGCAGCCTGTACAGCACGTGCCGCAGTCAGAGGGTCCTCATGTGAATAGTACAGGGTCAGATCATCGGCGTATGCAACTAGGTGCACTGGGGATAAGTCAGGGAAGTCAGCTAGGTAGGAATCAAATAGGTATAGACCGAGGCTTGAGCCCTGCGGCACACCAACACCATAAATAACTTCTGAGGAGAAGGCACCTTGAAGAAACACACGTCCCGTCCTGGATGTTAAAAAAGATTGGAGCCAAGAGAGCATCGTCCAACAAACTCCCAGTTTGGCCATTTTCATCATGAGGAGTAGATGAGACACACTGTCAAAGGCAGCAGACAGGTCGAGGTACACAACAATGGTAGTACGCTTGTGAGATAGCGCAGTTAAAATAGCCTGTTCCAGGTTTAGGACGTGGTCAACAGTGGAACAGGAGGGGCGGAATCCAGCTTGGTATGATGGGATAATAGAATTGTGTTCCAGAAACCACTGCAGTCAATGAAGCACCATCTTCTCCATAAGTTTACTAAGTGTGGACAGAAGAATGATTGGCCGATAAGATGATGAAGCAGACGGGTCCTTACCAGGCTTCAGGAAAGGTAATATGATTCCCCGGGTCCATGGCGGCGGTAACAGCTTAAGGTCCCATGAAGAGTTAACCAGTCATAATAGTAGGGGGTAAAAGGTGCTAGGGAGATGTATAATAAATTCATATGGCACCTGGTCATCACCAGCTGCTTTGCCACTTGGGAGGGTGTGCAAAGCCAAAAGAAGTTCATCATGGGTAAAGGGAGTATCCATTGGGGAGTTGAGGGCCATTGCTGTTTGCACCTCATCCTGGGCTTGAGCTGCGATTATAGCTGGGGGTAGTAAGCTTTGAAGATGATCAGCAATAACACGGGCCCGGTCCTCTGGTGACTGGCAGATACGGCCGTTATCAACCAATAGATACGACGAAAAGGTAGGCCTTCCATTGATGCCATTAACTAGGCGCCATTCTCTTCCGTGGATTGACCTCCCAATCTACCAAGATTGGAAGCCAAAGCATCACATTTTTTCCCTTGCCCCTCAGCTTTATCTTCATAATTGCTGAGGGGCACAGGGCCCTGGGTGGGGCTTTGGTTTCCCGGGCGTTTCCGCACCCTCCTCAGCTCCCCGCCATGGAGTGGCTTCGGTCACCCAGGCTTTATTGTGGTCGGCAGGGAGGGTTCCGTGGGGGCGCTCGGTTATGGCCTTGAAATTGCTCGGGGCCTTGGGACTGTTCGGCCAGGCAACAACAATCTCAAGCACTCACCCGCCTGTGGCCTAGACAACATAAGCAACATACACCTCAGACACCTGGGACCACAAGGCATACAAGCACTCACTAACATATCAAACTACAGCTATTCACACAACACAATACCAGACATTTGGAAGCATGGTATCATCATCACATTCCCCAAACCCAACAAAGACCCCACGCTACCCTCCTCGCACCGCCCCATCACACTCCTTTGCTCCCCCTCCAAAGTCATGGAACGCCTAGTATTACAACTAATTACACCTGACCTACCCCTAGCTCCAACACAACATGGCTTTAGGCCACTGCACTCCACAAACACTCTTCTCACAGACCTTACACAGAGCTTTCGACGGCATCAACTCAGCTAGACCACCACACAGATCACTATTAGCCACACTCGACATTGATAAAGCCTTCGATGCCATACCCCGCCACAACCTAACAAACAAAATCTACAACACAAACATGCACAACAACACAAAAAGGTGGCTGGCCAACTTCCTAGCAGGCAGATGTGCACACGTATCTTTTGCCGGTCAGTCATCTAAAATCAGAAACTTTCCAAACGGAGTCCCACAAGGATCCGTCCTATCGCCCGCACTCTTCAATCTGTACATGCACGATATAACTACACCCAATACGCCCCAAATAAACTTAGCCTCCTATGCAGATGACATAACACTCACATGCACACACCATGACCCAAAAAGAGCAACAGATCTCCTTCAACCCTATCTCAACACACTACATGGCTGGTGCACTACAAACAGACTTAATCTAGCCCCAGCCAAATCCACCGCAACCCTGCTCACAAGTTGGACAGGTGAACACGAATACATCCCTCAACTCACCATAAACAACACACCCCTAACACATACACACACACCCAAAATCCTAGGAGTAACATATGATACTCATATGACATTCAAACAGCACACCACAAACATTAAAAAGAAACTGACACCCAGAGTTAACGCCCTCAGGTCACTTGCTCACACAAAATTTGGACACAACAAAGAAACTACCACCACAGTATATAAACAATACATAAGATCAGTGATGGAATACGCAAGCCCAGCCTGGGCTTCTAACCTAGCTGAAACACATCATAAGACCTTACAGACTATTTAAAACAAAACCCTGAAGATCATTACAGGCTGCACAGCTACTTCACCCACAGATCACCTACATCAAGAAACCAAAATCCTCAAAGTCAAAGACCATCTGGACATGAGAGGCACTCAATTCCTGGCAGCAGCCTCCACGAACCAAGACCACCCACTAAACTACATGGCAACACACCCACAGACACCAAGAAATATCAAAACAACACCCAGCAGACGGTATCACACACAATTATTGTCCTCTCTCCCTCCCTGCCCACCCCGAACCAACTTCCAAAAGCACATCCATACTCATATCTCTCACCGATCCATCCACTCACTCACAGACAACACGCAGCTGCATGCACGACCTCCCGAAATCCATCCTTCCGAATCCTCCCTTCCTCGCGAGGACAGAGTCCACCTGGCCAGGCTGAGATGCGGACACCATCCAGCTCTCCTGAGCTATCAGAAGAGACTGGATGACTCTGTTGTCGACGCCTGCCCGGGATGTAACACAGCACCCCATACCATTAAACACATCATAGAAGACTGCATTTCACACAACCACTTACGCCAACAACACAATCTACACTCAATGAGAGCTCTGTGGGAAAGCCCGATCGTGGCCATGGCCTTTCTCAGGGACTCGGGGCTGTTCGGCCAGGCAGCTTAGGGAACAACAACAACAACAACCATGCGCCACACTGTTGAAGGGGGTGTGTCCGGTGATAATTTGCCACAGTATAGCCTCCAGAAGGACATGCGTGCTATGCGGAGAACCTTCTTAGCATAAGCTGTAGCACGTTTAATGGAGATCCAGTTCTGCAGGGATGTACGTCGACGTTGAGTGTTGATAGCACGGCGGCAAAGAGCAACAGCTCTCGAGCAGTCAGCAGTCCACCAGGGCTTTAACTCCTTCAGCACCATGACGTAATTTTCATCATATTCGGGCTAGCATTGGGTGTTTTTCTGTAGCTTATAATCTACCTCTAGGACTCAAAGGGGTAAATACGATCTCAATAAACCCTCTGAGTAACACAAGTCCTTCTAAAGTAGCATCAAATCGTCTAATCATAGCCAGAATCAAAGGCAAAAAGACGTCATGGTGCTGAAAGGGTAAGGGCTTAGAAGATTGCAATCCCTGCGAATAGTGGAAAAGACTCTCAGCCGCAGTGGTCATCGCACCAACAAGTTATTCATAGAGGACTGTTGGATCAGGGCTGCTAGACTCAGGGAGGGGACCGGTATCTTGATAAGTCGTCCAATCATAGTTAGCGGGAACCTTCCATTTAGGCAGAGAGACCGGGTGAACTGGAGGCTGAAAACTGTCAAATGTCAAGAGGAGGGGCCAGTGATCAGGGCCCACCAACGATGATTATTGTGGAAGCAGGACCGCTGAGCCCAAACACAGGTCAATGGAAGAGCAGTAATAAGTGCGAGGAACATAATAAGTAATAATAAGGATAAAATAATACATAAGAGTGCATAAATGACATGAGAAGTATAAATGACATAAGAAGTATAAATGACATGATAGAAGTATAAATGACATAAGAAGTATAAATGACATGAAAAGTATAAATGACATAGGAAGTATAATCGAGGGAGACCTGTACATATAATATAAGGATAAAATATATATATATATTGAACTTCTGTGTTTTTATTAAAGAATCACAAAAAACAAAAACAAAACAATTGGACAAATGACGAGCGCATTTTCCGGGAATTTCCGACGGGTAAGTTTGCTTGTGATATTTTGTAAGACGTTCGCCCCATTAGTTTTGTCGATTTTACAAACTTTCGCCCCATTTCCGTCAATATTAAGACCTCTAGTGCCATTTAGGTGTCAATTTTTTCCTGGCGAGCGATCTATCTATCTAAATATTCGCGAGCCAAAATTTTAAGAGAAACCAGCCTTTGGCCGGGAAATTTTTCTACCGAAAATATACAAATTAATCTTGAAAGGGGATCTAGGGAACAAACTAAAAACCTCCCCTTG
The DNA here is from genome assembly GCA_032716605.1 of Paralithodes platypus. NCBI lineage: Eukaryota > Metazoa > Arthropoda > Malacostraca > Decapoda > Lithodidae > Paralithodes > Paralithodes platypus. Next base: position 9,913,684 of record CM064582.1, read on the forward strand.
ACCCTATTCTTAAGGGGAGAATTCCACTTGAGACATTTTTTTCTGGACCCCTTTCCCCCTCACGTTTAGCCTCATTGCTTTGGAGATTTTAAGACGTTTGACCCATTAGTTTGGTGATTTTAAGAATTTCCGCCCCATTTGTCAATTTTAAGACCTTTCGTGCCATTTAGGTGTCGATTTTATCCTGGCGAGCGATAGCGAGCCTGTAATTTAAGAGTATCCGGCCTTTGGCCGGACCATTTTTCTACCGAAAAATGTACAAATTTATCTTGAAACGGGGTCAAGGGGGTGACATTTTAAGATTGCTGGAGGAGTAGGAAACAAACTAAAAACCTCCCCTTTTCTGGACCCCCTTCTCCCTCATGTTTAGTTAATATATATTATTGTAGATAATTAAGTATCTTTCTATTAATGTTTTAGTTTCCTCGCTAGACCTCCATCAAGCTAGACCTCCATCAAGCTAGACCTCCATCAAGCTAGACCTCCATCAAGCTAGACCTCCATCAAGCTAGACCTCCATCAAGCTTTAAAAACAAAACAAAAATCCATTAAATCTCCCTTCTAGATTAATTTGTACATTTTTCGGTAGGAAAATTGTCGGTTCTTCCGCCACTACGGGCTCGCTATCGTTCGCCGGGAAAAAAATCGACACCTAAATAGCACGAAAGGTCTAAATATTGATGAAGAAATGGGGCGAAAGGTGTTAAATTTGCCAAACTAATGGGCCGAACATCTTATAATCTCAAGACTAATGGGGCTAAACATGAGGAAGAAGGGGGGCCAGAAAAACGACCCATCTACCTCTTAAGAAGACTTTTCACCCCATTCAGGACGGGTGGGGCGTAAGTCTAAGCCGAGGGAAAAAATAAATAAATATATACAGTATATATATATATTATACATACACATATATATATTTATATATATACCATATATATATATATATATATATATATATATATATATATATATATATATATATATATATATATATTTAAAATTAAATGGGTGCCAACATGTCGCATCAAATAAATGTTAACATTTAATAAAGTACAATAAAAATGTAAGGAAATAAAAAAAATATATTCCAAGAAAACAAATAAAGGGATGGTTCACTTTTTGGTAGATTTTTGCATGTATTCATTATTTTTCTAGTTTCCTCCCTAGACCTCCATCAAATTAAAAAAAACATCCATTAGATCCCCCTTGTAGATTAATTTGTACATTTTTCGGTAGAAAAATTTCCCGGCCGAAGGTCGGTTCTTCCAACATTACAGGCTCACTATCGTTCGCCGGGAAAAAAATCGACACCTAAATAGCACGAAAGGTCTAAATATTGATGAAGAAATGGGGCGAAAGGTCTTAAAATCAACATAAAACTAAAATGTTAAGACTGAGTGTTCCACACATACGTGCAGTTTCAGTCTCTTGTCCTAATGGCGGCGTTCCAGGCAACCCTGTTAAGGGCTGCTTCACTTGTCAAGTTCTTGGATTTGAGATCGGCGCGTATAGTCCGATCCCAGGTCTTCCTCGGTCCACCCCTTGGTGCAGCTCCCTCCACAATCACAGACCTGCATTTTTTCACCCAATTTTGTTCATCCATTCTCTCCACATGCCCATACCATCCCAGTCTACTTGTACGCAAACCCAGGGCCCAGTTTCCCGGACGTTTCCGCACCCTCCTCAGCTCCCCGCCATGGAGTGGCTTCGGTCACCCAGGTTTTATAGTGGTCGGCAGGGAGGGTTCTGTGGGGGCGCTCGGTTATGGCCTTGGCCTTGCTTGGGGCCTTGGGGCTGTTCGGCCAGGCAGTCTGAGGAGGAGGAACAACAACAACAACAACAACTTGTACGTAAATAAAGAAACTATATAAATTGTAAAACTTTCCAAATAAACAAACCAAAACTGGGACGAACACGGTAAAAAGACAAAACAACTTATCAAAATCGCTGTGGAAACAACGCTTAACCACTTCTGTACCGGAGGATACAGTAATAAAAGTCCCCCCCCCCCCAGTCCCAAGCAATGTGGCCAAAATGGCAAGATATAACAACCTTCCACCTCAAGAGATGAAGGAATACTGGCTCTCTCAGCCTTCAGAAGGTTGGATATAAGCTGAGAAGTGTTGCCAACTCTAGAGCAGTGCTCGAACAGTTGTGGTACCAGGCACAGCCTGATACTGGCAGTTACAAGGAAAGTATATTACTGACGGCTCTCAACCGTCGGTGGTATTGGACGGGTTAAGCAAAATAATAATGTATAAATTACGTTTGGCTCGCTCTGTGCTGTATTAATGTCTGTCAGATGTTGAATAGGGTGGGTACGGTGGCGCTAATAAGTCATGTCCCAGCTGTCATTACGTTTGGCTCGCTCTGTGCTGTATTAATGTCTGTCAGATGTTGAATAGGGTGGGTTAAGTGTAGGAACATGTTTGTATATTTCACTGGATATGAAGAAATGAAGCTTAGATATTGCTGATACCAATTATTGATCAAAACATACTTGGTGCCGAGACATTACTTATTAGCGCGACTGTACCTAAGTAAAATAATAATAATGACAAAAAATGCAAGGTAAAATACTCTACATAGAACAAACAAAATAAAATAGGTAATTTAAATGTTTGTGTGGGCAGGATCCTCTCTCACGCCGCCGCACTTCTAGACAAAGTAGAAAGGAAGGCCTGTCGTATCATTAAGGGGAGGTATTTAGTTTGTTTCCTAGACCTCCATCAAGCTTGAAATTACACCCCCTTGACCCCCTTTCAAGATAAATTTGTACATTTTTCGGTAGAAAAATTTCCCGGCCGAAGGCCGGTTCCTCTTAAATTACAGGCTCGCTATCGCTCGCCAGTAAGAAATCGACACATAAATGGGACGAAAGGTCTGAAAAGTGACATAAATGGGGTGAGTTCTTAAAATCGCCAAACTAATGGGGCGAACGTCTTACAATCTCAAAAGCAATGGGGCTAAACATGAGGGAGAAAGGGGTCAAGAAAAAAATTCCCTCGAGTGGAAATCTCCCCTTAACTCTCCCCCGTCCACTCATCACCAACTCTCAACTCTCTCTCTCTCTCTCAGGTGTCGTTGGAAAGCTCTTATTATCGGCCTTTCACGGATACACTTCTTTATGCCTGACCAAGAGCACGGAATGAAGCTCGTTGAGGGGTAAATATGTCCCCCCCCCCCCCGGCCCGGCAGCTAGCTAGGTCGTGTCAACAAACGGCCCCGTCCTTCAGGGGTTAATAGTAGCCCAAAATAGCCAAGGAAATAAATACTTAAAAATATCAATAAGAAAATACAAGACAAAATTACATTGTTGTTTTCAAAGTTTAATTTCCGATAATTTTAAATGCATTTTTCCACATAATAATAATAATAATAATAATAATATTTGTGTGGTGATGGGCTGGTCTATCAGAGCGAGAGCTGAGCGATCTCTGCCATACCCATAGCTTACTCTGACTGTTCCTTTTACTTATATATTTTCTAGATCTCAAGTGACGGCGTCTCTTCCGTGGATTGACCTCCCAATCTACCAAGATTGGAAGCCAAAGCGTCACATTTTTCCCTTGCCCCTCAACTTTCTCTTCATAATTGCTGAGGGGCACAGGGCCCTGGGTGGGGCTTTGGTTTCCCGGGCGTTTACGCACCCTCTCAGCTCCCCACCATGGAGTGGCTTCGGTCACCCAGGCTTTATTGTGGTCGGCAGGGAGGGTTCTGTGGGGGCGCTCGTTTATGGCCTTGGCCTTACTCGGGGCCTTGGGGCTGTTCGGCCAGGCAGCCTGGGGAACAACAACAACAACAACAACAACACAATAATATTTGTTAACCCTTCTTGCCCGGGCTCGCCATCCTAAGGACCTTATTGAGATCCGGGCGATGATCTGGCCGATAAACGTCGTAATAGGCCTAGCCCCTATCTTTGTTATAAACGTCGTAATAGGCCTAGCCCCTATCTTTGTTATTTTAACTGCTAGAGAATTCACACGCGTCTCAAAACGTAGCCGGGTTTCGTATCTGTAGACTGGCGTTAAGGGGAGATATTTCCACTTGAGGGATTTTTTTTCTGGACTCCTTTCTCCCTCATGTTTAGCCCCATTGTTTTTCTAATTTTAAGATGTTCGCCCCATTATTTTGAAGATTTTAAGAACTTTCAACCTATTTCTGTCAATTTTAAGACCTTTCGTGCCATTTAGGTGTCGATCTTATCCTGGCGAGCGATAGCGAGCCTGTAATTTAAGAAGAACCGGCCTTCGGCCGGGACATTTTTCTACCGAAAAATGTACAAATTTATTTTGAAAGGGGCCCAAGGGGGTGTATTTTTAAGCTTGATGGAGGTCTAGGGAACAAACTAAATACCTCCCCTTAAAGTAGAGCTCTCTAGGTCAACTGGTTCCGTTGTGATGACGATTTCCGTGGAGCGCATTTTGCCGAGATTTCATCAATATCTCGCAATAATAACTAACGGACTTCTCCTTCTTGATTTCGAAGGTGCGCGTCGCTCCGATTTAGTTTTCAAGTTCTAAATGTCAATTAAGGAAATAAATGTTCTTCTACTCAACAGCTGACCTCTGGAACTCTCTCCCAGAATCAGTCTTTCCCCCTCATCCTAGGACTTAAATGGCTTCAAACTCTGTGTGTCCAGGCATTTTTGGGCTCGAACGTCCCGTGATTGTGGCCCCTGTCACTCTTTCAACTATGGGGGGAGGCACTCGCAGTTCACAAAAGGCAGTTCTGCCTTTTGTCTCTCTCAAATTTTTTTTTTTTTTTTTTTTTTAAGTCACTTTATCGTTTTCAAGTTTTACATTTCAATTAAGGAAATAAATACAATGAAAACCGTCAAGAAAATACACCCAAAAAATACATAGTTAGGTATTTGGTCTTTTTAACGTGTTCGTATCATTCTTGGTGGGTTTATTTTGCAAGGTTTACATTATAATGACACACACACACACACACACACACACACACACACACAAAATTGTATGTGTTTTTTTTTTTTTCTTATTTGGTACGCGTCCTTGTATCGAAAAGGTGTATTTATCAATAGGTGAAGTTAAGGGGTTGTTGTTGTTGTTGTTGTTGTTGTTGTTGTTGTTGTTGTTGTTGTTGTTGCTGTTCCTCAGGCTGTCTGGCCGAGCAGCCCCAAGGTCCCGAGCAAGGCCAAGGCCATAACCGAGCGCCCCCCACAGAACCCTCCCAGCTTACCACTAATAATGCCCAGGTGACCGAAGCCGCTCAAAGGCAGGGAGCTGAGGAGGGTGCGGAAACGCCCGGGAAACAAAAGCCCCCCCCAAGGCCCTGTGCCCCTCAGCAATTATGAAGGGAAAGTTGAGGGGCAAAGGAAAAATGTCTATCGCTCGCCAGGAAGAAATGACACCTGGATGGGGATAAACGTCTTACAACAGTTGGCTGAATGGGGCCGAATGGATACAAGCCAGGGAAAGATAAAAAAAAAAGGGTGACCCCCCCCCTTAAGAAGGACCTGTGTTATTAAGAGGAGGTTTTTAGTTTGGTCCCTGGATATCCTTCAAGCTTAAGATTACACCCCCTTGAGTCCCTTTCAAGATAAATTTGTACATTTTTCGGAAGAAAAATGTCCCGGCTTTCCTCTTAAATTACAGGCTCGCTATCGCTCGCCAGGAAAAAATTGACACCTAAATGGGACGAAAGGTCTGAAAAGTGACATAAATGGGGTGAAAGTTCTTAAAATCGCCAAACTAATGGGGCGAACATCTTACAATCTCAAAAGCAATGGGGCTAAACATGAGGGAGAAAGGGAGTCCAGAAAAAATGCCCTCGAGTGGAAATCTTCCTCCCCTTAATTAAACTGAAAAATATTATCGTCTCCAAAATCGAATACCAAAAAGGACGTCACCGGTACCGTAAGGGTTGAAGGGGAAAATATAGTTGCTTTAAGGGGAGACTGGGGCCGTTTGTTTGGTCTATTAATTCATTTATTCATATATTTTTTTTTTTTTAGTTTCCTCCCTAGACCTCCATCAAGCTTAGAAAAAATAAAACCCTAGACTCCCCCCTTCAAGATCAATTTGTAAATTTTTCGGTAGAAAAATGCCGTGGCCGAAGGCTGATTCCACTTAAAATTTCGGGCTCGCTATCGCTCGCCAGGAAATAATCGACACCTAAATGGCACGAAAGGTCTAAATATTGACGAAGAAATGGGGCAAAAGGTCTTAAAAATCAACTAACTAATGGGGCAAACATCTTAACCCTTCTTTGGCGGGGCCCGGCTATAGTCGGACAAGAGAACCAAGGACTATGTGGCGGGGCCCGGCTATAGTAGCATGCGATGTTGAGCACATTATCAGCTCTGAGAGAGAGTCCGACCAGTGGGAGGAGCGCGGGTTGGCTCTGACCGTTCGGCATGGACCCAGTCCCGCCACTGAGGGTAACATCACATCCCACCACATCCCTGGTCCCACCATACAGGGTAACATCACATCCCTGGTCCCACCACTGAGGGTAACATCACATCCCACCACATCCCTGGTCCCACCATACAGGGTAACATCACATCCCTGGTCCCACCACTGAGGGTAACATCACATCCCACCACATCCCTGGTCCCACCATACAGGGTAACATCACATCCCTGGTCCCACCACTGAGGGTAACATCACATCCCACCACATCCCTGGTCCCGCCATACAGGGAAAAAACTGAAGAAATTGCTGTATTTTAGGGTTTTTTGCTTCGTGTTGCACGATCGTTGCAAGACAACCAGTGGTCGTAGAAGGATGGTTCAGGTGTCGTTGGAAAGCTCAATTATCGTCCTTTCACGGATACATAATTGTATTACGCTCTGACTCTTGTTTATGCATGACAAAGAGCACGGAAATAAGCTCGTTTAGGGTCAAACTACCCTAGAAGTTACCGCCTAGGCCGCTCGTTGGGTGTTAACATCTGAAAACTAATGGGGCTAAACATGAGGGAGAAAGTGGTCCCAAAAACCGGCCCATCCCACCCTTAAACAAAAAAAATGAATTCATATATTTTTTAGTTGCCTCGCTAGAAATCCCTCGAAACTATCAGAAATATCCATCAAGAAACATTTGTACATTTTTCGGTGGGTTCTTCCAAAATTACAGGCTCACCATCGTTCCCCTGGAAAAAAAATTGACACCTAAATGACACGAAAAGTCTTAATATTGACGAAGAAATGGGGCGAAAGGTGTTAAAATCGCCAAACAAACGGGCCGAGCGTCTTAGAATCGCCAAGCTAATGGGGCTAAACACGAGGGGGGAGAAGGGGGGGTCCAGAAAATAGCGAAGAAAAAATATACGTTAAAAGTCAAAATAAACGACCAAACGAGGATCTATTTAAGGTTAAAGCAACAGGTCGTCTTCTAAACGAGTCTTTAATTTAACCCACTGAACCCCAGTAAGTTAATAATAAATGTACGGTGGCGCTAATAAGTCATGTCCCAGCTGTCATTACGTTTGGCTTGCTCTGTGCTGTATTAATGTCTGTCAGATGTTGAATAGGGTGGGTAAGGTAGCGCTAATAAGTCATGTCCCAGCTGTCATTACGTTTGGCTTGCTCTGTGCTGTATTAATGCCTGTCAGATGTTGAATAGGGTGGGTATGGTCGTGCTAATAAGTCGTGTCCCAGCTGTCATTACGTTTGGCTGGCTCTGTGCTGTATTAATGTCTGTCAGATGTTGAATAAGGTGGATATGGTCGCGCTAATAAGTCATGTCCCAGCTGTCATTACGTTTGGCTGGCTCTGTGCTGTATTAATGTCTGTCAGATGTTGAATAGGGTGGGTACAGTAGCGCTAATAAGTCATGTCCCAGCTGTCATTACGTTTGGCTCGCTCTGTGCTGTATTAATGTCTGTCAGATGTTGAATAGGGTGGGTACGGTAGCGCTAATAAGTCATGTCCCAGCTATCATTACGTTTGGCTGACTCTGTGCTGTATTAATGCCTGTCAGATGTTGAATAAGGTGGGTACGGTCGCGCTAATAAGTCATGTCCCAGCTGTCATTACGTTTGGCTGGCTCTGTGCTGTATTAATATCTGTCAGATGTTGAAAAGGGTGGGTACGGTGGCGCTAATAAGTCATGTCCCAGCTGTCACTACGTTTGGCTGGCTCTGTGCTGTATTAATGTCTGTCAGATGTTGAATAGGGTGGGTACGGTAGCGCTAATAAGTCATGTCCCAGCTGTCATTACATTTGGCTGGCTCTGTGCTGTATTAATGTCTGTCAGATGTTGAATAAGGTGGATATGGTCGCGCTAATAAGTCATGTCCCAGCTGTCATTACGTTTGGCTGGCTCTGTGCTGTATTAATGTCTGTCAGATGTTGAGTAAGGTGGATATGGTCGCGCTAATAAGTCATGTCCCAGCTGTCAATACGTTTGCCTTGCTCTGTGCTGTATTAATGTCTGTCAGATGTTGAATAGGGTGGGTTAAGTGTAGGAACATGTTTGTTCCCTGATTAAATAGCACTGTATGAATATTCCCATATTCAAAATATGCTATAGGGGTGCAATGCCTGGTGAGTTATCTGCTCAACAGGTGGCGTTGTGTGTGTGTAAGTGTGAGAGTCCGAGTGTAGTGGGTGAGACAGTGAAGCACGGGAACGAGATGGCTTCAGAGATGGGGTCGTTTCGGGTCATGAGTGAGCACCGTGCCTCATGTAAAGGCAAGATGGCAGGTGCTCGTTGTGCTCTACGTGCTTCACATGTCTCACTCCCTAGACTGGAACAAGACCTCACGGGCTTCACTGTTCATTGTAAAGCGGTGAATGTTAAGGCTCTAAGCCTATGCCCGAGAGGAAGTAAGTTGGAATATAGAAAAAAAAAAAAAAAACAAAAAAAAAAAATATTTCACTGGATATGAAGAAATGAAGCTTAGATAATGCTGATACCAATTATTGATCAAAACATACTTGGTGCCGAGACATGACTTATTAGCGCGACTGTACACCCCCCAGGACCCCAGGCAGGTTGTGAAAAAAAGAACAAAAATCCAGAAAACACCAGGATTGGGTTAGAAATGAAGGAAAACCCACAAAAAAACAATCCCCTGGGTCATTAAGGGGTCCTACGGTGTGCCCGACAGTCGGAATTAACATGGGGAAATGGGTAGGCAAAAACAGGTTGAACTTTGAGAGTTTTCAACCATCGGCATTGTTGCGTGGGATACTTACACAGTTCCCATACAAATCTGAGCCCTCTAGGTGCCATAGGACCGGAGTAATTAACCAGGACGCACCTTATGCGTCCCTGGGGTTTAGCGTTACAAACATTTTGGACGCAACCAGTGCGTCGCTGGGGCTCAGTGGGTTAATCTCGTTTTTGGAGGTCGATTTAATTATACAGTATAGCCATTCATTATACAGTATAGCCATTCATTTAATTAGTTTCCTCGCTAGACCCCCCTAGACTCCCTTTCAAGATAAATTTGTACATTTTTCGGTTTAGTTTGGCGATTTTAACACCTTTCGCCCCATTTCTTTGTCAATATTAAGACTTTTCGTGTCATTTCCGTGTCGATTTTTTCCTGGCCTGTAATTTAAGAGGAACCGGGATTTCTAGCGCTAGCTATCGCTCGCCAGGAAAAAATCGACACCTAAATGACACGAAAAGTCTTAAAAATCAACAAAGAAATGGGGGCGAAAGGTGTTAAAATTGCCAAACTAACGGGCCGAGCGTCTTAGAAACTCAAAGCTAATGGGGCTAAACACGAGGGGAGAAGGGGCTCCAAAGAAACAAAGATAATACATGTTAAAATACAGATTACCAAGGCTCTACTTAATGTCAGAGTAACATAGGTCATCTGCTAAAGTGTCTTAATCTCGTAAGTCATTTATTTCTCAAGCCGGTATCACACGAGAGCTTTTATAGTTAACATTCCATTCTTGTATTTATAAATGATTATTATACTTAAGGGGAGGTTTTTAGTTTGGTCTCTAGATATTCACCAAGCTTAATATTACACCCCCTTCAGCCCCTTTCAAGATATATTTGTACATTTTTCGGTAGAAAAATTTCCCGGCTGAAAGCCGGTTCCTCTTAAATTACAGGCTCGTCTTAAAATTCGAAAAGCAATGGGGCTAAACATGAGGGAGAAAGGAGTCAAGAAAAAAATCCCTCAAGTGGAAATCTCCCCTTAAGCGTTGTTTCCACATAGCGATTTTTTTTAAAGTTCTTTTGTCTTTTTAACGTGTTCGTATAAGTTTTGGTTTGTTTATTTTGCAAGTTTTACATTATAATAAGCATCATTTTTCTGGCAGCATTTCTGGAATATTTTGCCCTGGTGTCGGAATCTAGACTGATGGTAGATAAATTTAGATGACAGAAATATTATAAACGTTGACCTCCTAAGCTGCCAGACCAGTGTTGAGGATAAATGTTGAGGGAAATAGCGCTCGTGTGATACCGCCATTAGTTTCCTCGCTAGACCTCCATCAAGTTTAAAAAGACACCCCCTAGATGCCTTTTCAAGATAAATTTGTACATTTTTCGGTAGAAATATTGTCCGGTTCCTCTTAAATTACAGGCTAGCTATCGCTCGCCAGGAAAAAATCCACACCTAAATGACACGAAAAGCCTTAGTAATGACAAAGAAATGAGGCGAAAGGTGTTAAAATCGCCAAACTAATGAACCAAACATCTTAAAATCTCAAAGCTAATGGGGCTAAACACGAGGGAAACGGGCGTCCCCCAAAAAGTAAACGTTAAAGACTAAACAAGGATCTACTTAATGTTAAAGTAATAGGTCGTCCTCCAAACCGTCTTCTAGTTCCAACATGTCCCCTTGAAGCAGTAGGTCCTCCTCAAGATCATACTCAAATTCCTCTATAATCTCCTCTTCTTCTTCTTCTTCTTTACTGATGATTGTTGTTGTTGTGGTTGTGGTGGTAGAGTGGTAGGTGGTAGGTTGCCTGGCGGTTGACGGGCGACGAAGGTTGTTGTCGGCGAAGGTTATAATCGACCTCTTGGGGTATATCTCTTTTTCAACTGGTCGATCCCTCGGGGAGACGTGCGGCCTTGTGAGAGATCTGCCAGCGTCGGGGTCCTTCGGGAGGCCTCGGGACACTGCTATGGGGTTGCGTTCTCTAGGGGTGATGTGCGATCGTATTAGAGATCTAGCCGAGACTGTCTTGGGTTCGTTTACATCTCGGACACGGCTGGAGGGGACGGGTTCATGGTCGCCGTGGAACGATATTAAGGCCCTCTCTCTCGGGGCGTTCTGCGGCTCTCTTCTCTCGGGGTTCTGGGAGCCTCGGGGGCACTTGACGGGCCCCTCGTCCTCCCCGGAGAACGTGATGGGGGAGTGGGACCTCTTGACTCGCTTGGAACCATTCTGAGAACTTGGATAAGCTGATTTGGTTTTGGTGTTGCTCGGATAGTCTCCTTTCTCCGCTCGGATGTCCGCTAGTGTTTTTATCTGCAGGGACGGGTATTCTGGCGTCAACTTGGAGCGTCGAGGGGGATCGTCTTTCTCTGCCCGTATGTCCTCTAGTGTCTTGATGTTGAGCGGCAAAGTACGCGGAGAAACGGCAGATGAATGGGGGCTCTTTACGGGCGACGAAGACCCCTGGTTGGGTCGGGAGAGCCTCTCCTTCACTCCGACCATCTCCAAAGTCGTCCTGGGTGACAGTGGGGTCCTGGAGAGGCGCTCGGCCATCGTTCTCTGGCCCGGTGACTGGCTGAGACGGTCGGCAGAAGGGGATCGCTGTTTTAACACCTCATTTTGTCTATCCAATTTCTCGCTCCGTCGATCGTAATCCTTGTTGCGTCGATCTAAGTCCTCGCCCCGTCGTTCATAATCCTTGTTTCGTCGACCTAAGTCCCCGCTCCGTCGATCGTATTCTTCGCTTCGTCGATCTAAGTCCTCGCTCCGTCGTTCGTAATCCTTGTTTCGTCGACCTGAGTCTCCGCTCCGTCGATCGTAATCTTCGCTTCGTCGATCTAAGTCCTCGCTCCGTCGATTATACTCGTCTCGTGAATTCAGTCTTTGGTCTCGTGAATTAAGTCTCTGGTTTTGTCCGTTCAAGCCCAGGTTCTGTTGACGGAGACTTTCATTTCGTATACTAAACACTTGGTCTCGTAAACTTTTCAGCAAGCGTTCCGTTCGATCGCTGGTCTCTTCTTCTTTTGACTTCGCTTTCCTCTTCTTTGGACTGGCCTGCCCCGGGTCTATTATCTGCGCCAGGGCTCGTCCTGCGATGCTGCCCTGTCCTGTAGTTTTCTTCTTGCTGATACGTCCTTCCCTCACCCCTCCCCGAACCTCGTGTCCTGCGGTAACCTGTCCTTCCGTATCTTGCTCCCCCTGCCCTGCGATTCGTCCTGCCCTCGCCTCTGGAAGCCGACCATCGAGTTTGGCATGTCCTTCCTCGTCTAGTTCCACCTGGTCTCCTATACGCCCTGCCAGCCTGCCCTGTGCTAGCCTGTTCTGCAAATCAGAGTCCGGTCCTTCCGTCCTCTCCTGTTCCTCCCTCCCGTCCCTCCAGGTCAGTTGTTGTTTCGGCTGTGCCCTGGGGTGACGGGATAACATGGCTCGTAGGTCTCCCAGGGGTAACGGTGTGGTGGTGGTGGTGTGGGGGTTCGGGGATGATGACTGTTGTTGTTGTGATGATGATGACAGGCGTCGGTGGGCGGCGTCTCTTACATCGTCGTCGTCATCATCATCATCTTCCACCTCCACCAACACTCCCTCCACTACCTGCAAAATAATAATAATAATAATAATAATAATAATAATAATAATAATAATAATAATAATAATAAAATTTAAAATATTATTAATAATAATGAATACAATAATAACAATAATAACAATAATATTAATAATATTTAATCCTATTCACTCCGCTCGCTTTGCTCGCTAAAAAAAAAATGCTGGCTGGCTGGGGGGAGGACGCGGGGGGCTGCTGCTGTCATGTGTGTGGCATTGTCAAATTATTCAGAGTTAATATTAACAAAACCAAGGTTATGCATTGTAGATTGAGACGAGGCAATGTGGAAAAGAGCAGTGAATACCCATGTGGAGTGTTGGAAAGGGTGTGGGCACTAACTCGATTCAATGTATCATCTGTCGATGTTGGGTGCACCATGGGAGTAAGCGCTGTAGTAGAATAAAAGGACCCCTGCCGAAGGATAAGTCAGAAATTGAGAAATTTGAGTGCGTAGTGTGCAAAGGTGAGCTTGTGTTAAATGATGATCCTGTGGCTGTGAACTTTGGAAATGAGTCATTGGAGCTGGTGGACAAGTTTTGTTACCTAGGAGATACCATCTCTGCTGGTGGTGGGGCCGAGGCTGCCACTATCTCTAGAATTAGATGTGGCTGGGGAAAGTTCAGAGAACTGCTGCCAATCCTGACCATGAAAAGAATACCTCTCCCCCTGAAGGGAAAGGTGTATACCTCATGTGTTAGAAGTGCAATGACGTATGCCTCAGAAACATGGGCCGTTAAAGTAGAGGATGTCAACAGAATGGAACGTAATGAGATGAGAATGGTGAGATGGATGTGTGGGGCCAAGCGGCAGGATAGAATAACAAATGTTGAGCTGAGGAGACGTTAAGTATAAAGAGTATTAGCGGGGAGATGCGTACAAGTAGACTGGGATGGTATGGACATGTGGAGAGAATGGATGAACAAAATTGGGTGAAAAGATGCAGGTCTGTGATTGTGGAGGGAGCTGTACCAAGGGGTGGACCGAGGAAGACCTGGGATCGGACTATACATGCTGACCTCAAATCCAAAAACTTAACAAGTGAAGCAGCCCTTAACAGGGTTGCCTGGAACGTCACCATTAGGACAAGAGACTGAAACTGCACGTATGTATGGAGCACTCAGTCTTAAAATGTTATGTATGTATGTATGTATGTATGTTCCTGCTCATACAATGGTCACTCACAGAGAAAGTGAAGAACTGTGATGCGGGTTTAGCAATGTTGGCAATATGGTGGAGTGTTTGGAGGTGAAGTCATAAGATGGCCATGTGTATACCGTGTGTGCCCGATGAGTAAGTGCGTAAAACAAAATTGATTCCTGCGACATGAGTCAATTGAGGATGGCCATCAATTAACCACAATCTGAAGAGAGCGAAGATGATTACTAGTGTCAATAGCCGACCACTCTCTCTGCCAATCTGCCCATATCCGTTCTAGTAGTGTGCACTTTGAGAGTCACTGCATATAACAATACTAGGGAGATTATCAGGTACACTCAACCCTCCGTTATCGCGGGTTTGGTTATAGCGTTTCACCGTTATCGCGCATACCTAAAAACCCCAACTATTCTGATACTGCGGGTCCTAGAGCCGTTATCGCGGTCTCTCTTTGAAGGGAAAACTAAAAAATCCCACCTATCTACGTCACCGCCAAGCATGGGGTGATTCAGCAGCTGATTGGCTTGATATCAGAGCGAGGTGTGTAGTGTGTTTGCCAAGTTTAGGGCACTCTTGATTGCAAGGATCTCAGCCGTAAAGATGGAAGAGTGTGTATGCTGAGTACACTGACGAGTTCCATACTCAGAGACAACGGCATAGCCCACAGCCGAGACATCCTTGGACCCATCCGTATAAATATAATTGGCAGGAGCATGGCCAAATAGGTGGTCGAGGGCCGCAGTGCGCCGAGCGTAGGGTGGCATTGAGGAAGGGAGGTCGGCGAGTAGAAAACAAACATCAGGGCGTCGTAGGCACCACGGAGTAAAGTCAAGGGGTGGGGGTGGTGAAGGGTAAGGCATTCCATAACTTGATAGGAGTTGACTTGAGACATCCGGAAAAGTAACGTGCCTAGACGATGACGTGTCCACGGCATCCCTAAAAAGATCTTGCAGGGAAGAGTCAGCCCTACAACGGACTGCCATTCGCATCATTACCAACTGTCGATGCATCGGAAGGGACAATGTACCCGCCTCCGCGAGCAGATTGCATATACGTGAAGACCGAAACGCACCTGAACTAATGTGTACCCCTAAGTAATGGACTGGCTTAAGGGTAGCAAGAGTAGCAGGGGAGGTAGTTCCTTAGATAGTACAACCATCATGGCAAAAGGCCATCGCCTTGGTCTTTTCTGCGAAAAATAGGAATCCAGTAGATAAGGCCCTATGATGAATACCGCACGAGACTGGAAGAGGTACAAAATCATCAACAAATAAACTGTACTATAGGACACCCCCGATGGCAAGCAACCGGTAACACCGTTGATTGAAATGATAAGAGTGCTGCTAACGACGCTCCCTTGGGGGATGCCAATGGAAAGCAGACATCTGGTAGATAGAGTCCCATTTAGCTTGACTATGAAAGTGTGATTCGCCGAGAACTGTGCCAGGAATCGCGGTAAAGGTCCACACATTCCTGAGGCATGTAGAAGATTTATAATTCTATATCTCCATGTGGGATCATAGGCCATTCCTGAGGCATGTAGAAGATTTATAATTCTATATCTCCATGTGGGATCATAGGCCATTCCTGAGGCATGTAGAAGATTTATAATTCTATATCTCCATGTGGGATCATAGGCCATTCCTGAGGCATGTAGAAGATTTATAATTCTATATCTCCATGTGGGATCATAGGCCATTCCTGAGGCATGTAGAAGATTTATAATTCTATATCTCCATGTGGGATCATAGGCCATTCCTGAGGCATGTAGAAGATTTATAATTCTATATCTCCATGTGGGATCATAGGCCATTCCTGAGGCATGTAGAAGATTTATAATTCTATATCTCCATGTGGGATCATAGGCCATTCCTGAGGCATGTAGAAGATTTATAATTCTATATCTCCATGTGGGATCATAGGCCATTCTGAAAAGGGGACAGTAGGTCATGTTCAGTTGCATAGTGTAATAATCGAGGATTCACCATCTTTTCCATTATATTACACAGGCAGGAGGTGAGAACTATATTACACAGGCAGGAGGTGAGAACTATATTACACAGGCAGGAGGTGAGAACTATATTACACAGGCAGGAGGTGAGAACTATATTACACAGGCAGGAGGTGAGAACTATATTACACAGGCAGGAGGTGAGAACTATATTACACAGGCAGGAGGTGAGAACTATATTACACAGGCAGGAGGTGAGAACTATATTACACAGGCAGGAGGTGAGAACTATATTACACAGGCAGGAGGTGAGAACTATATTACACAGGCAGGAGGTGAGAACTATATTACACAGGCAGGAGGTGAGAACTATATTACACAGGCAGGAGGTGAGAACTATATTACACAGGCAGGAGGTGAGAACTATATTACACAGGCAGGAGGTGAGAACTATATTACACAGGCAGGAGGTGAGAACTATATTACACAGGCAGGAGGTGAGAACTATATTACACAGGCAGGAGGTGAGAACTATATTACACAGGCAGGAGGTGAGAACTATAGGCCTGTATTTGATGGTGAGACTAGCATCCTTGCCAGGCTTAGGAACAGGTATGGTATAGGAATGCTGCCAATCATGGGGGAAGTAACCATCAGTCCAAAATTGGTTATACAGGTCTCCCTCGATTTACGATTGGGTTACGTTCCTGAAAACCCGATCTTAAATAGAAAAATTGTATAGCCAACCCTAAAATTACTGGAGTAAATGGGGATGCATTCTGGGACCAACCAAAACACAAAACACCTAAAAACCTATAATAATATCGTAAATTGGGGCATCGGATAGTGAGGGAGACCTGTATAGGCTAATCGGAGGAGAAGGACCTTCAGATGTAAATGACAAATGAGGGTGTAGGATACACCGTCTGGTCCAGGGGTGGAGTCTGAGCAATTAGCTAGTGTGTGTTCCAATTCTGATAGGGTAAAAGGTACATTGTAATGACATTGGTCTCCGGGTCTTCTCTTGGGTGACCTAGATGTAGGAATAGTTTTTTACACCATACCCGAAAGAGGATTTATGGAGCTCCGATCAAAATGTCAAAAGCTCAGTGCCCCAAGGAACAGTGCTAGCGCCCCTTCTGTTCCTCATACTAATTTGCGACATAGATACCAACACCAGACACAGTACGGTGTCGTCTTTTGCTGATGACACAAAATTAAGCAAGATAGTAAACACACAAGAAGACACGGGCCGACTGCAGGAAGACATGAATGTAGTGTTCCAGTGGACCAGGGAAAACAACATGCAATTCAATGAGGAAAAATTCCAATTAATACGGTACGGAGATAATAATGGTGTTAAAGAAATTACAAATTACTTAACAGAATCTAACCACATAATAGAACGGAAAGACAGTGTGAAAGACCTTGGGGTATTAATGTCTGAAAATATGGGTTTCAAAGTACAGTAGGGTCCCGCATAAAACGTGTTCGCATAAAACGAGTCTCGATTAAAACGACCGACCTAAAATATTAATATTTAATTTTCGATCAGAACGAATGTGATCACATAAAACGAGTCCGCCGCCAAAGTGGTGCAAATCAGAGGAGTTTTCATATAGAGCGCCGAAATATCGTACGAAATATCGTACGCTTTCATATAGAACGCCGAAATATCGTACAACACGTACGAAATCTCGTACGCTCCTGACGGAAATTTACGCTTCCAGTGAACATTGACGATATTGGGCCACCAAAATGCTGTGTTCACATAAAACGAAATCTCATAAAACGCCCTCGTTTATCGACCATATACTCGTTTTATGTGAGACCCTACTGTACATAACCAGGTCAAAGTGGCGGCTGCGAAACGTCTAACGGGTTGGATTCTGCATACTTTTAAAACACGCGGTGAAGTACCTATGATAACGCTCTTCAAATCTCTAGTGCTACCGCGGCTTGAATATTGTAACGTATTAACATCCCCATACAAAGCAGGTGAAATAAATGACGTAGAGAGTGTACAAAGAAATTTCACTTCGCATATAAGTTCGATAAAACAGCTACACTATTGGGAGCGTTTAAGAGCACTGAATCTGTACTCACTGGAACGTAGAAGAGAACATTACCTAATAATATACACGTGGAAAATCGCAGAGGGTTTAGTACCAAACCTACATACTCCGATAGTCATGAAATTCAGTGATAGGAGAGGCTGGGAATGCGAAATCCCCCGGATGAATAACAGGGGTGCTATGGGCTCTCTGCGAGAGGGTTGGTTATCACACAGAGGCCCACGTCTCTTCAACAAACTCCCACGGCGAGTAAGAGACATGAGGGACGTCTCGTTGGACAGCTTCAAGAGAGCCCTAGATGTCGAACTGCAAAAGGTGCCAGACGAGCCCATCCTCGCAAGGGAGCGAGCTGTCGCTTCAAACAGTCTACTGCACCAAATCACCACCCAAAACGAGGGGTGTCGCGCTCCTTGGTGCCGCTAGAAGAGTGGCGAACATATCAAAAGGTATCAAAAGGTAAGGATCTACTCTCAACCATCTTAACAATTTTACCAACACACCTAAACTTCGTTAGATGCTGAAATAGCCTCACGAAAATATGCCAGGGCCTGGGATTGAACCCGGGACCCTTGGGCTATGAGGCGAACACTCTACCAGTTACACCAAGAAAGATATCTCACTTGGCATGGTCGGCTCAAGTTATTTCCGCATCTGGGTCTGTTTAGGCTAACCTATTTTCACTGACTTTACATAGATGTGTGTGTACTGTACTGTATTTGTGTTTTGTTTTTGTTTTTCTGTTGTGTTGTCCCTATTTGGGCTCTGTCTTGACAGAGTAATGACAGTTTCCCCCTCCATCAAAGCGTAGGGGACAAGACTAAGCCGATCATTTAAGATTGACAAAAGAAGTTGGTAGAGAGGAATCTGTGCTGACTGTAGCCAAGTGGTCAGCAAGGATATTAGCAATGACAGGTGGATCTTGTACGAGGTCTGCAGTAACAGAATCTGTGCTGACTGTAGCCAAGTGGTCAGCAAGGATATTAGCAATGACAGGTGGATCTTGTACGAGGTCTGCAGTAACAGAATCTGTGCTGACTGTAGCCAAGTGGTCAGCAAGGATATTAGCAATGACAGGTGGATCTTGTACGAGGTCTCCAGTAACAGAATCTGTGCTGACTGTAGCCAAGTGGTCAGCAAGGATATTAGCAATGACAGGTGGATCTTGTACGAGGTCTGCAGTAACAGAATCTGTGCTGACTGTAGCCAAGTGGTCAGCAAGGATATTAGCAATGACAAGTGGATCTTGTACGAGGTCTCCAGTAACAGAATCTGTGCTGACTGTAGCCAAGTGGTCAGCAAGGATATTAGCAATGACAGGTGGATCTTGTACGAGGTCTGCAGTAACAGAATCTGTGCTGACTGTAGCCAAGTGGTCAGCAAGGATATTAGCAATGACAGGTGGATCTTGTACGAGGTCTCCAGTAACAGAATCCGTGCTGACTGTAGCCAAGTGGTCAGCAAGGATATTAGCAATGACAGGTGGATCTTGTACGAGGTCTGCAGTAACAGAATCTGTGCTGACTGTAGCCAAGTGGTCAGCAAGGATATTAGCAATGACAGGTGGATCTTGTACGAGGTCTGCAGTAACAGAATCTGTGCTGACTGTAGCCAAGTGGTCAGCAAGGATATTAGCAATGACAGGTGGATCTTGTACAAGGTCTGCAGTAACAGAATTTGTGCTGACTGTAGCCAAGTGGTCAGCAAGGATATTAGCAATGACAGGTGGATCTTGTACGAGGTCTCCAGTAACAGAATCTAGCAAGGAGGAAACGGGAGAACGGTAGAGCATACCAGTAACGCTTCGGAATTTAGACCAGAGAGAACTGATAGATATACGAGATGTGAAACCAGAAATATATCTTCTCCGTGAAAGATGCTTGCTCTGAGTTATTGTACGTTTAGTATATGCACTTACACTCGAACCTCGATTCAATTGACTAAATGGGACCGTTACTAGTCCGTTACCGGGAAAAGTCCGTTGTTGGGTATAGTATTCATCAATATTTTTCATATGGAGCAAATCAAATCACAAAAATCACAATAAAAATTCAAATGCAATGGTTGTTGTTGTTGTTGTTCCCCAAGCTGCCTGGCCGAACAGCCCCAAGGCCCCGAGCAATTCCAAGGCCATAACCGAGTGCCCCCACAGAACCCTCCCCGCCGACCACAATAAAGCCTAGGTGACCGAAGCCACTCCATGGCGGGGAGCTGAGGAGGGTGCGGAAACGCCCGGGAAACGAAAGCCCCACCCAGGGCCCTGTGCCCCTCAGCAATTATGAAGAGAAAGTTGAGGGGCAAGGGAAAAATGTGACGCTTTGGCTTCCAATCTTGGTAGATTGGGAGGTCAATCCACGGAAGAGACGCCGTCACTTGAGATCTAGAAAATATATAAGTAAAAGGAACAGTCAGAGTAAGCTATGGGTATGGCAGAGATCGCTCAGTTCTCACTCTGATAGACCAGCCCATCACCACATGACTAGAACCCAATCCTCTCAGCAACAGCTAGGAAAGGCCCTAGAAAGCCACCTTTGGCGGGGGGATAGCTCCCCTATTTCAACCCCTTTCGGGGTTGGACACCCGCCCAAATGCAATGGTAGTTTCACTTACCTAACCTTTTTTATAGCTACTGTATTTAAATAGCATTTTAATTATATATTTTACAATACAGTACAGTACTGTACTGTGTGCATTTTACAATAAACTTGAAAGACGCACTGCTCGCGGACAAATCTATCAAGCACCAGACCTTTGGTCCGGTCTGGATGGATTGTCCGCCTACGGACGGAGTCCATTGAATCCAAAATCCGTTGCATGGAGGTCCGCTGATTCGAGGGTCGAGTGTACTTTGTTATAAAACGTCTTTAAAAAAAATGAAAAACAGCAATAGTGAGAATATGAATTAAAATGTAAAACTTGCAAACTAAACAAACCAAAATTGGGACAAGGACAATATAAAGTCGAATTAAATTATCAAAATCGCTATGTGGAAACAACGCTTACTAAAATGAAAATTATTAAATAAAAGAACACAATCCACCACATAGGGTGTACATTACTACATGAGCAAGTTAATCTGTTTCCCAAGCAAACTAATCGCACACATAACAACGCACTATCGTCACGTTAAAGGAATTAGTCAAGTTTGGGAAGTCCAGGACGTTCTGGTAAATTTTACTAAACTCTGCATGAATAAAGAAACTACATGTTAAATGTCAAAATATTATTTAAAATCAAATTTGCAACATGACAAGACATTAACAATAGTACAAAATACAAATATTGATAAGATATCTATACTATTACAAAATAATACATAAAAATATAATGTGATGAAGGGGAAGAACTTGTGAAAGTGCCAAAATGTAAACAAAGCATGCAAATGGCTCTTCAAAATTACGAGGTTGGTTTTATGGCTTTATACTTTTTTCCAAATTTCTACTTGTATAATTTAGGATGCGTCCTATAAAATATCGCGTCCTATAAGCCGAAAAATACGGTAACCTGCAAGAGGCAGAGGTTGCTTTGAGACGACTCTCTAACCGGTGCTTAACCCATCAGGCCCGGAAGGGCTCTTGAACGCCCATAAAAAAGCATACCCGAGCTACCCGGAAGGGCTCTTGAACGCCCAGTGGTTGAAAGCCTGTGAGCTTGGTGTGCGAGGCGTCGGTCCGACGCATGTAAACAACAGCCGGCTGGACCGACACCCCGCATCTCCGGCCACAAGAAGGAGTGCGTCGCTTGTTCGTGTGTGCCTGTATGTTGTTGTTAAGTATCGAAAAGTAGTGTAAAGTGGCTGTTTTTGCCATAAAGTTATCTCCATTGAAATCATCATCACAACTCAACCAGTTGACTTAGAGAGCTCTACTTAATGCCATTCTACAGGTAAGAAATACATCTACGCTTGGGGATGCGTGGGAATGCGGAAGAAGTCAGAATAACAAAGATACCCATCATCTCCAGACATCACCTTTTGCTCCCCAGAACTCGCCCCCACAACATCCTGGAGGGTGGTCAGAACCTTAGGCTCTGACCACCTCCCGATCATTATCACCACCAAAACCAGACTCACCCCAGCTAGCCACAAACACACATACACCAATTATAAAAGAGCTAACTGGGAAGCATTCACAAATGAGACAGAACAACACTTCACAACTCTAAACAGTACACCCATCACTAACATCAACACTGTACACATACTCAATAAAACTATCCAAAACGCTGACAAGAAACACATTCCAAGAGGTAACAGAAAAAGACACAACCCCAACTTCACACCAGAAATTCAAAACCTCATCAGACAACGCGACATACTGAAACACTCCCCAGCACCCCACACACAAGACATCACACAACAAATTCAAGCACTCAACACCCAAACTAACAACAAAATACAAGAACAACAAAAACTAAATTGGAATAACTTCCTACAAACACTTGATCACAAAACAAACTCCAAAAAACTCTACAAAACACTAAACAGCATCACACTTTCCAACAGCAACACAACACAATCACATGCTGCAATCACAACAACAGACTCTACTCCTTCATGTAAACAACAAGAAAACACTCTCATCAATCACTTCTAACATGTCAGCCACCTAAAACCTCACAAAGACGACCGACGTGTCATCAGACGTAAGAGACAATTCCCCACAGACTCTGACTATACACCCTTCACCAATCACCAGACAAAGCATATCATCAACAATCTCAAGCACTCACCCGCCTGTGGCCTAGACAACATAAGCAACATACACCTCAGACACCTGGGACCACAAGGCATACAAGCACTCACTAACATATCAAACTACAGCTATTCACACAACACAATACCAGACATTTGGAAGCATGGTATCATCATCACATTCCCCAAACCCAACAAAGACCCCACGCTACCCTCCTCGCACCGCCCCATCACACTCCTTTGCTCCCCCTCCAAAGTCATGGAACGCCTAGTATTACAACTAATTACACCTGACCTACCCCTAGCTCCAACACAACATGGCTTTAGGCCACTGCACTCCACAAACACTCTTCTCACAGACCTTACACAAAGAGCTTACGACGGCATCAACTCAGCTAGACCACCACACAGATCACTATTAGCCACACTCGACATTAGTAAAGCCTTCGATGCCATCCCCCGCCACAACCTAACAAACAAAATCTACAACACAAACATGCACAACAACACAAAAAGGTGGCTCGCCAACTTCCTAGCAGGCAGATGTGCACACGTATCTTTTGCCGGTCAGTCATCTAAAATCAGAAACTTTCCAAACGGAGTCCCACAAGGATCCGTCCTATCGCCCGCACTCTTCAATCTGTACATGCACGATATAACTACACCCAATACGCCCCAAATAAACTTAGCCTCCTATGCAGATGACATAACACTCACATGCACACACCATGACCCAAAAAGAGCAACAGATCTCCTTCAACCCTATCTCAACACACTACATGGCTGGTGCACTACAAACAGACTTAATCTAGCCCCAGCCAAATCCACCGCAACCCTGCTCACAAGTTGGACAGGAGAACACGAATACATCCCTCAACTCACCATAAACAACACACCCCTAACACATACACATACACCCAAAATCCTAGGAGTAACATATGATACTCATATGACATTCAAACAGCACACCACAAACATTAAAAAGAAACTGACACCCAGACTTAACGCCCTCAGGTCACTTGCTCACACAAAATTTGGACACAACAAAGAAACTACCACCACAGTATATAAACAATACATAAGATCAGTGATGGAATACACAAGCCCAGCCTGGGCTTCTAACCTAGCTGAAACACATCATAAGACTTTACAGACTATTCAAAACAAAGCCCTGAAGATCATTACAGGCTGCACAGCTACTGCACCCACAGATCACCTACATCAAGAAACCAAAATCCTCAAAGTCAAAGACCATCTGGACATGAGAGGCACTCAATTCCTGGCAGCAGCCTCCACGAACCAAGACCACCCACTAAACTACATGGCAACACACCCACAGACACCAAGAAATATCAAAACAACACCCAGCACACGGTATCACACACAATTATTGTCCTCTCTCCCTCCCTGCCCACCCCGAACCAACTTCCAGAAGCACATCCATACTCATATCTCTCACCGATCCATCCACTCACTCACAGACAACACGCAGCTGCATGCACGACCTCCCGAAATCCATCCTTCCGAATCCTCCCTTCCTCGCGAGGACAGAGTCCACCTGGCCAGGCTGAGATGCGGACACCATCCAGCTCTCCTGAGCTATCAAAAGAGACTGGATGACACCGTTGTCGACTCCTGCCCGGGATGTAACACAGCACCCCATACCATTAAACACATCATAGAAGACTGCATTTCACACAACCACTTACGCCAACAACACAATCTACACTCAATGAGAGCTCTGTGGGAAAGCCCGATCGTGGCCATGGCCTTCCTCAGGGACTCGGGGCTGTTCGGCCAGGCAGCTTAGGGAACAACAACAACAACAACAACAAAGATACGGTAGCCTAGGCTAGACGTTTTTCGGCCAAAACCCCCGGTTTTCGGGGAATATATATATAATACATAGCCGGGGCTGGAGGGTTAACCCTCACAGACCGGTTACGCATTCTATAAATATTCCCCGAAACCCGGGGGTTTTGGCCGAAAAACGTCTATGCCTAGGCTACCGTATCTTTGTTATTTTAACTGCTACCGCATTCCCACGCATCTCCAAGCTTAGATGTGTTTTGTACCTGTAGACTGCCATTAAGTAGAGCTCTCTAAGTCAACTGGTTCAGTTGTGATGACGATTTCCGTGGAGATAACTTTGTGGCGATGTCAGCCATTTGAGACACTTTTCACTACTGACACAACAACATACAGCCACACAAAAACAAACGACGCCTCTCCTTCTTGTGTTCGGAGGTGCGCGGCGTCAATCCAACCGGCTGTGTTTATATGCGTCGGACGGACGGCTTTCAAAACAAGCTTACAGGCTTTCAAGCTGCCGGAGCCTCAGAACCCTACCGGGTTCCGCGGGCCGCGTTTGTTATTTCTTACAGTTTCTTACAGTAGATCCTCTGGAAAAAGTCAAACTAGGCCTGTGTATCCAGCTCAGTACCAGTACTTGCACTGCTGCGGTCGTTCACGGTGTTGGCGGCGGCGGTACCAGACGCAACATTTTTACTATTCTGTATTTTTGTTTTATAATCAAACTTCAAATCTTGTCTTCCCCATGCTTTATCATGATTACTTTCAAACTCCCTTATTGATTCGGAATCGACTACATACTGGGGCAGTGCGTTCCACTCATTTACCACTCTATCACAAAATGAGTTCTTTGCCTTCTCAAGCCTATTTCTTTCTTTGTACATTTTCTTAGTGTCCTATCGTTCTTGTTCCCTCCCGCATCAAGAAGATACCTTCACACACATCCTCATCATACTTTCCTGACACTATCTTAAAAGTCTCTATCATACCCCCTCTCTTTCTCCTATATGCCAGTGTCGGAAGCCCCAGTGTCCTCAACCTCTGCTCATAGCCCGCGTTCGTCAACGTTGGTACCAGCTTGCTAGCTCTCCTCTGCACTTTCTCCACTGCTTCTATATCCTTTACCATATATGGAGCCCACACCTGGTTCGCATATTCCAGGTGCGGCCTAACCAGCGCTGTATAGAGATTCCTGAAGATTTCTTCGTCGAGTGACACAAATGTCCTCCTTATCAGCCCTACAATTCTATTGGCTTTGTTTATCTTTTCTGCTAAATGTTCTGAGAAATTTAACTTATTGTCTATCACTACTCCTATATCCTTTTCTGCATTCACTTCCTCCATCGCTTCATACATACTGTATCCTACCTTGTCTATCTTGCTTGTCCCAATCCGCATGTACTTGCATTTTTTTGGATGAAAAGGCATTAACCAATGCTCAGACCATCCCTTCATGCCCTCCACATCTCCTTAAAGCAAACCCACATCTTCCTTACTCCTCACTCTTCTATACAGCTTAGTGTCATCCGCATACAGGTATACCTCACTTCCATTAGTTATAACTTCATGTAAGTCGTTGATAAATATAACGAACAGCAGTGGTCCCAACACAGATCCCTGAGGTACCCCATTTGTAATTTCCCTCCACCCCGAGCCTATTCCATTCACCAGTACCCTCTGGCTCCGATCTTTCAGGAAGGCTTCTATCCATTTCACACATTTCTCCCCTATATTATAGCTTCTAACTCTCTCTATTAACCTTTTATGTGGGACCTTATCGAAGGCCTTCATAAAATCGCAATATACCACGTCTATTACATCACCATCTTCTAGAATTTGCATCCAATCATCTACCACCTTAATTAGCTGTAGTACCGTACCGTCGACCTCCCCGGCAAGAATCCGAACTGTCTCCCACTGAAAAGTTGGTTTGACTTCATATGCTCCATTATTCCTTCTCTAATTACCGTTTCCATTAGTTTACACACAACACTTGTCAAACTGACTGGTCTATAATTCCCTGGGTCATTTCTCTTTCCCTTCTTAAATATAGCTGTTATGTTCGCCTCTCTCCAGTCCATCGGGATTTGTCCTGTAATAAACGATACCTCAAATAACATTTTCAATGGCTCTACTAACATCTCCCCTCCTTCCTTTATGATTCTTGGGTGTATCCCATCCGGTCCCGGGGACTTACTCTGTTCATTTTTTCTATAGCCCTTCTTATTCTATCATGGGAAAAAACTATTAGTTCTAGTGCCGGTGCCTGTTTGATGGGAATAGTAGGCACTGCATCATCCGACTCCACTGTTAGTACCCCCCCAAAGTATTTCCCCAGCACCTCTGCTTTCTCCTTATCAGTCTCCGCTCTACTCTCATCATCCAACCCCCCTACCAGCTCTGGGATTCCTACTCTTCTTGTTAACTTTTCCTGAATGTACTTCCAGAATATTTTTGGATTATCCTTCACATTTCTCTCTATCTCTCTCTCCCTCTCCTTCACCCCCCTCCTTGTCTCCCACCTTATTTTATTGTTTATTTGTCTGCATTCCAGATCCACTTCTTTAGCTTCTATACTAGACCCCGTTCTTTTTTAACAATTTTAGTCTTTCCCACAATCGTTTCTTTCTTCTAATCAATGTCCAAAGCTTTCTTTTCATTGGCAATTCTGGGCTCGTTTTTTCCTCAATTTTGTTTTATCCTTATATTCCCTTACTGGTACACTTTTGGATACAGCATTCTCCAGTTTGACTCTAATTTTCCTCCACATTCCTTCAGCGTCTTCACCGTTCAAGTATTCCCCCCAGTCAATGTCCAAACACCGTCTCAGCAGCTCATAATCTGCTCTATCATACATGTATATTTTTCTATTGCTTCTATTATCCCTCTCTGTTTTAATATTGCAACTAAAGCTTATACAGGCATGGTCACTACGACCTATAGGGCTATCCACATTGACATGTTCCACTATATCCTCCTCATTGCTAAAAATCAAATCAAGTACACTCCCCTGCGTCCCATCTCTATATCTTGTCATCTCTGTAATATGTTGCGTTAAAAAACAATCTCTCACTTTCTCTATAAACTTATTTTCCAGGCTACCCTGTCCCGCTGGAGTAGTACAATTTGCCCAGTTGATCCTTGGCAAATTGAAATCTCCAATCAAAATTTTATATTTGTTCTCTCTATTATCTATTTCCTCCATTGCTTTCAGTAGGTTATCATCCTCTCCCCTGCTATTATTTGGGCTTCTATATATAGAGGCAATTAGAATTGATCCTCTTGCACATTTTACTTCAATACACAATACTGCTGTCTCATATCCACCTCATTACCTTGAGCTCTTTTCTTACATAAATAAACAGTCCTCTTCCGACCTCTGCTCTAATAGCATTCCTCTCATATAACTCAAAACCCTCCAAACTATACTCCACCAGTTCCCTTTCAATTCTAGCATTTTTTGGTCTTACTTCCTGTAGGGCTATGACATCAGGTTTTTCCTCTTCATCCTGCAACCTACATATCAGTTCTCTTTTCTTGTCCTGGGTAAACACATCCACATTACTAAACATAATCCTTAATCCATCTACCATTCCTTCAGCAATTACACCATCCCGCTCCTCCTGTCCGTACCCTACTCCCCCGTTAGCACTACTGGGTCTGCCACTTTGTCTCCTGTCTCTCCCTGTGACACCTCCACCCCGTTCTCCTCCTCCGTCACAACTCCTATCACATTCTCTTCCCTCCCTGATCTCCCCCTCCCTTCTACTCTTATAAACCACTTCTTCAATTTTCCGTCCCTCACTCCAGTAAAAATTTCTCTTATCCTCCTCACCCAACTTTCCATTATTTTCATCAGCCTTTTCTTGTAATTCCTTCATTTTTTTTCTTTGTTCTATACTCAAATCCTTCTTTAGTCTTATATGTTTCAGTTTTTCATTTGTATTTAGCCTCCAACTAAAATTTGTCACCGTCTCTGCCACTGCCCTGGGTTTAAACTGTACCCTTATAGGTCTCATCTCTCCCCTTTTATATCTACCTATCCTACTGACCTCCTCCACCTGCCCTTCCCATCCATATCCATCCTCATCCACACCTTTCATGACCTCCTTCACTGTCTCCATATCCCTCACTTTTCTCACTCCATTATCATTCATATGAGTCTCTATATCTCCATACAAGATTACACCTCTATCCCTGTCCATGGCCTCCCTCACGACACTCTCCTTGTTCTTCATGACCCCTACAACTGCACTCTCAAAACTTTTTTTGGTCATATTCATTTCTTCCTTTTGCTCTTTCATAATATCCTCCAAATCCTTGAATTTCTGTTTACCTACCACCGTCCATGCAGTTGACTCCTTTACTTCCTTGAATCGTCCTTCGTATTCCTTCAGCTGCTCCTTCAATGCCATATTCTCTGCTCCCAGTTCATCTACCCTTTTCAATACCATCTTTAGGCTATCATTAACTGCCGAAATAGGCCTGCATTCACTTCCTTCCCCACCTGTCACACCACACATTACACACAGTGCCTTAACTTTCTCACCAATATCCCCCTTCCATTTCTCCGTATCACTCATCCACTTTTCCAAATCCTTCACAACAATAATAACCTCTTCTAACTTATTATCTGTGCTCTTAAACCCACGAAAACGTTGTAACTTTTCTTCCGCCTCCGTCATACCCGAAATTCCCTCCGCCATGTTTGTTTACAAACTCAACAACTCAAAACACTACCGCTGTCCCGTCACTACACACTCTTATTACACTGTATATCACCCCTCCACCACACCAATATATCCTCCAAACACTTCACAAATCCTTCCTCTCCTTGCTAACCCCGTATGCACTCGTTATTCCGTGAATTACTTATCCAATCCCATGAACATATGCCGGAGCCTCAAAAACTTGCGTCCGCCTTCCGCCATTGTGTGCCGCCATTGGGTGCCTCAGAGCCCTACCAGGTCTGAGGGGTTAAACTTTACCAATAAAGCAATCTGTAGTGACCACCAAGGCACCTGGCGTGTACGAACAACAGCCTTGGTGAGTGGAATATGTTCGTCAGCAATAGAATGTAAAAAGGTTAGAAAATATTGATAGTTGTCTGCAGGAGTGGAGATGGAGGAGAAAACATCTATAGAGGTAGTGGAAGCTTGAAACAAATTCCAATCGGCTTTAGACAAGTTATAGCGTGGTATTTGAGTACTATGTGCTGGGCCAAGTACTGTAGTCGCAACAAGACGGGATGGTGATCACTGGAGAACCGATCCTCCGACAATATCCATTCAAAATAAGGGGCGGAAAGATCCTGTGTAGCGGGGAGAACTGTTTTTTCAGATGCCTATTTACTAAGAAACATTGAACAATATCTTTAACCTAACCTAACCTAATCTAGTATATTAGTGGACTATTTATGAATGTAAAATGTTAAAATATATTGCAACATTACCAAATTATTGAGATACTGTATAAGTACAGTCCTCCCCGCTACACAGGATTATAAGTACAGTCCTCCCCGCTACACAGGATTATACAGTACCTATGAAATTATGATACAGTACTGTACAGTACTGTACTATGAAATATTTGGTGACCGGTCAACTCAACCAGTAGACCATTTCAACCAGTAGCTCTCAACCAGTACCAAATCAACCAATATGGTTAGGTTAGGTTAGGTTAGTACTATATTTTGGCACTGGTTTGGCTGGTCTGGGTTAATTTGGCACTGGTTGAGAGCTACTGGTTGAAGTGGTCTACTGGTTGAGATGACATGGAACCTAAATATTTCTGTTGTGATGTCCCTATTCGGGCTCTGTCCACACTTCCCGGACTTCCCAAATTGACTAATTCCTTGAACGTGACGATAATGCGTTTTTATATGTGTGATTAGTTTGCTTGGGAAACAGATTAATTTGCGCATGTAGTAATGTACACCCTATGGGATGGACTGTATTCTTTTATTTATAAATTGTTATTTTGCTAGTGTTGTTTTCACATAGCAATTTTGATAAGTTGCTTTGTCTTTTTACTGTGTTCGTCCAAGTTTTGGTTTGTTTATTTTGCAAGTTTTACATTATAATAGGGTAATTGCAAGAGGGTTGATTATAGGCTGAACATACAACTAAGTTCGGTAGACGAGGCACAGAAATTTTAACTGCAATTGACTGACAAGGTGCCGGAGACAATAGGCCAGTAACATAAGCAAGATCAGTATGTACAAGGATGGCAGTCCGATAATGATTAGCAACAGCCGGATTACCTACACTTTTGGCATGGTCGTGTAGTGGAGAACGTTTTGGCCTCCCACCTAGGGTGACCCGAGTTCAATCCCATGCTCAAGTATGAAAGTTTTTCACATACACTGGTAGCCGGTACCATTTCTCTTGAGCAAGGAAATGGGTAATACAGTAGTGTCTGGTAATAAACTTTGGTTGAGCGCTATTGAATCTCGGATCAAGGGCTAGAGAGAATATAGGTTTGACTCCTGCAAGGAGATAAAGAAAACCTAATATTTAGTAGTGGCCCCGTAATCATTGACGATTATACCTATTACATAAGGCTACCTCTTCAAACGCCAGTTTGCGCAGTTTGAAACTACCGCCGCAGAGCTCAGAGGAACCTTCATCATAAGCACACGCTAAATCACTCATGGTTCGTCTTTATGATTGGGTTCTCACTACGAAAACACTTTGTAACAAATACAAAATAAAAATAAAATAAGAATAACTATTCATAAGCTTTCCATATTCCGTGGATGTACTTCTGTGGATTCTTGGACCAGACGCTTACTAGTGCATTTCTCCGCCTTCACTGACATATCAAGTATAACAAAATCCTTAATACATCAACGAATGGGAAGGGGATGGTCGGGAGGGCCCCAGTCGTCAATGATTACGGGGCCACTACTAAATATTAGGTTTTCTTTATCTCCTTGCAGGAGTCAAACCTATAATTTATTAGTGGCCCCTCCATCATTGACGATTATGCCTGATATCTAAGACTGGAGGGGGACATTCGTAATCATATCATAACCATTGCAAATAGAATAGGCAGATAATCAAACAACCACATAGTATTCTTACTTTGTAAAAAATTATATATTTATGTATAAACTTTATACAAGATATAAAAAGGGGTACAAGCAGGGGCGTGCTTAAAGAAGCCTGCTTGAGGAAAAAGGGTAACAATGAGAATCTGTTCACAGATCTGAAAGTTAAAGGCACTCCACTTAAATTAAGTGGTGAAAAATAAAACTTTATGTTTACATGTGCACATATAAACCCCATTATTCTAATGTGTATATTCCTTAAAATTAGACACAAAATATAGAATAAATTCTTGTACTATCGCAGATGTACTTACGAAAATGCTACTCGTAGGTGCAACGACCGAGAACTTTTTGAAAATTAAACTGCTTCAACAGTGTAACCCACTTAAAGAAACAATTGTTGTACTACATCCATTGTACCACAACAACATTTCCCGTAGTCCTTACTACCGAGAAATTTGAATCACCACACTTATACATTGTATCACAGCTCGTATACTCTGTACATATCCTCCGGCGGGGTCTAGGGTGTCTTATGTTTCACTGACTGCACCCCCCCCCCCCTCTTTCTTAACCTAAACAATTAGTGACTTAGAGACCCATCTAGGCCCTTTGCCGTATGGAAGTTTGGAGAAGCAAGCGCCGGGAAAGTTCAACGGCTTTCCTGACTTCCGCAGCTTCGATCGCCTGAGACGAGCGTACCATAGACTTTGTTACTTGCTGGGTAACAATATATTGCGAAAACAGTCTAAACGCTTTTCCTCTTAACCTAAACTCGCGGTCTAGGTGAGCTGGGGAAGGCGTGCTAAAAGGATCTTTTAAGTCGCACAAATTGATTTTAGGGGCAGCCAAAAAATCAAACAAAGCAGAGGGGACTCCTCCAGCACCAAAAACCGGAAGAGAGAACCAAGAATGGTTTTCTTGAGGGATGTGGTGAGAAGATTTTGAAGTGAAAGTAGTGGCAACATTTTGAGCCTCTGTTTCCCATTCCACCCAAGGTCCCGTACCCAACTGCCCCACCTGCAAGACTGGATTAGAGGCTGAGTCTGTGATCGGAAACATATCCAACTCCGGCGTCAAAGCAGAAAGTGCCTTGATGTCGTTAAAGCCATCATTCTTATTCCAGTCAGAAACTAGCTTTGAAGCTAAGGCAGGGGGTAGGGCTGGTGTTGATGCATACACCAAAAAGTCATGGTTATAATAACTTGGAATGGCCTTAATAGGAACATCCAAAACCTTTCCTTGACTATCCAAAGCTCTGAGTTTTCTAGACTTATTGCCTTGGATTACCCACTCATGTGGTACAGGGAGCTCCCCCGACATTATAGGTTTGACTCCTGCAAGGAGATAAAGAAAACCTAATATTTAGCAGTGGCCCCGTAATCATTGACTATTGCCTTGGATTACCCACTCATGTGGTACAGGGAGCTCCTCCGACATTATAGGTTTGACTCCTGCAAGGAGATAAAGAAAACCTAATATTTAGCAGTGGCCCCGTAATCATTGACTATTGCCTTGGATCACCCACCCATGTGGTACAGGGAGCTCCCCCGACCTAGTAGCTTGTGCTGCCTCAGGCCTAGTTGGTAACAATGCTACCCATGACTCATCAGGCCCGTATAAAAGGGGCATAGCTCCTTTTTTCGACTGGTGCCTTGTCTAAAAGGGAGGGGGGGGGAGTTATGTCTGATATGACTCGCACATTGGTAGTAGTGAGAGCTGCTGTGCCTGGCACATTGGAAATTGGATCTGCCACAAGAGGAGGGTTAGGTATTTTTTTTAGCTAAAGCAATGGATGTAGACAGAGGTCGCACATTCGTCGACGTCGCGGGAGCTCCCATACCAACTGTAGGAGTTTCCAGCATAGGACCAAAGAACTTATTAAGTGCATTTAATAGTAATCCATCAATCTCTTCTGTAGTTACAGACCTAGCAGATGACGAACTCCGTGGAGATTCGACAGTACTGTACCCTGAGAGTCGTCTAGAAGGTGACTCGACTCTTCAACTTCCATCTCCGAAACCAGAGAACGCCGTTCTTCATCCCTTAAGTCTGGCCCATCATGGGAAGATCCCGCCGAAGCTGGGACCTCCACATGCCGCCATGTTAAATCTGGGATAGAAGATGGTACATCGGCATCCCGGTGGACGTCAGCCACTACTTGAGTCACAAAAGGATGTGCTCCGTCCTGCCAGGGCTGTGAGTATCGCCATACACCTTGGCTGTGGCTGTCACTCGCTTGCGAGCTTGGTATACTCTCCAATTGGGAGCCCTCACCCGAGCACCCTAGAGGTTTATAGTTTCTGTAAGATACTTCTAAATCTGAGGCTGACCCACGTGACCTGGTAGAAAAAGCATGAATATCAGGTGATGCAATGTCCGCCGGGGCATCCTCCACCACATTCTCTGACTCCACCCCCGGCCTGTCAGATTGGACGTTAGACTTGGTGGGGGTAGAGGCAGAAAGCAGGGTACCAGGCTCCGGCGATAGCCGTGAGTCCTTTCGCACCGGAGGATCCCTTTTGGATGATTTATGACTCCTACTTGACTTATGCTTAGTACTAGTAAGGTCTTTAGGTCCCCCACTCTCTTCCTTTTTCTTCTTCTTTGAAGGTGAAGCAGAGTGGCCCGAAGCTGTCACCTGCTTCCTCAGGGGTGACCTTGATGTGCTGACGCCGTGATCCCCGAAGGGGTGGACACGAACGAACCGCCCCATGCACCTCTGTCCCCAGTCAGTCGACGCCCCTCCCCCCAACCAGCACCGCCTTCATTCATATACTTCCTCACTCCATCCTTCCACCTCTCCTTCGGTCTACCTCTCCCTCTCTGTCCTTCCACCTCACTGTCGTACACCCTCTTAGTCATTCTCTCGCTTTCCATACGTTCCATATGGCCGAACCATCTCAAGTTGTTCCTTTTCACACTTTCCAGCACATCTACCTCCACACCACACCTCCTTCTTACTTCCTCATTAGTCTGTCTATCCCTCCATGTAACTCCGCACGCACTTCTTAAGTAATTCATTTCCACTGCTCTCACTTTTGGTCTGAGTCTCTCAACCAACGTCCATGCTTCGCTTCCGTAAGTCAGTGTCGGGATTACCACACTGTCATGCAAGGACTTCTTCACTTCCATACTGACCACCCTATTTCTTGTTACTGCTTTCAGCGAATGCAGTTTTAATAAACGCTGCAGTTCACCCATGCGAATACGAGATTGATATCCGTTAAGATTCCAGTGGATTATATAATCAGGGATTATCAGGAGTTATCACCGTCAGATTGCCATGGTTCTGAGCCCTCCGTACGGTGGTATCCGATGGGAGGGCCGATGGTGTAGAGTCGGAATAGAGGGGGCGGGTGTTGGTCTCGAACAGGGGAAGATGGGAGGGGAGTAGAAGGAGGTGGAGGGGATCATGCGGGGAAGGAGTCACTGATGAGTCGGGAATAGTAGCGGCTGATGGAAGTTGCAACTGAAGGTCATAGAATTGTGACTGTAATATAGTGAATAGTGTATCAGGCTGAAGACGAATGCTGTGAAGATGGACGACACACAAGCACTCGGATCCATGGGATGTTGCGTCAGTTAAGGCGACGCGAGTGGCAAGAAAAGTGTTAACTCGGTTGGTGATGATTCTGTGGTCAGCGGACGTCATATAGGGTGTGATATGTTGTATGCCTTAAAATAGGCAGAGCATCCACACTTACTATCGTGCACGGTCCCTACAGCGGATGAGTCAACATCGATCCCAGCGTGGGAGACAGTGTCAGGCTGTGAGCTCGGAGCCGATACTGTAGATGTAGAAGAACAACACAAAGTTTTGTTGGAATTACAAATAGTCAGTGGATACGAACTTGCATCACGAATCCATTTAAGATGGGTAGGAGGTTGGTGAACGTCACACTGAGATCCCTTTAGTTCATAAGTTACAAGGTCAGAATTCATTAAGTCAAATTTATCCTTGAAGTGAGCCATTAATTCTCGTGGTTCAAACTCATTCATTTGGGTCACACACATGCTATCAGGGACATGGTCCAACGGGGGATTCCGGCTAAGATCTATCTATCTATCTATTGCCTGACGCCGTGATCCCCGAAGGGGTGGCCATGAACGAACCGCCCCCATGCACCTCTGTCCCCAGTCAGTCGACGCCCCTCCCCCCAACCAGCACCGCCTTCGTTCATGTACTTCCTCACTCCATCCTTCCACCTCTCATTCGGTCTACCTCTCCCTCTCTGTCCCTCCACCTCGCTCTCGTACACCCTCTTAGTCATTCTCTCGCTTTCCATACGTTCCATATGGCCGAACCATCTCAAGTTGTTCCTTTTCACACTTTCCAGCACATCTACCTCCACACCACACCTCCTTCTTACTTCCTCATTAGTCTGTCTATCCCTCCATGTAACTCCGCACGCACTCCTTAAGTAATTCATTTCCACTGCTCTCACTCTTGGTCCGAGTCTCTCAACCAACGTCCATGCTTCGCTTCCGTAAGTCAGTGTCGGGATTACCACACTGTCATGCAAGGACTTCTTCACTTCCATACTGACCACCCTATTTCTTGTTACTGCTTTCAGCGTTCCTACAACCCTCTTCCCCTGTTGTACCCTCTCCCGCACTTCTTCATCCATAGTCCCATCTTTACTCAACACACTGCCCAGATACTTAAAAGAGTTGACGATCTCCATAGCCTGACCGTTCAGCTTCACCTCACACTCTGTGACTTCACCCCTTTCGAAGACCATAACCTTGCTCTTCCCCGCATTTACCTTTAAATTCCGTTTTTCGCACACTGTTCCAAACTAATTTACCAGACCCTGCAACTCCCATTCATTACCACTATCAAAACTGTATCATCCGCAAGCAGCAGTATAGGTAGCTTCCACTCAATTCCCTCCCTTTTCAGCGATACACCAACATCCACTGCTCTTGATAGTATTTCTTTCATGACTCCATCTATATATACAGTAAACAACCACGGGGACATCACACACCCCTGTTTCAAACCAACATTCAGGTCAAAGAACTCGCTCTGCTCACTCTCCACACGTACTGCCGCCTTTGCACCCTCATACATGCTCTTCACTCCTTTCAGCAACTTGCCCTCTACTCCGTATATTCTAAGTACTTTCCACAAACCTTCTCTATCCACTCTGTCATAGGCCTTCTCCAAGTCCATAAAGGCAACATACACCTTTTGTTTCTTCTCCAGATATTTCTCCACAACACAATTCAGGGTAAAAATCTGATCTACACATCCTCTTCCCTTCCTAAAACCTCCCTGCTCGTCGCCTATCCATTTCTCCGTTCTCACTCTCACTCTCTCAATCACTACCCTACTGTATACCTTCCCTACTACGCTTAGAAGACATATTCCTCGGTGGTTACCACACACTCCTCGTTCCCCTTTGCCCTTATATAGGGGGACTATTATGCCAGTCTTCCAGTCATCGGGTGCACTCCCCTTCTCCCATGCTAGTTTGCACATTTTCCATACCCATTCTATCACTATCTCACCACCATACCTCAACATTTCCCCACACACTCCATCTGTTCCTGGTGCTTTCCCCAACTTCACTCTTTTCATGGCTTCCCACACTTCTGACCTCCTGATCCCCACCTCCTCCTCCACTACTTCTCTTCTTCTCCCTCCCATACCATATCCAGCTATGTTTGCTGGCTCTTCATTCCTTCATCATCATCATCATCTCCGACGCCTTGCTTCCCCCTGGGAAACCCCCACTAGAGGATGGCCATGACAGAAACGTCTCCAAGCTACTTTGTCAAGACATGCCTCCTTTGCCCGTGCCACAATGCCCCTTCCACTACGTGGAAGTTTTTCTTCAATATATTTTTCCACTTTCTTTTCCCATACCATAGGTGGTCTTCCACTACTAGCGGTTCCACTCACCTGACTCCCATATATCTTTCTTGGCATTCTGCCTTCATCCATTCTCTGAACATGACCATACCACCTCAAAGTACTTCTCTTTATCCACTCAACCACACCACAATCAATGCCCAAAGCCTGCTCTTCCATTCCAAAGGACTCGTACACTTCCCTATTACGTGGCCCATCTAGCCTATTCATGCCAGCTGCCATTCTGAAAAAGCTCATCTCCACAGCTCTTAGTTTGAAGAGGTCCTCGTCACTTGCCGTCCATGTCTCGCTTCCATACGAGAGTGTTGGGAGCAGCACACTGTTTCTCAGTGACTTTTTGACTTCCTGGCTAACCATTCTTCCTTTGAGAATACTATCAAGTTCTCCAATCACTTTTCTCCCTTGCATTTTTCTCTCTTTTATCTCACTCTCCATTTTACCATATTTGCATAGTACAGCTCCCAAATACTTGAAACTTTCAACCTCTTCTAGTACTTCATTTTTCAATTTTATTTTACAACTTTTCTTGTGTTCTTTCTTGATTCTA
Source organism: Paralithodes platypus (assembly GCA_032716605.1). Taxonomy (NCBI): domain Eukaryota; kingdom Metazoa; phylum Arthropoda; class Malacostraca; order Decapoda; family Lithodidae; genus Paralithodes; species Paralithodes platypus. The sequence goes on from CM064582.1 coordinate 9,951,555, forward strand.
TATTTTTCCTTAAAATCTATAGTTTCATGCATTCTTCTCTCAAACACCATTACCTTACATTTCCCTACATTGACCTTTAACTTTCTCTTTTCACATACCCTGTCAAAGTCAGTGACCACTCTCTGAAGTTCTTCAGCATTTTCCGCCAACAGGACTGCATCGTCCGCATATAGGCATGTTAAAATCTTCCATGTTCTTCCCTCTGATTCCAGTCTAGCTCCCACACCCATTGATACAGCCCTACATTCCCTAATCACTCCATCCATGTATATATTGAACAACCAAGCTGACATGACACATCCCTGTCTTACACCTACATTGACCTCAAAACTTTCACTTAACTTATCCCCTACCTTCACATTTGCCATTGCATTCCTATAAAAAGATTTTACTGCCATTAGCAACTTTCCTCCCACACCATATACTGTTAACACATCCCACAGGCCCTCCCAGTCTACTTTGTCGTAGGCTTTTTCCAAATCCATGAATGCTGCATAGAGTTTTCTGTTTTTGGCCAGATACTTCTCTACCAACAATCGCATTGAGGCTATCTGGTCAACGCAGCCCCTGCCCTTTCTGAAACCTCCCTGTTCCTCGCCTATTTTGTCATCCGTTATCTTCTGTAGCCTCTGTGTTACTACTCTTGCGTGTACCTTTCCAGGTATGCTAAGCAAGCTAATTCCCCTATAATTCTTACACTCTTCTTTACTACCCTTCCCTTTGTACAAGGGTACTATCACTGCTTTCCTCCAGTCCTCTGGTACACTTTCCTTTTCCCATGCTAATTTACATAACCTATGCATTATGTCAACAGCTTCTTCTCCTCCATATCTCAGCATTTCACCTGGGATGTTATCTACTCCAGCAGCTTTGCCCATTTTAAGTCTATTGATTGCTTCTTTTACTTCTTCTCTGCTTATCTGGCTTTCAACTACCCTGTTTATTCTACCTCTCTCCATTCCTATGGATGAGATCTTTGCCTTCCCCCTACTCTTTACAGCTAAGCTACTAAAATGATCTTTCCATACTTTCACCACACCATCACCCTCTACCACTTCCCCATTCATGTCCCTCATCCTACCACCTGAGACACTCTCAGTCTTCTTCCCTCTGGCTTCTTTCACAGCTCTGTAGTATGCTTTCCTGTCATTCAGAAACTGTTCACTAATCTATCTCCCATATGCCTCATCTGTCTTCCTTTTAGCGTCTTGTATCGCCCTCTTCACTCTTTGTTTCAAATTTTTATATTCTTCTTTCCTCGCATCTCTAGTTTCTCTAGGTATATTCTTTTGCAGCATACTCTTTCTGAACTCTTTTTTTTTTTTTCACTATTTCTTCTATCTCTTTACTAAACCATGCGTTACCTTTCTTCTTCCACATTTTAAAGGTTTTCTTCCCACATACTTTCTCAGCTGCTTTAATCATGGAGTCTCTTGTACCTTTCCATACTTTGCATTACATTCGTCATTTAATTTTCTCACATTTATTCTCTCTACTGTCAGTTTTCTCTCTTTCCTCTCATATTTCCACTCTTTCCTTATCCTCACTTTTGTCAGCACTGTATAGTGGTCTGATCCCGTCAGCATACCTCTTACAGCTTTTGAATCTAAAATTCTTCCTTTTAGTCCGGAGTCCATCATGGCGTAATCAATTAGAGATTTCTGTTCCTGCTCACCTTCACCTCTGTGCCATGTATATCTATAAATGTGACGATGTTCAAAAAATGTGTTAGCCAGAAACATCTCTCTCTCCGCACACACTTCTAAAAGGAAGTCACCATTCATATTCCTACCCTCCACACCCCATTTACCCACTATACCTTCTATCTCCTCGTTTCCAACTCTACCATTCATGTCGCCTACTAATATTACTTGTGTACACTCTTGCCTTTCTCTTATACATTTATTGACTTTATTCCAAAATTTTCTATTTTCTTCCGCACCTTTCCCAGTTTCTTGGTTGACTGGTGCATAGACACACATAAAAGTATACCTATCTATCCCAATCTTGCACTCACACCATACAATTCTTGAGTCCACGCATCCATAGTTTTTCACAAACTTCCTCAACCTTTCTGACAAAATTACTGCTACCCCTTCCTTTTTCTTACGTTTATATCCTGCATCCAATCCAGACCAGACAACCCATCCTTCCCCACCCCACAAATCATGCTCACTCTCACCATCCCACACTCCAGAACCCAACAGGTGCGTCTCACCTACCCCACACACATCCACACATCCATCTTTAAGCTCTCGCATCAGACACTCTCTCTTGCTAAAATCATTTATGCCATTGGCATTGAAGGCACAGACACGGAGCACGCTTTCCTTCACCCGAACGACGTTTCCACCACTTTTCTGCTTTGTTCCTCCACCCCCAAGGTGGTCCTGGCCGGCAGCATACCGAGCACAGTTGTTTCCCAGGAGGACTTGGGGCCTGGACATAATGCCTCCAAATAGGGCGCCGGATTGTCAAAAGTATACTAAAACAAAAACTAAAAACTGATACCAACATCAGTAAAAAAACATACAACACAGTAAAAATGAAAATATTAAGAAGATAGGGAGAACAAAAATATAAAGGGGACAACAGAAATATAGTTACAAGGGGGATAATTTTTATAGTGGAAATTAAAAGAGGATTTAAAATTAAAAACAAAGTGTGCTGCTGAAGAAAATAGCACACCCGCCCTCCCCTTTATTCTTCATTCCTTACATTTAGCAACTCACTGAAGTACTCCCTCCATCTTTCGACTCTCTCTTGCTTCTCGGCTAGCATTCTCCCATTCTTATCTTTCACACCCTTACTGTTTCCCTTGCTACCTTCCCTAACTTTCTTGACTTCTTTCCAGAACAGTTTCTTACTCTCCCTCCATTTTACACTCTGATTCCTTCCAAATTCCTCATCTACTCTTCTCTTACTTTCCTTCACTACTCTCTTCACCACCCTCTTACTCTCCACGTACCTCACTCGTTTCTGTCTCTTAAAATCTTCATTCCCACTACTACCCAACCACTCTCTATATGCTTTCTTCTTTTCTTCCACAGCTATTCTTACCTCTTCTGTCCACCATGCTGTACCTTTCACTCCCCTCCCTCTTCTCCTCACTCCACACACCTCCTCACATGCTGCACAGATCTCATCCTTAAACACCTTGCTCATCTCCTCCACTCCCTCCATAACTTCCAGGTCGAACCCACCTAGTCGTCTTTCCACTGCTCTCCTGTACTCCTCCCTGACTTCCTCCTCCTGCAACCTCTCCACCCTCCTCACCATTCCACCCGCCTCTCGCCTCCCTCCAACTCTCCTCACCCACTTCTTTTGTATCCTAACCTTAGCTACCACTACATAATGATCAGACAGACCCCCTCCAATACCCCTATACACCCTAGCATCCATCACAGATTTCTTCATTCGTTCATCCACACATACATAATCAATCAATTACTTTCGTTCCACCACTGTCTTATTCTTCATCGTCAACATCCGTTTCCACGTGTACCTGTGGATCATTCTGTGTCGGAAGAAGGTGTTGGCTATCCACAGCCTCCTCCCGACACATACGTCCACAAGTGCACTACCATTCCCATTCCCGGTAAATTAGCAGTACAGGTCTCCCTCGATTTACGATTGGGTTACGGTCCTAAAAACCCGATCTTAAATAGAAAAATCATATAGCAAACCCTAAAATTAATGGGGTAAATGGGGATGCATTCTGGGACCAGCCAAAACCCAAACCCAAACACCTAAAAAACCTATAATAATATGGTAAATTGGGGCATCGGATAGTGAGGGAGACCTGTACTGTAAGTTGGGCAAGAGGGGAGGGGAATTTTTATGACCGAGATGGAAAGCTTTACCATAAGTACAGTATGACAGCCACATTGATCGTCACTATGGGGGAGTGCCCCGTTCAGAACTATCAAACAATGCAACTGATTCCTCAATCGAAGCAAGATGGTCTGCTATAGCAGCAGAAGTTGCAGCTGAGCGTGGGAACGAAGAAGTTTTTCTCTTCGTAATCTTGGAGCGAGAATGCAGATGGATTTGGGATGTCGAGGGACGAGTAGTGGGTGTGTACTGCTTATCAGGAGCATGTTGATTGACCGAACACTTGGGTTTGGTAATCAGAGAAGAGGTAGGTCGTACGGGTCTCAGAGCAGCGGGGTGGAAGTGTCTCGACCGGCGTGTAGGGGTGGATAGTTCGGTGAAATGGTCTGCTATGGTCGGAGAGACCTCCATATTGTCTGTCAAACTCTCAAACCTATTGGATATCGGGATTGGGGATGCAGGCATTGAAGATTTAGCAGTAGGTGGCACATGAGAGGTTGGTAGAGTATCAGTAGGAGGTGGCGCCACTGTTAGGTTATGTTGAGGCTGGGAGTGCGGCCGAGCTACCGCAGCGTACCTACGTTTTGGGTCAAGGCCTTGTTCTCTGAGAATTCTCGAAGCTGCTCGGTATAACAGAACCTTAGTATCCTGGAGATGGATGACATTCTCCTGGACATCATATTGGGAACATGACCTATCAGTCGCTGCATCAGCTTCACCACATTTCTCCCTACCAATAAATGCATACAGTGGCCGATAGAGGCGCTGAACACAATGTTTACTGCGGTGCATTGTGGGAAATTGGCAATATCGCGGAGCTATCCAGCCTCCCTCTCCTTCAACAATTCTATAATATAACCAGTTGGTCAACATTTCTGTAGTTGACACATACTTTGGTCTATGCATAATGTTGTTTTATACTTTAAAAAATCACCCATATTTATAAATAATGTATATTTACAAGACAAAGTCAGCAGGTACTCTCACGCCAATTTTGTCATGATAATTAATCAGCACATAATTATGTTTGTAGTCATTATCAGCTGCATATGGACTCTCCCTTTATTACTATACTATGTAAGCACTTAGTGTAGTCGTATACTGTATAATAAAAACGTGTAGAATCAAAAAAAAATTCAAGATAAACTGTGCATATCCTAGGTTTTGGGTATAGTGATGTCTACAGTCATAGCCCTGGCGCTAGTTCAGAAGCGTCCACCAGAGGTCTCAAGAGAATTGTTAGTAGGGACAATTGGTGCATAAGGCATCACGTGTGCAGATATGCGGATTGTGATCAGAGTCAGAGCCACAGTGTCAGCAAAGTGAGGTAGGGGATCTACTGTACAATATTTCTCAGGATGGCCAAACTTCCACCAAGTCTTACATTGGCATGGGCGCCTTTTATAGGGCCTGACTTGCAACAATCAGCCTGCAACATTCAGAGTCGGCAGCAGTTCATGTCGTTCCAAAGTGACCCTTACAATGTGCAACGTCGGTCGAGTATCTAGGTTGTGACGGGGAGGTATGGTGTATGAATCAACAGCAACGACAGTGGGATCAACCCTCTGTATAGCATGGAGAACAACCTTGGTGCTGAGTCAGCAAATTATCCTCTAGGGCTCTGATATCTGAAGGGAGAGAGATAGTGCCTATGTATTGGTTGAGTTGGGTGGGTGGGTAGGTGTGTCGCGGATCGTTCGTCAGACCAGTAAACAAAGCAATACACAAGAGATATGAATCGGTTTGGTCAAGATTACTCGGTTAATATACGTTTATTAACACTAGATTAGCGGGCTAGCGGTTTATTTATATGTACCGCCCAGCGGGGTGTTTTTAGCCAAAATAGGGCTGTTTACGTGATCATTTTCATGCCTAAATAAGACCCAGAACGTAAAACAAGTATCTATCCCTGAAAGGGCATAAACAGAGCTTTCCAATGACACCATAACGATCCTTTTATGATGGCTAGTTTTCTTGCAACAACCGCGCAACGCGAGTGCAAAAAGCATATAATTCGGCACTTTCCCCATACAATTCCGTATGTAGCGAGTGAGAGAGGGAGGGAGGAGGTGGGATTCGTGTCAGTAGGTTCGCCGCGGTGGTCTGGAGCAGTCATACGCTCACTACTCTCCTGCCACCACTTGTCTCTCTCTCTCAGCAACATTACGTGCTGAAATTGCCACACGACCTATGTCGAGCGCCGCCAGATAGTCCAGATTTATTATACTCGACTTATGTTGCGCGCCGCTAGTTATGGGTTAAATATACCTGGGATATTCTCGCTATCAAAGCAGCTCAGTTGAGGTTTTGTGAGTATCTACAGCCTAGGCCTAGGCCTAAGAGTAACTCGCCCTGCCACTTAGCGGACAAATCTATCCAGCACCGGACCTTTGGTCTGGTCCGGATGGATTGTCCGCCTACTGACTGAGTCCGTTGAATTCAAAATCCGTTGAATGGAGGTCCGCAGAATCAAGGGTCGAGTGTACAGTATAGTGTTTTGCCGGGGTTGTTACCAGAGTTCAGGTCCATGTTCCTGCAGGAGATGGGAGCAAGAAGAGTACCGACTACAACAGGGGAAGATGAGGGGGCAGGAGGGGGGTCAGCTAACAACTGGTGGTCATCTATCGTCGTTATCATGTTGGGATTTGAAGGAGGCACACTTAACCCCTTCTGTACCAGAGACGTCTTTGTTATTGAGGTCAGCTACAGTTAGACGATTTTATGAAGCTTAGGAAGGATATATGGTAGCTAAAAAGATGAATTGAGACAGTCTGTAGCCTTTTAATTGAGTAGACATTCTCCCTAAGCTGAACAAAATTGTCTAATAGTTGCCAGAATACAATGAAAAGTACATCACCGGTACAGAAGGGGTTAAAGGTACAGAAGGGGTTAAAGCAACAAGGTAGTTAGGGCCAGACCCACACTCTTTCAACTCTGGGGGAGGCACTTGCTACAGGCAGTTCTGCATTTTGTCTCCCTCACTCACATAGAAAAAAAAAAACAAAAAAAACAAAAAAAACACTACCTACAAAACCATGTTGCCAGGCATATAGTGATGAGGCCCAATTTGTTAGTAGTCTTGGCAAATCCAACGTCAAGGCTATTAACCTAATTGCAATGACGACTTGTCTATTTTGACTGCTATGTCGTCATTCCAACCGCGGTTAAAAAGAAAACGTCTAGAGTCTACTCCTTATCTTGCTCTAGGAGACGTTGTACATTAACCAAAACTACCACCGAAGGTGAAAAAAGCATAGAAGAGAAGAAAAAGGGGTTTACCTTAGTTACCGCTTAAGGCCCATCCCGTGTTCCGTCATGTGCAGATCCCTGTCGAACGTGCGCATGAGCGACCCTCTCTTGTCATCATTTTTTCACGCGCTCCATTGAATGCAGTCGCTTTTGTTGTGCTCCTTTAATTCACCCTGTTTAGGTTCGTTTCGGCTTATCTGGCCTTCTTTTTTGTTAGACAGATGTTACGTGATCTAGGGCACACGTAAATGGGCTCCTCAGTGTGTTTAATGGAGACGCGTGTGGAAATAGCTACCGAAGGTACGGGGGCGCCTGGCGTTCCTCGTGTGTGTTTTTCATTCCTTTCTCTTTTCATATTCTTTTTTCCTGTTAGTCTGGGCATAGTTTAGCTTTTAGCTTATTTTAGCCTAGCTTGTTTCTCATTCAGGAATTGCTATGCCCCTATGAGTTTTCATATTTTCATAGCCTAGGTGTACAGTTGGTTCACAATCTGATATTTCGTGGTGGCGGTGCTGTTTGTCGGGTTTGTGTCGGCCGCATTATTAGCGTTATTCCCGAGTCCCCCCTTTCGAGCCTTCACTGTGTCTCAAGGGCCTGGGCGCTTGGTGGTTCGTGATCTCCAGGGGTACCCCACGGGGGCCCCTCCCTCACACCACAGGGTTTTTCGCCCCTGACACATTCTCTCCTCACGGCTAGGCCACCCTTTTTCTCGCCAGTTTCATTTACTGGTTTTTGTGTTCCCTTACTGTTTTCTCCTCCATCCTTTCATACCCTTTTGCCCAATCCTGGGGTACCCTACGGGGGCCCCTGTTTGTGCCAAATCACCCTTCCTGCCACTTCTCCTCATGGGCTTTGCTCTATCTCTGTGGGTTGGGTGGTTCCTGGGGGATGTGCCTCCTCTCCCCTGGTGTGTCTTCCTTGCCTCTCCCTTGACCGGTTGAGTCAGGATATTATCAAGGAAGACACTGCTCAGCTTGATGGCCATCGTCGCTTGGAGTTCATAAGGAGATGACGCTTTTTTCTGGGCCTCTTTTGGTATTCCCTAGACGCTCCTCTCGCTTTTTTCGGCGCCGGACCATCTCGGCCGGTCCCGCAAATTTGCGGGGGCTTGATTCGGTCCTCTGGGACATTTCGGCTCCCCGCAAATTTGCGGAGATCGTTGGGGGGTCCCGCAAAATTGCGGGAGGGTGGTGTCGGTACGGTTATGCCTCCATTGGCCCGCAAATTTGCGGTAATAGTTGGCTTTCACTATTGATTTTTTTTTATGTCATCTTGTTGCCTGATACTATATTGGTGTATGCACTTTACTGGTGTTATAGGCCCTGCATGTAAGATGTTGAGTGGTGGTTAACACTTTCTCCATACTTTGCAGGTTCTGCTAGTGCTCTTCCGCCTCGGCCGCCCTCCTCACCTACCTCTGTGCTCCCAGTTTAGGGTGAGTACGGATACCTGTTTGCATGTGTGTTCCTGTTTCCCATGCTCCTTCCCTGGTTCTTCTTGGACATTCTCTCCACTTACTCCTTCGACGTGCTGATTATGGTGTGTGTTCTTCTAGTGCAGGTAGGCTGCCTTGCTTTCGCCTTGGTTGTCGCTCCCCGTGCTTGGAGAGGCACAAGTCCTGCTTGCGCCACTCGCTCTGTGTGTCCTCTACGGCCTACCTCCATGCTCTGTGTGGCACGTGTCTGACCCTGGTGGTTGTGCTGCTCCATGGCCCTGGTTCCTCGGCGGCGGCTGTGGCCTCTGCTTCCCTTCCGTCGGTGTGGACGATGGTCTCCCGCCACATTAGGACTGTGGGCCACCGTTCCCCGGCCTTTGTTGCCGACCGGATCCGCGTCGCCCTGGGTATCCCTGACCCGACTGAAGGCCGTTCACCTGGCCCTCTCCCTGCTCGGGCCCTCTCCCCTGGGTCCCGCAGCCGGTCGTCCCATCGTTGGGGGGTTCCCCGGCTCCGTCCACGCCCTCGCGCTCGCCTCGTCGTCCTCCTGATCGCCTTGACGACGCCATCGCCCTCGTCTTGGTTCTCGCCCTGAGGCGGGGTTAGCGGCTCTGCCCCTGTGCGCCCTCCCCTGGCCTCTACGGATAGGGGCTCTACTCCCTTCCGCCCGCTTCCCCAGCCCAGACGACTTCCTCTTACGTTGCCCTCTCCGCGCGCGGTTGTTCATGCTGTAGCTGGCCCTCTGCTCCCTCCTCCTACTCTGTCCAGGAGGGTCCGCCTGGATGTCGTTGCTTCTCCTACTTCACCTGCTTCAGTGCCTATTCTTCCTTCACGGTCTCGTCCCACGGTGGTGGTCCCTCCCTCCTCCGCCTCGGTGTCGGGCCGCCCTGTTATCTCAGCCCCGGGGATCCTTGCTCTGTTTCCCCCCGCGTCTCCTGGCCTCCTTTCACCGGCGAGCCTTCCCACTCCCGTCGTCCTGCTCCTCCTCATTCTTCTCTTCCTGACCTTCACTTACCGTCTCGCCTGGGGGGTACCCCTCTTGCCTCGGTGGGGTTTCGCGAGGTTTTGGGGTCCCCTTTCTCGGGAGCTGATGTGTCGCTGGAAGAGGGGAATGGTGCTGTTTCCCCCTCGGCCGTTCGTGATTGGGGACGAGTCCCTCAACGGCGACACAACCGTCGTCGCTCGCCTTCCTTGGGCCGCGACGCTGCTGGTTCGTGTCGTGGGTCTCGCTCACGCTCGCCCCTGTGGGCCGCCCAATCTGGGGGGGGGGGGGGGGGGGGTAGCCTCTCTCGGATCGATTGTCGGCTATGCAGGGCTGGGTTGTGTCACACTTCGACGGGCGCTTTGTGTCGATGGAAGACTCCCTCTTCTCGCCCTTCTTGGCGGTGACTCACCCTACCTACCCCTGCTACGGTCCCCCTCCCTTCTGCAGGCCTACGCTCTGGTCAGACTTCAGCCGCCCTGACAATCCTCCGGCTGTTCAGTCCCTGGGCTGTGTTGACGGGTCTGTCCTCCTATGGGACCAGGTTTGTGCGACGCCGGTACGCCTGGCTTAGCCATCATGCTCGGTCACCCTCTCCCATTGGAGGCCTGGTTTGCTGAGGCCTTCGACTTCACACACCGATCCGTCGACGGCTCTCCTTCCGTCCCTCCCCCGGAGTCGTCCCTGATTTTGCCTCCTCTGTGTCTGTCGGCGGGTTGGACGGCGCGTTCTGGTCCTGGATGAGCGCGCCCGTTCTTGAACTTTGTTCTATTGCTACCCCGTTCTTCTCTCCCCCGGATCAGCCCTCTGTCGCCAAGGTTTTTCCCTTGCGACAGAGGGTGACGGACTTAGTGTCTTGTCTTTAGGTTCCCTCCAGACGTCTGTTCACCACCTGCGGCTTTTCGAGGCGTCTGCGCCAGGCGTTCTTCGCGAGGGTTTGGACCGCGTTCAGCGGGTCCACCTTCGGCTCGCGGTGTCTTTGGTTCCCGAGCTGAAGGCGGTTTTGTGCGCGGCAACTCGGCACCGCACAACGGTACGGTCTTCGTTCTGCCGGCCGGCCCCCTTGGTTATTCGTCAGGGTTTGTTGTACTCTGCGCTCTATACGTCGGGTTTTTTTACGCAGGATGCTTGGGAATGCTACACTTCTCTGTCGGCGGCCCCTGCTTCCGCCACACGACGCCGCTCTGTGTCGTTACGGACCCTGCTTACGTCACGCACCGACGCGCTGTGCCGCGCGCGGGGTCTTCTCAGTCCCGTCCTTCTGCCGGTCCTCTTCGGGGTGCTGCTGCACGTGCTGCCGCCTTGCACGGGCGCAGGACTGGGACGTTGCTGGCCAGTGCATCGGTTCCGCCTTGCACTTCTGTTCTTGCCCCTTTCATCCCCTCTGTGTCGGGGCTGGCCGGCCTTCCACTTCCGGCCGCCCTTCGAAGGGGTCAGCCCCGCGCCGGCCTGGGCATGGGGTGGCCCGCCCTTTTCGACGAGGTTGGGGGGGGCGGGGGTAGAGGAGGTCAACGTGGCGCTCATGCCCGCACGGCCCGTACCGGGGGTACCTCCACGTCAACACAATGTGTAGTTCTCTGGGTCGGCCTCCTTGTTCTCCTTCTCGCCTGGGCGTACCGGGTCGCTCCCCTCCTCTCGGGTGCTCCCTCGGGTTGTTTTCGCCCTTGCGCCCCTCGGTAGCCGCGAGGGACGTTGGGGGCGGCGGGTTGCGCGGAGGGGTCTCACCTGGAGGTGGACGTCCAGACCCCCACTCCGCTCTTGTCACCGACAACGGCCCATCTCTTCAGAGGTGGCCCACGTGTTCACTTCCATGCCCGAGCTGGGTAGCGTCGAGGGAGTTGACCGCCGGTCACCCGGTTTTCCTCTCCCGTGTCTTTCTGGTTCCGTCGCCGACCTGCGACGCGATGCGACCGGTGGTGGATCTGTCGGCCCTCAACGGGCACATCGTGCACACACGGTTTCGGATGCTGCCGGTACCCCTGGTACGCCTGGCCCTGTGCCCTCTGTCGTGGGTAGTGTCGCTGGCCCTCCGGGATGTGTCTTGGCTCGTTCCTCTCCATCATCGCTTCCAGCGATTCTTGACCGTTCGGGCTTCCGATCGTGTGTTGTTCGACGGCCTTCCCTTCGGTCTCCACATCGCGCCGCAGATCTTCTCCGCACTGGTGGGGCAGGCTCTGGGTCCTCTCTTCAGGAGCGGGCTCCAGCTCCTGTTTTCCTTGGCCGTTTGGTTGGTAGTTTCCGACGCCCTAGGCCTGTGCATTGGCGACGCCCTCACAGTCGTTCGCAACATCGCACGGTTAGGGTTCCCCTTCGATGTTCCCAAGTCACGCTTGACCCCGTCGCGTGTCGTGCCATGGGTCGGTCTCGCATGGGTTTTGTCCGGCGCTACGGTGACCCGGGGTCTGCTGGCCGCGGTGCACCTTCGGTGGACGGTCCTCGCCGTGTTGCACTCGGTCTCCCTCCCGGGGTGGCTCTGGGACTCGTTCGTGGGTTCGCTGCATTGAGCCGCTCTGCCCCTTCCCTTAGGGAGCCTCTGGCTACGCCGCCTCCTCCTCATGGGCACCGCGGTGTTTCCGTTGCCACTCTGGATCGGCTCCTGCCGCTCCCGCGTACCGTTCGCCGACGCTTCGGTCGCTGGGTTGCTCGGGGCTCGCTCTCTGCGGCTGTGCCCTGGACCGCCCCCCCCCCCGCCGACGGTCTGGGTAACCACAGATACGTCGAGCGAGGTTGGGTGAGGTTCCCAATCGAACCTGGGACGTCCACTTCCCGGCAGATGGGTGGGTCTCCCTCCTCTTACCCGTCTATGCCCTCGGATTGTTGGTTCCTTTGTTCTTCCTGCGGGACCACGCGCTGGCCCTTCGGGGTAAGTCGGTGGCCTTCGGGTTGGACAGGACAAGCTGTCCCCTGTTTCCTTATGCGGGGGTCCTCCAGGTCGTTGACTCTATTGGGGGTCTCGGTGGAGTTGTTCTTCCTCGCGGACCGACACCCCTTCTCCTTGCATGGCTCCTCCCTGACCGGGCCTGCCACCCTTTGGGCGGCCGCCCTGTCGAGAGGGCAGGGCGTTCTTGTAGAATGGGCGATGAAACGGACTGTGTTCGCCGACCTCGCGGCTTCCTGAGGTGTTCCGGAGGTCGCCTTGTTCGCATCGGGGGTGCCGCGCCAGTTGCCTCTGGACCTCTCCCTCCGGCCTCGCGCTCCGGGGGGGGTCCGGATGCTTTCCTGGTCGCCTGGTACAGGTGGCGGTCGATATCCATCTTTCCGCCACCAGACGCGCTGTTGATGTGCCCAGTCCTCGCGAAGCTGCGGCTGTACCACGGCTGCGTCTGGCTCCTCGCGCCTCTGTGGCCGGCACGGACTTGGTCCGCCCGGTTGCCGCGGTGGTGCCCGAGTCCGGTCCCTCTCCCTGTCTCCGGCTTCCACTTGGGCTAGGTTGGGGTCCTGCGGACCTCTTTGGCCTTCGCATCGTGCTTGTTCGTGAGGCACGGTGGCTCCCGGTCCCCGGCCGGGCCCTGACTGACTTCCTGCAGCGTTCCTGGCCGTCTTCTCCTTGGGGGACTTACGGGTCCCGCTGGAGGTCTTTTACTAGGTGGCTACAGGCCACTCGCCTGCCAGTTGGCTCTCCTTCCCTCGTCCTACGCTCCTTGTTTCACCTCTTCCGTACACGTCGCTTTCCAGTCGACGCTATACGTACCCACTTGTCTGCCGTCCGGGGGGTTCTTTGGATCCGTCGCTGGGCTGGTCATTCCGCCACAGGTGCTGGATTCCTTCCTGACGGCTGCCTTCCGGGATCGACCGCCTCCGCGCCAGGTCCCTCCGCTGTGGGATCTGGGGCGGGCTCTGGTCCTTCTGGCTTCCCCCACGTATACAAGGGCCGCTACGCCGGTTCCGTTGCTCGGGCGTCCACTCTTCCTTGTCGCTCTGGCCACTGGGGATCGGGTGTCTGCACTAGCGGCATTGTCACGGCCCCGGGACTGCGTGCGATTCTCCCCGTCCTTGCATGGCGTCTCGTTCGCCTCCTCCCCACCTTTTGTTACCACGCATGGGAGGGAGGCCCCCGTTTTCCAGCCTTTCGCCGTCCAGGCTTTACGGCGTGGGCATCCTCGCCATGTGTTGTGCCCGGTGTCAGCCTTGCACTCCTCTGTTGCGTCTGTGGCGCCGCCTTCGGGTACTGCTGTGTGGGTGTCTCCTCGGACAGGTGGGAGGCTCTAGCAGGTGCAGCTGGGCCGCCACGTTTGTCGGACCGTTCGTGCCCGTCACCCTGTTTGTAGGGGTTCTGCGCGCGATGTCAGATCCTTTGCTGCCTCCTTCCGGTTCCTGCCACGTCGATCCTTCCCTGCCTTCGCCTCAGCGGTTTTGTGGTCTTCTATCAATTCCTTCATCTCCTCCTACCTCTCCGTGTCCAGTGTTCGACCCCCTCGGCCGGTGATTGCTCTCGGGGGCGTGTTTCCTGGTGCTCTGGCGAAGATCCCTGGTCTTCCCCCCTTGTCCCTCGTTCTTTTCCTTTGTTTTTTTTTACAAAGGGGGGGTGTATGGGTTTGCAACACTGGATTGCAAGTTTGGGATTATGTATTGTTCCAGTACATAAGTGTTTTTGCCACATTGAAAATTGTGTTTTGTTCTTGTGTTCAGTGTTTTTGTTGGTTTTTGAAGAAAAGGGATTTTGGGTACAGTTCCTTTTTGGTTTCAGACAAGTCTCTGTTTTTGCATTACTATGAATGACGGGCATGTGTTAAAACTGTTCTTTTTAGCTACTCCTCAGTTTTTCACTCTTTTGTTAAACTCTCTTGTTTAAATTGTGTCTTTGTCATTCGTAATTTTGTTTTATGCATTGTTTTTTTTGGTAGGTTGGGCTTGGATGTCCTCCTCCTATTTGTTATGCAGCCTTGACATTGGATTTGCCAAGACTACTAACAAATTGGGAGGTTTGACGTACCTCCCAACCTACCAAATAGGAAAACCTACTATTTGGTAGTAGTCTTGGAAAATCCAACGTACATAATACCCTCCCTCACGCCGGACCCCTGCCCATCCGCGTTCTTCTGCTGACGTGAGATGTGATGACAAGAGAGGGTCGCTCATGCGCACGTTCGACAGGGATCTGCACATGACGGAACACGGGATGGGCCTTAAGCGGTAACTAAGGTAAACCCCTTTTTCTTCTCTTCTATGCTTTTTTCACCTTCGGTGGTAGTTTTGGTTAATGTACAACGTCTCCTAGAGCAAGATAAGGAGTAGACTCTAGACGTTTTCTTTTTAACCGCGGTTGGAATGACGACATAGCAGTCAAAATAGACAAGTCGTCATTGCAATTAGGTTAATAGCCTTGACGTTGGATTTTCCAAGACTACTACCAAATAGTAGGTTTTCCTATTTGGTAGGTTGGGAGGTACGTCAAACCTCCCATTTAGGTATAGGTAGCACCAACCAACTTGACAATAATCTTGACCCCTGACCTTTCTGTAACTCAAAAGGGCCTAGAGCAAACTGTCTGTAAATATCCACACCTATTTCCTGGTGGACTCTTTCCAAATGATAGAAACGTCAGCCCGATTGCTGTTATTCATTTTGAGTTAAAAGAAGTTAAGGGATCAAGATTATTGTCTAGTTCGCTGGCGCTACCTATAGTTGTCGTAACTCATGACATCATCGCGCACATGCAACCTACGCCCAAATTGCATATGTAGGACTCGGTGAACAACCGCGAGGTGTAATGGTTAAGGGAAGATTTCCACTTAGGGATTATTTTCTGGACCTATTTCTCCCTCATGTTAAGCCCCATTGCTTTTGATATTTTAAGACGTTCGTTCCATTAGTTTGGCGATTTTAAGAACATTCGCCCCATTTCTGTCAATTTTAAGACCTTTCGTGCCATCTACAGTAGGTGTCGATTTTGTCCTGGCGAGCGATAGCGAGCCTGTAATTTATGTACTGTACATTTTTCTACCGAAAAATTTACAAATTTATCTTGAAAGGGTGTCTAAGGGGTGTAATTTTAAGTTTGATGGAGGTCTAGAGAACTAACTAAAAACCTCCCCTTAAGGTGTCTACAAATCTGTGTGTGATCCACCGGGTTGGAATCCTGGTGGATCACATACATGCTTTCATTAATTTCATTGGAGGTGTTTGGTGTTGTGGTGAAATTAATAAATTAATAAAAAATAGAATAGCACCCCCGACTATAACAACACAGTTAGGCCCAGATGGGGAATGGGCCGGAGTACATACATACATATAGTCGACCCTCGATTTAACGGACCTCGATACAACGGATTTCGGATTTAACAGACTATGTACGTAGCCGGAATTTGTTTCCAGTAACGGACATTTGTCCGTCTCTGACATCCGTCAGAGATTAATACCAAACAGTGAACATCCGTCAGATATTAATAACAAACACTCAACATCTGACGGACATTAATACCATAAACATCTGGCGGACATTACCTGATCATCGTCGTAGTGATTATCTTCGGTACACTCAACATCTGGCGGACATTAATACATCAAATATCTGGTGGAAATAAATACATCAAACATCTGGCGGACATTAATACATCAAACATCTGGCGGACATTACCTGATCATCGTCGTAGTGATTATCTTCGGTACACTCCACATCTGGCAGACATTAATACATCAAATATCTGGCGGAAATAAATACATCAAACATCTGGTGGACATTAATACATTAAACATCTGGCGGACATTACCTGATCATCGTCGTAGTTGTGATCCTCGGTGATGGAGTAGCCCAGTAGATCCGCTTCACATTGTTGGACTTGTTTGAGTTTAAGTACCTCCCAGGAAGGTGGTTTATGGGGGGAGGCCTTTAACGGGGACCCGGAACTGCTCTCACTGTCACTCTCTCCTGGAAACAGAAATGATGGTTAAACACACACATATACATACATACATACATACCAGAGATGGGCACTTCCGTAATCACTTCCGTAAACCACTAATTTAAGTCCTATCTTAATAAGCGGATTTATATAAGCGATAAATTCGGCAAATATACGCGGGTTAAAAAAGTGGGGGCGGTTCGTTCGTGGCCACCCCTTCGGGGATCACGGCGTCAGGCAATAGATAGATAGATAGATAGAAAAGTGGAACTGCTTCCGCAATTGCTTACAAGCCTTTCAGTGGTACTCAACCTCTCAGCCCCTCCATGCGGGAACAGTACAGTCGACCCTCGCAAATTCGGACTAAAAGAGACTGGGCCTTGTCCGAATTCAGGAAAAGTCTGGATTCAGAAAATAGTGTACGGGGGGGCCACACACGCATACACATATGCACACACATTATTAATATTAATAGCCTAGCAGTAAATAAAAGTTACGTAATATACAGTACTGTACAGTACTCACCTTATCCTAAATCTTCTATTTACACTATGTACAGGGGTTGATTGAAGGGGGTTAATCAGAATCCGAGGTCGAATCCACGACCATCGGATCATCCACCTCACATCCACATCCACTACTGGGACCCGGCTGAGGCTCCTGGGTGGTCGGGGGCACTACTGGGACCCGGCTGAGGCTCCTGGGTGGTGGCACTACTGGGACCTGGCTGAGGCTCCTGGGTGGTGGCACTACTGGGACCCGGCTGAGGCTCCTGGGTGGTGGCACTACTGGGACCCGGCTGAGGCTCCTGGGTGGCTGTGGCTGGCCGGCGAAAGAAAGAGTGGATTTTCGTCTGCCTACCCACTTGGTGCTGCTTCAGTATGATTGCCTCCCTGAGTAAACGTAGCTGGGTGTAGTGTGACGCTACCTCAGGAGTGTATTCAGTGAAGGCAATCAGGTCGTCCACACTGGCCCTCAGTGACGATAGTTTGTGTCGGTTTACTGGTTCCTCTTCCTCGTCACTGCTCTCTTCTTCTGCTTCTTGGCTCTGGATCTGTTCTGCGATCTGTTCATGAGTGTAAATTTCATGCCCTGGTACTATCTCTGCCTCGTCCAGCCAATCTTGAACATCTTCCACAGTGACATCCTTTTCCCCAGCATTCCTCAATAGGTTGTGGAAATCAGCAGCCGCATCATTACCAAACCCCTCGAAGTCGTTGGGATCATCGGCATGAAGGCATGGTTTCCAACAGTTGGCTAAGGTGGAAATTTGTAGGCTATCCCAAGCAGAGCAAAGATTGCAAATAGCAGAGCAGATGTTATAGGCTTTGATGTTAGCCAGTGTGCGTGCCCCACGAGTGTCCTGTACTGAGTCGGACTCGTCCTCCAGCACCACCAGGACTTCATTGAGGTACTTCCTGGTATATTTCCTCTTGAGGGCGCTAATAATGCCCTGGTCCATGGGCTGGATAAGTGCTGTGGTGTTAGGCGGGAGGTACACAACTTTAATTCGCCCGTCAGGTGAGACCAATATATCAGCGCTGGGGTGGGCTGGGGCATTATCCAACAATAGAACTGCCTTCACTTCGTCTCTGGGGATGCCCAAAACTTCCACTTGATATCTCATGACAGCTGGCACGAAGTATTCGAAAAACCATGCAGTAAAAATAGCGCAGTTGAACCAGGCTTTCTTGCTGTGGTAATACTTGGCTGGCAGTTCTGTTTCGATGTCTAGGTTCCTCATTGCATGTGGCCTCTTGCTTTTTCCCACAATCGCCAGCTTGAGATGGTGCGTGCCACTGGCATTTCCCCCACACAGGGCTGATAATCGTTCCTTGGATAGTTTCTTTCCTTTTGTTTTCCCCTCATGCTTCGTTACCTGGGTATTTTTGGGCATAGAACGCCAGTAAAATCCAGTCTCATCGGCGTTATATACTTGAGAGAGGGTTAGGTTCTCTTCCTCCACAAGCTTATGGAAACGAGCACGGAAAGCTTCTATCCCAGAACTGTCTGCACTCCCACTTTCCCCATGAGTTTTAACATTAAACAATCCATGTCGATTCCTAAACCGCCATAACCAACCATCACTACCCTTAAAGTTAGCTAGGCCTAAATTTTCAGCCAGCTTCACTGCGGCGGTCATAATCTCCACACCCCGTACATTCACGCCACTAGACCTCTCCTGAAGAAACCACTTCAGTACAGCTGCATCTAGCTGGGAATGATCAGCTGTGGTCATATTTTTCCTTGGTCTTGCTTTGCCAGTTTTAGATTTATTGCCTTCGACACAAAATTTAGCAGCATAGTTCTTTAACTTGTCCTTGGTCTTACGTATATCGGAGACGGTTTGCTTCTTGCACCCATACTCCTCACAAACCTGGAGCACTGTACGACCATTCTCAAGCTTCCTTATCAGTTCTAGCTTTTGTTCTACACTCAGAGTAACCTTTACCCGCTTGACAGTCTTTTGAGGCTTGGGGGCATGGTGGCTGGCAATGAAAGTCGATAATAACACCTTAATAACCAGGTAGTCGCACGGCGGGTTGTAAACAAGCTTGAATGACTAGGCGGGAACGGGTGGCGTCACCCGTCGCGAGAGCCACCTACCGGACAAAATTTTAAGTATTCGGACAAGTATGCGTTACGGTACGCACTACCGGACGATCGGACCGGACTCCGGATTGTGTCCGGATTGTTGAAAGTCCGGATTGGTGAAGTCCGGATTTGCGAGGGTCGAGTGTACTATTTATAGACGACAAGCTCCAACAGGAATCCCGCGTGTTGCTATAGGTGACGCGGCATTGTGAAGTGACAGTTTCCGTTAGTGGAGGGGTATTCGGTAGTGGTGGGCGTATCGATATTTCAAATACCAACTCTGTACTTGAAAGTATCGATTCTGAAGGCTTGGTATCGAGTGTTATGAATACTAAAGAAACCTATGCAAAATAATCGTGAAATTTATAAAATTAATGCCAAATAATGCAAATAATAGATAATAGTCTATTATTTTGCTATTATAGACCTATTTTGTTTAGTCATCAAAAGTTGATGACCAAATGATATGGGCCTGTAGGCCTAATAGAAAAGTAATAGACGATCATCTATTAATTTGCTTACTACTGTATTAATAATTGATTTATGGTGCTCTTGCTTTTTATAAAGTGAGGAGAAATACATTTTCAGTCCCCCCCCCCCCCCCCCCCCGGGCAGCATTAACCTTCCAGCCCCGGCTATGTATTCCATATATATTCCCCAAAACCCGGGGTTTTTGGCCGAAAAACGTCTACGCCTAGGCTACCGTATGTTTGTTATTTTGATTGCTTCCGCATTCCCGCGCATCCCCAAGCGTAGATGTGTTTCGTCCCTGTAGAATGGCATTAAGTTAACCCTTCCTACCCGGTCTGCCTTAGGTTAGGACAGCTCGAAAGAAGGGCTGTAGCTTAATAGCCTAATTAAGCTTGGTCTGAACGCCGTGCGTACGACGTATGTCAACAAACCCAAGCGTTGCGTCACCGCACCTCCGAAAACAAGAAGGAGAAGACTCTTCAATGTTATTGTTCTGACGTCAGACGAAATTAGTGTCTGAAAAGCCCCCATATTGGCAACATCTCTGCAATATTGGCTCCACTGAAATCGTCATCACAACTGAACCAGTTGACTTACAGAGCTCTACTCAACGCCAAAATACAGATTGAAAACCGCACTACGATTATAGATGAGTGGGAAAGTTCTAGCAGTGAAAATAAACATAAATACTAGGCCTAGGCCTAGACGTTTTTCAGCCATTTCGCCCGGGTAGGGGCGACCGTCATTGGGTAAGACAGCCCGGGTAGGAAGGGTTAAGTAGAGCTCTCTAAGTCAACTGGTTCAGTTGTGATGACGATTTCATTGGAGATAACTTTGTGGCAAAAACAGCCACTTTACACTACTTTTCGCTACTTAACAATAACATACAGGCACACCCGAACAAGCGACGCACTCCTTCTTGTGGTCGGAGATGCGCGGCGTCGGTCCAGCCGGTTTTTGTTTACATGCGTCAGACGGACGCCTTGCACACCAAGCTTACAGGCTTTCAAGCTGCCGGAGCCTCAGAGCCCTACCGGGTAGCGCGGGGGGTATTTGTTATGGGTGCCTCAGAGCCCTACCGGGTCTGAGGGGTTAATGGAGGTCAATCTGGCCAAGAAGCGTCGTATGTAAACATAGGCCTATTTTTGTTATTTTAACTGCTAGAAAATTCACACAAATCTAAAAATGTAGCCTTTACTTGTATCTGTAGACTGGCGTTGAGTAGAGCTCTCTAGGTCAACTGGTTCAGTTGTGATGACGATTTCCGTGGAGATCATTTAGCCGCGGATTTAGCAATGTCGGACACTTATAAACACTATTTTCGCTAAAACTAGCAGTGTCGGACAAGGTCGGACTTCTCCTTCTTCTTGCCGAGGCTTGGCGTCGCAAAGATCGGCTTTGTAAACAAACGTTTCGCCACGCGGCTTTCAAGCTTACGGACTTTAAAAGGATGCCCGGGTTCCTGCCCTTCGTAAGCCGCGTCATTTTAAAATGCTGCCCGGGCGGGAAGGGTTAAAGATAAATACTTCGTACCCCCAGGGGGTAAGGGGGCCTTCATCTAATGGTGGAGGAAAAAAAGAATATGCCTCACGCATCCTACTGCATGTCGTACAAGGCGACTAATAGGGGGGATGGTGTTAGACTTGCGGACCAAGTAGCCATCACTATACAATGAAGCCTTGTTATTGGCGCTGGCATTGTCTCTATATGATAGTGCTGTGACAGGGCTTCATTGTACAGTACTTGCTCCAAGTTGCCTAATGGCGGCACACTGGCAGTGGGTGTCGCTCCCTCTGGACCCGGCCCTGGCGCCCTGGGCCCAACCTGGACGAAATGGATCCAGAGGGTACAGTACGTAGTGTTTCCCCGGACTGGCACTTTCCGCCCAATAGTATAGGGGCCCGAACCTGGTGGTAGCGCTCCAGGAGGCTGCCCTGTCATTTGGCGAAAAATACCAGACCAGTCGTAGTGCCGTGTACGCGCACGGGGTGCGTCCCTGCGGCTGGTTCTGGTGGGGCGTACCGAGGCCACTGGATCCTACCCCCTTGTAATCACTTGGGGGATGGTGCTGGGAATGGTCCCGGGGTAGACTGGAGCCGGAGTTCTGGGGGGGGGGGTGATGCCCATCTGCCAGCCAAACCTACCTAACTATGACTAAAATCAAAGAAAAAAAACGTAAGTCCGATGAAACAAAACCGCACAGGACAATGACAAATGCCCCCCACAAACTCAGACTTGCTAGTGTGAATGTTGGTAGTTTGAATCTGCGTGCGAATGAAGTGGCTGAGATGTGTGAGAGGAGGCGAGTGGACGTCTGCTGTACCCAGGAAACACTCTGGAAGAGGCATGGGGTACAGTGGATTGTCGGAAGGAGGAAAAGATATAGGATATACTGGATGGGTGTGGAGACTGATAAAGCAAAAGGAGGAGTGGGTGTTCTGGTGGCTGAAGAGCTGGTGGAAAGTGTGCTTCAGATTACGAGAGTTAGTGAGAGGCTGATTGTTTTGAAGTTGAAAGTTGGTGAAAGAATTCTGAATGTGATATCTGTATATGCCCCACAGGCTGGTTTACAGAAAGAGATAAAAAAGGACTTTTGGAATGACACAGTCAGTGTCATTTCAGGCCTCTCAGAGAACGACATAACAATCGTGGGGGGGGACCTCAATGGTCACGTGGGAGCATCTGCAGATGGATACGAGGGGGTACATGGAGGAAATGGTTACGGAAGGAGAAATCTAGAAGGTGAATATATATTGGAGTCCTGCGTTGCACTCAACATGGTTGTGTGTAACACAAAGTTCAAGAAAAGACAGAGCCACCTGATCACATATAACTCTGGGGTCTCCAGTAGCCAGATAGATTACTTCTTGGTTAACAGGAAAGACTGGAAACTAGTTCGAGATGTAAAGGTCATCCCAAGCGAAGAATGTTTCCCCCAGCATAAGCTACTTGTGTGTGACATGAGATTATACAGAGATCCTAAGCGCAAGAAGGTTTACATACCCAAAAGGAAAGTGTGGCTGCTGAAGGACAAGGAAGTTAGGGATAGGTTTCATAATGAACTGGAGGAAATGAATAGAAATAAGGAAGCTAGGCCTAACGATGTAAATAGCCAATGGAACTTTCTTAAGCATAGCCTTATCGCTGCCACTGACAAAGTCTGTGGGAAAACATAGGGTCACCCCCCAAGAATAAGACCTCTTGGTGGTGGAACGATGAGGTAGAACATGCTGTGAAAGAGAAAAGATGCTTCAAAGCATGGAAGAAAGGAGGCAGCAGGGAGGAATACCAGGCAGCTAGACGAACTGCCAAAAGAGTTATTTACAATGCTAAAAATCGCATTAAGGACCTGGTCCTCGAACAAGTGTGTAACACTGACAATCCCAATGGGATCTTCAACCTAGCTAGGCGAGTTAAAAATTACAGTAGGGATATTATAGGTGAACAATGTGTTAGAAATGATAATGGGTTGTTGTTGTTGTTGTTGTTCCCCAAGCCCCCACAGAACCCTCCCTGCCGACCACAATAAAGCCTGGGTGACCGAAGCCACTCCATGGCGGGGAGCTGAGGAGGGTGCGGAAACGCCCGGGAAACCAAAGCACCACCCAGGGCCCTGTGCCCCTCAGCAATTATGAAGAGAAAGTTAAGGGGCAAGGGAAAAATGTGACGCTTTGGCTTCCAATCTTGGTAGATTGGGAGATCAATCCACGGAAGAGATGCCGTCACTTGAGATCTAGAAAATATATAAGTTAAAGGAACAGTCAGAGTAAGCTATGGGTATGGCAGAGATCGCTCAGCTCTCACTCTGATAGACCAGCCCATCACCATATGATAATGGGTAGATTGTGTATGCAGAAAATGAAGTCAGAGAAGCATGGAAGGTACACTATGAACGATTGCTAAATGTAGAGTTTGAATGGGAGAAGGAACAGCTTAGTATCAAAAAATCAATATCTGGGCCCCCTCCTTTGATAGCACCAGCTGTAGTGAGCGACGCAATCAATAAAATGAAGGACGGTAAAGCTCCAGGTTGCTCCGACATTGTCGCTGAGATAATAAAAGCCTCAGGGGAGATTGGTGTAAACTTAGTCACTGAGTTGATAAGCACCATTATTAAAGATGAGAAAATCCCAGAGGATTGGCTCAAAAGTGTAATAGTAAATATATACAAAGGAAAAGGGGATGCGCTAGATAGAGGAAATTATAGGGGCCTGAAAATGCTTGACCAAATCATGAAGGTCTGTATTTACCTAATTGTATTTACCTAATTGTAGTTTACAGGAGTTGAGCTAAGCTCGTGTTGTCCCGTCTCTCAGTCTACTTTTTATCCAATTTTTTCTTGAAAATATGGATGTTCCTTGCCCCTACCACCTCCTCCTCCAGCCCATTCCATTTGTCAATACATCTATAGGGGAAGCTAAACTTCCTGATATCGTTCTTGCAGGTAGGTCTTTTTACTTTGTAGCTGTGGCCTCTAGTTATTCCTGTATCCATAATTAATATATCCTCCCTATCCAGCCTCTCCAGCCCCCGGGTACATTTGTACATCATTATCATGTCTCCCCTCTCTCTCCTCTCTTTTAGACTCGGTAGATTTAATTTGTCTAGCCTCCCTTCATATGGCAGTTCTCTGAGACTTGGAACCAATCTAGTGACTGCTCTCTGGATTCTTTCTAACTTGTGAATATGCTTCTTTAGATGCGGGGACCACACCACTGCTGCATACTCCAATCTTGGTCTAATCATACTCTTCATAATTTTCGCTACCATGGTCTCATCCAAGTAGTTCAGAGCAACTTTCATATTCCCGGCCATTGCATACATTCCGCTAAAGAGCTTGTTAATATGTTTCTCTGGCGACAAATTATCTTGTATAATCAACCCTAAATCTTTTTCTTTTTCGGCCTTGCTAATTATATTATCTCCCATCCTGTACTCCCAATTTGGTCTATTCACACTTCTTCCCATATTTAACACATGGCATTTACTTATATTAAATTTCATTTTCCACTTGGTGCTCCATTCGTATATTTTATCTAAATCCCCTTGCAGCTCCTCACAACTACTTTTATTTGTTATTTGTCTCATAATTTTTACGTCATCTGCAAACATTGACATGTAAGAGTTTATGCCTATCGGCAGGTCATTCACGTACATAAGGAACATGAGAGGTGCCAACACAGATCCCTGCGGCACACCACTCTCAACTTTCCGCCACGATGAGTAAGTTCCTCTAATGTTGGTCCTCATTTCCCTATCTGTTAAATAGCTCTCCATCCATTTCAGCAAACTCCCCCTGACACATCCTAGCGTCTCAAGCTTAGATAACAATCTCTTCTGTGGTACCTTATCGAATGCTTTGGAAAGGTCTAAGTAGACGCAGTCCACCCATCCGCCTCTTTCTTGGAGTACATCTATCACCCTACTGTAATAACATAGCAAACTGGTAACACAAGATGTCCCTTCTCTGAATCCAAATTGCTTTGGGGTTATTATCTTCTTTCTCTCCAACATTTTCATCCATCTCTTCCTAATTAGCTTTTCACAAATCTTGCATACAATACTAGTAAGTGAAACTGGTCTATAGTTTAGAGGGTCCTCAGGGTTTCCATTCTTGTATATCAGAATGATATTAGCTCTTTTCCATTCAACAGGAACCTGTCCTTTATCTAAGGAAGCTTGAATTATGTCCCTCACTGGCTCCACTAATTGCTCTGCACACTCCAGAGTCCTTGAGGGTTTGATCAGGCAAAGCATCTCTATTGATGATATGCAGTTTGGTTTTATGCCAGGACGTGGTACAACCGATGCTATCTTCATAGTCAGGCAGATACACGAAAAATACTTACTAAAAGGCAGGGATCTTTACTTTGTGTTTGTAGACCTGGAGAAGGCCTTTGATAGGGTGCCTAGAGATGTTGTGCAGTGGGCTATGAGGAAACTTGGTGTGGAAGAGTGATAATGAAGATGTATGAGGATTCGCGAAGTTCGGTGAGGGTGAAGGGTGTACTGAGTGATGAGTTCGCAGTCCATGTTGGAGTCCATCAGGGTTCAGTGTTAAGCCCCCTCCTCTTTATTATGGTCTTGGAGGCGCTGTCTAGAGTTTTTAGAGGCGGACTCCCGTTGGAACTGTTTTATGCAGACGATTTAGTCCTAATAGCTGACAGTATGCAGGATGCTGAGGCCAAATTCAGAGAGTGGAGAGAGGGCATGGCGAGCAAGGGTTTAAGAGTCAATATTAACAAAACCAAGGTTATGCATTGTAGATTGAGACGAGGCAATGTGGAAAAGAGCGGTGCATACCCATGTGCAGTGTGTGGAAAGGGAGTGGGCGTTAACTCAATTCAATGTAGCATCTGTCGATGTTGGGTACACCATGGGAGTAAGCGCTGTAGTAGAATAAAGGGGCCCCTGCCGAAGGATAAGTCAGAAATAGAGAAATTTGAGTGCGTAGTGTGCAAAGGCGAGCTTGTGTTAAGTGATGATCCTGTGGCTGTGAATTTTGGAAATGAGTCTTTGGAGCTGGTGAACCAGTTTTGTTACCTAGGAGATACCATCTCTGCCGGTGGTGGGGCCGAGGCTGCCACTGTTGCTAGAATTAGATGTGGCTGGGGGAAGTTCAGAGAATTGATGCCAATCCTGACCATGAAAAGAATGCCTCTCCCCCTGAAGGGAAAGGTGTATGCCTCATGTGTTAGAAGTGCAATGACGTATGCCTCAAAAACATGGGCCGTTAAAGTAGAGGATGTCAACAGAATGGAGCGTATGAGATGAGAATGGTGAGATGGATGTGTGGGGCCAGGCTACAGGATAGAATAACAAATGTTGAGCTGAAGAGACGTTTAGGTATAAAGAGTATTAGCGAGGTGATGCGTACAAGTAGACTGGGATGGTATGGACATGTGGAGAGAATGGATGAACAAAATTGGGTGAAAAAATGCAGGTCTGTGAATGTGGAGGGAGCTGCACCAAGGGGTGGACCGAGGAAGACCTGGGATCGGACTATACGCGCCGATCTCAAATCCAAGAACTTGACAAGTGAAGCAGCCTTTAACAGGGTTGCCTGAAATGCCGCCATTAGGACAAGAGACTGAAACTGCACTTATGTGTGGAACACTCAGTCTTAAAATGTTATGTATGTATGTATGTATGTAGTAATGAGAATACTAGGTTAGGTTAGGTTTTTTTAGTTAGGTTAAGTATTTATAGATGATTTATGTTGTATGTCGGTAGTGGTACGCCCGATAACACAACTCTTACCAAGAAGGCTCATTAAGACCAAAATTCGCTTTGACCAAACTTTTCTGGGAACCTATCTCTCGGTCTTATATCCCGATATGTCAATGGGAAGATATTATTGGGATTGAATTTGTGCTGTACCTAGTATCAGTGCATTACCACAAAGCCCACCGAAATGCCAAAAAAATACCCTCATTGTTCCCTGATTAAATAACACTGTATGAATATTCCCATATTCAAAATATGTTACAGGGGGACAATGCCTAGTGAGTTCACTGCTCAATAGGTGGCGTTCTGAGAGTGAGGGTCTGAGTCTGGAGGGTGAGACGGTGAAGCACTTGAGCGAAGCAACCAGCCGCTTCAGAGATGGAGCTGCTTCGAGCCCTGATGGAACTTCGCATGTCTCACTCCCCAGAATGGAACAAGACCTCACGGGCTTCACCGTGTTGAGCGGTGGAATGTACAGGCCTATGCCCGAGAGGGGAAAAAAAAACAAAAAAAACAAAAAAATTTTTTTTACCACATAGCGATTTTGATAAGTTAATTTGACTTTATATTGTCTTTGTCCCAGTTTTGGTTTGTTTAGTTTGCAAGTTTTACATTTTAATTAATATACCGGTACACACACATCTTAATAAATAAAGGTCAATGTTTGTCTGTCAGTTACCCGACCTTTGCTACTAAACTCCTCCCACAGTTTTGGTGCCAGGTGGGAGTGTGGGGCACCGGTGGAAAGCCCAGGCTTTGGAGATGGTTTTAGGCAAGTTTAGTGGAAATCAGAGACACTTTTGTTTAATAAAATTTTCGGCAGAACTTATGTACCGGTAGTATACGGGTATAACCCCCTGGTATATATACCCCCGGGTATAACCCCCCTAACCCCCTGGGGGTTAGGGAATAGAATATGCCCCACGTGCCTTCTGCGTGTCGTAAGAGGCGACTAAAGAGGTTGGGTCGGTGGGCTTGCGACCCCTACCCGGAAAAAATATCTAAGCAAAGAAAAACGAACGAACAGCCTCGGATGCGGACCGAACCAATGTTGACGAACCACGACCGACTAAGGACATGCCTTCGGACATTCTGAGAATGGCTACGTGGAATGTTAGTGGCATGAATGATGGAACAAAAGAGAGAGAGGTTCTGGAAGTGTTAGTGAATGCCAGGCTGGATGTATGTGGAATGACAGAGACCAAATGGAAAGGTTCAGATGTGAGAGAATGGGAATGTGGAATGGGTGTGTGTGCTGGAGTGAGTGAAGGAACAGCGAGAGAAGGTGCATGTTTGTTTGTAAGTAGCAAATGGAAGGAATGTGTAAGAGAGTATGGGTCTGTGGGTTCAAGGATTGTGTGGGTGAGAATGAAAGTAGGAATACAAACGTGGGTGAATGTATGCGTGTATGCCCCGACAGAGGATATACTTGAAAGAAGAAAGAGGAGTTCTGGATGAATGTGGAGAAGCCTGGAGAAGTTTGACAAGAACGAAAGAATATTTCTGATTGGGGATATGAATGGTAAGGTGGGTGATAGGAAAGTTGAGGGAGTGGTGGGAGGGTGGGGGTACCATCAGAGGTGAATGGGAATGGTAGTGCACTTGTGGACGTATGTGTGGGAAGGAGGCTGTGGATAGCCAACACCTTCTTCCGACACAGAATGATCCACAGGTACACGTGGAAACGGATGTTGACGATGAAAGATAAGACAGTGGTGGAACGAAAGTCATTGATTGATTATGTATGTGTGGATGAACGAATGAAAATCTGTGATGGATGCTAGGTGTATAGGGGTATTGGAGGGGGTCTGTCTGATCATTATGTAGTGGTAGCTAAGGTTAGGATACAAAAGAAGTGGGTGAGGAGGCGGAGGCGAGGAGGGTGGAATGGTGAGGAGGGGGAGAGGTTGCAGGAGGAGGAAGTCAGGGAGGAGTACAGGAGAGCAGTGGAAAGACGACTAGGTGGGTTCGACCTGGAAGTTATGGAGGAAGTGGAGGAGATGAGCAAGGTTTAAGGATGAGATCTGTGCAGCATGTGAGGAGGTGTGTGGAGTGAGGAGAAGAGGGAGGGAGTGAAAGGTACAGCATGGTGGACAGAAAGGTAAGAATGCTGTGGAAGAAAAGAAGAAAGCATATAGAGTGTGGTTGGGTAGTAGAGGGAATGAAGATTCCGAGAGACAGAAACGAGCGAGGTACGTGGAGAGTAAGAGGGTGGTGAAGAGTAGTGAAGGAAAGTAAGAGAAGAGATGAGGAATTTGGAAGGAATCTGAGTGTAAAATGGAGGGAGAGTAAGAAACTGTTCTGGAAAGAAGTCAAGAAAGTTAGGGAAGGTAGCAAGGGAAACAGTAAGGGTGTGAAAGATAAGAATGGGAGAATGCTAGCCGAGAAGCAAGAGAGGTCGAAAGATGGAGGGAATACTTCAGTGAGTTGCTAAATGAAAGGAATGCCAGCAAACATAGCTGGATATGGTATGGGAGGGAGAAGAAAGTAAGTGGAGGAGGAGGTGGGGATCAGGAGGTCAGAAGTGTGGGAAGCCATGAAAGAGTGAAGTTGGGGAAAGCACCAGGAACAGATGGAGTGTGTGGGGGAATGTTGCAGGAAGGTGGTGAGATAGTGGTAGAATGGGTATGGAAAATGTGCAAACTAGCATGGGAGAAGGGGAGTGCACCCGATGACTGGAAGACTGGCATAATAGTCCCCCTATATAAGGGCAAAGGGAAAGAGGAGTGTGTGGTAACCACCGAGGAATATGTCTTCTAAGCGTAGTAGGGAAGGTATACAGTAGGGTAGTGATTGAGAGAGTGAGAGTGAGAACGGAGAAATGGATAGGCGACGAGCAGGGAGGTTTTAGGAAGGGAAGAGGATGTGTAGATCAGATTTTTACCCTGAATTGTGTTGTGGAGAAGTATCTGGAGAAGAAACAAAAGGTGTATGTTGCCTTTATGGACTTGGAGAAGGCCTATGACAGAGTGGATAGAGAAGGTTTGTGGAAAGTACTTAGAATATACGGAGTAGAGGGCAAGTTGCTGAAAGCAGTGAAGAGCATGTATGAGGGTGCAAAGGCGGCAGTACGTGTGGAGAGTGAGCAGAGCGAGTTCTTTGACCTGAATGTTGGTTTGAAACAGTGGGGTGTGATGTCCCCTGGGTTGTTTACTGTATATATGGATGGAGTCATGAAAGAAATACTATCAAGAGCAGTGAATGTTGGTGTATCGCTGAAAAGGGAGGAAATTGAGTGGAAGCTACCTATACTGCTGTTTGCGGATGATACAGTTCTGATGAGTGATAATGAATGGCGTTGCAGGGTCTGGTAAATGAGTTTGGAACAGTGTGCGAAAAACGGAATTTGAAGGTAAATACGGGGAAGAGCAAGGTTATGGTCTTCGAAAGGGGTGAAGTCACAGAGTGTGAGGTGAAGCTGAACGGTCAGGCTATGGAGATCGTCAACTCTTTTAAGTATCTGGGCAGTGTGTTGAGTAAAGATGGGACTATGGATGAAGAGGTGCGGGAGAGGGTACAACAGGGAAGAGGGTTGTAGGAACGCTAAAAGCAGTAACAAGAAATAGGTGGTCAGTATGGAAGTGAAGAAGTCCTTGCATGACAGTGTGGTAATCCCGACACTGACTTACGGAAGCGAAGCATGGACGTTGGTTGAGAGACTCAGACCAAGAGTGAGAGCAGTGGAAATGAATTACTTAAGGAGTGCGTGCGGAGTTACATGGAGGGATAGACAGACTAATGAGGAAGTAAGAAGGAGGTGTGGTGTGGAGGTAGATGTGCTGGAAAGTGTGAAAAGGAACAACTTGAGATGGTTCGGCCATATGGAACGTATGGAAAGCGAGAGAATGACTAAGAGGGTGTACGAGAGCGAGGTGGAGGGACAGAGGGGGAGAGGTAGACCGAATATGAGGTGGAAGGATGGAGTGAGGAACTACATGAACGAAGGCGGTGCTGGTTGGGGGGAGGGGCGTCGACTGACTGGGGACAGAGGTGCATGGGGGCGGTTCGTTCGTGGCCACCCCTTCGGGGATCACGGCGTCAGGCAATAGATAGATAGATAGTATACGGGAGCGAAAAAAATGCGAACAAAATGAGAAAAAATGGCCGTTTGGGGCAGAAGGAGGCCTCCGATCGAAAAGGTGTATGGAACGTAAGTTGTTCGCAGCAAATGGGGGTACGGATGAGGTCAGATCCAAAATCGGAGGTCATTTAGCGTCCGAAATCGAGGTCGCCGTTTAATGAGGCACAGGGAGGTCGAGGCCGGTGATTATGGTAGTACTGTAGTAGTATTGTGATGATTACATACATACATACATACATAACATTTTAAGACTGAGTGTTCCACACATAAGTGCAGTTTCAGTCTCTTGTCCTAATGGCGGCGTTCCAGGCAACCCTGTTAAGGGCTGCTTCACTTGTCAAGTTCTTGGATTTGAGATCGGCGCGTATAGTCCGATCCCAGGTCTTCCTCGGTCCACCCCTTGGTGCAGCTCCCTCCACAATCACAGACCTGCATTTTGTCACCCAATTTTGTTCATCCATTCTCTCCACATGTCCATACCATCCCAGTCTACTTGTACGCATCACCTCGCTAATACTCTTTATACCTAAACGTCTCCTCAGCTCAACATTTGTTATTCTATCCTGTAGCCTGGCCCCACACATCCATCTCACCATTCTCATCTCATTACGCTCCATTCTGTTGACATCCTCTACTTTAACGGCCCATGTTTCTGAGGCATACGTCATTGCACTTCTAACACATGAGGCATACACCTTTCCCTTCAGGGGGAGAGGCATTCTTTTCATGGTCAGGATTGGCGTCAATTCTCTGAACTTCCCCCAGCCACACCTAATTCTAGCAACAGTGGCAGCCTCGGCCCCACCACCGGCAGAGATGGTATCTCCTAGGTAACAAAACGTAGTAGTGTCGGAGCAACCTGGAGCTTTACCGTCCTTCATTTTATTGATTGCGTCGCTCACTACAGCTGGTGCTATCAAAGGAGGGGGCCCAGATATTGGTTTTTCGATACTAAGCTGTTCCTTATCCCATTCAAACTCTACATTTAGCAATCGTTCATAGTGTACCTTCCATGCTTCTCTGATTTCATTTTCTGCATACACAATCTTCCCATTATCATCTCTAACACACTGTTCACCTATAATATCCCTACTGTCATTTTTAACTCGCCTAGCTAGGTTGAAGATCCCATTGGGATTGTCAGTGTTACACACTTGTTCGAGGACCAGGTCCTTAATGCGATTTTTAGCATTGTAAATAACTCTTTTGGCAGTTCGTTTAGCTGATTGGTAGTAGTGATTGATGATGGTGATTATGGTAGTAGAATTTAAACCCGGGCAACGCCGGGTACCCCTCCTAGTACGGTATAAAAGCCTATGCATTTAAAGTATCTTCACATTAAACTTCCCAATTTGATTACATATAATTCCTTGAAGCACAAAAAGGGCAAGTACAAAATTCAACAACATCTACCGGTCCTGTACAGTACTAAAGTATCCATACATACCCATATCTCCATTCCCACATTTATCACTGGTTGGTCAGTTTGTTTCACCATGTTTGAGTTTGTCTCCTATATTTTTGTGCGGTAAGATAACTTTTAAATATACCCCGGACCTCTCTGTTTTTACCTAATTTCTTATGTATGTACTTAGAATAAATGTATGTATGTATGTGTATGTATGTGTATGTATATACTCATGCACATAGCCCATTGCTGGGGATGGCCGAATCGAGACAGAGCCCGAACAGAAACCTTTAAAGTTCCTATTCTTAGGGTCCGGGACCACATTTGCGACCCTCGCCCCTTTCTCTGTCTCGTTGAGTTAATTAATTTATTACATTAAAATTGCACTCGGCTAATATCGATCGATCAGCTGTTTACCAGGGCCTCTCCCCTTCATGGCCGACACACGTGACTTCCTCCTTTCATGACCCCCGCATCTCCATCACTCCACATTCAAAAGTTCAAAGGTTCAAAGTATTCAGTACCTATGCCCACTAGGAAAAAGCGACCATGCAGTTAAAATTAACTGCATGGTCGCTTTTTGTCTCGACATAGACCTACTATTGAAGCATAAACTACCCAAGGAAAGGGAAAAGCACAAGGAAAATCACTGGATGTATTCCAGAACCGATTTCGCAGGACTACGGGATTTTTTCAAGTCACAAAATTGGGATCAAGTGTTATCTGAAAGTGAGGTAGACAAAAAACTCAAGGCATTCATGGAGATCTATGATACTGGTATAAAAACTTTTGTCCCAAAGTACATTAATAACAGAAAAAAAGGAAATCGCAAAGAATGGTTTAATCGCGAATGTAGGCAAGCACAGGAAGCAAAAAACAATGCCTGGAAAAAGATGAGAAACTGAGATTCAGAAGAAAACAGGCAAAAGTATAAAGAGGAGAGAAACAAATACACAGAAATGAGGAGGTCAGAGGCAAACCATGAGAAAGGGATAGTGGAGAACTATGAAAAGAATCCCAAAAAAAAATTCAAGTTTGTAAACGGCAAAAGGAAGATAAAAGCCATAATCATAAAAATTAAAAGTGGAAACAGAATCATAGAAGATGATACAGAAATTGCGGAAGAACTAAATAGAAATTTTGCATCAGTATTTACAAAAGAAGGAGAATTCATTGCACCAGAAACCAATGAGATAGGTACAGAGGAAATGCCGGAAGTCACATTTAACAGACCAGAGCTCATAGACATAATGAATAAGGTGGATCCAAACAAAGCCGCCGGACCGGACGGAGTATCAGGCTGGATTATTAAAGAAAATGCCAAGGAACTGAGTATACCAATATATGATATAATGACCAAATCATTGGACACAGGGATAGTACCTACAGAATGGAAAAGAGCAAACATTATTCCTATATTTAAGGGAGGAAGCAGAGATAAACCACTGAACTATAGACCTGTATCACTATTGAGCATCCTCATGAAGATTCTGGAAGGATTAATAAGGGACAAATGGGTGAACTACCTGGAATCCAAAAGATTAATTACTGACCGACAATTTGGATTCAGAGGAGGCAGATCATGTGTAAGCAACTTGTTGAGTTTTTACTCTAGAGTAATAGACACAGTGGACCAGAGGGAAGGATGGGTAGACTGTGCCGACCTAGACTTTAAAAAGGCATTTGACAAAGTTCCACACAAGAGATTGCTGTGGAAATTAAAACATGAGGGAAAAGTAGGAGACAAACTGCTGAAATGGATGGAGAGCTACCTTAGCGGAAGACAGATGAGAACAACAGTAAGGGTGATGGGCTGGTCTATCAGAGTGAGAAGTGAGCGATCTCTGCCATACCCATAGCTTATTCCGGCTGTTCCTTTTACTTATGTATTTCCTAGATCTCAAGTGACGGCGTCTTTTCCGTGGATTGACCTCCCAATCTACCAAGATTGGAAGCCAAAGCGTCACATTTTTCCTTTGCCCCTCAACTTTCTCTTCATAATTGCTGAGGGGCACAGGGCCCTGGGTGGGGCTTTGGTTTCCCGGGCGTTTCCGCACTCTCCTCAGCTCCCCGCCATGGAGTGGCTTCGGTCACCCAGGCTTTATTGTGGTAGGCAGGGAGGGTTCTGTGGGGGCGCTCGGTTACGGCCTTGCTCGGGGCCTTGGGGCTGTTCGGCCAGGCAGCTTGGGGAACAACAAGAACAACAACAACAACAGTAAGGGGGGAATCGTCAAACTGGACTCAAATTACGAGTGGAGTACCACAAGGATTTGTCCTAGCCCCAATCATGTTTTTAATATTTATAATGACTTACCTGAGGGACTAACAAGCTACATGAGCATGTTTGCGGACGATGCTAAGCTGCTTAAAACGATCAGAACCCAGGAGGATTGCCTTGAGCTCCCATCAGATTTGCAAAAGATCCATGAATGGAGCATCAAATGGAATATGGAGTTCAATGCAGGAAAATGTAAGACTCTAGAAATGGGTAAAAGCAAGTACAGACCTAGAAAAGATTATAAACTAGGAAACAAAGTGATTCCCAAAGCAGAAAAAGAAAAAGACTTGGGGATAGAATTTAAAAGGATAACATGTCTCCGGAAAGCCACGTAACATACATACAGTAGGGTCTCACATAAAACGAGTTTATGGTCGATAAACGAGGGCGTTTTATGTGAACACAGCATTTTGGTGGCCCAATATCGTCAATGTTCACTGGAAGCGTAAATTTCCGTCAGGAGCGTACGATATTTCGTACGTTTTGTACGATATTTTGGCGTTCTATATGAAAGCGTACGATATTTCGTACGTTTTGTACGATATTTCGGCGCTCTATATGAAAACTCCTCGGATTTGCCCCACTTTGGCGGCGGACTCGTTTTATGTGATCACATTCGTTCTGATCGAAAATTAAATATTAATATTTTAGGTCGGTCGTTTTAATCGAGACTCGTTTTATGCGAACACGTTTTATGCGGGACCCTACTGTACATACATACATACATACATACAAGTTTAAAGACCATTTGTCCACAGAAGCTGTGGTTACAGTCTCACGTCCTAAATGGCAGCTTTCCAGGCGGTCCTGTCAAGGGCCGCCTGTGTTGTCAAGTTCTTTATTTTGAGATCGGACCGGAGTACCCGAGCCCACGTCATTCTAGGTCCACCCCTACACGCAGCTCCCCCCAAGTTCACTGTCCGGCATTTCTTCACCCAGTTCTGATCATCCATTCTCTCCACATGTCCAAACCAACCAAGTTGGCTCGTGCGCATCACTTCACTGATACTCCTAATGCCCAGACGCCTTCTCAATTCCTCGCTCGATACCCTGTCCCTAAGATTAACCCCACGTAATTAAGATAGTGAGAGAATCACTAGCACTATTGGCAAATATCAGAATGTCTTTCAATTATCGATAGTGCATTGTTATATGTGCGATTAGTTTGCTTGGGAAACAGATTAACTTGCTCATGTAGTAATGTACACCCTATGTGGTAGATTGTGTTCTTTTATTTAATAATTTTCATTTTAGTAAGCGTTGTTTCCACATAGCGATTTTGATAATTTAATTTGACTTTATATTGTCCTTGTCCCAATTTTGGTTTGTTTAGTTTGCAAGTTTTAAATTTTAATCTTAATGAAAACACCATGAAACAAATAATAACGGCAATAATAAGACCCAGGATGGAATATGCATCTGTAGTGTGGTCCCCTCACATGAAGAAACATATCCACAAAATTGAGAGGGTACAGAGAGCAGCTACGAGGATGATCCCAGGTTTGGAAAATTTGGAGTACCAAGAGAGGCTCGAGAGATTGAATCTACCTACACTGGAACAGAGAAGGAAACGAGGACAGCAAATTCAGATATACAAATGTGTTAGAGGTATTGACAAAATCGACCAAGAAAACTTCATAGAGAGGGATGGAGGTGAGAGAACAAGAGGTCACAGCTACAAACTGAAAGTGCCTAATAGTAAATCTGATCTGAAAAGTAAAAGATTTCCTACCAACTCGATTAGTGGGTGGAACAAATTGCCAGCCGAAGTAGTGTCTGCACCATCAGTGCATAGTTTCAAAGCACGGTACTGGTATGACAAACATATCTTAGGAGGCGGGAATTAACGAGCATGCTCACTCCCGCAAATACAACTAGTGTTGTTGTTGTTGTTGTTGTTGTTCCCCAAGCTGCCTGGCCGAACAGCCCCAAGGCCCCGAGCAAGGCCAAGGCTATAACCGAGCGCCCCCACAGAACCCTCCCTGCCGACCACAATAAAGCCTGGGTGACCGAAGCCACTCCATGGCGGGGAGCTGAGGAGGGTGCGGAAACGCCTGGGAAACCAAAGCCCCACACAGGGCCCTGTGCCCCTCAGCAATTATGAAGCGAAAGTTGAGAGGCAAAGGAAAAATGTGATGCTTTGGCTTCCAATCTTGGTAGATTGGGAGGTCAATCCACGGAAGAGACGCCGTCACTTGAGATCTAGAAAATATATAAGTAAAAGAAACAGTCAGATTAAGCTATGGGTATGGCAGAGATCGTTCAGTTCTCACTCTGATAGACCAACCCATCACCAAGTGTAAGTACAACTAGTGTAAGTACAACTAGTGTAAGTACACACACTTGTGTGTAAACAATAATACGTTCACCCGACTCGGACAGAGGAATTAAAACAGGTACAGTTTTGTATCTAGTTCGGTCTTGAGCGAAACTAATTATTTTTTAAAGAATATTATGGGGTATAAAATATTGTGCTCTCCAGCGAAACCGTTTATTGTGAATTTGACCTCTGAGGGGATGTATTGTACAATAAAGACTTGCCACAAAACAGCCCCATCATGTCATCACAGTGGCTGATGTTGGTATAGTGCTAACAGTGTCTCAGCAAGACTCAACAAAGTCCCGCAGCGAATCCGCACCACACCAGCCTTACCCCTCCAGCCCCGGCAATTGTATTCTATAATTTCCCCAAAACCCGGGGGTTTTGGCCGAAAAATGTCTACGCCTAGGCTACCGTATGTTTGTTATTTTGACTGCTTCCGCATTCCCTTGCATCCTCAAGCGTAGATGTGTTTCATACCTGTAGAATGGCGTTAAGTAGAGCTCTCTAAGTCAACTGGTTCAGTTGTGATGATGATTTCATTGGAGATAACTTTGTGGCAAAAACAGCCACTTTACACTACTTTTCGATACTTAACAATGACATACAGGCACACACGAACAAGCGACGCACTCCTTCTTGTGGTCGGAGATGCGCGGCGTCGGTCCAGCCGGCTGTTGTTTACATGCGTCGGACGGACGCCTCGCACACCAAGCTTACAGGCTTTCAAGCTGCCGGAGCCTCAGAGCCCTACCGGGTAGCGCGGGATGTGTTTTTTATGGAGGCCTCAGAGCCCAACCGGGTCTGGAGGGTTAACCGTGCTAGAAGCAGTAACAAGAAATCACTGTAACTGCAACAGAGGCTGACTGCACCACCGAAGTGGTGGGCGGTGGGGTCGCTGCATCCCTATGTAAAGCTTGCACAACAAAATAACCAAAACAGGAACCACATAATATAAAGACAAAAGAACTATGTGGAAATAACGCATTGAAGATTTAGCAAAACAATATTCATCATCATCATCATCAAATTTGACGCCTCGCTTCCAGAGGAAGCACCCCAAAAGGGATGGCCATGGCAGAAACTGCCTCCAGGCTCCCAGACATGCCCCGACTGACCCACTCCACAGTGCCATTTCCACTAAGTGGATTATAACCATGAACACTGAAGGAGCAGACCCAGAGCAGTCCCTCACCCGGATGGCAGTTCCACCACTGTTTTGCTATTTTATTTACCCCAGTGGCAGTGGGGCCCTGGCTGGAAGCATACCAAGCACAGGAATTTTCTGGAAATAGGAACCAGTGGTCCACTGCTCCAGAGGCTGATTGCACCACCAAAGTGGCGGGCGGTGGGGTCGCCGCATCCCTACGCCAGAGAGAGAAAGGCCAACTTGTGCCAGTGGGCTGTGAGAGTAAGACACTAGGGAAACATGGGGCACACCATTATGGCCCCACTGCCTTCACCACTCTCAAGAAAAAAGTTAGAAATAAGAATTATGATAAAGGTACAGTCAGAAAACGGCTATGGGAAGTAGAGGACACCAACCCTCACTCTGATAGATCCAGCCCACCACCACAATTGCAAAACAATATTAAAATGTAAAACTTGCAAAATAAACAAACTAAAACTTATACGAACACAGTAAAAAGACAAAATAACTAATCAAAATCGCTGTGTGGAAACAACGCATAAGTAAAATATGAAATAAACACAACTACCACATAGAATGATGTTACAAGACTTATAGACAGTAATTGTCAAACTAATTAACACTTTGGCTGCTGGCATATTTCTGCCATATTAGGGCTCATTCAGGCACTTCAGATTGATTAGGCAAGTGTCTCAATGAAATGAAATTTATTCAGCCAAAAACTAGAAGAAAATAGCTTCAAAATGACACCAGAACAAGCTTTGTAGCTTGCGGGGTTCACCCGCAGCGCTACCATAGACATTCGCTAAAATGAGCAATTATCGCTAATGTCGCGCTACATTTGCCTTTGGCAGCCCTGTATATCTCGCAAGACTCTGACTCAGAGCCCTCAGTGCCACGGCCGGCTGGCTGCAGGAAGGACGTGTGGCCTGACGCGCTCTCAATCCCTCGCACTCGATTCTAGAAGATTTAAGAGGCTTTAAAAGCCTGTAAATTGCTGTAATTTGCCATGGCGTTCAGGAACGTCTCCCGCAGGCATGGGTTAAGGGGGTTGTGCTTGTTCATTGGTCTATATATTTGTCTATTAATTTATTTATGGCCGAGTCCAGACAGTGCTCGAACAGAAGCAACAAAATCAAATAAAAATTCACACACTTCTAGGTCGCCCAAGAGATGACCCAGAGACCCAGGCCCATTTGGGGTCCCCAGCAAAAGATTCCCAGGTCCCAGACCTCCCGGAGAGGTTACGGTCTCAGCAGGCAGACATGCAGCGGAGCGCACCACAATGCCCGCCCACCACACATCCAGGCATGCCCCTTCGTATATACCGGCTCCCCGGGCCAGGCGCCTGACGGACTATACTCCATTATTTTCAAGCTGATACTAAATTGCCATCTCTCCATTCTGATTACTACTTTATTATCATGATTTTGTGGCGAAATAGGTTGCTAATTATGACAACTTGGCAATAATATGACGCACAGACATAGCAGTATCAGATTTGTCCAGTAAGAATCGATAAATCAGATGTTAAAGGATTCAAATTACCATATGCTGGAAAAAAAAAAGACTATAGTATCTAGTCCAATAATTAGTTAGTTTTACTTTGCTTAGATATTTTTTCCGGGTGGGGGGTCGCAAGCCCACCGACCCAACCTCTTTAGTCGCCTCTTACGACACGCAGAAGGCACGTGGGGCATATTCTATTCCCTAATCCCCAGGGGGGAGTCAGACCAAGAGTGAGAGCAGTGGAAATTAATTACTTAAGGAGTGCGTGCGGAGTTACATGGAGGGATAGACAGACTAATGAGGAAGTAAGAAGGAGGTGTGGTGTGGAGGTAGATGTGCTGGAAAGTGTGAAAAGGAACAACTTGAGATGGTTCGGCCATATGGAACGTATGGAAAGCGAGAGAATGACTAAGAGGGTGTACGAGAGCGAGGTGGAGGGACAGAGAGGGAGAGGTAGACCGAATGAGAGGTGGAAGGATGGAGTGAGGAAGTACATGAACGAAGGCGGTGCTGGTTGGGGGGAGGGGCGTCGACTGACTGGGGACAGAGGTGCATGGGGGCGGTTCGTTCGTGGCCACCCCTTCGAGGATCACGGCGTCAGGCAATAGATAGATAGATAGATAGATAGATCTAGTCCAACTGGCGCACGACCTCCTCTCCCAACGATAAATATATAAATAAATACAATACAGTATAATACAAAATACATAAACAAATAAACTAAATCAAAACAAATATGCATATATGTATGAATATACTCAGGCACATACTGGCTGACTTGAGACAGAGCCTGAACTGAAACAACACACCTCACTCTGGACAGGACCAGCCCTCATATATATATTAAAGAAATTAATACAAAGTCTTACCATCACACAAAGGCACAATGATGGAATTCCTGGGCACGGATATTGTGGTAGTTGTGGTGGTGGTGGGGGTGGTTGGTTGTTGTGGTAGTAGTAGTAGCTCTGGTGGTGATGGTTGTGGTTGTAGCTGTAGATATGGTAGTTGTGGTAGTTGATCATTGTTGTTGTTGTTGTTGCCCACTTTGACCGGTAGAATCACTGTAAGAGAAATGGGTAGTTTATTATTATTGTTATTATTAGTATTATATTTACACAATGACTGCGGCACTTGTCATATGCCAATTGCTTGGTCACCACCGTGCCATATGGGGGTTCTGGACTAAAAGTGACCTACATTCCCTGCATATTTAACCCGTTGAGCCCCGGCTAGTTATAATATTTTGTTCACCCCAGTCCCAAGCCATTTTAACTTCTTTTGTTTGTTTGCTAAAATGGAAGACAAGGATGAGAAATGAAAAAAAAAAAAAAAAAAAAATCACCTCGGAATTTTTTTTTTTGGAGGGTGGGGGGAGCCTCAAAAAAATGTGTTGAGCCAAAATGGAAGAGAATGGTGAGAAATGAAAAAAAACACAAAAAAAAACATTTCGGTCATTTGGGGGGCGGAGGGGGGGGGATCGAAAGTTTGTCTCCCTCGCATGACCACCCGCCCGGGAGCACTAGGGTAAAAACTGAGTATGGCATTGTACGGCATACATCCTAAGGAGTGTCTCACATAAATCTCAAGCCTCTAGCTCCCATACGACCGGAGTAATGAAGGTTCAAAGTGGCGGTGAACTAAGGGTGTAAAGTATCCCCACTAAGCCCACCACCACCAGCCGCGCGGCTGTCTCGGCCCGCTCACACCTACTGGCCCGGCTCCCACACACACTACGGTACCTCCCCCTCCTATTCTCCCGCCATTTCCTACCTTACGAGCCACGTAAGTGTTTTTTATATGTCGGACGCACGTGATGCGTCGCTGGGAGTTGGTGATCAAACACTGCCGACGCATCACGTGCGACGCTGGGTCTCACTGGGTTAAAGTATAAACAAGAGCTAGAACATATTTCAATTATATATCCCTAAAAGGAGAGGAATAGACCTTTCCAATGACACCTGAATTATGTCTGTGCGACCACTGGTTGCCGTGCAACGATATTGCACAGGTGAGGCTAAATCGGTAGAAAATAGCGGGTTTGAGCGGTTTTCGCTATCCCCAAGTCTGCAAGGGAGCTGGAGATGTCTCCCACTGACACTAGTGTTCTGCCAGACACGGCTGGAGATGGACGGGACGGACCCGCGCTGCTTAGACTCGCTTGCCTGCCTTCCAGGCCTTGTACTACGCATATCTTCGGCGATATCATATAACAATTGCCGCAGTGATGTCCGTATTTTTTATATAGGAGCCCACAGTCATTGAGTTAATAGAAAGGTGCTGTGCTGGTATGGTCACGTTGAACGAATGGAAGATGAAAGGCTTACAAAGAGAATATGTGAGTCAGATACAAGGGGAGGTAGAGGGGTATGAAGACTTCCACTGAGATGGAGAGACTGTGTAGGACAAGCGTTGGAAGATAGAGGAATGACTAGAGATCAGGCAAGGGAGGTGGAAATAAATAGGAATGAATGGAGAATGCTTGTAAATAGACGAGTGATAACGCAGTACTTTGGGAGAGGGGGTCGGGCGCCAGTTGGACTAGATAATAGTCCATCAGGCGCCTGGCCCGGGGAGCCGGTATATATGAAGGGTACGCCTGGATACATGGTGGGCGGGCTTGTGGTGGTAAAGCTTCGCTGCGTGTCTGCCTGCTGAGACAGGAGCCTCTCCGGGAGATCTGGGACCTGGGAATCCTGTTGGAGACCCCAAATGTGCCTGGGTCTCTGGGTCTTCTCCTGGGCGACCAAGATGTGTATGAATTTGTGTTTTGTTTTTGTGTATTTTTATGTTACCGGTATGTTGTGTTGTGTTGTCCTTGTTCGGGCTCTGCCTCAAACTGGCCACCCCCAGATATGGGGTATGTACCTGAGTATATAGGTAGATAGATAAATTATTATTAATAGTACAGTATTATTATTATTATTACTATTTTTAATAGTAATAGTATTAGTAGTAGTAGTAGTAGTAGTGGTGGTGGTGGTGGTGGTGGTAGCAGTACAGGTAGTAGGTTTGAGTCTGGGGCCAGCCAGTGTGACAGATGCCAATGATGTTGGTGGATGGTGGTACGGTCTGGCAATCTGTGGCAACTGTACACATCTAGGTCGCCCAGAAGACCCCGAGACCAAGGATCACTCCAGCACTCCCCCAGTCCCAGATCTCCCGGAGAGGTTCCGGTCTTAGCAGGCAGACACACAGCGGAGCGCACCACAATGCCCGCCCACTTCACATCCAGGCATGACCCTTCATATATACTGGCTCCCCGGGCCAGGCGTCTGACGGACTATAATCTAGTCCAACTGGCGCCCGACCCTCTCTCCCAATGACCGCGTTATCACTCATCACAAGCATTCACCATTCCAGATAATAAAAATAGCAAAAAAAAAAAATATATATATATATACCGGTATATATATATATATATATATACCGGTATATATATATATACCGGGTATATATATACAGTATACAGTATATATAAAAAAAACAAAAAAAAAACAAGATAATAAAATATCCCAAGATAATAAAAAGTACAAGATAATGAAAAAAATAATACGGTAATAATAAAATCCCTAATAAACTCACAGTCAGGATTCTTAGCAGCATCTTCCTCCCGTGGATGGTCCAGAATGTTGTGATGGATGAACGGACAATGGGGCTTCTTACATCCCCCCGGCTGGGTCTCAAAATAACACGGCTCCTTGGCTCGCTGTTTCTGGGGGGTGGGTGGGGGGAAATGTGGATAAAATTAGACGAATGGGAAAAGAAATTTGGATAAAATTATTAGAATGTGGATAAATTATAATGTAAAACTTGCAAAATAAACAAACTAAAACGTATACGAACACAGTAAAAAGACAAAATAACTAATCAAAATGGCTATGTGGAAACAACGCTAGAAGGGTGATTAAATGTGGATAAATTAGTATATATGGCCAGAAAATGCCCCCCCCCCCCCCCCCCTTACATCCTTCAAACTAAAAAACACTTCCCAAAACATC
The DNA here is from genome assembly GCA_032716605.1 of Paralithodes platypus. Classification (NCBI taxonomy): domain Eukaryota; kingdom Metazoa; phylum Arthropoda; class Malacostraca; order Decapoda; family Lithodidae; genus Paralithodes; species Paralithodes platypus. The sequence continues at coordinate 9,994,937 of CM064582.1, forward strand.
CTTCATACTATAAAACGCCTCCCAAGACCCTTTCAAAACCAAAAATCCGCCTCCATACCCCTTCAAGCTAACCTTGTACATTTTTCAGAACTCGTCTTTAACCCTTGTCTAGCGGGGTGTTTTGGGCTCATTTGGCCATATTCAGGCCCTCCTGCATGATAAATCAAGCATCTGCATGAACAAAAAATTATTTAGCAAAAAACTAGGCACTAAAAGCTTCAAAATGAGACCAGAACGAGCTACGTAGCACTCGTGGTTCTCTTGCAGTGGTGCCACGAACATGGGAGTTTAGCATATATCGGTATATTTTTCCCAGCTATGCTCACTACTGGCTACACTGCCGGCCTCTCGAGAACACAGGGAACATGAGTTAATGGGCGGCGGTAAGCCCTGGGAGTCGGCTGTCTGGCCCGCTGCTCTCCCGGCCATTTGCACTCGATTTTAACCCTTTAAAAGCCTTAATAATGCTCCTAACTTGCTGCAAATTGGTGCACGACTTAAGTCGAGCGCCGCTCTTTAAGGGTTAAATGAGTGTACGTATGTATGTATGTATGTTATGCAGTGTTCCATAATGTGTTTGATAGTGTGTGGTGCTGTGTTACAACCTGGACAGGTGTCCTGCATAACTCCTTAGGGCTGGATGGTGCCCACACCACAGCCTAGCTAGGTGGACTCTGCCCTCACAGGAAAGTAGGGTTTCTGAGGGATGGACTCCAGGGAGCCGTGTATACTCTGGTTTGACACCCTATCTAAAATTAACCCATTGACTGCTAAACAATTGACAAAATAAAAGGTCAAGTTGAGGAAGGGAGCGGGTGTGGAGTATAAAGGAGGGAGGAGGAGTGGAGGATGTGGTATAGGGAGATGCCACTACTTTCTATGTGTTATACAATTTTGAGACATTTTCCAGCACTGGCATGGTATTTGATTTTTTTTTTTTTTACACATGTTTAAATACTGTGCCTTCCATGAGGCCTATCTCACTTTATGGGTCAATGTCCTAGGATGTTCCCCGCGGTGCAAAGGTTATAAAGCTACTGTACGGCAAGGATGTAGTGTTCGGGCGTACCGCCCGCCTTGTTTACACTATGCGGAGCAGCGGCGGACGCTCGCGATCATGTTTTCGTCTATTTTGACTGCCGTTGGATACAATAATACTGTATGTTGAGGGGAGCCCCTCAACCCACCATGACTTATTGTCATCATCATATACAGTATATTGCCAGCAGGGGGCAAAAAAAAACAAAACCCGCTGTCAAAATAGACGGGAACTTAACCGCGGTAATCGACCTATGTAAACATGACGACCATACACCCAGACACTACATCCTTCCCCTACTGTACTTACTATTATCTATATGTTATCTATATTACTACACAACACATTGTTTTAACTGACGGTGCTAAACCTGAGGGAGAAGGGTACTTACGGTTATCTCCATATGACGATATATACAGTCCAGTTTATTACAGGACCCTCGCAGCCAGTACACACACATGGTTTCATTACGGAGAGCCGAGGGTTCATGGCGGTACGGGCAATCTGATCCCTGAAACAATATGAATAATACAGTATTAACAATAGGCCTAATATACATAAAATAAAAAATAACAATAATTATAATGTAAAACTTGCAAAATAAACAAACCAAACTGGGACGACACAAGATAAACGCAAAGGAACTAATTAAAACCGCTATGTGGAAATAACGCTTAATAAAATAAAATTAGAAATAAAAGAACACAATCCACCACATAGGGTGTACACTCGGTCAAAAAAGTATCTGCACCCCTACGCTGATCATCTGGTGTGTACAGCTTGATAGGGTTGGCACCTCTGCCTGCAACTATATCCATGTGTCAGAGACGATCATCTCTGACACATGGATATAGTTGCAGGCAAAGGTGCCAACCCTACCGAGCTGTACACACCAGATGATCAGCATAGGGGTGCAGATACTTCTTTGACCGAGTGTACACTCACGCGTACTAAAAGTTGCTCAGGGGTGGGGCCATCCTTCCCCTACTCCACCCTGGGCAGGTGGAAGGGGGGAGTCATGTTCAAGTCTACCCCCACCTTCAACCCCCAAAGTATCACCAACTCCCCAACCTTCCTTCTCTAGCTGGCAGTTAGTGATTAGTGACGATTGTTCTCATTCATTGTAAATTATTGTTAAACCATCATTGCACATGCTTACAATGGCCAACATTTAAAATGATTTTGAATTTTATTAACACAATATACTGTATAATTGTATTCTCAAAATGAGTTTATATATAGTACACAACGTGGGTTACAAGAATCTCTCTCTCTCTCTGCCTCTTAACACGCAGACTACGAGGTCAGTCCATTTAAGTTTTAAAAATGTAATGGGTTTGACAATGTGGATCATAGCAAACTGTTTAGTCTCAATATGAATACAATATGCAACCATGGCTAGCAGTTATAATTGAAAAGGTTCAGCCTTAGTATTTGTGGAGACTGTTACCCATTTAAGATCTGTTCTACCTGGAACAAACTTTCCTTAGAAGTTTTAAACATGTCCTCAGTTTAGCAGTTCAAGAAGACAGTAGTCAGTAGATAGTCTTCTGTAAGGAGTGTAGTGCACTGAACAATGTCTCTCCTTCCACTTCGAATATTTCCCCGAAATGGACAGCTAGGTCTTTGAGATACTAACTATGCCTTGTAACTCCTTGTAACTCTCCTAGCACACACTTTCTACAGCCAAGATATAGCGGGTCTGAATGGGGTATATTTCCCTTTATTAGTGTGTGTGATGAATGTTGCCATCATTCGATATACATAGAGGAGAGTTGATGGTGTTTGTAGAGGTGAGAGGCTGGGATCACAGATAGAGACAAAGGAGGGAGAAGTGAGAAGACGAGCCCTGCTACTCAAGGGCTCGATACTCAAACCTTACTAAAAAAATTAACACCGACTTTAATCGTAAGTTGTATCGAGTTCTACATTTAATTGAATAAAAAAAAGTATATAGGCCACATATAATTAAATACAGACCGTTTATAGTATGTATGGTAATGAATAAATGGGATATACAGATTGAAATTATGAACGAAACAATCAATAACAGTTGCAACACTATTCCATCCCATTTTTGCCTTTAGTCCTTTCCTTTTATGATATAAAAGCCCGACTGTGTAAGTAATTTGAGAAACTAGGAGTAGATCGTAGAGGGCATGTTAATGTGTATTGCAATAATGGTGAACATAATATCCTGAATACGGTACGAGATTGGATTTAATTACGGTATTATTATATTCATATCACATTAAATCTTCATCGTAGAAAGCAGTACAATGAGAGAGAGACAAACACATGCAGAGAGAGAGAGAGAGAGAAGCACAAGACCACTACAGCCAAGATTCGTGTAACCCACGTTGTGTATAGACTCATTTTGAGAATATAATTAGGCCTATGCAGTATATTGTATTAATACATTCCTAATAAATATTAAATGTTGGCCATTGTAAGCATGTGCAATGATGGTTTAACAATGATTTGCAATACATGAGAACAATCGTCGCTAATCACTAACTGCCAGCTAGAGAAGGAAGGTTGGGGAGTTGGGGATAGTTTGGGGGTGGACGGTGGGGGTGGACGGTGGAGGTAGACTTGGACCCGACTCCCCCCTTCCACCTGCCCAGGGTGGAGTAGGGGAAGGAAGGCCCCACCCCTGAGCAACTTTTAGTACGCGTGAGCTCATATCTCCATTTTTAAGTCTAGAGTTAATATTTTTTTGCAGAATTAATTCTAATTTTTAAACTAATTTTATTCTATTTTATTGTATTATATTTATACTTAATATCCTCCACTGCATAATATGTTATCTGTGTTTAATATGTGTATGTGTGCAGTATACAGTGTACGTTTTTATTTTTTCCTAAGTTGCCGTAGTCTCTCTCCAGTGCCTCCGGGTGTTTTGTGTGGATTGATCTTGATGGTGTTCCTGCACCCTGGTTGGAGACTTCGGCATCTCATATAATAATAATAATAATAATAATAATAATAATAATAATAATAATAATAATAATTATAATAATACATCACTACATGAGCAAGTTAATAATTAACAAGTAGAATAATAGAAGTAGCAGTTTTTATAAATATTGTCACACACACACATACACACACACACTCCTCACTCTCCCCCATCCTCAGTCTCTCACACACACACATACTCATTCTCTCTATCACACACACACTCCTCTGTCTCTCTCTTATACACACACCCTCCCAACTCTCTCTCTCTCTCTCTCTCTCTCACCTTAGTACATGTAGAATAACAGTAGAAGTAGTAATCGTTGTTCCTCTTGACCGACGACCCTCCTCTATCACACACACACACACACTCTCTCTCTCTCTCTCTCTCTCTCTCTCTCACACACCCTCCTCTCTCTCTCATACACACACCCTCCCCACTCTCTCTCTCTCTCTCTCTCTCTCACCTTAGTACATGTAGAATAACAGTAGAAGTAGTAATCGTTGTTCCTCTTGACCGACGACCCTCCTCTATCACACACACACTCTCTCTCTCTCTCTCACCTTAGTACATGTAGAATAATAGTAGAAGTAACAATCGTTGTTCCTCTTGACCGACGACCCTCCTCTATCACACACACACACACACACCCTCCTCTCTCTCTCTCACCTTAGTACATGTAGAATAATAGTAGAAGTAACAATCGTTGTTCCTCTTCACCGACGACCCTCCTCTATCACACACACACACACACACACACTCTCTCTCTCTCTCTCTCACCTTAGTACATGTAGAATAATAGTAGAAGTAGCAATCGTTGTTCCTCTTGTCCGACGAACCTCCGCCACTATTCACAATCTCCATCACCTGCCGATCACAACACAATATTAATGTCTGTCAGATGTTGAAGTATTGTGGACAGTTCATCTAAACCTTCTGTACCGACGCCATCTTTATAATTTTATTACTAATTAAATGTAGGCAATTTTGTGCAGTTTAAGAAAGATCTATGGTAGTACAAATGGTTAAGTGAGTTAGAAGCCTGTTAATAGCTGGAGGCCCTTTTTAAACTGAATCAAATTGCCTAATAATAGCCAGAATAAAGTTAAAGGAATGGCCCCGTTACAGAAAGGGTTAAAATCTTTAAGGGGGTACTACTCGCTTTTTCTGGACCCCCTTCTCCCTCATGTTTAGCATATTAGTTTTGAGGTTTTAAGACGTTCTTACCGTTAGTTTGACGATTTTGAGACCTTTTGCCTCATTTTTTAATCAATATTAAGACCTTTCGTGCCCTTTAGGTGATGATTTTTTCCTGGAGAGAGGTAGCGAGCATCTAAATTTAGAAGGAACCGGCCTTTGGCCGGTACATTTTTCTACCGAAAAATGTACAAATTTATCTTGAAAGAGGGTCTAGTGGGTGTTTTTCTAAGCTTGATGAAGGTTTAGCGAGGAAACTAAAAAATAAATTAATAAATAAATATATAGAACAAAAACCAAGCACTACCACCTTAATTATAATTATTCAGGATTTCTGTCCTCAGCAAAATTATGGCGGACAGTGCACCCGCTAACACCAGCCTTACCAAAGCTAACATAGAATAGCATTGTTTTGGTTATTTTATCACTTCCAAAGACAATATGAGAAGGAATACATGACAATTAACAAGAAATAGCATTTTTTGGCCATTTTACCATTTCCAAAGATATCATTTGAACTATAAACCATAAATTTATCTCTACATATACAACAGAATGACTAAGAGGGTGTATGAGAGTGAGGTGGAAGGACAGAGAGGGAGAGGTAAACCGAAAGAGAGGTGGAAGGATGGAGGGAAGAAGTACAGGTATATGGATGAAGGCGGTGCTGGTTGCGAGGAGGGGCGTCGACTGACTGGGGCCAGAGGTGCATGGGGGCGTTTCGTTCGTGGGCACGGTGTCAAGAGAATACAAGAAAATTAACATGAAATAGCATTGTTTTGGTCATTTCAACACTTCCAAAGATATCATTAGAACTATAATTCATAATTGACTAATTCCTTGAACGTGAGGATAGTGCGTTGTTATGTGTGCGATTAGTTTGTTTGGGAAACAGATTAACTTGCTCATGTAGTAATGTACACCCTATGTGGTGGATTGTGTTCTTTTATGTCATAAATTTTATTTTAGTAAGCGTTCTTTCCACAGCAATTTTGATAAGTTAATTTGATTTTATATTGTCTTTGTCCAAGTTTGGGTTTGTTTAGTTTGCAAGTTTTACATTATAATTTTAATGTATACAGTATCTACACACAGTATACAGTATCTACACACAGTATACAGTATCTACACACAGTATACAGTATCTACACACAGTATACAGTATCTACACACAGTATACAGTATCTACACAGTATACAGTATCTACACACAGTATACAGTATCTACACACAGTATACAGTATCTACACACAGTATACAGTATCTACACAGTATACAGTATCTACACACAGTATACAGTATCTACACACAGTATACAGTATCTACACACAGTATACAGTATCTACACACAGTATACAGTATCTACACACAGTATACAGTATCTACACACAGTATACAGTATCTACACACAGTATACAGTATCTACACACAGTATACAGTATCTACACACAGTATACAGTATCTACACACAGTATACAGTATCTACACACAGTATACAGTATCTACACACAGTATACAGTATCTACACACAGTATACAGTATCTACACACAGTATACAGTATCTACACACAGTATACAGTATCTACACACAGTATACAGTATCTACACACAGTATACAGTATCTACACACAGTATACAGTATCTACACACAGTATACAGTATCTACACACAGTATACAGTATCTACACACAGTATACAGTATCTACACACAGTATACAGTATCTACACACAGTATACAGTATCTACACACAGTATACAGTATCTACACACAGTATACAGTATCTACACACAGTATACAGTATCTACACACAGTATACAGTATCTACACACAGTATACAGTATCTACACACAGTATACAGTATCTACACACAGTATACAGTATCTACACACAGTATACAGTATCTACACACAGTATACAGTATCTACACACAGTATACAGTATCTACACACAGTATACAGTATCTACACACAGTATACAGTATCTACACACAGTATACAGTATCTACACACAGTATACAGTATCTACACACAGTATACAGTATCTACACACAGTATACAGTATCTACACACAGTATACAGTATCTACACACAGTATACAGTATCTACACACAGTATACAGTATCTACACACAGTATACAGTCTCTCCACACAGTATACAGTATCTACACACAGTATACAGTATCTACACACAGTATACAGTATCTACACACAGTATACAGTATCTACACACAGTATACAGTATCTACACACAGTATACAGTACAGGCGTCCCTCACTATCCGATGCCCAGATTTACCATAATATTACAGGTTTTTATATTTTTATTTTTTTCTATGTGAGTGAGGGAGGCAAAAGGCAGAACTGCCTATAGCGAGTGCCTCCCCCACAGTTGAAAGAGTGACAGGGCCAAAATCAAGAGACGTTCGAGCCAAAATGTCTGGACACACAGACTTTGAAGCAATTTAAGTCATAGGAAGAGGGAAAGACTGATTCTGGGAGAGTTCCAGAGCTCAGCTGTTGAATAGAAGAAAGACTGAGAGTAATATTTCACTCTTGGGTTGGAGAGTTGCACAGAGTAGGGGTGGGATTGTGTTGCAAGACGGGTACCATGTGCCCTACGTAAAGGAGGTGGTATATACTGGGAAAGCTCTGAGGAACACTGATTATTATAGTAGCGATATAATAGCGAGAGAGATGCAACATTGCGGCGAAGAGAGAGATTACAGAGAGTTGGTGAGTGGACGGGAGTTAATGATACGAAAGGCCTTCCTTTCAATTTTGTCTAGGAGAGCGGTGTGAGAGGAACCTCCCCACACATGTGAACAATACTCAATAAAAGGACACACTATACCCCTGTACAGAGCAAGAAGCTGTGCAGGGGTAAAAAAAAAACTAAGGCGGTTGAGCACACCCAGCTTCTGGGTGTGCCTTAGCAAGACTGGTAACATGGTCCTTCCAACTGAGAGCAGAAGAAAAAGAAACACCAAGAATATTGAGAGAAGATGAAGGATTCATTTTTGTATTGTTGAAGAATAAGGGATAGTCCGCAGGGAGTTCCTGACGGGTAGATAGACGGAGAAATTGGGTTTTGGAAGCATTAACGGTAACAAGGTTTTCTCTGCCCCAATTGGAGATAGTAGTTAGATCAGAATTTAAGTGTTCTATGGCTCCATTCCGTTTGTCGTTGAGAAGTTGCTGGCTTGGGCGTTCTGAAAAACTAATGGAGTAGTGTAAGGTTGAGTCGTCTGCGTATGAATGGATGGGAATTGAGGTACAGTTGAGAAGGTCATTTTTAAAAATTAGAAAGAGAATAGGAGATAGGACAGAGCCCTGAGGAACACCGGAGTTTATAGGGTGAGGAAGTGAGCGATGGCCGTCCACAACCACAGCTATGGAACGGCCGGAGAGGAAATTAGAGACAAAGGCACAGATGGAAGGATAGAAACCAAAGGAGGGTAGTTTAGACATTAAAGATTTGTGCCAGACTCTATCGAAGGCTTTCGATATGTCTAGTGCAATAGAAAAAGTCTCACCGAAGTCCCGAAAGGAGGATGACCAAGAGTTAGTAAGATATGAAAGAAGATCACCAGTAGAGCGACCCTTAAGGAAGCCATACTGGCGGTCTGAGAGCAGATTATGAGAAGAGAAATGCTTAAGAAATTTAGAAGCAAGAATAGTTTCAAAAACTTTAGAAATACAAGAGATGAGAGCAATTGGGCGATAGTTGGAGGGTTGAGAGTGGTCACCCTTCTTTGGGACAGGTTGAATAAGCAAACTTCCAGCATGAAGGGAAGACGTTAGAGGATAGACAGAGACGAAAGAGTTTGCCTAGGCAGGGGGTCAGCACGGAAGCACAGTTTTTGAGTACAACAGGAGGAACACCATCCGGTCTGTACGCCTTCTTAGTATTAAGCCCAGAGAGGGTAGAAAGTACATCTTTAGAAGAGATTAGGATATTAGGCATAAGTAGGAGAGAGGGGGGTGGAGAGGGAGGAATAGCACCGGAATCATCCAAGGTGGAGTTTCTAGCAAAAGTTTGAGCGAAGAGTTTAGCTTTGTCAGAGGAAGAGGTGATGGTCAGATCAGAGTGGGAAAGGGGATGGAAAGACGAGGAAAGAAATTGTTGGAGTGGTTTTTGGCTAGATGCCAGAAAGCTTGGAAAGAGCTAGAGTTGGATAGTTCAGTGCATTTATTATTGATGAAAGAGTGTTTGGCAAGTCGAAGAACAGATTTGGCTTGATTCCGGGCAGAAACATAGGAAGAATGAGAGTCTTGAGTTTTAAGGCGTCGGTACCGTTTGAATGCTTCCTCCTTGTTGTGGACAGCAGTAGAACAAGCGTGAGTAAACCAAGATTTTTTAGCATTAGTCTGAGGGAAAGAGAATGGAATGTATGCTTCTATGCCCGATAGGATTACCTCGGTAATGCGTTCAGCACTCTCCGAGAAGCAGAAATCATTCCATGGGAAGTCAAAGAAGTACTGCCAGAGAGCCTTCCAGTCGGCAGCGCCAAAGTGCCACAAGCGCCGCCGGCTAGGGGGATCGGGTGGCCGTACTGGGGAGATAGGACAGGTGACAGATATAAGTTTATGGTCGGAGGAGCCCAAAGGAGAGAAAAGATCGACAGTATAAGAAGAAGGGTTAAAAGTTAGAAACAAGTCAAGAATGTTGGGCCGATCTCCGATGCGATCCGCGATACGGGTGAGTTGCTGAACTAACTGCTCTAGGTCATTTAGGATAGAAAAGACGTGGGTTTGGGTTTTGGTTGGTCCCAGAAAGCATCCCCATTTACCCCATTAACTTTAGGGTCTCTACACAATTTTTCTATTTAAGATCAGGTTTTCAGGATCATAACCCAATCGTAAATCGAGGGAGACCTGCAGGCCTAATAAAGTCTGAAACTAACGGACCCAGATTTAGTTTTTTACCTGCGGGAACGTTCGCGTCTAATTTGACCGACTTTCTTCCAAAATTTAGACATGAATCATTTTAAGGGGAGATGGGCCGGTTTTCTGGACCACTTTCTCCCTCATGTTTAGCCCCATTAATTTTCAGATGTTAAGATGTTTGCCCCATTAGTTAGTCGATTTTAAGACCTTTCGCCCAATTTATTCATCAATACAGTATTTAGACCTTATGTGCTATTTAGGTGTCGATTCTTTCCCTGGCGAACGATAGTGAGCCTGTAATGTTGGAAGAACCGGCCTTTGGCCTGAACATTTTTCTACTGAAAAATGTACAATTTAATCTAGAAGGGTGATCTAATGGATGTTTTTTTAAATTTGATGGAGGTCTAGGGAGGAAACTAGAAAAATAATGAATACATGCAAAAATTGCCCAAAAAGTGAACCATCCCCCCTTAACCCATCAGGCCCGGAAGTGAACCATCCCCCCTTAACCCATCAGGCCCGGAAGTGAACCATCCCCCCTTAACCCATCAGGCCCGGAAGGGCTCTTGAACACCCATAAAAAAGCATACCCGAGCTACCCGGAAGGGCTCTTGAACGCCCAGTGGTTGAAAGCCTGTGAGCTTGGTGTGCGAGGCGTCGGTCCGACGCATGTAAACAACAGCCGGCTGGACCGACGCCCCGCATCTCCGGCCACAAGAAGGAGTGCGTCGCTTGTTCGTGTGTACCTGTATGTTGTTGTTAAGTATCGAAAAGTAGTGTAAAGTGGCTGTTTTTGCCATAAAGTTATCTCCAATGAAATCATCATCACAACTGAACCAGTTGACTTAGAGAGCTCTACTTAACGCCATTCTACAGGTAAGAAATACATCTAGCTTGGGGATGCGTGGTAATGCGGAAGCAGTCAGAATAAAAAAGATACGGTAGCCTAGGCGTAGACGTTTTTCGGCCAAAACCCCCGGGTTTCGGGGAATATATATATAATACATAGCCGGGGCTGGAGGGTTAAAGGTGGGGCTCATGGGTTGAGATAAACATGGAATGATAATCGCCAAGCTGTACATAATTATCTTGCAAAATGCAATGGCACTGACATAATTATTAACAATGGTATAAAGGATTTTGTGGATCGTCTATACCGGGCCTGTGACGTCACAAGAGTGTAAGTCCACCATCCAGTCTAGGCTAAGGATACTGGTGTGACGTCACTATGACGTCACAGGCCCGGTATAGACGATCCACAAAATCCTTTATACCATTGTTAATAATTATTTCAGTGACATTGCATTTTACAAGATAATTATATGCAGGTTGGCAATTATTTGTCCATGTTTACCTCAACCCATGAGCCCCCACCTTTAAGGGGGTACGGTACTGCTTGGTGTTTGGTAGATATATTTATATATTAATTTATTTTGTAGTTTCCTTGCTAGACCCCCATCAGCTTAGAAAAACACCCCCTAGAACCCCTTTCAAGATAAATTTGTAAATTTTTCGACAGAAAAATTTCCCGGCCAAAGGCCGGTTCCTTCTAAAATTAGAGGCTCGCTATCGCTCACCAGGATAAAATCGACACCAAAAGGGCACGAAAAGTATATTGACGGAGAAATGGGACGAAAGGTCTCTAAATCGCCAAACTAACGGAACGAGCGTCTTAACCCTCCAGCCTCGGCTATTGTATTCTATAATTTCCCCGAAACCCGGGGGTTTTGGCCGAAATATTTCTACGCCTAGGCTACCGTATCTTTATTTTGACTGCTTCCGCATTCCCGCGCATCCCCAAGCGTAGATGTGTTTCGTACCTGTAGAATTGCATTGAGTAGAGCTCTTTAAGTCAACTGGTTCAGTTAATGGTGATGGGCTGGTCTATCAGAGTGAGAACTGAGCGATCTCTGCCATACCCATAGCTTACTCTGACTGTTCCTTTTACTTATATATTTTCTAGATCTCAAGTGACGGCGTCTCTTGCGTGGATTGACCTCCCAATCTACCAAGATTGGAAGCCAAAGCGTCACATTTTTCCTTTGCCCCTCAACTTTCTCATAATTGCTGAGGGGCACAGGGCCTTGGGTGGGTTTTGGTTTCCCGGGCATTTCCGCACCCTCCTCAGCTCCCCGCCATGGAGTGGCTTCGGTCACCCAGGCTTTATTGTGGTCGGCAGGGAGGGTTCTGTTGGGGCGCTCGGTTATGGCCTTGGCCTTGCTCGGGGCCTTGGGGCTGTTCGGCCAGGCAGCTTGGGGAACAACAACAACTGGTTCAGTTGTGATGACGATTTCCGTGGAGAGAACTTTGTGGCGATATCAGCCACTTATCACCACTTTTCACTACTTAACAATAACACACAGCCACACACGAACATGGACACCTCTCCTTCTTGTGGTCAGAGATGCGCGGCGTCGGTCCAACTGGCTGTTGTTTACTTGCGTCGGACGGACGCCTCGCACACCAAGCTTACAGGCTTTCAAGCTGCCGGAGCCTCAGAGCCCTACCGGGTTCTGCAGGGGGTATTTGTTATGGGTTTCTCAGAGCCCAACCGGGTCTGGTGGGTTAAAGCCTCAAAACTAATATGCTAAACATGAGGGAGAAAGGGGTCCAGAAAAAGCCAGTACAGTACTGTACTACCCCCTTAATAATCTTAAGGGATAAGGTTTATTATTTGGTATATATATACAGTATATATTTATTTATATATTTTTAATTTCCTGGCTTTACCTCAATCAAGCTTTAAAAAATATACCGGTACCCTAGATCCCCTTCATGATAAATTTGTAAATTTTTTAGTAGAAAAATGCTGGTTCCTCCTAAAACTACAGGCTCGCTATAGCTCACCAGGAAAAAATTGACACATAACTGGCACGAAAGGTCCTAATATTGACAAAGAAATAGGGTGAAAGGTGTTAAAATTGCCAAACATATGGGCCGTATGTCTTAATATCTCAAAACTACTGACGCATGGACAGAAAGGGACCATGTTAGGTTAATGACAATATTGTCGTTGGAAGTGCCAGTGTGACCATATGGCACGTCCGCCTCGAGTCGGCAAGGCTGCACTCGCGGCGGACGTGTCACATGACACTGGCACTGGTGACGACAATATTGGGTAAGGATGTAGTATTCGGGCGCACTGCCCGCCTAATTTACACTACTCGGCACGCTCGCAATAATTTTCCCCTCTACAGTATTTTCACTGCCGTGGGATACAATAATCGGTTGAGTGGGGGCAAAGCCCCCCCATGTCTTATTGTCATCATCATATATATTGCCATGCCAGCAGGGGGCATATAAAAAAAAATAGCCGTCAAAATAAGACGGAACTTAACCGCGAGCGCACGACTAATGTAAACATGACGACTGTACGTCCGGATACTACATCCTTCCCGTATATTGTCATTAACCTAACCAGACAACCTTACCTAACATGGGGGCCTAGTGGGCCTACTCCCGCTGGTCTTAAAAAAGGTAGATGTCACAAACTCACAATACAGTACTAAACATGTGGTGATGGGCTGGTCTATTAGAGTGAGAACTGAGCGATCTCTGCCATACCCATAGCTTACTCTGACTGTTCCTTTTACTTATATATTTTCTAGATCTCAAGTGACGGCGTCTCTTCCGTGGATTGACCGGTCATCCCAATCTGCCAAACCTAGAGGTTGGCAGATTGGAAGCCAAAGCGTCACATTTTTCCTTTGCCCCTCAACTTTCTCTTCATAATTGCTGAGGGGCACAGGGCCCTGGGTGGGGCTTTGGTTTCCCGGGCGTTTCCGCACCCTCCTCAGCTCCCCGCCATGGAGTGGCTTCGGTCACCCAGGCTTTATTGTGGTAGGCAGGGAGGGTTATGTGGGGGTGCTCGATTATGGCCTCGGCCTTGCCCGGGGCCTTGGGGCTGTTCGGCCAGGCAGCAGCAACAACAACAACAACAACAACAACAACAACAACAACAACAACAACAACAACAACAGTACTAAAACAAATACTGCAGGAGAATGAAAATCGCACTCGAAACTGCCGCACACCGTAAGGAAGCGGAGAGTTACTGCTATTATTTTGGTACCAGTACCACAATGTATTATTCAAGTAAAATTCACGGCGATTGGCATGCTCTGGATCACTTCCGTTACGTTCACTTCTAATTTGAACGCTTTTGGGATGAGACCACCTCCAGCTGGCCGTGGAATAGGCTAATTTGACGCGTATTTAAAAGGTCATGATCGAGAACATAAATATATCGCCGCTAAAGCTTGCTAAAAATTTAAGGGAACTTAGGGAAGGATGTAGTATCCGGGTCATATTTACATAGGTTTAGTTCCCGTCAATTTTTTCTGTTATTTGCCCCCTGCTGGCAATATATACTGTATAATGATGACAATAAGTCATGGGGGGGGGGGGTTGAGGGCCCTCAACTTATTATTGTATCCCATGGTAGTCAAAATAGGTCTACGGGAACATTCAACATGATTGCGAGCGTGCACATAGTGTAAACAAGGCGGGCGGTACACCCGAAGGTTGAATTTTATTGTAGGGGTGCGCACTTTACAGTTACCACCACAGACTTATTAGAAATTTATTTTAGGTTTCCACGCATCATTCAACAACCTACATGTTCTTTTTCCAGAGGGTCTACTGTAAGATTTTCTGGTCTGGTAATAGAAACGATTAAATGTTTTTAATGTGGTTATCGACGAGAATAGAACAGCGCGTGTGAGCCGAAAATCGGGAGTCTACCGCCTCTTCCGATCGTCGGTTTGTTGACATGACGCTTGGCGTTAGCTACGTTTGCGGTTGTTTTTTTTCCCCCTGCTGGCAATATATATGATGATGACAATAAGTCTATGGGGGGTGAGGGGAGGCAAAGCCCGCCCTCAACACATACTGTATATTTTATCATGGCCTAAATATTAATTGAACCGCCAATATGGGAAATAAGTTAGGAAGGATGTAGTGTCCGGAAGTACGGTCGTCATGTTTAAATAGGCCGATCACCGTGGTTAAGTTTTTTTGGTTATTTGCCCTCTTCTGTCAATATATATGATGATGGAGGGGGGTGATACATATTATACATATACTGTACTATTATTACATATTATTATTGTATACAACGGCAGTCAAAATAGACAGGAACATGATGGCAAGCGTCCGTCGCCGCTCCATGTAGTGTAAACAAGGCGGGCGGTACACCCCATGCTTGCCAATAAGTTATATGCACAAAGTACGGGTAGAATGTAGAATTCGGGCGTACCGCCAGCCTTGTTTACACTACGCGGAGAGGCGTCGGACGCTTGCCATCATGGTCCCGTCTATTTTGACTGCCTTTGGATACAATATGTTGAGGGGGGGCTTTGTCCCCCCTCACCCCCCCTACATATTGTCATCATCATCTTTTCATATCTGTACATCTCATGTTCATCCACTAAATTGTAAAATGTGTATTTTCAGCTCATGAGGCTGCCATTCTTTAATAAACCATTTATTATTATTATTATTATATAGGCTATACAGTCAACCCTCGAATGTGAGGACTAATAGGGGGGGGACCCATGTCCGCACAATGAAAATGTCCGGACGTGGGAAATAGAGTAAATATGCGGTACAATGTTTTCTAACCTTAAAACTGTATCTAATGACATGTACATGCACATGGCTGCGGCATCAACACAATATGAGGCAGCATAATGTTTCAGCTTGTCTTTGGCTTTCTTCATGTCTGATACAGTCTGTTTCTTTATCCCATACTCAACACATATCTTCTTCGCAGAGCATCCCTTTTCTAATTTGCGTAGCACCTCAAGCTTCTGCTGAACGTTAAGGGTCACGCACTTGGTCTTGGGAGGTTTGGGAGGTATGTTGAAGCACTAAAGCACTGATTATTCACGGGTACGAGCGAAATGGCGTTAGTAAACAAACTGAACTTTTCGGCGGGAAATTACCTGCCCGCGTCACCGCCGGACCCGCCATCTACCGGACAACTTTTAAATTAACGGTCTTTTGCCCGATTTGTCCAGACTTTTGGGTGCTTGTCCTATATCGGCTGTTGGGGGAAGGATGTAGTTACCGGGTGTACCACTACCGACATAGAACATAAATCATCTATAAATACTTATAATAAAATAAATACTTATAAATCTATAATACTAGGTTAGGTTAGGTTAGGTTGTTTGGTTAGGGTAATGTATTTTTGTATCCAAAGGCAGTCAAAATAGACGGGAACATGATGGTGAGCGTCCGTGTAGTGTAAACAAGACGGGCAGTACACCCGGTAAGTACATTCTTGCCGCTGTTGGGTCCGGACAAACCGAAGTCCGGGCAACGAAGTCCCCAGGGGGGGGGACCATAAATGCCCCCTCACCCGACCGACCATCCCCTGACGACCCCACACAATTACCTGGACCTCGGCCTGTTACTCTTTCTATTAATTTCTGCAACATTCGCGGAATTTCCTCTAACTTTCACTCTGTTGAGCACCATCTCTCCTCCTACAAACCTGATCTTCTCTTCCTCACCGAAACCCAGGTGTCTGTAGCAACATCCAGCAACCCCTTCTCTGTATCCTCCTACTTTCTCTATCCTAGTTTCAAAGCCAAAGGCGGATGTTGTGCATATGTGCACAACAAACTCACTTGCTCTCGTGTTCCCGATTTCGACTCCTCTGAATTCTCAACTTTATGGCTCAAACTTTCCTGTCATTCTCTTACTAAATATTTCTGTGCTGTCTATCTTTCCCCTAACTCTACCAACTTTCCTAAATTCTTTGACTATCTAAACTCTACAGTGGAACACATTCTATCCATTTCTCCTTTCTCAGAAATCTCCATCTTAGGAGATTTCAACGTTCACCACCGCCAATGGCTCTCCTCTCACACTACTGATCCACCTGGTGAACAAGCCTACGTCTTTTCTATCCTAAATGACCTAGAGCAGTTAGTTCAGCAACCCACCCGTATCCCGGATCGCATCGGAGATCGGCCCAACATTCTTGACCTGTTTCTAACTTCTAACCCTTCTTCTTATACTGTCGATCTTTTCTCTCCTTTGGGCTCCTCCGACCATAAACTTATCTCGGTCACCTGTCCTATCTCTCCAGTACAGCCACCCGATCCTCCTAGCCGGCGGCGCTTGTGGCACTTTGGCGCTGCCGACTGGGAGGCTCTTCGGCAGTACTTCTTTGATTTCCCATGGAATTATTTCTGCTTCCATGGCCGAGGACCCTCGGAGAGTGCTGAACGCATTACCGAGGTAATCCTATCGGGCATGGAAGCATACATTCCATTCTCTTTCTCTCAGACTAATGCTAAAAAATCTTGGTTTACTCACGCCTGTTCTACTGCTGTCCGCAATAAGGAGGAAGCATTCAAACGGTACCGACGCCTTAAAACTCAACTCTCATTCTTCCTATGTTTCTGCCCGGAATCAAGCCAAATCTGTTCTTCGACTTGCCAAACACTCTTTCATCAATAATAAATGCACTGAACTATCCAACTCTAGCTCTTCCCAAGCTTTCTGGCATCTAGCCAAAAACCTCTCCAACAATTTCTCTTCCTCGTCTTTCCCTCCCCTTTCCCACTCTGATGGCACAACCATCACTTCTTCCTCTGACAAAGCTAAACTCTTCGCTCAAACTTTTGCTAGAAACTCCACCTTGGATGATTCCGGTGCTATTCCTCCCTCTCCGCCCTCCTCTCTCTTACTTATGCCTAATATCCTAATCTCTTCTAAAGATGTACTTTCTACCCTCTCTGGGCTTAACACTAATAAGGCGTACGGTCCGGACGGTGTTCCTCCTGTTGTTCTCAAAAACTGTGCTTCCGTGCTGACTCCCTGCCTAGGCAAACTCTTTCGTCTCTGTGTATCCTCTAACGTCTTCCCTTCATGCTGGAAGTTTGCTCACATTCAACCTGTCCCAAAGAAGGGTGACCGCTCTCAACCCTCCAACTATCGTCCAATTGCTCTTATCTCTTGTCTTTCTAAACTTTTTGAAACTATTCTTGCTTCCAAATTTCTTAAGCATTTCTCTTCTCATAATCTGCTCTCAGACCGCCAGTATGGCTTCCTTAACCCGTTGAGACCCAGCGTCGCACGTGTTGCGTCGGCAGTCTTTGATCACCAACTCCCAGCGACGCATCACGTACGTCCGACATATAAAAAACACTTACGTGGCTCGTAAGGTAGGAAATGGCGGGAGAATAGGAGGGGGCGGTACCGTAGTGTGTGGGGGAGCCGGGCCAGTAGGTGTGAGCGGGCCGAGACAGCCGCGCGGCTGGTGGTGGTGGGCTTAGTGGGGATAGTTTACACCCCTAGTTTACCGCCACTTTGAACCTTCATTACTCCGGTCGTATGGGAGCTAGAGGCTTGAGATTTATGTGAGATTCTCCTTAGGATGTATGCCGTACAATGCCATACTCAGTTTTTACCCTAGTGCTCCCGGGCGGGTGGTCATGCGGGGGAGACGAACTATTGAACCCCCCCCCCCGCCCCCAAATGACCGAAATGAGTTTTTTTTTTATTTGTGTGTTCATTTCTCACCATTCTCTTCCATTTTGGCTCAACAAATTTTTTTGAAGCTCCCCCCCCCCAACCGGCCCCCCCCCCCCCAAAAAAAATGTCAGAGGTGATTTTTTTTTGTTTTTTTTTTTTCATTTCTCATCCTTGTCTTCCATTCTAGCAAACAAAAAAAATAAGTGAAAATGGCTTGGGACTGGGGTGAACAAAATATTATAACTAGCCGGGGCTCAACGGGTTAAGGGTCGCTCTACTGGTGATCTTCTTTCATATCTTACTAACTCTTGGTCATCCTCCTTTCGGGACTTCGGTGAGACTTTTTCTATTGCACTAGACATATCGAAAGCCTTCGATAGAGTCTGGCATAAATCTTTAATTTCTAAACTACCCTCCTTCGGTTTCTATCCCTCCATCTGTGCCTTTGTCTCTAATTTCCTTTCCGGCCGTTCCATAGCTGCGGTTGTGGACGGCCATTGTTCACTTCCTCACCCTATAAACTCCGGTGTTCCTCAGGGCTCTGTCCTATCTCCTATTCTCTTTCTAATTTTTATAAATGATCTCCTTAACTGTACCTTAATTCCCATCCATTCATACGCAGACGACTCAACCTTACACTACTCCATTAGTTTTTCAGAACGCCCCAGCCAGCAATCCCTCAACGACAAACGTAATGAAGCCATAGAACTCTTAAATTCTGATCTAAATACTATTTCCAATTGGGGCAGAGAAAACCTTGTTAAATTTAATGCTTCCAAAACCCAATTTCGCCATCTATCTACCCGTCAGGATCTCCCAGCGGACTATCCCTTATTCTTCAACAATACAAAAATCAACCCTTCATCTTCTCTCAATATTCTTGGTGTCTCTTTTTCTTCTGCTCTCATTTGGAAGGACCATATTACCAGTCTTGCTAAGGCAGCCTCCCAGAAGCTGGGTGTGCTCAACCGCCTTAGGGAGTTCTTTTCCCCTGCACAGCTTCTTGCTCTGTACAGGGGCATAGTGCGCCCTTGTATTGAGTATTGTTCACATGTGTGGGGAGGTTCCTCTCACACCGCTCTCCTAGACAAAGTTGAAAGGAAGGCCTTTCGTATCATTAACTCCCGTCCACTCACCAACTCTCTGCAATCTCTCTCTCTCCGCCGCAATGTTGCATCTCTCTCGCTATTCTATCGCTACTATAATAATCAGTGTTCCTCAGAGCTATCCCAGTGCATACCACCTCCTTTACGTAGGGCACGTGGTACCCGTCTTGCAACTCAATCCCACCCCTACTCTGTGCAACTCTCCAACCCAAGAGTGAAACGTTACTCTCAAACTTTCTTCTACTCAACATCTGAGCTCTGGAACTCTCTCCCAGAATCAGTCTTTCCCTCTTCCTATGACTTAAATTGCTTCAAACTCTGTGTGTCCAGGCATTTTGGCTCGAACGTCCCTTGATTTTGGCCCTGTCACTCTTTCAACTATGGGGGAGGCACTCGCTATAGGCAGTTATGCCTTTTGCCTCCCTCAATCACATAGACAAAAAAAAAAAAAAAAAAAAAAAATGGGGTCCGCCCATGCGAGGGTCGACTGTATTGCCAACAGGGGGCAAATAACCGAAAAAACCCGCTGTCAAAATAGACGCGAAGTTAACCGCGGCGATCGCCCTATGTAAACATGATGACTGTACGCCCGAAAACTACATCCATCCCCAAAGTACTAACCTCAAGTACTGTACAATGTAAAGAAAACGATCGACGTTACTCCCGCGAACGCAACTTTTCCACCAAGTTATCTTTATATTTCGTCTAATATATCGGTAATTAATATTAGAGTTTTCTATTTCCTTTTTGGGTGTTTCATATACCAGAAAAGGGTGTAGCTTGGTGTTGGATGCGTGGAAACCTAAAATAAATCTCTAATAAGTCCATGGTGGCTGGTGGGCCGGTGACACCTGTAAAGTGCGCGCCCTTACAGTAAAATCGCACACACCCGAATACTATTATAGCCTACTACATCCTTGCCAAATTTAACTCTATGGTTTATGCTATATCCAGTTTTACACAAGGTCGAAGCCATGATCTATTATTTAACCCTTGTCTAGCGGGGTGTTTTGGGCTCATTTGGGCATATTCAGGCCCTCCTGCATGATAAATCAAGCATCTGCATGAAAAAAAAATTATTTAGCAAAAAACTAGGCACTAAAAGCTTCAAAATGAGACCAGAACGAGCTACGTAGCACTCGTGGTTCTCTTGCAGTGATGCCACGAACATGGAAGTTTAGCATATATCGGTATATTTTTCCCAGCTATGCTCACTACTGGCTACACTGCCGGCCTCTTGAGAACACAGGGAACATGAGTTAATGGGCGGCGGTAAGCCCTGGGAGTCGGCTGTCTGGCCCGCTGCGCTCCCGGCCATTTGCACTCGATTTTAACCCTTTAAAAGCCTCAATAATGCTCCTAACTTGCTGCAAATTGGTGCACGACTTAAGTCGAGCGCCGCTCTTTAAGGGTTAAGTTTATATAGCCTATTAGATATATCATTTACCGGTACTTCATTGGCATGTATGGCCAAACCGTCGGTAATTCATTATAATATACCGGTACTCCCTAAATCACTAACAAAACATTGGGAAGTATAGTATCAGGGTGTGCGGTTGTCATTGGGAAGTATAGTATCAGGGTGTGCGGTTGTCATTGGGAAGTATAGTATCAGGGTGTGCGGTTGTCATTGGGAAGTATAGTATAGTATCAGGGTGTGCGGTTGTCATTGGGAAGTATAGTATCAGGGTGTGCGGTTGTCATTTTGGGAACCGGAAGGTTCGCCCCCTACAGTTTCGGAAGTTTCGCCCACCCAACAGAACATTGACAAACGAGCGAACGGGATATTATTCAATTACGTGTACTGTATTTCTAAACACTACTTAGTGAATAATTTATGTATGACATTGCTAAAATATTACGGCATGTGTGCTTGTTTTTGTGCGTCTTGTGTATAGCCTAATTGTTCGATTTTTGGTTTGTTTGCAAGGTTTAACCCCTCAGACCCGGTAGGGCTCTGAGGCACCCATAACAAACGCGGCCCGCGGAACCCGGTAGGGCTCTGAGGCACCGGCAGCTTGAAAGCCTGTAAGCTTGTTTTGAAAGGCGTCCGTCCGACGCATGTAAACAACAGCCGGTTGGACCGACGCCGCGCATATCCGACCACAAGAAGGAGAGGCGTTGCTTGTTTTTGTGTGGCTGTGTGTTATTGTTTAGTATTGAAAAAGTGGCCGATATGGCTGACATCGCCACAAAGTTATCTCCACGGAAATTGTCATCACAACTGAACCAGTTGACTTAGAGAGCTCTACTCAACGCCATTCTACAGGTACGAAACACATCTACGCTTGGGGATGCACGGGAATGCAGAAGCAGTCAAAATAACAAAGATAAGTTAGCCTAGGCATAGACATTTTTCGGCCAAAACCCCCGGGTTTCGGGGAATATTTATAGAATGCGTAGCCGGTCCCAAAGGGTTAAGGTAGGCTATGAGTGAAGCTACATGTTCGTGGTGTTCTAGTTGTTGTTGTTGTTGTTGTTCCCCAAGCTGCCTGGCCGAACAGCCCCAAGGCCCCAAGCAAGGCCATAACCGAGCGCCCCCACAGAACCCTCCCTGCCGACCACAATAAAGCCTGGGTGACCGAAGCCACTCCATGGCGGGGAGCTGAGGAGGGCGACAGAAACGCCCGGGAAACCAAAGCCCCACCCAGGGCCCTGTGCCCCTCAGCAATTATGAAGAGAAAGCTGTAGAAAGGTGTTCTAGTAATTTGATTTTAATTGAACTTCCCGTGTGTGTGCTTGTTTTTGTGCGTCTGTGTATTGTTCTATTTTTGGTTTGTTTGCAAGGTTTATAGTATGAATGAAGCATATATGTTCGGGGTTTTGAGGGTTCTAGTCAATTACATAATTTACATTTTTGGTTTAATTGCCTTATGTCTGGAAAGTCCCAAGAGGATTATTATACAAGTGTTCTACAAGCAATCCTCAGCTATTTACCTATGACTGCCGTTCAAGTTATAGTCATGGATTTTGAGGTCGCCATGTGGCAGGCTGTCCGTACTCTCCTTCCATTGAGGGCTGTGTGTTTCACCAGTTCACAAACGGACAGCTCAATGCCAAGGAGCTCCTGTCCCAAATCAGCAAGGTCTACCAGTCAGTCACCCGCTTATAAATTGTAATAATTTTCATTTGCAAACTATTTTATAAATAAAACATTTCCTTTTTTAGGTATTTATTACCGAAACTACCACTAATTTTGTTTTCAATATTTGAAGGCTATTATAGAATAAGGATATTGCAAAGATCATATTAATATTTGTTTCAACCTCCGGTAATACATTTTATGCGCACTATAATATAAAGTACAGTACAGTACTGTAAAAACACAAAATACTCCCTATAACTCTCCCTATTGATGGCAGTGAAAATCTTATTAAGCCCCTTACTGGCAAAATAGATGCTGATTTCAATAAGTCATGGGGGGGTGAGGGGGGCCTCAACCCATCCTGTATCCAAAGGCAAAAAACAATTGTATATTTACTCTGACAATGACTTACATCTGAGTGTTTTAAGATCGTTGGATAATGGGAAAAATAACATTTCCGGGGATTGTAACTAATTTCAACTACTGTATAATGATGAAAACTACTGGGTACCTAAAACCAAAAAGAAAAACCATGGGAAAATTAGTGATAGTTTCGGTAATATTCCCTTTTTTAATATGACAAATTTGCTTTTATAAAGTAATCACAGCCACATATAATTAGGATACCAACCATCTTACTTTTCACTTTTAGTTTACTTAATTTGAAAACTTGAAGAAGATCCAAAGCCTGTGTAAATGGTGATGGCTAATTATAGAGGCTATAATTTCGGTATTCTATCTATCTATCTATTGCCTGACGCCGTGATCCCCGAAGGGGTAGCCACGAACGAACCGCCCCCATGCACCTCTGTCCCCAGTCAGTCGACGCCCCTCCCCCCAACCAGCACCGCCTTCGTTCATGTACTTCCTCACTCCATCCTTCCACCTCTCATTCGGTCTACCTCTCCCTCTCTGTCCCTCCACCTCGCTCTCGTACACCCTCTTAGTCATT
Organism: Paralithodes platypus; assembly: GCA_032716605.1. Lineage (NCBI taxonomy): Eukaryota > Metazoa > Arthropoda > Malacostraca > Decapoda > Lithodidae > Paralithodes > Paralithodes platypus. The sequence continues at coordinate 10,018,653 of CM064582.1, forward strand.
CCCTCGCTTTCCATACGTTCCATATGGCCGAACCATCTCAAGTTGTTCCTTTTCACACTTTCCAGCACATCTACCTCCACACCACACCTCCTTCTTACTTCCTCATTAGTCTGTCTATCCCTCCATGTAACTCCGCACGCACTCCTTAAGTAATTCATTTCCACTGCTCTCACTCTTGGTCTGAGTCTCTCAACCAACGACCATGCTTCGCTTCCGTAAGTCAGTGTCGGGATTACCACACTGTCATGCAAGGACTTCTTCACTTCCATACTGACCACCCTATTTCTTGTTACTGCTTTTAGCGTTCCTACAACCCTCTTTCCCTGTTGTACCCTCTCCCGCACTTCTTCATCCATAGTCCCATCTTTTCGGTATTACCTAAAACAAATAGTCACTGTTATTCGTGGGCGAAACTTCCATGGGCGATTCTTCCCGTGGGCGAACTTTCTTAACCCTTCCTACCCGGGCTGCCTTAGGTAAGGACAGCTCGGAATAAGGGCCTCTACCCGGTCTGCCTTACCTAAGGCGGCAGCTTAATAGCCTAATTAAGCTTGGTCTGAATGCCGTGCGTACGACGTATGTCAACAAACCCAAGCGTTGCGTCACCGCACCTCCGAAAACAAGAAGGAGAAGACTCTTCAATGTTATTGTTCTGACGTAAGACGAAATTAGTGTCTGAAAAGCCCCCATATTGGCAACATCTCTGCAATATTTGCTCCACTGAAATCGTATCACAACTGAACCAGTTGACTTACAGAGTTCTACTCAACGCCAAAATACAGATTGAAACCCGCACTACGATTATAGATGAGGGGGAAAGTTCTAGCAGTGAAAATAAACATAAATACGGTAGCCTAGGCCTAGAAGTTTTTCAGCCATTTCGCCCGGGTACGGGCGACCGTCATTAGGTAAGACTGCCCGGGTAGGAAGGGTTAAGGGCGAACATGTACCGCGGGCGAACCTTCTGGCATCCGTAATTTTTACATACCGTAGGTCGTACGCTGACGGTTTCGTTTTTGTTTGGTCTATTATTTGCCCCCTGCTGGCAATAGGCTATAGGCCATATGATGATGATAATAAGTCATGGGGGGGGGGGAAGCGGCTCCCCTCAACCAATAATTGAATCCCACGGCAGTTCAAATTTCAAAATAGCCAGGAACGTGATCACGAGCGTGAAAATATTTTTTGTTTTGGTGTCTTATGATTGATGAATAATGTTTTTTTGGGTAAAAATTGAAGAGACCCCAGACAGCCTTTTTACTAGTTATTTTTTATTTCTTTTAAATTTTTCTTTGATATACAGTGTTGTTTAATACCGAGGACCGTCGCATTTTAGTATTTTCAACATTAGCCTAACCTAACCTAACCTAGTATTATGGGTGGGGGCTGTCGCCCCCACATCCCCGCTAAATAAATTAAATCCGAGCCAAGAACCTAACCTAACCTATCACAACGACTGTTATAACGTGTGAACATTAGGATAAAACTAACCGGTCTTCCCGCGACGGTCTAAACCCAGCTCACGTTCCCTGTTTAAGGGTGCGCGACGGTCTAAACCCAGCTCACGTTCCCTGTTTATGGGTGAACAGTATCTCGTATTTCACTTATAGTGAATTTACAACGGTAATTACATGTCGGGAAAGGAGGAGGCTGTACAGAAGAAGAAAATTACTCACACAAAGACGCACACATCAAAATCTACAGGATAGGCAAAAGGTCGAAATAGATAGAGAAATTGTGGAAATTGAACAAAGGCTAAGAATATCATATGAACTACAACATATGGAAGAGGAGAGGAAAGCTATTGCAGGTATAAAGGAAAATTCCAAATACTTCTTTTCATACGCCAAACAAAAGGCTAAAACAACATCAAACATCGGCCCACTGAGCAAAGGGGACGGCTCTTTCACAGGGGACAAAAAGGAAATGAGCGAACTCTTAAGCAGGCAGTATGAAATGGCATTCAGTGAGCCTGATGAAACAAAAGTCATCAGAGACCAAAATATATTTTTCATGGAAACCTCCCCCACGGAAACCCCTCAGATGCTGGATATTGATTTCGGTCCAAAAGACATAGAAGAGGCCATTTCCAACATGCCATCCCACTCGGCACCAGGCCCGGACTCATGGAATTCGATCCTAATGAAGAAATGTAAGGAAAACCTCTCAAAACCCCTGGCTATAATGTGGAGAAGGAGTCTAGACACTGGTGACATACCAGATAGCTTGAAAAACGCAATAATTGCCCCACTGCATAAAGGAGGGAGTAAAGCACTACCAAAAAACTACCGCCCGGTAGCTCTAACCTCTCACATCATTAAAGTTTTCGAGCGAGTCCTGTGAAGCAAAATTTCAAAATTCATGGAGACAAATGAACTACACAACACCGGTCAACATGGGTTCAGAGCGGAAAGATCATGTCTCTCACAACTTTTGGAACACTATGACAAAATTCTTAAAGCGCTAGAAGAAAAGAAAAACGTGGATGTCATTTACACCGATTTTGCTAAGGCATTTGATAAATGTGACCATGGTATAATAGCCCACAAACTGAAAGCAAAAGGTATAACTGGGAAAATCGGACGGTGGACATACACATACATAGGGGGGAGGAGAATAGAATTAGTGGGGGAGGTGGAACTGGGTCAGGGAAGGGATGAAGGAGGAGGAGGTGAACCTGGTAGGAGGCAGAGAGGGAAGAGAAACAAGGAGGTGGATTCAAATATACTGTGCTACTACACTAATATAGATGGAATAAACAGTAAAAAGGTAGAGTTAGATAATATATTAAGAAAAGATCAACCACAGATAGTCTGTTTGACAGAGACAAAGCTGAACCAGGACTTTGACAGCAACATAGTGTTTAGTGAAGGATATAATATATGGAGAAATGATAGAAAGGGTAAAAGGGGAGGTGGAGTGGCAGTATTAGTTAAGAACCCTATGACAGCAAAGCATGTGGAGTTAAATAATGACAAGGCAGAAATAATGGCAGTTGAACTCAATGATATAGAAGGAAAAAAGCTAGACATAGCAGTAGCTTACATGCCACCAAAGACCAGAGCATGGAGGGAGTTGGAGTTTGAGGAGATGGTAGAGGATATGATTCAGTCGTTGAGAAGATTGCTTTTAAGGAAGAATCGATTGATCTTGGTAGGAGATTTCAACTGTAGTGAGGTTGATTGGGAATCGGGAGATGCAGGGCCAAATCAGAGATCTTGGGGAAGTCGGCTAGTGGAGTTGGTTACGGAAAATGTACTTACACAACATGTGAAGGAAAATACAAGAATGAGGGGTAATAACGAACCTTCTAAACTCGATCTGATTTTTACAAAGGATCCTCACGAAATTAGTGATATAAACTATCTATGTCCTGTAGGTAAAAGTGATCACCTATTACTAAAATGGAAGTTGACCTCGAGTAATGCCAATAGATTAGACAATAGCTACATAAATGACAGATTAAATTATAGTAAAGCTGATTATGTATCCTTGAAAAGATATTTAGAGGGAGTAGATTGGGATCTTATTTTGAAGGAACGGGACGTACAAGGTAAATATAGTAGATTCCTCGAAATTTATAGAGTAGGAACCAATATGTTTGTCCCAAGATATAAAACTGGAAATTTTACTAAGCAGAAAGATTGGTTTAATTTGAAATGCAAAAGAGCTTTGGGTAGGCGTGATGCAGCTTGGGCTAGATTAAGAAGAAGGAACACTGAGAGTAATCGGAATAAATATAAACAGGAGAGGAATAGATATGTTAACATAATTAGGCAAGTTAAAATGAACTATGAGAAGAACATAGTAAATAAATGTGAAAGTGACCCTAGATTATTTTATAAATATATAAACAGTAAGTTGAAGGTAAAGAAACAAATTACTAAATTAAGAGTTGATGCTAGGACGTATGAAAATGTATCGGACATGTGTGAGGTAATGAATAACAAATTGGGGTCAGTTTTTACTAGAGAGGAAGGTTTTGACGAACCACAGGCGGGAGTACTGGAGAGTGGTCTTAGTAAGATTGAAATAACTAGAGATGAGCTGTTATCTGCGATGAGAGGACTTGAAGTAAGGAAAGCTATGGGACCGGATGAAGTGTCTGCCTGGGTTTTAAAGGAGTGTGCAGAGCAATTAGTGGAGCCAGTGAGGGACATAATTCAAGCTTCCTTAGATAAAGGACAGGTTCCTGTTGAATGGAAAAGAGCTAATATCATTCCGATATACAAGAATGGAAACCCTGAGGACCCTCTAAACTATAGACCAGTTTCACTTACTAGTATTGTATGCAAGATTTGTGAAAAGCTAATTAGGAAGAGATGGATGAAAATGTTGGAGAGAAAGAAAATAATAACCCCAAAGCAATTTGGATTCAGAGAAGGGACATCTTGTGTTACCAGTTTGCTATGTTATTACAGTAGGGTGATAGATGTACTCCAAGAAAGAGGCGGATGGGTGGACTGCGTCTACTTAGACCTTTCCAAAGCATTCGATAAGGTACCACATAAGAGATTGTTATCTAAGCTTGAGACGCTAGGATGTGTCAGGGGGAGTTTGCTGAAATGGATGGAGAGCTATTTAACAGATAGGGAAATGAGGACCAACATTAGAGGAACTTACTCATCGTGGCGGAAAGTTGAGAGTGGTGTGCCGCAGGGATCTGTGTTGGCACCTCTCATGTTCCTTATGTACGTGAATGACCTGCCGATAGGCATAAACTCTTACATGTCAATGTTTGCAGATGACGTAAAAATTATGAGACAAATAACAAATAAAAGTAGTTGTGAGGAGCTGCAAGGGGATTTAGATAAAATATACGAATGGAGCACCAAGTGGAAAATGAAATTTAATATAAGTAAATGTCATGTGTTAAATATGGGAAGAAGTGTGAATAGACCAAATTGGGAGTACAGGATGGGAGATAATAAAATTAGCAAGGCCGAAAAAGAAAAAGATTTAGGGTTGATTATACAAGATAATTTGTCGCCAGAGAAACATATTAACAAGCTCTTTAGCGGAATGTATGCAATGGCCGGGAATATGAAAGTTGCTCTGAACTATTTGGATGAGACCATGGTAGCGAAAATTATGAAGAGTATGATTAGACCAAGATTGGAGTATGCAGCAGTGGTGTGGTCCCCGCATCTAAAGAAGCATATTCACAAGTTAGAAAGAATCCAGAGAGCAGTCACTAGATTGGTTCCAAGTCTCAGAGAACTGCCATATGAAGGGAGGCTAGACAAATTAAATCTACCGAGTCTAAAAGAGAGGAGAGAGAGGGGAGACATGATAATGATGTACAAATGTACCCGGGGGCTGGAGAGGCTGGATAGGGAGGATATATTAATTATGGATACAGGAATAACTAGAGGCCACAGCTACAAAGTAAAAAGACCTACCTGCAAGAACGATATCAGGAAGTTTAGCTTCCCCTATAGATGTATTGACAAATGGAATGGGCTGGAGGAGGAGGTGGTAGGGGCAAGGAACATCCATATTTTCAAGAAAAAATTGGATAAAAAGTAGACTGAGAGACGGGACAACACGAGCTTAGCTCAACTCCTGTAAACTACAATTAGGTAAATACAATTAGGTAAATACAATTTCCTCATAAACCGAAAACAATCAGTAGCAGTAAACCAAGTCACATCTGAGCCTTCGGATGTCAAAAGCTCAGTGCCCCAAGGAACAGTGCTAGCGCCCCTTCTGTTCCTCATACTAATTTGCGACATAGATACCAACACCAGACACAGTACGGTGTCGTCTTTTGCTGATGACACAAAATTAAGCAAGATAGTAAACACACAAGAGGACACGGGCCGACTGCAGGAAGACATGAATGTAGTGTTCCAGTGGACCAGGGAAAACAACATGCAATTCAATGAGGAAAAATTCCAATTAATACGGTACAGAGATAATAATGGTGTTAAAGAAATTACAAATTACTTAACAGAATCTAACCACATAATAGAACGGAAAGACAGTGTGAAAGACCTTGGGGTATTAATGTCTGAAAATATGGGTTTCAAAGTACATAACCAGGTCAAAGTGGCGGCTGTGAAACGTCTAACGGGTTGGATTCTGCGTACTTTTAAAACACGCGGTGAATTGCCTATGATAACGCTCTTCAAATCTCTAGTGCTACCGCGGCTTGAATACTGTAGCGTATTAACATCCCATACAAAGCAGGGGAAATAAATGACGTAGAGAGTGTACAAAGAAATTTCACTTCGCATATAAGTTCGATAAAACATCTACACTATTGGGAGCGTTTAAGAGCACTGAATCTGTACTCACTGGAACGTAGAAGAGAACGTTACCTAATAATATACACGTGGAAAATCGCAGAGGGTTTAGTACCAAACCTACATACTCCGATAGTCATGAAATTCAGTGATAGGAGAGGTGGGAATGCGAAATCCCCCGGATGAATAACAGGGGTGCTATGGGCTCTCTGCGAGAGGGCTGGTTATCACACAGAGGCCCACGTCTCTTCAACAAACTCCCACGGCGAGTAAGAGACATGAGGGACATCTCGTTAGACAACTTCAAGAGAGCCCTAGATGTCGAACTGCAAAAAGTGCCAGACGAGCCCATCCTCGCAAGGGAGCGAGCTGTCGCTTCAAACAGTCTACTGCACCAAATCACCACCCATAACGAGGGGCGTCGCGCTCCTTGGTGCCGCTAGAAGAGTGGCGAACACATCAAAAGGTAAGGTACACCAACAAAGTATCGTCCATGAAACTTCTAGAACACTGATAATTATCGATGGGGCTCGTATCCGGGTTGTCTTCAATTTTATCCTTTCGGAAAATATAACCGAAACTACCACTAAGTTTCCCATGGTTTTTCTTTTTGGTTTTAGGTAGTTTTCATCATTATACATTAGTTGAAATTAGTTACAATCCCCGGAAAACTGTATTTCTCCCATTATCCAACGATCTTAAAACACGTAAGTGATTTTCAGAGTAAATATATACCGTATGTTTTTTTGCCTTTGGATACAGGATGGGCTGAGGGGGGCTTTGCCCTCCCTCACCCCCCCATGAATGATTGAAATCAGCATCTATTTTAACAGTAAGGGGCTTAATAAGAATTTCACTGCCGTCAATAGGGAGAATTGTAGGGAGTTTTTTGTTTTTACAGTGCTTTATATAGTGCACATAAAATGTATCTCTGGAGGTTGAAACCAATTTGGCAAGAATGTAGTTACCGGGTGTACCGCCCACCTTGTTTACACTATGAGGATGCCTTTGGATATAAAAATACATTAGCCTAACCAAACAACCTAATGACCTAATCTAACCTAGGCCTAACGGTCCTAACCTAGTATTCATGCAGTAATGACAGGGGGCAAATAGCAGAAAATATAGCGTCGAAATAGACGGGTCACGGGAACGTAAGTGCGAGCGCACAACATGACAACCGTACACCCGGAAACTACATCCTTCCCACTAATTTTAATATGATCTTTGCAACATCCTTATTATATTGGCCTAATAGCCTTCAAATATTGAGAAATAATGGTTCAATGTTATTTTCATACCACGAATTTTGTTGATATATTTGAAGATAAATGTTGAATCTATATGCTCTAAAGATCATAAGAAAATTTGTTTTAACCCTCGGCAAAACCTAATAAAAAAGTATGGTACTAAAATTTATTTTCCGTAACAAGGTTGTCAATACGGTACTTTCAGTCATCGATAGCTCTAAAGATCATATGAAAATGTGTTAAACCCTCGTAAAAGCCTAATATAAAAGTATGGTACTAAAATTTAATTTTCGTAACAAGGTTGTCAATACGGTACTTTCCCGTTATCAATGTACAATCAAGCTGAAGATTGCAGAGTAAACACCATAGACTTCATATACTTTTTTTCACCTTCGTATAATCGACAGCCAATTTTTTTTTTTTTTATTAAGGGATTAGTGCTCAACCAGCGGGGGTGTGGGGGCGGCAGCCCCCACCCATAATACTAGGTTAGGTTAGGTAAGGTTGTTAGGTTAGGCTAATGTCTTTTCAAATCACTATCGGGGATTGAGCGTGTCTCAACATCGACCGATAGGCCTAATGGGGAAAATAGGTTTTCCCGAGATTTCTAATTAATTACAAACACTATATATTGATGCAAATGACCAATTTTGTTTATAAAAAACACCCGGAAAATTCGTGGTAGGCCTATTAAAATAAACAATTTCCGAAATAATTAGTGGTAGGCCTAGTTTCAGTTAGGCTATAGGCTAAGTAGCCTACCATCCTTTTTTTTACAATTTCCGACAGGGTTCATATAGGCCCTAGCCTAACAACACGCCTAGGCCTAACACAACAAAAAAACAAAAAACAAAAAATTAAAAATAGGCTAGGCTAGGCTAGGCGTAGGCCTATTTGTGAAAATCGCCCCCATTTGTAAAACTGGAATTTTACCCCCAATTGATATGTGTGGCCGGTACTGGCCGGGGTATCCTGTGGGGTCCAGGGGACCCAGGATGGATCCCCGACAATGTTTGTGACGACCTGGTAGGCTAGGCTAGTCACTAGTGTTAGGCTACCATCTAGGGTTCTAGGCCTACCTTAAACAAGGGGCCTGGGGGATGGGTAATATACACCGTGAGTCACAGGCTTACAGTAAGTCTAAAACACCAACCTGAGGCCCGGGGGTCTGTATAATAGTAGGCTAGCCATGAACCAATAATAATACGGAAATGATGACGACAGTGAGCAACCTTCAGAGTAACACCCTCAGTAAACCTAATATATTCCATTCTTAATACACCATACCACCATTATAACCTATATAACACCTCCACACACCTTATATCAACGCTATACCCCCCTATAACACCTCCACAATACCCATATACCTATTATATTAAAGGTTATATAGGGAGGCCAGCCTTTGTTTACGTCTTGGGATGCTGGCAGGGCCACCAATGCGCGCAAAATTATTTTAGCTACATTAGTTTTCAAAAGATGCTATATTATCGCGAAATGGTAAAATGGGCGGTATATCGCTAACATATGGCACTATCTCTATAATATTGCTAGAAACCATAACATAACTTGAATCATATTGCCTTAATTCGCCGAAATATCCGAAATTCAGCTTGAATTTAACAATAAATCGTTGGCAAAATGAGAACAAATTATGCTAGATTTATATATTATACTAGATCTAGCAATAATGTAGCTAGACTGACAACGCTGGATGCTAGCAGAAAATCACAAAACGCGCTAGATTGTCCTTACATCAGTATATTTATGTTTCATAATTCTTTCTATGTCTTGGGAAGTGAAACAATGGACCAAATAATGCAATTTCCTACACGTTTTCCTACATTCTTTCTCATACCCCATTCTTAGAACAATATTGTCCCGATTTGAGAACCTGTGCTAGATAGCAAAACATGCATAATATCGATAGATAAATGGCCTACTTCATATAATGTATCTTAAAAATGGCTCAAATCTCCCCAGAGTATCACTAGGATTAAAATCGCTAGATCAGTTCAGTTCAGTTTGTTCAGTTTGAATTCGGGAAGTCTACATACTGACGAGCAAACGTGCGGATTGGTCCGTAAGCCGAAGTGCCGTCGTTAACGACGGCACTTCGGCTTACGGACCAATCCGCACGTTTGGCCGTCAGTATGTACCGCTCAGTAGTAGCAGGTTAGTACCACTCCGCACCCCAGTCTAGTACGGAAGGGTAATACATACAGAGGTCCTTTATTATACGCTACCTGCCTTGCAGATTGGACCGCACCGTAAATGAGCCTGGATCGAGTCTTACGTAAATGCAAAATATATATTATATATGGCTATAGCCTTGTATTGTATCTAACTTTGTGTGTATGGGTGACGATTACAATAAGGCATAAGGACATAAGAAAATGTGAGTCTGCAGAAAGCCGATTGGCCCACACAAGGCAGATCCCTCTCACACCCAACCCTAATTATAAGGCCTAGCTCACTAACACCGTGAGGACCGTCCTCACCAAAACGGTCAGAGGTCAGAATACGGGGTCTGCAGAGTGCCGATTGGCCCACACCCGACAGCAAATCCCCTTCACACCCAACCCATCTCGTCCATATGCCTATCTAATTTTATCTTTAAACTCTCTATCGTTCTTGATCCCACTATAGCACTTGGTAGCCTACTCCACCTATCTACAACTCTGTTACCATGTCCCCTTTATTAATCCCACTAACCCACTTGAACACCTCTATCATATCCCCTCGAACTCTGCGTCTCTCTAACGAATGTAAGCCTAATTTCTTAAACCTTTCTTCATATGAGAGATTGCTAATATTATGAATATTTTGTGTCATTCTACGTTGTACTCTCTATAAGGAATCTATGTCCATACTGTAATAAGGATACCAGCATAATCCATAAACAGCCCCTTAAAAATTAATGATCGAATCCATGTCCACCCTTCTGCTAAACGATTCAGCAAAAATATAAATCGCTGATAATGTCACAAAAGCCGAGAGGGAGAGGGGAAGACATAGGATAGTTAGTAGTTACATATAGTTAAATAGATACACAGACTACACAGACCTTGCGGTCCCTGCTAGGTAATCCGGACTTAACCCTCTCACGTCCTGACGCAATATTTGAGCCTATTAGGGATACTTTAAAGCCTTTGTTACCGTCAGGGGTATTTATAAACCTTTAGTTTATTTACTTCAACCTCTGCAGTTGTCTTTGAGTTAGCTGTGGGCAGAAAACTAATTTTGGAAAGGTAATTATAAGAGTGAGAGTAATCCATTTCTTATTGCTAATCTGGCAACTCTGCGTCATAAGGATGTGAGAGGGTTAATGCTAAAATAAAATTTAAAATAGAGATTTATATAGATACACTGACCACACAGGCCTTACGATCCCAGCGAGGTGGTCAGGACTTAATTCTAGTAGAGATGGCTATTTCGAGAGTAAGGGACAGTGGAAGGATAGGATAGCAAAGAAGGAGGCTCTCTCTCCCCACCCTCCGTCCCTCCGGCAGAGCGAGAGAGAGAGAGAGAGCGAGAGAAAGTAATTAATACCTTGAATATAAACAACCTTTCTTGGGTTCCCAGGTCTGAATATATGTTTTGTAATGCTGGGGTCACACATTCACGTATATCGCTCCCGTATGCTCCCGTCAGGCGTGATCGCCAATTTTGTGTAATGACGGGCGTAGTCCGGCCGTGTACGCCCGTATAGAGGAAGACTATTGCACTTCCCGACATACGTACCGTAACGGGGCCAGTGTTACGTCAGACGTAATGTAGTCGTATGGAGCTACGTACGTGCTTGCGACTTGCGTAAGCATGTCCCCGTTAGTCCGCCTGGGCTGCCCGATTTGCGGGAACACAGGCCACGCCCATGGCCACGCCCCCACAATACCTACGTAGCTGAGGCCGTACGTCTTGTGAGTTTGTAGGCATTACGTGGACCGTGTCCGGACAATCGTAGGCACACCCCGTCTGTCCAAACACATACAAAGACAGTCTTTGTCAACCACGTATGTCTTGGTTGGAATCTGGGAACTAGAAAAGGGCATGGCTGGCCACAACGTTCCCATTCCCACTCCTAACTCGGCACCATGAAGAACATCACGGAATACATCCTGGAGGAGTTCAAGATGGTGAACTCCCTAATCAAACCGGAGAACAGGCATAACACCCGGCTCATGCAATGGATCATTTCCTACATAGAAATGTTAGAACTGCTTGCAATAGCAAACCACATCCATGAAGAAGAAGAAGAGAAGAAGAATGAAAGGAGCAAGAGGACAGTGTGGGTGTGGCCATATCTACAACGAAGGCCTGAACATGGCCATTATGAGAAGCTGATGAAAGAGTTGGCCACCGAATGTCCACAACTATACAAAAACTTCACCCGGGTAGACAAACAACTATTTGATGAGATAGTTGAACGTGTCACACCCCTCATTCAGAGGAAACCTACATTATGGCGGAACCCCATTCCTCCTGGTCTGCGGGTGGCCATCACCCTACGTTTCCTCGCTACGGGTGATTCATATAAGAGCCTGCAATACAACTTTCGTGTTGCCCACAACACCATCAGCCAAATTGTTCCCGACACCTGCCAGGCCATCATTTCTGTCTACGGAGATCAGGAGATCAAGACGCCACAATCGCCTGCTGCATGGAAGGAGGTTGCCAGCGGCTATGAGGAACGATGGAATCTGCCGCATTGTGTAGGAGCCATTGATGGCAAACACATACGGATCCGAAACCCAAACTTTGGTGGCACATATTACTTCAACTACAAGAAGTTTTTTTCCATTGTCCTGATGGCAATTGTTGACTTCAACTACAAGTTCATATACGTCGACGTTGGTGCCATAGGGTCAGAGTCTGATGGTGGTGGCTTTGCACACACCAGTCTGTCTAACTTGCTTGAGAAACAGGACGCAAATCTGCCAACCGCCGAGGTCATCTCTACCGATCCCACTGGACCACCCACGGAATACTTCTTAGTAGGTGATGATGCATTCCCTCTACGCGCCTACATGATGAAGCCCTACCCCCTACGATCCCTCACGAAGCAGGAACGAATATACAACTACAGAATCAGCAGGGCCCGCCGGATGGTAGAGAACGCCTTTGGCATTCTTGCCAACCGCTTCCGGGTTTTCCACACTGCAATATCTCTAAAACCTGAATGTGTAGAGGTTGTTGTGTTGGTCTCATGCATTCTGCACAACATCATACGAGGCCGATGCCCACCACAATCAGAGGTAGATCAAGAGGACCCACACACCCACCAACTCATACCTGGCGCCTGGAGGACTGACCCACCTGTAGGAAACAACATCCCACCCGTGACCCGCAACACTGCTTGCCAAGGCTCAACGCAACTACCTCAAGACCTACTTTAATTCCCCTCAAGGATCTGTGGCTTGGCAGGATGACCGGATTTAGGTGAGTTACATTTACTTTTAAATACATCGAGGCTTTGCTAGTTTGCTTTGTATTGTAATTGTATCTTTGAAAGTGCATTTTCTCTAATGTTTAGGTTCTTCCTATGTAGTTTAAATTATATGTGTACTTAAATTGTACTATGCTTATTTAATTTTACATCTTTGACTTTCTAATTGCATTCAATTTTGCTATGTTTTCCATGTTACCTTTGTTTTGTACTTTATGTCTAACAGTTATATTTAATGTAAGTTGTCCATCAAGGATTGTCATAATTAGTATTAACCATATTATCATTATTGCCTATACTGCTGTTTGCGGATGATACAGTTCTGATGAGTGATAATGAATGGGAGTTGCAGGGTCTGGTAAATGAGTTTGGAACAGTGTGCGAAAAACGGAATTTGAAGGTAAATACGGGGAAGAGCAAGGTTATGGTCTTCGAAAGGGGTGAAGTCACAGAGTGTGAGGTGAAGCTGAACGGTCAGGCTATGGAGATCGTCAACTCTTTTAAGTATCTGGGCAGTGTGTTGAGTAAAGATGGGACTATGGATGAAGAGGTGCGGGAGAGGGTACAACAGGGGAAGAGGGTTGTAGGAACGCTAAAAGCAGTAACAAGAAATAGGGTGGTCAGTATGGAAGTGAAGAAGTCCTTGCATGACAGTGTGGTAATCCCGACACTGACTTACGGAAGCGAAGCATGGACGTTGGTTGAGAGACTCAGACCAAGAGTGAGAGCAGTGGAAATGAATTACTTAAGGAGTGCGTGCGGAGTTACATGGAGGGATAGACAGACTAATGAGGAAGTAAGAAGGAGGTGTGGTGTGGAGGTAGATGTGCTGGAAAGTGTGAAAAGGAACAACTTGAGATGGTTCGGCCATATGGAACGTATGGAAAGCGAGAGAATGACTAAGAGGGTGTACGAGAGCGAGGTGGAGGGACAGAGGGGGAGAGGTAGACCGAATATGAGGTGGAAGGATGGAGTGAGGAAGTACATGAACGAAGGCGGTGCTGGTTGGGGGGAGGGGCGTCGACTGACTGGGGACAGAGGTGCATGGGGGCGGTTCGTTCGTGGCCACCCCTTCGGGGATCACGGCGTCAGGCAATAGATAGATAGATAGATCATTATTGCGTTTAAATGAATTATTTATTGTGTATGCTCATTACTTTCATTATAGATTTTTTGTTCATCTTATTAATCAACAATTATGATAAAATATTGGAAATAGAAACACACACGTCATTACACAAATACATATATTTTTAACAAATACACATTAAGATTTATATATATATATATATATACAGAGGGTATTATAAATGCTTGGGGATCTCCTGTGTCTCATTCAGGGGATCTATGGCAGACACAGGCGTACCTACAATGACAGGTGTTGGGGATTTTTGAGCCGTCAACATTTCTAGGAATGTGTTGCCAAACTGCCCCAGGTCGAAAGACGGTTGGCTGGGTGTGGAGGCAGTAGGCGGGACGAATTGGCGAGGGGGTGTCGTTACAGGTGGCTGCACCAACAACGACCTCAAGGCTGCAACCTGGTGTGCAGGTAGCACGATGCCCCCAAGACCAGGCTGAGGCTGGGTCGACAGGGTGGGAGGAGGCAGGGTGGTTGCTGGAGTGCCCTGGTACATCACTGTCGGATGCTGCTGTGCCACGGGTTGGGGTAGGGGCGCCGGAAAGCCAAAGCTCCTGTGGGCGTGGAGCAAGAGGTCCGGACCAGGCCGGGGCACTCCCTCCGCATGGGCAACCTTGAACCGGTCGATGGCTGCCAACAGTTCCAACTTGAGTGTGGTGTTATAAGCTGGAGGCAGCCCCACACAGTCTTTCACCATGCCCTCCAGGGAGTAGCGCCAATATTTATGGTCCTGGTCCTCGACCACATCGAACGCCTGACCCAGGTTCTGTCGCAGCTTATCAGAATTCGCGAGGACCTTGAACAAGAAACAATAGAACATTAAACACACGAAACATAATATTTTCATATTTGACAACAAATTTATTTTAACCAATGAAATGTTGTGGTATTCTGGGAACAAAATATGTTCAAAGTTATTGTCGATAGTATGGTGTGAAATCATGACATCTTTAGTATTATTATTAATTTATGTTATTGTAATAACTTTGGAAACAGAAACACTTTATCTAATAATAGCATGGAATTGCAATGGGGTGCCACCAATGAACAATGTAACTACCAAGTGCTGTAGTGGGATCTAAAACTGTAGGGAGCTTTAAGATAAAATTGGATAAGCATATGGACGAGAGGGGTTGGGTGTGAAGGGGGATCAGCCGGGTTGGGCCAATCAGCACTCTGCAGACCCCCATAATCCTGCGTTAATCCCTAGCCGTTTTGGTAAGATGATCCTCAGGGTATTAGAGTGTGGAGCCTATAATTGGGCTTTGTAATTGAATTGGGGTTGTGTGGGACAGGGATCTGCCTTGCTTAGGCCAATCGGCTTTCTGCAGACTCCCATTTTCTTATGTTCTTATGTTCTTATGTTCTTATGTAATATTTTCTCTACTCACTTGCTCCAGGGTCCCGTGTGTTGACGTTGAAGGGACAGCACCAGGAGGCTTCCCCTTCTTCACCTTCCGTGCAGGCTGGGCGATGGCTGGGGGTGTGTCCTCCTCTTCCTGACTGCCGGCAGAGGGGTCATCCACCTCGTAGACTGGGACAGAAGGTGTTGGGGTGCGGTCAGGGACAGGAACACCAGCAGGCGCCGGTGCTGCAGCCTGGGCAGCAGTCTGTTGTGACATGAATGTAGAATTAGTAACATGTATTTATTTATGTAAATAACATTTAAAATAAAATTCAACATAACCATTCATCCATGTAACCTTTAAAATAACATGAATAAACTGGTTTGAGTTATTATGCGTTTCATTAACAAATATTTGAAGTTTAACACGATAAATTGAACACAATAATAGCATCATTATAAGCAAAATAATTACGAAAATAACCTAAAACTGACACTGTCACTGTGGAAGGGTTTGAAAACATAAGAAATATCAACGTACCTGAGGCATACCAAGTGACCGGGGCTTCTTTTGACGGACGATGTGTGGCTTCATGAAGTGGAACATGCTGAGGATCCACTTCTCCCTCTCAGTCAGTCGTTTGGCCCCATCACCACTCTTCAACTTGCTGAGCCGGCCGAACCTGGAGCGGAGAGATCCCCACCAGGTCTTCAAATCGAAGGCGGTCATTGGTGGGTCCATGGTCGCAGCCTTCTCCGCCCATACAGACTCTATATGTTCCTTGTTCTTGTGCCTGGGGTCCCCCTTGTCAAAAATGAAAGGCGCATCCAGCTCAATCCAATCAGCCAGCATCCTCTCCGTCTCCTCCGTCAGTATCACGTTCGTCTTCTTCCTGCGCCGTTTTTTTGGTGGAGCCTGGCTGTTGGTAAGTGCAGGTTCTACTTCTTCCTCCTCTTCTTCCTCGTCAGTCTCATCATCCACTTCAACCTCGAGCTCTCCACTATCGGGGCCGAGGTCGAGAACAATTTCATCTTCAGGCGTCGAGGGGCCAGGCTGAGAGGGGTCAGAGTTGGAGGGGCCAGGCTGAGAGGGGTCAGAGTTGGAGGGGCCGGGCTGAGAGGGGTCAGAGTTGGAGGGGCCGGGCTGAGAGGGGTCACCAGGTGATGTGTCAGACGTCGAGGTGGCAGGGGAAGCCTTCCTGGCCTTCTTCACGCCTTTCTTCTGCATGGTACAGGGCAGGGCAGGGTGCAGAGGGTGACAAGCAGGGCAGGGCAGGGTGCAAAGGGTGGCAAGCAGGGCAGGGCAGGGTGCAGAGGGTGGCAAGCAGGTGGCAGGGTTGGTTTGTTGTTTGCTGCTCCGGTGTGGTGAGAGGTATGACGGGAGTGTCCCCCGCTGCTTCTTATATACCCCCCGTACAATGTTGCCGCGTCTTCCCGCCAACACGCAGTGCGGCGGTGTTGCCAGATGCGGCCGGACTTACTTTCACTTTCCCATTTTACGTGAACATTGTACGATTGGCGGGAGAAACTTACGTTTTACCTGTCTAGCTGCTACGTTTTACGGGGCTGCAGCCGTAAGACGTAGCAGCTAGCCAGGTAAAACGTATGCTTTCCCGACTTTTGACATACGTGAGCGCGAGCCCCGTATCTGATTCGAAATCCAAAACATACCGGGCGACCTTGGCCGCACCATCCACCTCCAAGACCAGCGTGGCTACGCCCGCCATGCGTACCAACCCCCACGACTAGACACAATTTTATTTACGTTTTGCGTACTAAGCCCTTACGTTTTACGTATTCGGTTGCCAACTACCAATAAACCTTCGTACGGGAGCATACGGGAGCATATACGTGAATGTGTGACCCCAGCATAAGGAGAGATATTTCTGATTTCACACATATTCTAGCCTTTTGTGTACGTGTGTGTGTGTGTGTGTTTGTACGTACTTGTGTGTGTGTGTGTCTATTTGTATATGCATGGGTACCGGTACTTTTGTGTATGTATGTATGTGTGTGTGTGTGTGTGTGTATGTATGTGTGGGTGTGTGTCTGTCTATCTGTATATGCATGGGTACCTTTGTGTGTGTATGTGTGTATGTGTACCTCTGTGTGTGTGTGTGTGTGTGTGTGTGTGTGTGTGTGAAGAGAGAGAGAGAGAGAGAGAGAGAAACATATATAGAGATTCTGAGTAATGTTTGTGATGGGAGTTATATCCGATATCTCGCCTTTTTTAACGTGTGGGTGTGTATGTATGTTTGCATGCATGTATATGTACTGTATATATGCATGAATGTATGTATGTATGAATGAATATGTGTATGTGTGTATGTATGTATGCATGCATGAATACAGAAGATTCATACACACATGGATACATATATATGGATACACTATATATCAATGCATACATAATGTATGTGTTACACATGTGTGTGTGTGTGTGTACTTACTTACTTACTCTAGTTGTATTGCAGGAGTGAGCATGCTCGTTATTTCCCGCCTCCTATATGTGTAGGTGTTATATGTATCGTTGGAATGGCTGTGGATGTGTGTGTAGTCTGTATTTTTAGCCAATTGGCGACATCGGAAACGAAGGCTTAGGGTGGATCTGTATGGTACCATTCTCACTATAGACGGTACCGTCTCGCCCGAAGGCTTAGGTAGCCATCAGCTTAGGTGAACCATATGATACCCATCTCGCCTTGTACCATTTTTGCCAACCCCAGATGGGACGTCACAAGGTCGTCCACTTATTCCAGGTACCTATTTACAGCTAGGTGAACTGAGGCTAACACATGAAAGGAGACAAACCCAATTTGTCTCCGCCCGGCCGGGGATTGAACCCCGACCCCTCGTGTGTGAGACGAGAGCTCTACCTACTAGGCTACGGGCTGTGTGTGTGTGTGTGTGTGTGTGTGTGAGAGAGAGAGAGAGGTAGAGATAGATAGATAAATAGATAGATAGAGAGAGAGAGAGAGTGTGTGTGTGTGAGAGAGAGAGAGAGGTAGAGATAGATAGATAAATAGATAGATAGAGAGAGAGAGTGTGTGTGTGTGTGTGTGTGTGAGAGAGAGAGAGAGAGAGTAATAAATATCATGGGTAACACTAGAGGCCCTATAAGTATAATCGACCCACCTCCGCCATTTTGGTACCACTGGTGATATTAGCCATTTTGCACTCCTAGGTGTACACTCGGATACCATAGTCTCTAGCCCACTCATAATAATTGGTGGACCTCCTTGTCTTTTGTCTCCTTCATACACATAGACAAATCAATCTTTGGATCGCAATCACACGTGATCAAAAATGCAATATCAACCCCATTGCTTGTTAATTTTGCCACCAATATCATCAATATGGCGACTAAATAACTAGATGACCGCTCTCTCATACAAGAGCATCTCAGGATTAAACAGTTTATTTATTTTCAAGGATTTATCGGTTATTTCCCCTTCTCGACATGTGATCAGTCTGTACTATAAACAATGTGGGCTTAAATGCAGCAACAAATATATATGTGAAAAGGTGACCAGAAGACTCAACCAGTAGAGAGTAGACCATTTCAACCAGTACACCATTTCATAACCAGAAGACCATTTCAACCAGTAGCTCTCAACCAATAGACCATTTCAACTAGTAGACCATTTCGACCAGTAGACCATTTCAACCAGAAGACCACCTCTACCTCCCCAATACGCTAGCACACACACACAAACACCCACACCCACACACACACTTGCACTAACACCTAACCCCCCCCACCCCCCACACACACACACTTGCACAAACCTGCCTGTCCACACACACACACACACACACACACACACACTTGCACTAACACCTAACCCCCCTCCCCACACACACACACACACTTGCACAAACCTACCTGTCCACACACACACAGACACACACACACACACACACACACACACACACACTTGCACTAACACCTAACCCCCCTCCCCACACACACACACACTTGCACAAACCTACCTGTCCACACACACACAGACACACACACACACACTTGCACTAACACCTAACCCCCCCCACCCCCCACACACACACACACTTGCACAAACCTACCTGTCCACACACACACACACACACACACACACACACACACTTGCACTAACACCTAACCCCCTCCCCCCACACACACACACACACAAACCTACCTGTCCACACACACATCCACACTTGCACTAACACCTAACCCCCCTCCCCACACACACACACACACACTTGCACAAACCTACCTGTCCACACACACACACACACATATCCACACTAGCACTAACACCTAACCCCCCTCCCCACACACACACACACACACACACTTGCACAAACCTACCTGTCCACACACACACACACACACACACATACACACACACACACACACACTTGCACTAACACCTAACCTAAACCTACATTTTCTAAATTTTCTATGACAGAGCTCCAGAGTACCTAAAGAATGATTTTGTTAAAGCAAATGAGAGGAGTGGACATAATACAAGAAACAGGATGTTTAATTTTAAGGTCCCGAGAATCCAAGGAGAGGGTAAGCAAACATTCTTCTTCACCGCCATCAAAGACTGGAACGACCTACCCCAGTCAGTCCGTGAAAAGAGAACACTGTATTCCTTCAGACGTAGCCTGAAGGAACACCTGAACCGGACAGCTGCGAGAAGGGAGCACCAAGCTTATGTCTACTACTAAATACGACATAAGAGATAGACAAACCAAACTGAAATGATTACTGATTACAGATTACTGATATTTACTATAGGATGTAAGGTATCTTAAAATAACCCCCTAGAAATACTTTCTCTAAAGTATCTATTTCTTTATCCTCCCCATTTTCCCCAGCTAACCTAATCCCACAAGGACCCCAATGGAAATACGCCTAACGGCCTTATTGGGCTATCCTTAGTTGGAATTATGCAAGGCTGGTACATGTCATATTTGTAACATACTATGTGGTACCAACTCTGTAAATTGCTAACTGAATAAATATTATTATTATTATTATTATTATTATTAACCCCCCTCCCCACACACACACACACACTTGCATAAACCTACCTGTCCACACACACACACACACACACACACTTGCACTAACACCTAACCCCCCTCCCCACACACACACACACACACACACTTGCACAAACCTACCTGTCCACACACACACACACACACATACCACACACACACACACTTGCACAAACCTACCTGTCCACACACACGCACACACACACACACACACACACACACACTTGCACTAACACCTAACCCCCCTCCCCACACACACACACACTTGCACAAACCTACCTGTCCCCACACACACACACACACACACAGACCACATACCCACACAGAAACCAATCAAGGCAGAAACAGAAGCAGGTTTGGAAGGTACCGTATGCAAACGACACCGCTGGAACGAGGGAGAGAGAGCTTAATTACCATAACCCCCCCCCCACTATTTTTAACCCCACTTCTGTATTCCAAGTATTATAATACCTCTCTTTAACCCCTTCAGACTTATATGACGCAGAGGTTGCCAGATTAGCAATAAGAAATAGAGTTCTCTCACTCTTATAAATACCTCTCTAAAATTAGTTTTCTGCCCACAGCTAACTCAAAGACAACTGCAGAGGTTGAAGTAACTAAACTAAAGGTTTATAAATACTCCTGATGGTAACAAAGGCTTTAAAGTATCCTCAATAGGCTCAACACAGCAAACTCAAAGACAACTGCAGAGGTTGAAAGTAACTAAACTAAAGGTTTATAAATACCCCTGATGGTAACAAAGGCTTTAAAGTATCCCCAATAGGCTCAACACAGCTAACTCAAAGACAACTGCAGAGGTTGAAGTAACTAAACTAAAGGTTTATAAATACTCCTGATGGTAACAAAGGCTTTAAAGTATCCCCAATAGGCTCAACACAGCAAACTCAAAGACAACTGCAGAGGTTGAAAGTAACTAAACTAAAGGTTTATAAATACCCCTGATGGTAACAAAGGCTTTAAAGTATCCCCAATAGGCTCAACACAGCTAACTCAAAGACAACTGCAGAGGTTGAAGTAACTAAACTAAAGGTTTATAAATACCCCTGATGGTAACAAAGGTTTTAAAGTATCCCCAATAGGCTCAACACAGCTAACTCAAAGACAACTGCAGAGGTTGAAGTAACTAAACTAAAGGTTTCTAAATACCCCTGATGGTAACAAAGGCTTTAAAGTATCCCCAATAGGCTCAACACAGCAAACTCAAAGACAACTGCAGAGGTTGAAAGTAACTAAACTAAAGGTTTATAAATACCCCTGATGGTAACAAAGGCTTTAAAGTATCCCCAATAGGCTCAACACAGCTAACTCAAAGACAACTGCAGAGGTTGAAGTAACTAAACTAAAGGTTTATAAATACCCCTGATGGTAACAAAGGTTTTAAAGTATCCCCAATAGGCTCAACACAGCTAACTCAAAGACAACTGCAGAGGTTGAAGTAACTAAACTAAAGGTTTCTAAATACCCCTGATGGTAACAAAGGCTTTAAAGTATCCCCAATAGGCTCAACACAGCTAACTCAAAGACAACTGCAGAGGTTGAAGTTACTAAACTAAAGGTTTCTAAATACCCCTGATGGTAACAAAGGCTTTAAAGTATCCCCAATAGGCTCAACATAGCTAACTCAAAGACAACTGCAGAGGTTGAAGTAACTAACTAAAGGTTTATAAATACCCCTGATGGTAACAAAGGCTTTAAAGTATCCCTAATAGGCTCAACACAGCTAACTCAAAGACAACTGCAGAGGTTGAAGTAACTAAACTAAAGGTTTCTAAATACCCCTGATGGTAACAAAGGCTTTAAAGTATCCCCAATAGGCTCAACACAGCTAACTCAAAGACAACTGCAGAGGTTGAAGTAACTAAACTAAAGGTTTATAAATACCCCTGATGGTAACAAAGGCTTTAAAGTATCCCTAATAGGCTCAAAATCGCGTCATATGTCGGAGAGGGTTAACCCTTTTGTTTTGCTATGAATGTGAAGGTGGGTGAGGGCTGGTCCTGTCCAGATTGGGGTTTGGCATCCTCTACTCAACCTTAGCCGTTTCTGTCAGTCTCTTGTCCTGTACCACTTTTCCTATTTCTGAGAGTTCCTTACTTGTTGAGTAGAAGAAAGAATGTGAAAATTGGTTTACTCTAGGGTTAGAGAGTTGGACAGAATAGGAGTGGGAGTGTGTGCCCCCCACTCTCCGCACCTTATTGATATTACCTAGGTGACTAGGTCATTGTTGGGGAATTACGATGACCAGACCACCAGCAACAAGTTGACACTTCTACCTCGATGAACGTCGTAGAGGCAAGTGCACCTAAATAGATATTAAGAACACATATCCTGACGACGTATACATACATACTAAACACACATAACAAAGCCACTCCAACAGCTTCCTCTCTCTCCAACACCCCTTCTCCCCTCTCTACACGCTTCAGAAAAATAGGAAAAGTAGAATGTAAATAAGAGGTGCCGTTGCAAAGGCTTATCCCTCAATACTTCATCTGATCTGATCTGACTAATATTAACCTAATGTAATATAGTTTTGTTTTACTGACAGTCATTAAATTGTATTTGTGGGAATATTATGGACTGTTATCGACTGATAGAGGTATATACATCGATAAATTATGGAGGATTAGCTAATTAACGACAAGTGGTTTGTTTATTTTCATAAAGTTGCCATTGTTCACGGTTCTCTCATCTATTAATGGCTATACACAATGCAAACCTTTACAAATATACACCTAAAACATCAAACTATCATACTAGGGGATTTTAACCTGTGTTACAAACAACGAAATGATAGGCTTGTACGAGAATATAGGCATATACTGACAATGCACAATCACAACCCCCACACGTATCTCTGAGAACACTGCCACAATATTAGACCACATAAACTGTAACAGAGAGGACAAAATATCCCAATCAGGGGTTATACAGACTGGGATAAGTGATCACTTCGTCACATATTGCACACGGAAAACCACAAAAATTACCCTAGAGAATCACAAGATTATCAAAACAAGGTCACTCAGAAACTACAATAAGGAAACATTTCTGGACATTTTATGGAATACAGACTGGTCTCCAGTGTTTGGAAGTACAAACGTTAATGACGCATGGGTTGGCTTCAGAACCATCATCACAAACATCCTAGACGAAATAGCTCCTCTGAAAGACATACGAATTAAAGCAAGGTCAGACCCATGGATCAACAATGACATACTACACCATCTGGAACACAGAGACAATCTGTTAAAAAGGCTAGCGAAACATAGACAGGATCAAGGTCTGAAACATGAGTTCAACAGGGCCAGGGATAAACTAAGTAGGAAAATGAAATCAGCGAAAAATAATTATTTTCACAATAAGGCAGAGGAATATTAGTTATAACCCAAAGAAACTATGGAGGCACCTAAAAACAACAGGCTACAGCAACAAGACAAGGGATTCGTCTAACACTAATATTGCTCTCACCATTAATGATCAGGTTTGCCACGATAAACGACAAATTTCAACCTACTTCAACTCCTTCTTCACTTCCATAGCAAACACACTTGCACAGAACCTACCTCAACCTCTCAATAAATACACGACAACAACGGCCACCTTTCGTAATTTCTACAGAGATAAAGACATACACCCGAACACATTTAGATTGCAAAATGTTACACCAAAATACACTTTTGACGAGCTGTCTAACCTAAATGTACATAAGAGCACAGGACCAGACAAAATTCCTGCCAAATTTCTACGAGATGGAGTCATTGGTACAGCAGGCCCCCTAACCCACATCATCAACTTGTCAATTAACACCAACACAGTACCTGCTGAACTGAAGGAAGCTATTGTAACCCCTCTATTCAAGAAAGGAAATAAACTAGAAGTTGGCAACTACAGACCAGTTAGCATATTATGTATTGTATCTAAAATCCTTGAAAGAGCGGTATACACCCAAATTGAACACTACCTCAAACAAAATGATCTATTCTAAAATTTGGAATCGAACATTCAGTCAAATTTAATCCTATAAAGAGCAATATCATAATATTTAAATCTAACCTTCTATTGAAATCAAAGCTACCTAAATTCCATTTGTATGAAGAAATTATAGAAGAAGTAAGTAAAGTAAAGTATCTAGGACACTATATTTCATGTGATCGCTCAGATGATGAGGATATGGGTCGTCAGCGAAGGCAACTTTACATGCAGGGAAATTCAATATTAAGAAAATTTCATATGTGCACATGGGATACAAAAATAACATTGTTCAACTCCTACTGCTCACCAATGTATACAGCACAACTATGGTGGAACTATAAGAAAATGACAGTGAATAGACTAAGTATCTCATATCACAATATCATGAAAATGTTTCTGGGACTCTCAAAATATGAGAGCACAAGTACGCTATGTGCCTATATGAACTTACACTGTTACAAATCACTCATTAGAAAGCTAACATATAAATTCATTCAGCGCCTTAACACTTCTGAGAACAGGATCATTAAAATGCTACAAACTCCAAGCATAGTGTACACCTCCAGGATCCAGGCACACTGGAGGAAGTTGCTCTATATTTAACCTTAAGTAATGATTTCAGGTCTGCTACTCTACAGAATTAGCATACCGGTACTGAACCTCATAGTGCAGTACAGTACCGATATTCCTATACTGTACTGTAGCAACATACTGTACCGGAAGCTAAATGATGAGGGCCATGGTACTGTACACAATTAGGACAGTGGTTTTGGTAACACAGTAGTTTGATGACCACTGTTTTTGGTTGAGGCAGTGCTGTGAACTACATGATAGCAAGCTGGGTATTATTTAATTTCTTTTTACTTTATGTAGCCTATGTACAGTAGCTTATATATATTTATATATATTTATGTTACTGTAAGGTATATATGGACCCCAGTATGGTCCCCTCTGTACTGTGTGAGTCTGAAATAAAGTATTATTATTATTATTATTATTATTATTATAAGTTTCAATCAGGTTTCAGATGCATGTACTCGACAGACTCCTGTCTCATCCACTTAACGGATCACATTCGTAAAGAAATGTCTAAAGGTAACAACACCGGTATGGTTCTTCTTGATCTACAAAAAGCGTTTGACACAGTAGACCATGATATCCTATGTAATAAACTACAAGCAATGGGCATAGGGTCTGTGAACTGGTTTAAATCTTATCTTAGTGGTAGAACCCAAAGAGTCAAAATTGATGATAATATATCTGATCCTATGCCAATTAACAGTGGGGTCCCGCAGGGAAGCATCCTTGGTCCCTTACTCTTTCTCTGTTATGTGAACGACATGGAACTGAGCGTCTCATGTAAATTATTACTGTATGCAGACGACAGCGTGCTTCTGGTTTCAGGAAAAGACCCAATAAGTATTGCCGCTTCACTTTCCAAAGAACTAGCATCATGTAGTGAATGGCTAGTGGACAATAGACTATCTCTTCACCTGGGCAAGACGGAAGCCATCTTATGTGGAACAAAACGCAAACTGAAAGACATTGTGGGCTTCTCGGTCAACTGTAATGATATTCCTATAACAACAGTGTCACAAGTTAAATATCTCGGACTGAAACTGGACGCGAGTTTGTCAGGTGAAACAATTTTGGAATCTATCCTGAGTAAGTGTAGAGCACGTATAAAATACCTGTATAGACAGGTGGGATGCTTGCCCGTGGCGACCAAAAAGACCCTCTGCCAAGCGCTTGTTCAATGTCATTTTGACTATTCTGTGTCATCCTGGTACTCTGCATCATCTAAATCAGCACAGCACAAACTTCAGGTCACTCAAAATAAAATGATTAGGTTCATGCTGAACCTAGGACCCAGACCACATGTTGGCCAGGAACAACTTCAGTCACTAGGTATGCTCAATGTCTCTGACAGGGCCAAACAAATCAGGCTAACTAATGCCTTCAAAATTTTCTATGACAGAGCTCCAGAGTATCTAAAGAATGATTTTGTTAAAGCAAATGAGAGGAGTGGACATAATACAAGAAACATGATGTTTAATTTTAAGGTCCCGAGAATCCAAGGACAGGGTAAGCAAACATTCTTCTTCACTGCCATCAAAGACTGGAACGACCTACCCCAGTCAGTCCGTGAAAAGAGAACACTGTATTCCTTCAGACGTAGCTTCAAGGAACACCTGAACAGGACAGCTGCGAGAAGGGAGCACCAAGCTTATGTCTACTACTAACTACGACATAAGAGATAGACAAACCAAACTGAAATGATTACTGATTACAGATTACTGATATTTACTATAGGATGTAAGGTATCTTAAAATAACCCCCTAGAAATACTTTCTCTAAAGTATCTATTTCTTTATCCTCCCCATTTCCCCAGCTAACCTAATCCCACAAGGACCCCAATGGAAATACGCCTAACGGCCTTATTGGGCTATCCTTAGTTGGAATTATGCAAGGCTGGTACATGTCATATTTATAACAAACTATGTGGTACCAACTCTGTAAATTGCTAACTGAATAAATATTATTATTATTATTATTATTATTATTATTATTATTATTAAACAATCACAATGATAAATGTTATTACAATATATAGAGTTGTATAAGGGAGACTCACAATAAATGTGGATATGTACAACACTTAAGATAGTGTACCCAGGAATCCGCGGGCATTTCAAATAAGTGAAGTCTCGACACCAAGTATGTTTTGTTCTATAATTTGTATTAGCCATATCTAAACAAAATGTCTTTATTTTGAGTGAGATATACAAACATGTTCCTACACTTACCCACCCTATTCAACATCTGACAGCCATTAATACAGCACAGAGAGAGAGAGCCGAACGTAATAACAGCTGATACATTGACTTATTAGAGTGATACCGTACACTTGTGAGCAGTAAGTATACCTTGTTCATTATAGGTAGGCCGTAAATCTTGACCATTAACCTCTAAAACTTAGTAACGACTAGAGTAATTGAGCTAGAATTTCTACTATTTGGGAAGGGTCAGCCAGGGAATAGGTGTGGGTATTTACAACCCATTTGTTCTAGCCGTTTTTGAGTTACAGAGGTTATGGGGTCATGTAAAGTTCACTCCATCACCTCTTAACACTATCTGTTGCGACATTTAAGGGGGTTATCATTATTTTGTGTATTATTATTGAGGGCTTTCATTGCGTTTGCCATATATTAAAGAAACATATACTATAGTTAATTAATGCTAGGATGGGCAGAAATCCTAACCTCTAACCTCTGTAACTCAAAAAGGGCTAGAGAAAATGAGCTGTCAATTTCTAAACCTATTCTCTGGCCAAGTCTTCCTATTTGGTAGAAATATTAGCTAGATTACTCTGGTCCTTTTTGAGGTATGAGAGGTTAGAGGTTACGATTTCTACCCAACCTAGAATTAACAGACTATAGTTTGCCCCTAGACTAAACATAAAAACGCTTCCCCAGACCGGGTCTATAACTATACAATGCCTCCCAGACCCCCTTCAAGCTAAATACCGAAAACTGTTCCGACAGAAGGCTGATTTCTCCTAAAGTGCAGGGTCGTTATCGCTCGCCCAGAAAAATATAACCCCCCCCCCCCCCCCAATGGAGTGAAGTGTCTTATAATCGCCAACATAATAAGGTGTGTAATGCCCTCGAAAATGTCCCGCACCCACAATAATACTAACTCGAGTTGACGTCAGGTATAGCGTAAAATAGTCGTAGATGGTAAGTCCAATAAACTCATCTCGAGAGACTATCACCGTGGTTCTTAAAAATCGGACTAAGGTTGCTATACTTTTGTACGTCCGTGGTAGTACAGTGGGTTAGCGCGCGGGCCTGGTGGTAATGGTGGTGCGTCACTAACCAGGGTTCGAACCCCACCCAAGGCATCTCAAAACCTGTGGGTTTTTAGGGGGGTTAAATTCCCTTCAGAGGTTCGTACCCCGCGCCAGGTACCAGGAAAGGTTGATCCTAAAGGTAGCCTGGGGAAAATTCCCATTCCTATTTAACCTGGAAAAACCTAGCATTTCATTATAAGACCCCGCGCTTCTCTACTCTTGTCCGACCTAGCCTCTCTCTCATACCTCTTGAAGATCCTTGAATTGTCCGTTGCTAACGCTCTCCAACCTTTTATATATATACTCCTATCCAGCCTACCTTCACTTAGTAGGCCAGAACAACATTAGAACTTTACTAGCCCCTTGCATGCCATCCATTCTCTTACAACCCATTCACAACCCTGCACCCAATGGTCGTCGGTGCGAGGCTAGCCGCCTCGCCAGTAACTAACTTCTATTGCCATACTTCCAGATAAATGTGGCAGAGTTAGCAACCCAGTCTCCACCACATCCAGCAAACCCTACAATTAACAACCAGCCGAGTAAAACCAGCTAGCCAAGGCACCTTCGGTTTTGGTATTAAGGACACCCACATCTGTCTCATACACAGAGGGTTATTACGAACACTGGTGATATGGCAAGCCCCTAGCCACAGCCGCCGGACGACTATCACAGAGAGAGGGCGCCCAGCTCCCCCTTTTTGCCCACCTGAGGAGGGAGACCCCCACCCCCGCGGAGGTATACCTGGCCCCTGTTTTGACTTCCGAGTCATTGCCAGGTAGCACAGGAATTCTTCCTATCAATGAACTAACCATGCATGACTAACACCTTTACTAACCTCTATTAACTCACAATAAACCATTTACCTTTCTTGCATGCTCTGATCACTAAATTAGCACCTCAGCTATACCATAGGATGAAGATTGAACAATCTAAGAGAGACGCTCCTATCACAGCTGTCCCCATCCTCCTCGCAAAGTAGATCCAGTCTCTCTCCCCTAAATACTTCCAGTATAGCCAAAATAGTACCTCTTACTAAGGCTCAGTTATATGAAAATATAAAGGCTTCCTATAGCCATGTGCCACAACAGTAAATACCATCTTACCTAGTCCCCATATCTATTGAGAGCTCAAATAAGTCCATAAGACTCGAGATCCCTACTGTCTACAGGGTCCAGAACCGAGCCTATAAATCTAGCTCCCGCCCCCAGTCAAATCAGTTGAAAGCTAGACACCAACCAGGGGTCACTACCCTGCAGTTAACTTCTAGCTCTGCCCTTGTGTTGTTCCGGAGTGAGATTCCAGAGCCGGCAGACTCCGTGGCAGATTTGGATAGAAGGACCTGCCCATGTATTTGAGAACTTCACACATATGGCCCCCCTGGACGGCCGCGGAACCAGTCGTTAGCCCCCAACATCATGGACGCAAGATAACCAGGACCAGACCCATCAGATACTACCCAAGATTCCCTTTAGCAGTACTACATATTACTGTGCTGTTTAGAGATTCACTAATTAATATTTCTACGAAGTGGCTATCTCTTTGCCCCAGTATAATTCATATAACCATTCCATTAGGAAGTGCTAAGCGTATCAGTGTTCAATAATTAACAGGCGATACTAACTCTCGTAATCAACCATATATCCAGATATTATTACCTAGAAGGAAACCCTAGTGATATCTGAATGTTCGCCCACTGATTTGCGTTCTATGTATTTCTGAGACAAGAATATAAAACTTAGATCAGTACCCCCTGAGGTTACTAGAATTCCCGTGCTCTAAAATACGCGTGTCTAATCTAGTCTGTGAACTACTACTTGTGCACCAGAGCTACCAGTAATAAATCTAACAGTGAATATGATTCTATAAGTAACATTGATGGTCTTCGGTATATAAACCTGTTGAATTAAAGCCAGTGATCAGAAGATTAATACCTGAACGTTGGAAGTGGGAGACTAGGCTCCATCCAGATCCACTTATGCTAGTGTTGTTCGATTCTATTATATTGTCTTGCACGAGTATTCTGCAGTGGTATATAAATAAACGTGATCGTGTAACTTGCTACCATGTGTTTCTTTGTGTTCTCTATTCCTCATATCTTGTATTGTGCATGCAGCCTTATATACCCAGTCAATTAGAACTCACATTACCCAAGTTAAACCAGTAGAAAAACAGGGCATAACATTGGTGTAATGCCCTCGAAAATGTCCCGCACCCACAATAATACTAACCCGAGTTGACGTTAGGTATAGCGTAAAATAGTCGTAGATAAACTCGTCCAATAAACTCATCTCGAGAGACTATCACCGTGGTTCTTAAAAATCGGACTAAGGTTGCTATACTTTTGTACGTCCGTGGTAGTACAGTGGGTTAGCGCGCGGGCCTGGTGGTGATGGTGGTGCGTCACTAACCAGGGTTCGAACCCCACCCAAGGCATCTCAAAACCTGTGGGTTTTTAGGGGGGTTAAATTCCCTTCAGAGGTTCGTACCCCGTGCCAGGTACCAGGAAAGGTTGATCCTAAAGGTAGCCTGGGGAAAATTCCCATTCCTATTTAACCTGGAAAAACCTAGCATTTCAAGGTGAAATGTCTTGAAGTCTCCAAACTAATAGAGTGAAACAGGGAAGGGATACATTTAATAAGCCCACCTCGCACCAAATAAGATTAACTACTCCAGCTTAGTGACAAAATTAGGTGTTAATGTTGTCAGTATGAAGGGGAAGAATTGTTCAAGACTCTAAACCCAGTATCACACGAGAGCTTTTATAGTCAACATTCGAATATCAAAATTTTTCTGTCAACATTCCTGGGATTGTTTGTACTGGCATCGGAAACTAGATTGATGGTAGATTAATTTAGGTGAGAGACATATATAAAAAGTTTACCTCATAAGTTGCCAGACCAGTGTTGAGGATAAATGTTGAGGGAAAAAGTGCTCGTGTGATACCGGATTTAATGTATATATTCATTGCTCTTGGTATGTATGTATGTATGTATGTATGTATGTATGTATGTATGTATGTGTAATATACTCAGGCACATACCCTTTAGCTGGGGGTGGCCGACTCGAGACAGAGCCCGAACGGAAACATAATTTAAAGTTCCAGTTCTTAGGGTCCGGGACCACTTTTGCGTTCCCTCGCCCCTTAGGCTACTCTGTCTCGTCTAGTAATTACTTTAGTTAATTACCAGTACCTCTCTAACCAGTCACTATATGATATACTTTAGTTAATGTAAAACAACTATACCCTGTTCCAAATAAGTAGGCCAAAACTCTTGAACATGAACCACTATAACTCACAAATGATAGAGCAATCGAGCTATTATTTCTAACATTATAGAAGGGAATGGGTGTGGAATTTTACAACCCATTTGTTCTAGCCCATTTTGAGTTGTAGAGGTTTGGGTTCACAATTTCTGGCCTACCGATTTGTAACAGGGTAGGCTATAGCATGTTATATTGAATGGCTAAAATAGCAATTGCCGCCAATAATGATGGGATTGGTCAAGGAATAGCCTACGGACATAAAACTATCCTCCAGTACCTGTCATTCTTCTACCCCTATACGTAGAGCACTTCATACTGCCCCAGAACGGCTCTCTGTGGGTTTCCCAACTAATTAAATTGAATTGAAAGGTTGAGAAGTGCCGTAGTTTTGCCTGTAAAAATGTATTAGTTAGCCTTTAAGAAACAGTAGAAGAAAATATTCTTGTTTCATCCATAGAAAATGACTTTTTAAATAGCGTAAACGATTATAAAACATCAATTCCGCTATATCTCGAATTAATACTTTTGTATTACAGTAGATTTTCACCTCACAAACGATTTTTCTAATATATTATAATTTTAGTAGATCGTAGAAAAGGTTGTTGAGAGAGTAGGTGAGTAATTATTGGGAAGGTAGTATAGGCTATTGGCTAGACATCTCTCAGGCTCCGTCTGGCAATACACATAACTTGCGTGAACTTCAACCAGATCGGACGCGTTTAAGATCATTAGTGAATTACTCTACTTCACTTAGTTTGGTGTGATTTAATTTCGATTTAGATTGATTCCTTTTGCCGTTATTGTGAATAATCTTAATTAATCTGTTTAGACTATAGGTTGTATTAGTGTTGTTATCAATAACTTCAAAATGAAAATTCAGCATCTCATTGTGTGTATCTTTGCCTGGCTGTTCCTCCTAAGCATCTCGGGTTTGTTTGGGGGTTTCGTTTGTCCATCACTCTACCCCATATTTGGCCTGTATGTGCCAATTATTCACGGCATAATAACAGTAATAGTAATTATTGTATATATTATGCTTATCTGTCTCGATCCCGGTGTTATTCCTAAGGTTCCTTTCGACGATGTTATTGAAAAGCCTTCTTATAAAATAAAGACAGTTGGTGACGTAAAATATATAAAATATGATGGAGATTCGCCTTCTAAAACAGTGATAATTAACGGCGTAGAATTGGAAGTGCATTGGTGTCATAAGTGTAATATCTACCCACCCCCTCGTTGTCGCCACTGTTCCACTTGCAATCACTGTATTGATAAGATGGATCATCATTGTCCGGGTCTTCAAAACTGTGTCGGCCGTCGTACATACGGGTTATTCGTGGTTTTTATCTTCATGATACTCGTTCATTCGATCTATGTCTTTACTTTTTGTTTAGTTAATGGGCTAATGACTGTCCAGCACATATCGTTCGCACATCTTGTGGTTGGGTGGGTGCTTCTGGCGATCTCGGTGCCAGTCATTATTTTCTCTCTTTATCTGTTTGGCACTCACGTACGTTTAATAAGCATAAACCAGACAACCATAGAGGATTTAGTCAACAAATACAATGATACCAGGAACCCGTTCAACCGTGGCTGTCCACTGAACTGTATTGAAGCCTTCTTTGGGCCCCGTCAACTTCCAACCAGCCCTAACATTGACAGTATCGTGTAACAGCAAAGCAGAATAACGTACCTTCAGCTTCTCTACACCCATTATATTACTCTTTGAAGATATATTGGCAGTGAAATCCCCATCTATAATACCTAGGGCTATATCTACTATATCTACTATACCTAGGACTATATCGTGTAATACCAATAAAATACCACAGCAGAACAAGACACCAACATTATCTCTGTATTCTACCAAACAGAGATACAAAATTTAATGAAAATCTGCTTGGCGAATTCCATAGTAAATTGGAAAATATATATATCTACTGTATATATAAATATAATATATCTACTGTATATATAAATATATGAATGGATTTATTTTATATCTTGTGTTTGATTAATTTTCTATATGGCAAGGCGATGACAGTGTATTATTGTGTTCAGTTTCTTTTATTTATTTACAACTTGATGGATTTGTTTTTATTGTACGTTAACCCTCTCGGGATGGCGTATTTATGTATTGTGTTCTGGCCTATAATAGACAATTGTATGCAGATTAGGATTTATGTATTGTGTTCTGGCTTATAATAGACGATTGTATGCAGATTAGGATGAACCATTAGGAATAGAGAGTGTTAATGATACTTCGATTAACTCTTTCACTCCCACAAATTGATCATAATCTGAATAAAATCCTCTAATAATAGCCAGCATAGATGGAAGCCAAGCGTCCTCGTATCCTGAAGGGGTTAAGGGGGGATGGGCCGGTTTTCTGGACCACTTTCTCCCTCATGTTTAGCCCCATTAGTTTTCAGATGTTAAGATGTTTGCCCCATTAGTTAGTCAATTTTAAAACCTTTCGTCCCATTTCTTCGTCAATATTTAGACCTTTCGAGCTATTTAGGTGTCGATTTTTTCCCTGGCGAACGATAGTGAGCCTGTCATGTTAGAGGAACCGGCCTTCGGCCGGGAAATTTTTCTACCGAAAAATGTACAAATTAATCTAGAAGGGGGATCTAATGGATGTTTTTTTTAAATTTGATGGAGGTCTAGGGAGGAAACTAGAAAAATAATGAATACATGCAAAAATCGCCCAAAAAGTGAACCATCCCCCCTTAACCCTTTCAAGATCCGATTACACATTTCGTATCTGTGTTGTTGTTGTTGTTGTTCCCCAGGCTGTCTGGTCGAACAGCCCCAAGGTCTCGAGCAAGGCCATAAACGAGCGCCCCCACAAAACCTTCCCTGCTTACCACTAACAAAGCCCGGGTGACCGAAGCCACTCCAAGGCAGGGAGCTGAGGAGGGTGCGAAAATGCCCGGGAAACCAAAGCCCCACCCAAGGCCCTGTGCCCCTCAGCAATTATGAAGGGAAAGTTGAGGGGCAAGGGAAAAATGTGACGCTTTGGCTCCCAATCAGCCAACTTCTAGGTTGGCAGTAGGGAGGTCAATCCACGGAAAAGACGCCGTCACTTAAGATCTAGAAGATATATAAGTAAAAGGAACAGTCAGAGTAAGCTATGGGTACGGCAGAGATCGCTCAGCTCTCACTCATGACTAGAACCCAATCCTCTCAACATCAGCAAGGAAAGGCCCTAGAAAGCCACCTTTGGCGGGGGGATAGCTCCCCTATTTCAACTCCTTTCGAGGTAGGGCACCCGCCCAGATTAGACAGGGTATATGGAAGTCAGGGTGTTAACTGAGACATTCTTTACCCTAATCATTCACACAGATCCTTCCTAAACTGTATGCAATCGTCCAATGAGAGTCAGAATAAACTGTCAAAATTTGTCATATTCTCTCTTGCTGTAAATCGCCAAACTGATGGACCGAACGTCTTAAAATCTCAAAACTAATGGGGCTAAACATGAGGGAGAAGGGGGTCTAGAAAAGCACCCCCTTATAGAACCTTTTTCCAGGACTCCAGAGGTTCGAAACTGATTGGTCACAATCATATTTAATGAAAAAGATAATAAATCTTAACATTTGCCAAACTAATGGTGCAAATGTCTCAAAATATCAACACTGATGGGGCTAAACATGAGGGAGAAGGGGGGGGGGGAGGTCCAGAAAAAAACCTTAAGTGAAAATCTCCCGTTAAGTAACAGGCAGGTTAAACAAGTAGGCCAGTAAAGTAACCTGCAGATAAGTGAAGTAAGGAAGGTAATCATTATTTCCACTAGCTGGTGTTCTTCTCTCAAGGCCTGACCCCCGCCCCCACCCCCCCTCTCTCTCTTATTCTCTCTCTCTCTATCTCTCTCTCTCTTATTCTCTCTCTCTCTCTCTCTCTCTCTCTCTCTCTCTCTCTCTCTCTCTGTCTCTGACAATTTTAGAATCTTTCGTGCCATTTAGGTGTCGATTTTTTTCCTGGCGAGCAATAGCAAGCCTTCGACCTACCGAAAAATGTATACATTTATCTAGAAAGGGGGTCTTGCGGGTGTTTCTTTATGCTTGATAGAGGTCTAGAGAGCAAAGTAATAGAAAACCCTCAAGTCCACATTCAATTGCAAGTTATTCTCAATAAACTTTTGTAAATAGTCATCATAGGAGATTGTAGGTACCAATCGAGCAGGGCAGTCCCCAGGGGAGGCCACATAAGCATAGGATAAGGAGTTGCTGGAACTCCTGTTTCATTAGTCTGGCTTCCCCCACTGTTTCTACTTGTGCCTCACCTTCACAGCGTAATCCAGTTAAGTCTCACAAACACCTCCTCTTCCTATTCACTACACTTAAGGGGGGATGGTTAACTTTTTAGGCAATTTTTGCATATATTCATTATTTTTCTAGTTTCCTCCCTAGACCTCCATCAAATTAAAAAAATAATCCATTAGATCCCCCTTCTAGATTAATTTGTACATTTTCGGTAGGAAAATGCCGGTTCTTCCAACATTACAGGCTCACTATCGTTCGCCAGGGAAAAAATTGACACCTACTGTAAATAGCACGAAAGGTCTAAATATTGACGACGAAATGGGGCGAAAGGTCTTAAAATCGACTAACTAATGGGGCAAGCATCTTAACATCTTAAAACTAATGGGGCTAAACATGAGGGAGAAAGTGGTCTAGAAAACCGGCCCATGTCCTCTTAACATGCACACTTCTTTCCAACACTTCTTACCTCTAACGTACCTACCTTGATTTTGGCTTTCTATCACACTTTCAACCTTGGGGGGACACTTGAGTTTTGAAAGCATTGAAAGTAACAAGGCTTTCTCTGCCGGTATCACCAGAGCTCTTTTATAGTCAACATTTGATGATCAACATTTTTCTGGCAACATTTCTGGAATATTTTGGCACTGGTATTGGAAACTAGACTGATGATAGATGCATTTAGGTGACCGAAATATTATAAATGCTGACCTCATAAGCTGCCAGACCAGTGTTGAGGATAAATGTTGAGGGAAAAAACTCTCGTGTGATACCGGCTTTAGAGATAGTAGAGAGAACAGAAGATAGGTGCTTTATGGTCTCCTTATGTGAGTCTTGGAGTTCCTGCTGTGAATGATGCTGTCGAAGGCTAGTTGAATAGTGTAATGTAGAGTATCAGCATATGAGTGATTGGGACTGGAGGTGCAGTTGAGAAGGTCGTTAATGAATAGTAGGAAGATAATTGGAGATAGGACAGAACCCTGAGGAACACCGGAGTTGATAAGTTGGGGAAGTGAACGGTGGCCGTCCACAACCACAGTTATAATCTACAACCACAACCACAACTACCACAACCACAACTACCACAACCAGAACTACCACAACCAGAACTACCACAACCACAACTACCACAACCACAACTACAACTACCACAACCACAACTACCACAACCACAACTACCACAACCACAACTACCACAACCACAACTACCACAACCACAACTACCACAACCACAACCACAACTACCACAACCACAACCACAACCAGAACTACCACAACTACAACTACCACAACCATAACTACCACAACCACAACTACCACAACCACAACTACCACAACCACAACTACAACTACCACAACCACAACTACCACAACCACAACCACAACTACCACAACCACAACCACAACTACCACAACCACAACTACAACTACCACAACCACAACCACAACTACCACAACCACAACTACCACAACCACAACCACAACTACCACTACCACAACCACAACTACCACAATCACAACTACCACCACAAACCAGGAAGACCACTGGTAGCTACAATGACAACCACAACCACTACCCTCAGGTGATGAGTGTCAGGTACACAGGTAGGAAGCAGTAATCACACAGTATAATTATTAGCGTCTCAATGACAACCAAAACCACTACCCTCAGGTGATTAGTGTCAGGTACACAGGTAGGAAGCAGTAATCACACAGTATAATTATTAGCGTCTCAATGACAACCACAACCACTACCCTCAGGTGATGAGTGTCAGGTACACAGGTAGGAAGCAGTAATCACACAGTATAATTATTAGCGTCTCAATGACAACCAAAACCACTACCCTCAGGTGATTAGTGTCAGGTACACAGGTAGGAAGCAGTAATCACACAGTATAATTATTAGCGTCTCAATGACAACCACAACCACTACCCTCAGGTGATGAGTGTCAGGTACACAGGTAGGAAGCAGTAATCACACAGTATAATTATTAGCGTCTCAATGACAACCACAACCACTACCCTCAGGTGATGAGTGTCAGGTACACAGGTAGGAAGCAGTAATCACACAGTATAATTATTAGCGTCTCAATGACAACCACAACCACTACCCTCAGGTGATGAGTGTCAGGTACACAGGTAGGAAGCAGTAATCACACAGTATAATTATTAGCGTCTCAATGACAACCACAACCACTACCCTCAGGTGATTAGTGTCAGGTACACAGGTAGGAAGCAGTAATCACACAGTATAATTATTAGCGTCTCAATGACAACCACAACCACTACCCTCAGGTGATGAGTGTCAGGTACACAGGTAGGAAGCAGTAATCACACAGTATAATTATTAGCGTCTCAATGACAACCACAACCACTACCCTCAGGTGATGAGTGTCAGGTACACAGGTAGGAAGCAGTAATCACACAGTATAATTATTAGCGTCTCAATGACAACCACAACCACTACCCTCAGGTGATGAGTGTCAGGTACACAGGTAGGAAGCAGTAATCACACAGTATAATTATTAGCGTCTCAATGACAACCACAACCACTACCCTCAGGTGATGAGTGTCAGGTACACAGGTAGGAAGCAGTAATCACACAGTATAATTATTAGCGTCTCAATGACAACCACAACCACTACCCTCAGGTGATGAGTGTCAGGTACACAGGTAGGAAGCAGTAATCACACAGTATAATTATTAGCGTCTCAATGACAACCACAACCACTACCCTCAGGTGATGAGTGTCAGGTACACAGGTAGGAAGCAGTAATCACACAGTATAATTATTAGCGTCTCAATGACAACCACAACCACTACCCTCAGGTGATGAGTGTCAGGTACACAGGTAGGAAGCAGTAATCACACAGTATAATTATTAGCGTCTCAATGACAACCACAACCACTACCCTCAGGTGATGAGTGTCAGGTACACAGGTAGGAAGCAGTAATCACACAGTATAATTATTAGCGTCTCAATGACAACCACAACCATTACCCTCAGGTGATTAGTGTCAGGTACACAGGTAGGAAGCAGTAATCACACAGTATAATTATTAGCGTCTCAATGACAACCACAACCACTACCCTCAGGTGATGAGTGTCAGGTACACAGGTAGGAAGCAGTAATCACACAGTATAATTATTAGCGTCTCAATGACAACCACAACCACTACCCTCAGGTGATGAGTGTCAGGTACACAGGTAGGAAGCAGTAATCACACAGTATAATTATTAGCGTCTCAATCACTATCATCTTAATTACAGATCCCTTTCCGTATTGGTCACGTCGTTTTTATTTTGATTTCAGCTACATTTACATATATAAGTGTTGACCTACCGAAAAATGTACAAATTGATCTCGAAAGGGGGTCTTGCGGGTATCCTTTTAAGCTTGATAGTAGTCTAGGGAGGAAACAAAAAATAATAAACAAAAAAATAATAACAATCTTCCCTTAACCCCTTCTGTACCGGCGACGTCTTTATATTTTGATATTTCAGCTACATTTAGACTATTTTGTGAAGATTGGGAAGGGTATATGGTAACTAAAAGGATTAATTAT
The DNA here is from genome assembly GCA_032716605.1 of Paralithodes platypus. Taxonomy (NCBI): domain Eukaryota; kingdom Metazoa; phylum Arthropoda; class Malacostraca; order Decapoda; family Lithodidae; genus Paralithodes; species Paralithodes platypus. The sequence continues at coordinate 10,058,082 of CM064582.1, forward strand.
ATAGTCTGTAGCCTTTTAACCCTCTCACGACCATATGACGCAGAGGTTACCAGATTACCAATAAGAAATAGAGTTCTCTCACTCTTATAATTACCTCTCCAAAATTAGTTTTCTGCCCACAGCTAACTCAAAGACAACTGCAGAGGTTGAAGTAACTAAACTAAAGGTTTATAAATACCCCTGAGGGTAACAAAGGCTTTAAAGTATCCCCAATAGGCTCAACACAGCTAACTCAAAGACAACTGCAGAGGTTGAAGTAACTAAACTAAAGGTTTATAAATACCCCTGAGGGTAACAAAGGCTTTAAAGTATCCCCAATAGGCTCAACACAGCTAACTCAAAGACAACTGCAGAGGTTGAAGTAACTAAACTAAAGGTTTATAAATACCCCTGAGGGTAACAAAGGCTTTAAAGTATCCCCAATAGGCTCAACACAGCTAACTCAAAGACAACTGCAGAGGTTGAAGTAACTAAACTAAAGGTTTCTAAATACCCCTGATGGTAACAAAGGCTTTAAAGTATCCCCAATAGGCTCAACACAGCTAACTCAAAGACAACTGCAGAGGTTGAAGTAACTAAACTAAAGGTTTATAAATACCCCTGATGGTAACAAAGAATTTAAAGTATCCCCAATAGGCTCAACACAGCTAACTCAAAGACAACTGCAGAGGTTGAAGTAACTAAACTAAAGGTTTATAAATACCCCTGAGGGTAACAAAGGCTTTAAAGTATCCCCAATAGGCTCAACACAGCTAACTCAAAGACAACTGCAGAGGTTGAAGTAACTAAACTAAAGGTTTATAAATACCCCTGATGGTAATAAAGGCTTTAAAGTATCCCCAATAGGCTCAACACAGCTAACTCAAAGACAACTGCAGAGGTTGAAGTAACTAAACTAAAGGTTTATAAATACCCCTGATGGTAACAAAGAATTTAAAGTATCCTCAATAGGCTCAACACAGCTAACTCAAAGACAACTGCAGAGGTTGAAGTAACTAAACTAAAGGTTTATAAATACCCCTGATGGTAACAAAGGCTTTAAAGTATCCCTAATAGGCTCAACACAGCTAACTCAAAGACAACTGCAGAGGTTGAAGTAACTAAACTAAAGGTTTATAAATACCCCTGATGGTAACAAAGGCTTTAAAGTATCCCCAATAGGCTCAACACAACTAACTCAAAGACAACTGCAGAGGTTGAAGTAACTAAACTAAAGGTTTATAAATATCCCTGATGGTAACAAAGGCTTTAAAGTATCCCCAATAGGCTCAACACAGCTAACTCAAAGACAACTGCAGAGGTTGAAGTAACTAAACTAAAGGTTTATAAATACCCCTGATGGTAACAAAGGCTTTAAAGTATCCCTAATAGGCTCAAAATTGCGTCAAGAACGTGAGAGGGTTAATTGGTGGACGTCCTTCCTAAGCTCACTAAAATCGTCTATTAGTAACCAGTATAAAATTAAAATGACGTCCCTGGTACTGAAAGGGTTGGAGCATTGGTATTTTGGTACGATATTGAAGCCAGTCATAAGTTACCAATCTGGCTCAAGGTTATGGTGTTGATGGTGTCTTGCCTTTTGTTGAGCTGCTTGATTATTGTCGAGTTATAGCTTGAGTTCGAGAATACGCCATACACACCAAGGAGAACACACTGATACAAGCACACACCAGCACATTCAGCCACACACACACACACACACACACACAACCAATCAACACATCCAGTCACCCGATTCATTCTTGCGATTCAAATTTTTGAAGTCCATCTCGCACCTCTGCACTCCATTGACTCCCCCCCCCTCCTCTCTCTCTCTCTCTCTCTCTCTCTCTCTCTCACTGTCACTGTTTCTGCTTGTATCTCACCTACACAGAGAGTAATCCAGCCAGCTCTCACAAACACCTCCTCCTCCCATTCATTGCACCACACTAAACAAGCACATTACACTTCTTTCCAATAAACAAAAACAACACATTTTGAAGAAGACCACCAGCCGCCTTCAATTTGGTTATGTCACTCTTTAAACTTTTGGGGAGACACTTGTTACAGGCAACTTAGCTTTTTGTCTTCCTCATACAGAGAGAGAGAGAGAGAGAGAGAGAGAGAGAGAGAGAGAGAGAGAGACTTCTGTTAATATTATCCTAGTCTTTTAGTTAGAGTCAATTTTTAATTTAGATAAAAGACCTGGGCTGCCTGATAGGGACCGAAATGCCTGTGCAATCTGTGTATATGATTATCTGTGTGTAGCACTCACTCTCTCTCTCTCTCTCTGCAGTCTATGTATCTATGTAACTACAAGTATGTGTAACGCATACACACATACTCTCTCTCTCTCTCAAACACACACACTCTCACTCTCTCTATTTTGTTTGCATATATACAGTATACACACACACACTCTCACTCTCTCACCCACTAACCACTCTCTCACCCACTAACACACAAACACACACCCACTCTCTCACCCACTAACACACTCTCTCACCCACTAACACACTCTCTCACCCACTAACACACTCTCTAACACACACACACTCTCTCACCCACTAACACACACACACTCTCTCACCCACTAACACACTCTCTCACCCACTAACACACTCTCTCACCCACTAACACACTCTCTAACACACACACACTCTCTCACCCACTAACACACTCTCTCACCCACTAACACACACACACTCTCTCACCCACTAACACACTCTCTCACCCAATAACACACTCTCTCACCCACTAACACACTCTCTCACCCACTAAAACACACACACACACACACTCTCTCACCCACTAACACACTCTCTCACCCACTAACACACTCTCTCACCCACTAACATCAACCTCTGGGACAACTTCTACAACCAGCCTACTCTGTTCCGCAAGGATGGCACTCATCTAAACCCTGTGGGTTCAGCACGCATGGGTCGTCTCCTACACGAAGCAGTCCGCAGCCATGGATCAAAAAACGCCATCCGAGAAGAAGCAGCAGTGACATAAATCATCCAACGCCAAGAAAAAAACAGAGGCAACCGAGGACCACCAGCGATAAGGACCGAAGACAGCGAGGACCGAGGACAGCGAGGACCGAGGACAGCCATGAACATAAATGTAGATCCGACAAGAACCAAAAATATTATTAAAGAGCGTTCCGTGAGTTCTAAAATAACAAATTTAAAGGTTTTCTATGCAAACGCTCGTAGCATACGCAATAAATTTTCAGATTTAGAGGAGCTAGTGTTTACAGAAAATTATGATGTGATTGGCATAACAGAATCTTGGCTCAATACAGAAGATAGAGACTTTTTAGCAGAGTATTCACTTCCCGGTTATGTAATGTTTGAGAAAAGCCGAATAAATCGAAATGGAGGTGGCGTTTTACTTTATATCAAAGAAAGTCTTAACCCTACCCTCTTGTCAAAACCTCAAATTGTGAACGTCGACGCATCTTTTGTGCTAATAAAGAATAATAAAGGTACAAAAATAATACTTGCATTAATATACAGACCTCCAGCTCAATCAGTGCAAACTGACCGAGAAATTTACGAACAAATTGCAGATGTAAGTAACTCACAAGATACCGTAATTTTTGGTGACTTTAATTTACCTGTGACCAAGTGGGGCGATACTCTTACATCACACTCCGGACATGACTTGTATACGAACTTGCAAGAGAGTTCGCTTTATCAATTTGTTCGAACGCCAACCCGTGGTAATAACGTTCTTGACATTGTACTTGCAACAAAAGAAGAATTAATAGAGAATTTGAATGTTGGTGATGAATTCAGTAACAGCGACCATCGTACAATAACTTTCACTTTAAAGTTTACTAGTAACGAACCAAATAGTAGCATCGAAAAAGTCCCTAATTTCAAGAAAGCAAACTTCCATAAACTTAGAGCTATGTTTAAAGAAACTGACTGGAGCTTTTTAATTAACAATAACGACATAATTACATCTTGGAAGTTATTTGAAACCACTTACCTAAAAGCAGTGCAAGACTGCATACCATCGAAAATACGGCGTCCAGGCCATAATAATAAGCCCAAATGGTGGAATAAAGATATTTCAAACTGCCTGCTTGCTAAAAAATGTGCTAATGATAGATTAAAATCCTCACAAAATGACGAAGAACGGCTGAAATTTGTAGAGCTACGACGCAAAGCCAAAAAGTTAATTAAGCAAAGTAAAAAGACCTTAGAGTTACATATTGCGAATCAAAGTAAAACAAACCCGAAAGAATTCTATAGTTATATCAGAAAGAAAAAAGTAGTTACTTCAACTGTTGGACCGTTAGTCGATGAAAATGGAGAATACACCAAAGACGAAGTACAAATGAGTAATGCCCTCAATACCTTCTTTGCATCAGTTTTTACAACAGAAGACCTCAGTGATATCCCTACACCATCGCCGATTCAGATTGATAATTCAGATGTTCTAAGCAATATCACCGTTACAGAGAGAGAAGTATTGAATTGTTTAGATAAACTCAAGGTAAATAAAACGCCTGGACCTGATACAATCTCGCCTAGAGTTCTAAAGGAAGCTAAGGATGAGCTCTCCAAACCACTGACATTACTATTCAATAAATCCTTGCAGTCTGGAACTATGCCCGATCAGTGGAAGCTAGCCAACGTAACACCGATATTCAAAAAAGGCAGCAAATCCCTACCCAGTAACTATCGTCCAATTAGCTTAACCTCAGTTGTATGTAAAATGCTAGAAACGGTCATACGAGACAGACTCGTAAATCACTTAGAGGAAAATAACATACTTAAAGATACTCAACACGGCTTTCGTAAAAAACGTTCCTGTTTAACAAACCTCTTAGACTTCTTCCACGATATCCTCAACCTCTACGATGAGAGTAAAGCTGTAGATATTATATACCTTGATTTTCAAAAGGCCTTTGACAAAGTTCCCCACAAACGTTTACTGCTAAAACTAAAAGCGCATGGAATACAAGACGGTGTGTTGAAATGGATAGAAAATTGGCTCAGCGACAGAAAGCAAAGAGTAGTCATAAACGGTAAGGCATCTAAATGGACCAATGTAAGTAGCGGGGTACCCCAGGGATCGGTACTAGGACCAATTCTCTTTCTAATTTACATCAATGACATAGATGAGGGTCTCACCTGTACAATCTCAAAATTTGCTGACGATACAAAAATTGCAAATAGCGTACTCTCAAAAGAACAAGTTGACGTAATGCAACACAATCTAGATAAATTGTCATGTTGGGCCCAAATTTGGCAAATGAGTTTCAATGCGGATAAATGTAAAGTACTACATATCGGATACCTAAATGAGAAAGCAAACTATTCAATGAATGGCACTCAGCTTAAGAATGTAAACAGAGAAACCGATCTGGGAGTAACAATATCGAGTAACCTAAAACCGAGTCAACAATGTTCAGAAGTTGTTAAGAAGGCAAACAAAATAATTGGCTTTATAGGCAGGTCATTTGAGCATAAATCCAAAGAAGTTATCCTAACCCTTTACAATTCCTTAGTCCGCCCTCTTCTGGAATACTGCGTTCAATCCTGGTGCCCTTATTACCAAAAAGATATAAACAAGCTAGAACGAGTTCAACGTAGAGTTACTAAAATGATACCTAGCCTAAAGAACAAACCATACGAAGAGCGTCTTAGAGAATTAAATCTATTTCCTTTAACCCAGCGCAGATTAAGAGGTGACTTAATTCAAGTGTTCAAAATCATCAAAGGCATCGACAATATGAACTGTAGTAAGTACTTCACTATCGACCAAGCTAATTACACGCGGGGAAACGGTTGCAAAATTATTGGTAAATCTTTTAACTCACACGAATCTAAGAATGTCTTCTTCAATCGAGTTGTCAACTTGTGGAATGGGCTTCCCCGAAACGTTATAGACTGCATCACCGTTGATTCATTTAAACTCCGCCTAGACAAATATCTCGCATCAAACCCGCGACTGACTGCGTTTGTAAATGAATAACTTTATTTTATCCCCCCCTCAGTTACTAACCCATCTGTCCCCTACTAACTTCCTAATCCTGCCACGGACATTAGTTCCAGGGCAGTAATTCGCTTTCCAATGTTCCCTTACCCACTCTAAACCACTGTTTGGACACTTGATCCTCAGTGTTTTGGAGGACAAGCAACCTAGAAGGGTCACTAGATCTGTTGTTGCTTGATTTCCTTTGTACTCCTTTGTACACACACACACACACACTCTCTCACCCACTAACACACTTTCTCACCCACTAACACACTCTCTCACCCACTAACACACTCTCTCACCCACTAACACACACACACACACACACTCTCACCCACTGACACACTCTCTCACCCACTAACACACTCTCTCACCCACTAACACACTCTCTCACCCACTAACACACACACACACACACTCTCTCTCACCCACTAACACACTCTCTCACCCACTAACACACTCTCTCACCCACTAACACACTCTCTCACCCACTAACACACACACACTCTCTCACCCACTAACACACTCTCTCACCCACTAACACACTCTCTCACCCACTAACACACTCTCTCACCCACTAACACACACACACACACACTCTCTCACCCACTAACACACTCTCTCACCCACTAACACACTCTCTCACCCACTAACACACACACACACACACACACTCTCTCACCCACTAACACACTCTCTCACCCACTAACACACACACACTCTCTCACCCACTAACACACACACACTCTCTCACCCACTAACACACACACACACTCTCACCCACTAACACACTCTCTCACCCACTAACACACTCTCTCACCCACTAACACACACACACACACACCTGGATTCTGGATTCCTGGATTGTAGTTTAGGACCGAAGTCCTGGGCCACGCTGGTGCGCCGCCCACACACACACTAACACACACACACACACTCTCACCCACTAACACACACACACACTCTCACCCACTAACACACACACACACTCTCACCCACTAACACACACACACACACACACACTCTCACCCACTAACACACACACACACACACTCTCACCCACTAACACACACACACACTCTCACCCACTAACACACACACACACTCTCACCACTAACACATCTCTCACCACTAACACACTCTCATTATCATTATTCACCACTAACACACTCTCACCCACAAACACACTCTCTCACCACTAACACACTCTAACACACACACACACTCTCACCCACTAACACACTCTCTCACCCACTAACACACACTCTCACCCACTAACACACTCTCTCACCCACTAACACACTCTCTAACACACACACACACACTCTCACCCACTAACACACACACACACACACACTCTCTGACCCACTAACACACACACACACATATTCTCTCACCCACTAACACCCACTATCTATCTCTCTCTCTTTTTTCCGGTAACGTCCTTGTCAGCGTCTTTTATTAACTCAATCCAATACATTTGTGCTCTTTCAACCCCTCAATTTGTCCGAACGGTATGTCTTGCTATGTCCCCCCCCCTCCCCCCCCCTCTCTCTCTCTCTCTTTCACTCTCACACACACACACACACACACTCACTCTCAATTTTTTTTTTTTTTTTAATATTTTTTTTTTTATTAAGGTGACAGTTACAAAGTGGTGTACAATCTATCTTATTCTAGTTACATTGCAGTTTATCTTATTGTACCAGTACCTCCCTACAATCAACCTAGTTGTTCCCCAATTCGTCCCTCCGCCACGACCATTTCAAAGTCCAAGTCTCTCACTCTTGTCCTCTGTAGCGGGGAGGACCTTGTACCCCTGAGACATAAGAGTGCAGACCTGAGAAGAGAGAAAGAGAGCCGGCATCTCATCCAAGTTATGACTTGGCTTCTATGCTGGCGCTTTTTCTCTGATATTTGTTCAGCTAATCTGGCATAGAAGACACTTGCAGAAGGTCCCATACCTTCCGACGATGAGAAGACCAGAGGAGTAAAGCTTCCTTGATCCCTGTTCAAAATTCTTTCTTCATAAGCGCGTTTTTTCTCACTTTCGTTTCTCAAGTATGCCGCCTTGTGTCCTCGCTCACGATATGTTTGTGCTCTTGGGTTGAAGATTCTGATGTCGAAAAAAGCACGTTGTCCCCTCGTCCAAAAACCTCGAGCACTTACGTCCACTCTTGCTTCATTTGAAGTATTTGCAGTATTGTGGGCCAAGCGCTGTCCGTCCATAGGCAGAAGTTCCGGTTCGATTCTGACATCATGGCACAGCTCGTCCAGCATTTGTGCAGTGATGTCTCGTACTTCATCATGCCGGATACAGATGAATCCTCCTTTCTTACAGGTCATACAGTGGTCTGGGTTGTTTATTTCACCGCATGCACATTTCAGCGGCAGGTTCGAAACTGGCCACCCATACCTCAAGGCTACGGCATCATTGAATTCTTGTTTATTTAAGCTGAAGCCTTTCTCCTTTATTGGTAATGATGTAAGCCAATTTGAAGCCCCCGTGTCTTGTGCCATCTCAACTCTCATTTTCAGTTCTTCCCTACATCTGGTCTTAATTTGTTCTAGGCTATGTTTCTGTCTCTCTTCTCTGCTCTTTGTAATTTCCTGTCTTGCATTTCGTTGTTCCTCTTCGTCCACCTCATCATTTTCATTTTGCTCCCGTATTTTTTCTGTCAGAGACGTAGTAAGTTTAAGGGAATTTTGGTACTCATGTGGTGCGCTTCCACTGGGTTTATGATCCCCATACCTCCGAACCTTGGCGGAAGAGCTAATAGATCTCTTAGCTTTTGCGTGACGCCTTCCATCTCTGTTAAGGCCGGTATGAATGTTCCTCTGATTGCTTCTTCCAGCGGTTGGAGCATCTGTCTAATGCCAGGCACTGTTCTCATAAGAAAGGTCCATCTGTGCTTAACACCATATGTGAAGGCAGTATATGCAGCATGTGGTTCAGATTTCGCAATGTCTGCCAGGGTTTTCACTTCCTTTACCCACTCTGCTACCTTTTTTCGCACATAGTCACTCTTGCATTCTTCTGTGCCTATTACTGCTCCCAAATGGCGTTGACCCTCCTCTGTAATCTTCACTCCTGTCCCATCAAAAGTCTGCACCGCTTCTTCATACTTGTTTTCTTTCACTATTAGTACAGATTTACTAGCATTCGGATGGTACCCAATGACTTCGCCTACCGATTGTACTCTCCGCCACCATTCTTTGAGATCCCCTATTTTTCCTGCACCTGTGAGGTCATCTGCATACGCCACTTGTTTCACTCGGATTACCTCATGTTTTATTTTCTGCTGCAGAATTGATAGTGCCAGTGCGTACATTGCCATTGCCACTGGATCTCCTTGCGTTGTTCCTTCATTTGATTTGAGAATTTTCATTTCTTCCTTCTTTGTGCTTCCAACTATATACAGGTTAGCTGGCTCCTTATAAGTATTTTCTATGTACTTTGCGATGCTCGGGCATTTGATCTTGATGTTGTGAATAGCTGCCTCCCTATTAATGGTGTTAAAGGCATTTGTTGCATCCACTAGCAGTACTGCTTCACAATCTTCCTCAAGATACACCTTCCCCATTGCATGTATTGCTGCTTCTCCTCCGGCTTGCTGTCCTGCACATACTTGTAAGTTGCCCACTGCTCTTTGTACATCTTTTCCAAATACGGACATGATTGCTTTTCCTATAATCCTTCTAAGAACTTCCCCAACGCCTACTGGTCTAACTCCTGGATTCTTATTTAAAGGTATCAGGCGACATGCTGTCAGAGCTTCTATGTTCACGCATGGTGATGATGCAAGTTTCTTTGCCAGCATTGCTATTGCTTCACAAAGGTCACCCGCGGCTGAACCAAACTTGTTTTGACTTAGGAAGATCCTCCAAGTCTTAGCATCTACTCCTGATGGACCTGCTCCTCCCTGTGTTTTCAGCGCCTTTCTCCATATGAGGTCTCCAGTTATATTCTCATATATCACCGGGTCTGGAGGAACATATTCCCCGTCTAGTTTGGCCTCATCACTTGCTGGTTTTGCTTCTGGGTGTTTCTCCTTCAGCTGGTCCAAGATGCGTCGATTCACTTCGTGCACCCCACTTGAGGCTTCCCCAGTGACCATTCTGACTGCCTGTGCCACTTTACCAATCCTCATGCTATTTCCCACTGATCGTGCCATATCATCTGGCTTCCTCTTTCTTCGTTGTTTTGTTTCCAGTCTTTGCTGGATTGCTCGTACTTGGCTAAGAATTTTGTCTAACTCCCCATTTTTCCACCACTCCATTCTCTGTTTCAGCACTTTAATGTTCTCATTCAGTTTTCCCTTTGGTCTTTTCTTTGAAGGAACAACTGAGGAATGAAAGAAGCTATCTTGATTGCCACGTGCGCCAAAGGGGCATCCTGAACATACTTTAGGATCATACGTCTGAGTTCCCCCAGCATGTCTTTTGCGGCTTCACAAATCGGTAGTTCAAACTTATTATGTTGCCATTTGTCACGGGTCAGACCGTGACTGTGATTATATACTATAGGGTTAGGTATATTTCTCGAGCGCGGGAAAAATTGGGGAGGCGGGAACAGCTGTAGAGAAAGGGAGAGGTGAGGGGTGGAGGCACGGCCATAGACCTGTGTACCGCTAGGCACCTCGCGTACATGTGTGCGTGTGTGCGTTCTTGCTTGTGAGCGTGGGTAGGCCGCCGTTACGCGTACATGTGTGTGTGCGTTCATGTTGTAGGCGTGGTCATAGGGAGTGTCCAGTCTTTTCATTGGCACCAAATTCAAAATGTGATGGGGGAGGGGAAAACCGAGGTTATAAAGGGGGCAGGAATGCCCAGGACAGGCCTTATTCTGCTCCTGCCCGACCCCAACGAGATAGTCCATTTTTGTTGTGCCTGCGATGAATGGATCGGCAGGGCTGCGAGGGCACCTCGTGCCCTAATTCAACCATAATCAGGTGAGTCCAATTCAGTTAGACAAGTGTCAACGTTGATTGAGATATCCAGAGTGATGTGTGGTGGTGAGAGTGATGTGTGGTGGTGTGCTTGTGTGCGTTGGCCAGTCACCAGGACTGTGCCAGACCGTGCACATGGCCAAGGTTGTGACGCCGACCGAATTAGCTTATGCTATGGCCGAGAATGGCAGGTGTAAGCATGACCCCACAGAGGGCTTGCTAAAGGCTAGGGATGCCCAGGGCGACATTGTTCTCCTGCGGCGATATCCCACTGATTTAGCTATGCACGTGGCCAGGGGTGTGTGTGGATGTGTGCGGGTGTGGTGAGTGACGCCGTAACGCTTAACCCCACAGAGGGTGAGGTTACCGCTAGAGGATTGTCGGCTTGAAGGGCTTGTCGTACTGCCGTTTTGAGACTCTTTAATTAGACAACTCTCATTAGTCTAGCGAGTCACGTGTGTGTGGATGTGTGCGGGTGTGTGAGTGACGCCGTAGCATCTTAACCCCACAGAGGGTGATGGTTACCGCTAGAGGATTGTCGGCTTGAAGGACTTGTCGTACTGCCCGTTTTGAGACCCTTTAATTAGGCAACTCTCATTAGTCTAGCGAGTCACGTGTGTGGTGTGTCGGTGAGTGACGCCGTAGCTCTTAACCCCACAGAGGGTGAGGTTACTGTTAGAGGATGGTCGGCTTGACTCCCTAGGACTTGTCGTACTGCCCGTTTTGAGACCCTTTAATTAGGCAACTCTCATTAGTCTAGCGAGTCACGTAACCGAGGTGAGGAGGTGAGAGAGAGAGAGAGTGATGAGTGTGATTGACGGGTACTGTGAGTGTGGGAAAATCTCGTGCCTATTCGATCATGCGGTCATTTGCTGGGCTAGACACTTTCAGTAACACAGTAGACTAAAGGGTTGGTTGATGTGAGATTTCGTGTGACAAGCAGTAATCAGTATAATGATTAGGGGTAATCTTAGGGGTAGTTATAATACTGGGTAATTGTATTTAGGTAAGTGGATTAGATAAGTGGGTTAGATTGAGTGGCTGAGTGTGTGAATGAAATTGTCTCTTTGATAAATGCAATTTCAGTGTCGCTATTCAATAAAACAATTTTAGTAGGAATGTTTGTTTCTTTAATTCTTACTAACTTTAAGAATATAATTATTATCAATATATACCTATCATTACAATAAATCCGTGTACTCTATTATCCCGCAAGCTGGGAACTGCAATTTTCTTTTCAAATATATTACTGCATCGAGACAGTATAGATATAAATGTATAGCATGTTCTGGGTCTTTTGTTGCCATAATTTCACAAGGGATATTTGTCTATTGTTGATCTAAAGTAACGACACTATCAATTATAGGTTTATTTCCTAGATAATGGGCAAGTGTTACAGTAACCTATTAGTCTTATGATCTATTACAATTGGCGATCTGGACAGGATTACTATTACAATTGGCACCGGGCATGATCTATTACAAGTGGCGACCGTGATACAGGACCAGTTTCTGATTTAGATGTACGGGATAATGAAGGATTTGTTGTATAATTGTGTTCATACAAAAGTAGCCCCACGCGGGAAATTTTCTTTTTTTCTTTCCCCTCGTGGTCAAGTCACTCCTGGGAGCGTCGGTGAACCTCCTTGTGTAAACAAGTTAATTCCTTTTCCCATCGCTCGCGCGCCCCACATTGTTTCATAATATTTAGTTCTACGATTCGCTTTGAGAAGTAATTGTGTCCGATAATTTTTGTTTGCTTGTCTATAATTGATCGCTGTTGATTTTTTTTTTGTGATTGTCGCTGTGATTTTATGCCATGTGATTAGTTTCCTTTAATTTCGTTCGCCATACGCAAGTGCTGTGATCGATCGTTTAAGGATAGAGGGAAGTGTTGTAATCCGATCGAGTCGTTGTTGTTTCTCTTATTCCGGTGTCATAAATCTTAGGCAGTAGGTGTTATGTGGAATAGTTTCCTTTAAATTCGTTTATCATACGCAAGTGCTGTGATCGATCGTTTAAGGATAGAGGGAAGTGTTGTAATCCGGCCGAGTCGTTGTTGTTTCTCTTATTCCGGGATCATAAATCTAGACAGTTTCAGTTATATGGGTCAGTTGTGTGTCGGGCAGGATTTTGTTTGTTTGCTTTGATTGTTCTATTCCTCTCTTAAAAATCTGTTGTTCCTTGTCAAGGACAAGAGGGAGAGGGAGGAACGAGCATTGGATAGGACGAATTCTAAATAAGTGAGAGATTGCGTAGCAGCAAGGGTTGGGATAGAAAGGGAAGACCATAGGAAAAGTTAGAGGAGACAGAGAGAGAGCGTCAGAGGAGGCTCGATGCTGCTTAAAACTTGGGAAAAGTGTGGGATGTGTGTGGTGGTGCCAGATGTCGCCAGGGGCGCGGCTTAGGCTCGAGGAGAGTCTGGGTGCTGTGGTGAATAGCAACAGTGCATATTGCTAGCCAGCATCAGGTGAAAACTCGGGAAGGCCATCGTTGAATGAGGCCTGGGGCGTAAGTCGGGTTAAATAGTGGGGAGACTGATGATAGAGGGAGTCAACGACAGTAGGCCCCCAACCATAGACGATTGTCACGTAAACGGTCCCTCGACTAGCGACGTTAAACTACTGGGATGGGTGATGGGGTTTGCAAACCAGACTTCTGTTTTTGAGAAAGGGGATGGCGTCAACATGGTTTTTCCTGCCTCACGGTCAGAGGTGCTCACCGAGAAGAGATTTTCCGATTTCGTCAACAGTGACGACGTAAATGAGATCGTGATCCATAATACCGAAAGTAATGTGGGGTGTTTTGGAAACAATAGTGCTCGTGTCGTGCGCAGAGATTGGGACGAGCAGAGTTACGGAAAATGGCCAGGTCCCACAAGTTCTGTTTTTTTTAAAGATTATATCAGACCTCTGGTGATCATAAGACGAGATGGGGGTAGTAATAGGATAGGTGCAATTATGTATGCGCCCGTGACAACGAGCGGCAATGCGACAGGTCTGCTACCAAGTAATGTCTCATATGAAGGATCCATCCCCGCCGATGACACACACGAGACCCTGAAGAGGATAGTACCTCTGGGCGGTGAAGCTGCAGAGCATGCTGCTACGCGGGACCCCTTCTCCTCGGCTGGTTCTGCCGCAGTAACTTTGGTGGCCATTTTTCCACCCTTACCCACACTGGGGGGAGTCATCCCCCCAGGACAAGAAGCATACGCGCCAATCGGTAGCGTGATTGGTAGAAGAGGTGCCCATCTGGCCAGAGTGAGAGAGATTATATTAGAGAATGAAGACTATTTTCTGAACGTGAGCGTGTCTGATTTTAAAGGGAGATTACTGGGGAAGAGTAGATCCAGCGGTTCGAACTTTACACCTGTCTTTGCCAAGGGGGTAGGTGATAACTTATCGCTGATGAGAAACGTAAAACATGATGATCTGCCGATCGGGAAGGGTTTGAGCGATCTCATGGTCAAATTGGTGATGTCCTCAAAAAGAACCCTCCCAATATCGTTATCTGTAAAGGGAGCTAATATCTTTGTCAGATTCAAACATATGACGCCAATCGCATCCCCGGCCGACGTTTGGAAAGCCATCCGAGAAGGCACAGAGGTGGAGTTGAACACGACCGCAGTGGCGCCCGCAGATTTGGAAAAAGTCATTTTGGTTTCCCGCACTTCCAACCCACCCATGACTGAATCAGGGGTACTGTTAGGCGAAGCCGTACAATGCTCTGGCTGGCGTCTCGACACAGAGGACACTGTTTATGGTAACGGGGTACCGGTGTGGGCGCTCAATGGTCCTGTCAGAGGCGAAGCTAGACACATATACTCACTCTCACTGAGAACCGCCGAAACAGAACTAATCCCGAATCTGATAGCAGACTCTAAAGTCTTTGAAGATAGGCTTAAGGTGTGGTTAAAAGACGCTTTGAGGATTACGCTGAGAACTAACGAAACCCTCGTCTATGCCGAGGACGATGATGGGTCGCAGGGTGGTGACACGGCGTGAGCGGCGTCTCGTAGAAGATATAGGTCGGCCGCTAGAACGCTCGCCAGAAAATATCTGCGAGATCGTGTCAAAGCAACAGCTATAAAGTCTCTGGTAAATAGCACTATCAATGTGAGCGGCGAGCGTAAAAAAGGAGCCAGGCTATTGGACAAGCTGGGTTCCGTCAAAGAAAGAATTCTCGGAGACCACTTCATATACGGCCCATGGGGTTTTATAGTTTTCGGTTCCATTTCCAATCCCGCTGTCGCCGCCGACAGTCGATTGCATCATGGCGAAGGGGTACTCGCTCTACATGGCGAGGGTGCGGGTAGACAAACGCTGAGCGTACATCTCAGACCCCTCTCCCATCGACTCAGCGTGTGGTCGGGAGGAGACCCGCTCGCCTTCTATGAGACCGAGGCCGGGGATACCCGAGCACTGGTGAGATTGAACCCAAAGATAGGCAGCATGGGGAGTGTCAACAGTACCGCTTTTGCTAATGGCACTACCCAGTTTCTTCTTCAGGTGACGTATAATGCACTTAACGGGGTGGTGGAATCTGTGTCCCGTTCTCCCTTGAAATGGATGTACTCGGATACCCCACTATCTCCCGTCCTACCCACCAACAGTGGCGACATTTTGAACATTGTTGAGAATCTGGTTGATTTAGATTCGAATTCTTACATTATTCGCCGTTTTTGGAACCGAACATCGTTCAATGGCGGTTCCATGTTTCTTTGCATCCTAACGGCACCTCTACCCAAAGACAAGCGTCTCCTAACTCAATGTTTTGTGTACCCTCTGGTTTTCATGTGTGCCGCATCGCCGAATGTAGATGAGAGCGCGGATTCAGAGGATTCCGAGTCTACCGTGATGTACGAGAGGAGACGAAAAGAGATATACGAATCATTGACGGGATTTGACGGTTCTGATCCTCATGCGATCATTCCGTACAATTCGGGATCTCTGAAAGTCCCGCTGGATTTTGCCAGCGGTGCTGGTTTCGTCGTGTCGTTCACGCCCACGGACTATACTGTCCCGTAATTGCTAGTTGAGACCCAGTGCCTCGCGACCCTCGGGGTAAAGGGATTTTCATCATAACTTCATGTTGCGTCTACTCTTGTCACCGACATCACTACTGCCACCAATACTGCTCAGCCACCTTTCACTCTCTTCCAAAATGGCTTCTCGGTCTACGAAGAAGAAGAAACAGAGCGTCAAGCGAACGAACAAACCCTGTATTCGCAAAAAAGACAAGAAGAGGAACAGCAGCAAGAGTAAGGCGAAACGATTTAAAACAAAGATGGCCAGAAAATACAAGGTGAATCCAAAAGTTCGTCAAGTTACCT
This sequence comes from Paralithodes platypus, assembly GCA_032716605.1. Lineage (NCBI taxonomy): Eukaryota > Metazoa > Arthropoda > Malacostraca > Decapoda > Lithodidae > Paralithodes > Paralithodes platypus. Next base: position 10,074,341 of record CM064582.1, read on the forward strand.
TCACTTTCAATCAATAAAGAAGAAGTGAAAGCCTGAAACAGTCTTCCTGTAAACGGTAAAGTTATCACTAATGCTAAAAGGATCTGTTGGGAGCCCTTTTTTTTTTCTATCGGTAACCCTGTTCCTTGCTTACTATTTAGGTGGGCCCATGATTGCCATTCAGTCGTAGCCGAGTCAGTGCCACCTTCGGTCAAGTAGGAAGACGCCTTCTCTCTCCTGAAGCTGCCTCCACTGAACATGTGCAACGAAGAAGCCCTTTTACACTGAAGAGCCTGATCACTCCTGCATGTTAACTATGTTTGACCTGTTCAAGTCAGAAGAGGGGGTGAAACTTTTGGCCGAGACCTGCCCTCCCAAAACTTCCAAGGCGAAGGACCGACGCTATGAGGGAGACCAAGAAGCCTGTGGAGACGTGTGCCCCGGTAACGCAGACAAGCCGCGAGCGGGCGCGCTCCTCCTTTGCTCAGGCACCGTGTTCATCGCCTCCATATTGGCGCGACGATGATTGTGTTGAATGTATCGCCCCTCTTTGACATACGCGAGGCCAAGAGAGGTGCAGCTGTCGCCAATGCCGCATCGATTGCCAAGTCTGCCCTCAAGAACTTCCCGTTTCTCCCCATCCCCATCCCTGCCGTATTGTCCGGTAGACGCATTGGACGGACCCACCCTATTTGGAGGACGTGGCATCGATGCTTTTTTTTTATTTTATTTTTTTTTTTAAAGAGACAATGAACGGAGGAAGGAAAAACACAGACAAAACAAAAAGGTCCATGTGCCTAAAGGCATCCTCCATTCATAAAATGTTTGTAACAACTGGATTTAAACATTTGTAGGTTGTAAGTTTGTGGAAAGCAATTCGAGGGAAGTGAATTCCAAAGAGTAGTAGCTCTGGGGATAAATGAATTCTGATAAGCAGAAGTTCTGCATTGTGGAGGAGAAAGTGTAAATTCATGGGCACTCTCAGCTGCCCTAGTTCTACGGGGAAAGATGTGGAGAGGCGGCACAATTGAAGCAAGTTCCTCGGAACAATTGCTGTGAAAATATCTGTAGAATAATGCAAGGGATGCAACGTTTCTTCGTATGGCTAATGTAGGAAGGTCCTGTGTGATTGCAGGGTTATTGATTAATCTAATAGCTTTATTTTGAATTTTGTCCAACTGCCTCAATGCAACCACTCCACTTCCACCCCACAGAGGTGAACAGTAATCCATCTGAGAACGCACATGACTTTTATATATCACGGCCAACTGCTCGTCAGTGAAGAATTCTCGAACTCTGTACAGGAGTCCCAGTTTTTTAGAGGCATTCTTAGCAATGCCTCTAACATAATGTGTCCAGCTCAAGTTAGTAGTTAATGTTACACCGAGAATGTCAATACTAGGGGAAGTGGGAATATTTACATCATTACAAAATATATGGGAGTCAGTGAGATTCTGTCGATTAGAAAATTGAATGTACTTGGTTTTCTGTGCATTAAAGGAAACTAGATTCTTTTGTCCCCATCCATTAATTCTAGAAAGGTCCTGGTTCAGAGAAATTGCAGTGTTTATTTTTGAATTTATAAGATCGGGTTGGGTGAAAGAATTGGTAAATGTGAAGGAACTGTGGAGTGTTGAGTCATCTGCGTAGGAATGTATTGGATTATGAGTACAAAGTACAAAGGAGTACAAAGGAAATCAAGCAACAACAGTTCTAGTGACCTTTCTAGGCTGCTTGTCCTCCAAAACACTGAGGATCAAGTGTCCAAACAGTGGTTTAGAGTGGGTAAGGGAACATTGGAAAGGGAACTACTGCCATGGAACTAATGTCCGTGGCAGTACTAGGAAGTTAGTAGGGGACATATGGGTTAGTAACTGAGGGGAGGATAAAATAAAGTTATTAATTTACAAACGCAGTCAGTCGCGGGTTTGATGCGAGATATTTGTCTAGGCGGAGTTTAAATGAATCAACAGTGCTGCAGTCTATAACGTCTCGGGGAAGCCCATTCCACAAGTTGACAACTCGATTGAAGAAGAAATTCTTAGATTCGTGTGAGTTAAAAGATTTACCAATAATTTTGCAACCGTTTCCCCGCGTGTAATTAGATTGGTCGATAGTGAAGTACTTACTACAGTTCATATTGTCGATGCCTTTGATGATTTTGAACACTTGAATTAAGTCACCTCTTAATCTGCGCTGGGTTAAAGGAAATAGATTTAATTCTCTAAGACGCTCTTCGTATGGTTTGTTCTTTAGGCTAGGTATCATTTTGGTAACTCTACGTTGAACTCGTTCTAGCTTGTTTATGTCTTTTTGGTAATAAGGGCACCAGCATTGAACGCAGTATTCCAGAAGAGGGCGGACTAAGGAATTGTAAAGGGTTAGGATAACGTCTTTGGATTTATGCTCAAATGACCTGCCTATAAAGCCAATTATTTTGTTTGCCTTCTTAACAACTGAACATTGTTGATTCGGTTTTAGGTTACTCGATATTGTTACTCCCAGATCGGTTTCTCTGTTTACATTCTTAAGCTGAGTGCCATTCATCGAATAGTTTGCTTTCTCATTTAGGTATCCGATATGTAGTACTTTACATTTATCCGCATTGAAACTCATTTGCCAAATTTGAGCCCAATGTGACAATTTATCTAGATTGTGTTGCATATCGTCAACTTGATCTTTTGAGAGTACGCTATTTGCAATTTTTGTATCGTCAGCAAATTTTGAGATTGTACAGGTGAGACCCTCATCTATGTCGTTGATGTAAATTAGAAAGATAATTGGTCCTAGTACCGATCCCTGGGGTACCCCGCTACTTACATTGGTCCATTTAGATGCCTTACCGTTTATGACTACTCTTTGCTTTCTGTCGCTGAGCCAATTTTCTATCCATTTCAACACACCGTCTTGTATTCCATGCGCTTTTAGTTTTAGAAGTAAACATTTGTGGGGAACTTTGTCAAAGGCCTTTTGAAAATCAAGGTATATAATATCTACAGCTTTACTCTCATTGTAGAGGTTGAGGATATCGTGGAAGAAGTCTAAGAGGTTTGTTAAACAGGAACGTTTTTTACGAAAGCCGTGTTGAGTATCTTTAAGTATGTTATTTTCCTCTAAGTGATTTACGAGTCTGTCTCTTATGACCGTTTCTAGCATTTTACATACAACTGAGGTTAAGCTAATTGGACGATAGTTACTGGGTAGGGATTTGCTGCCTTTTTTGAATATCGGTGTTACGTTGGCTATCTTCCACTGATCAGGCATAGTTCCAGACTGCAAGGATTTATTGAATAGTAATGTCAGTGGTTTAGAGAGCTCATCCTTAGCTTCCTTTAGAACTCTAGGCGAGATTGTATCAGGTCCAGGCGTTTTATTTACCTTGAGTTTATCTAAACAATTCAATACTTCTCTCTCTGTAACGGTGATATTGCTTAGAACATCTGAATTATCAATCTGAATCGGCGATGGTGTAGGGATATCACTGAGGTCTTCTGTTGTAAAAACTGATGCAAAGAAGGTATTGAGGGCATTACTCATTTGTACTTCGTCTTTGGTGCATTCTCCATTTTCATCGACTAACGGTCGTGGTAGATATGAGATCATTGATATGAATGAGGAACAGAATTGGGGCCAAAACTGATCCCTGGGGAACACCAGCATTTATTGAGTGAAATTGAGAATAAAGGCCATCTACCATTACACATATTTTTCTGTTATGAAGATAAGAAGAAATTAGTGGAACTAATGATGCAAGGCCGTAGTGTGACATCTTCGACAATAAGGATTGATGCCAGACTCTATCAAATGCCTTTGATATATCCAATGCTATTGTATGTGTTTCACCATGTTGGTCTGTAGCTTGGTTGATTTGATGCGTAAGAAGGCAAAGCATGTCTGCAGTTGATCGACATCGTCTAAAACCATATTGCCTATCACTGATTAATTTATTATTCTCAAGATGCTTAATTATGTGATTATTTAATATAATTTCAAAGACTTTACCAAGAGTGGAAGTTATAGCTATTGGTCTGTAGTTTGATGGATCTGAAGAGGCACCTTTTTTAGGAACTGGATGGATGTTTGCTTCTTTCCAGGGTACTGGGAAGCATGAGGTATGAGTACACAGACGGAAATTTTTTGCCAATACAGGAGCGAGCACCAAGGAGCAATTCTTAAGTACTATTGGAGGAATTTCATCTGGACCAGGAGCCTTATCTACTGAGAGATTCTGCAAAATAGTTTTGACATGTCTGGTGTGGATCTTAAGTGAGGGAATTTCAGGCGAATTAAAATTAAGTACAGGGACATCTTGATTTATTTCATCTAAGGTTGAGTTGGAGGAGAAAATATCCGAAAGAAGGTTAGCTTTACCTCGTGGGTCACTTACAAGATTGCCAGTCGGAGATTTTAATGGTGGAATGGATGAAGCAGTAGTGAAGTTGGATTTAAATGAGTTAAGAGTAGACCAAAATATTTTGTTATCATTTGGATTATTTAGAAGTTTATTTGCCTGCTTGTGGAGAAAGTTTGATTTAGTTAGGTTTAATACAGTTTTGGCATGATTTCTGATGTTTCTAAAGTAATTAAAGGCTTCATGTGTTTTTGATCTTGTGTATGCATTGTAGGCTATTGCTTTTTGTTCAGTTACTCTAGCACAATTATGGTCAAACCATTTAGGTGAATTAGATCTTTTACTGTACTTTTGATGAGGAATAAAAGTTTCCATTCCAATTTTTACAAAATCTTGTATGTGGCTCAAGGTGGAGTGTGCATCATTAGAAAAGAAAGAGGTCCAGGGAATATCAATAAAGAAACCTTGAAGACCCTCCCAGTCTGCCCTATCGTAATGCCATTTAGTCACCAAAACAGGTTCAGAGTGGGAAGGTGTGGTAGCTGATAGACAGGTGGCCTGTATCAGACAGTGATCAGAAGATCCAAGCGGGGACCTCACTGCAACATCATAATTTTCTGAATTGGTTGTTAAAAATAAGTCCAGTAGGTGGGAATTATGATTAGGATTATCTGATACACGGGTGGGTTGGTTGACTAGTTGAGTGAGATTAAATGAGTCTGCAAATAGCTCACATTCAAGACCAGCATCATCAGTCCTGGCTGAATGAGTGAGCCATTCAACATTATGGACATTAAAATCACCCAACACAGTGATTTCAGAAGAAGCATTTAAGTTGAGGACACTGAGTTGTGAGGACAGAGAATCAAAAAGACTTTGGTGCAGCGGTGGCCAAGTTTGCCCTCAAGAGTTTAGCGTTGCGCCCCTTTCCCAACCCCATCTCTTTAGTAACTGCAATGATCGATACTCTAGGGGAAGGATCCTCTTTCCCCTAGAGTCAACCTTCTTCTCCTTTCGAAATGTCTTTTGCTCAGAAGAAACCCAAAGCTGCGCAACTATCACGATCACCACGAAGCGGAGGAGGTCATTCTTGATAGGCTTTTACTAAATACGTCAGAGATTATAGACTTTGAGCACCAAGCCAAGAGTAATCCAGGAGGAAGGGGGCGGTGACAGCCCACGGAGCCGGTGAAGTGTACAGCCTCGTGTCCAAAGACACTGAGGGCTGCTGGGATACGCTGGCGAGCGAGGAACACTTCCCTCTCAATTTATTACAGTTGTTAAAATACACTCTAGGGACCAAATCTGTGTTTTTATAATGGCCTTATTAGTTTTTTGCCCATTTGCATAACGGAGGTCACATCTCGTCGCTCAAACATTGAATATTTTATTGAATCGGTCCCCTTTGTCAAACTTGAAACGGTGCAATATTCTATTTGGGTCGGCACCCACGGACTCTGTTTCCCCACAAACCTGGGCAAAGGTGCAGCTCAAGAAACAGCAGACCCTGCAACCGTGTTCAAGACGAATGCCGGAATATGGATGTTACGGCGCGCTCATGGAGTCGCCGAGCGTACGATACAACAGTTCTTGCAAGGTGATGAAAATAGGAGTCTCCCGAAGAAAACAGGTTGAAGAGACTCGATGACGTTGTCTACTTCACACTGGCTCATAGAAATGAACCCTTTAGCGGGCAGATGGCTTTACAGAGATGGTGAATGTTCTCTGACCCTATTTCAATAAATCATTTGTATATTTTGCCAATAAAAATTAAAAACAAAGAATTAAACTGATTTTATTTTTTGCCACGCTATCTGCATGTGTCTTGTCTAATTCATCAGGTATATTAGTTAGACGGAATAAAACATCTTGTTTGTTTTTGTAATACAAACAAATTATATTTATCCTATATACTGTATATATATATTATATTTAAAAAAAATACAAGAAATTTCTGCCAAAAAAAGGGTAGAGTGTTTTCCGCTCTTTCCATTAGTATATGTACGATCCTCGTACGAGGAGTACATGGGAAACTGTCTGAATGGCGAAGGGGTACAAAGGAACAAAAAGGTTAGGAATCCCTGCTGAGATTCGAGATAAGGAGCGGACCTATGTGATACTCGCCCCATTGTTTTGGTATGTACATTTTGTATCATACAACCAACATACCAGTCTAGGTAATGGTCCGAAATATTGTCTATGGTCAGTGATACAAGCTATTGGGATACTCGTTTATTGTGACTTATACCCTAGGATTATTATGGTGGTGGTTGGTGGTGTCGGAAGCACACATTCACGAGGCACACCAAAATATTCTTGGGTGATGTAATTCAGGCTTGAGGCATCTTCGTTTTTCTTCGCAACCCCCTTCTCAAAAGCGAAGCATAAACTTAGGAGGCACACTGTAACATTCTTGGGTGATGTAATTCAGGCTTGAGACATCTTCGGCACCCTCCTCAAACGCGAACATCATCACAAATGCGATAGCAGTAGAAGTAACTTGTGTCCATGGTATTATGAGGCGAGTGCAGTTGAGGAGAAGAGGGGTTAAATTGGTACCACCCTTCAGCCGCATGTCGGTCATGAACGTGGGAAAGAAAACGGCGCACGGCCAGCGTTTGAGGCATTGAGAGTACCTCTCATTGTTTGGTAGTTTGTTTACATAACCGCTCCTGAACTCATACCAGGTTTGGACACAGGATCGCCTTTTGGATTCGGGAGGCGCAGTGTTCGCATCAGCAGTTATGGCCGCGTGATTGTTGGTGGTGTCGGTGGCTCTGCCAGGCATCGGCATATGGATGTTACGGCGCGCTCATGGAGTCGCCGAGCGTACGATACATCTATGTGGAAAGTTACAAAAACAAGGAACGAGTAGTACAATATTATTATTCTTATTTGGCAATGGCAAAATGTACAAACAATTAATTGAAATAGGGTCTGAGACACATGGTTATGCAATTTTGCCAGTTGGTCCACAAGCCACAGGGTTATATTGCATTCAAATTCCAACCTTACCTCAACTATCCCTATAAGGCCATCTGCCCGCTAAAGGGTTAAAACCGGCACTCTCCAAACCGGCACTCTCCTATGAAAAGGTACCCCAGATACTTCAAATTGTATAGTAATTTGACAGGTAGGCGTCGGATAATCAATTGAGGGAACCACCGACTCACCACAGGGATATCGCCAAGGCCGGATGCACCCACGACAGTACGGACATTCAGCCGTGGGTTTTTTTTTGCAATAAGGTCTTGATGCATTCTTCGTGAAATTTGTGTGAACAGCCCGTAATGATCAGGTTGCGTAATTTCGTCTCTTCTTCATCATGTTCTTCAGTGCACATTGAGTCCGTATTTGCGGCGGAGTTTGTAAACTCAGACAAACAAATGGCACAAGGATATGTTTTCACCAGTTCGACTTCGATGGCCCTGCTGCGTTTATCAAGCAGTTCTTCAACATTTATCTTGCTTAGAGGCCTAGGTATGAGGTAGGTTTTCTTGATGTGGGAATTGGGTGACATATTCAATAGAGACCATTTCACATTGGGTGCCGTGAATTGGGAGAATTCTATGCTAGGAATGTCCGCACGGCACCGACAGTTAAATTTTAAAATAGTTTTCCGAATAGCTGTTTTATTTTCCCCGGTCCTCAGGATAGTGTCTTCATTTGCCTCAGTACTGCTTCCACCCATATTCAGGTGGTGGGAGATGTCGGCTTCGGCCATGTAGTCTTCAAAATGTGATTTGAAGGTATTCTTTTCTTCCAGCGTATCGTTTCTTCCATACTGGGGTGAGAAGAGTCCGGTGTACTTGACATCCTGAGATTCATCTCTTAATATCTCTCCCTCAGATATCGCACGCAGTATCCTATCCACGTTGGCGAACAAGCCGTGAGTCGATTCAAGGTAAGGTAAGAAAACATATTGTCTCAATAACATGGCATCTAACGTGGTTATGGACCTTGAAATCCCGAACAAAGAATTCGGCTCCGCGCCGAAACACAGTAACGTGTCTACGAAAGATCGATACCCTCTGTTCATAGCGATCATTAAAGCAGTCGCACGGTCCCAGGTGCATCTTATTTCTATGTTGGGCAGCCCACTGGTTTCATTCCCGTCGCCCGCATCCACCACTCCCATCTGTAGAATTGTGGTCAACCCATGACTGTTTCCCGAAGACGCCAACATGTGAAAGACTGTCTCTCGCCTGTGCGTGACAAAGTCGACCCTGGCACCAGCCTGCACCAGGGATCGTATGTAGTTCCTCGCACCCTTTGTTATCGAGCAACACACGTACAGTAGAACGGTCAACCCTTCCATGTCCACCACGTCCATGTTATCACGAATAGGAGGAATCGTTAGCACGTCCGTAAAGTCATGTACATTATTTTCCACGCACAAGTGTAGGAGCGGCTTACCCGACATTGTGAACCAGCATTTTGCTAAACAGGGGTAATACTGTAATACGTCATACAGTACGTTATATAGGTACTTCTTGCCAAGGGCATTGTTCTCTAGACAATAGAGAATGGCTGCTTTTATTTCTTCTTTGGTGAAGGTGAAATTACTCAATAAGACACGGAGCGCTTTGTAAAACGGTGTACGCTTTTCTGATACAGGTGTTCATGCAATGTGTCAAAAGTCTGCATGGAGAGAAGAGTATCCTTTCGTTGCTGGTTGTGCCCAGAGACACTTCTGCGGAGAGTTTTATAAAAAATTGTCTGAATAACAATTCCAGTTTGTTGTCAGTCCATCTACCAAAGTCCGGGCATAATTTACGGTTTACCCCGAGGGTTTTCATTTCCCAAAAGGTCATGCTATTTATTATTGCACGGTTCAGTTCCATCCATGAGATTCCCCATTCGGTGATAGCCGTTTTGAAATTTGCTGTATTTAATTTTGCGGCTAAATAATCTAACAAAGTGTAATTGAAATTTTTAGCTTCGGTCCTCATGGCAGCTTGTATTGTCACCCGTTTGTGCCTCGCTGTTCCATCCTCCCCACTGGTCGGGGCATTGGTGGTGGTGGTCGACGTGCCATTGTTCTCACCGTCAGGAACATTGTTGGTAGACGATGCACCACCCCTCCCACCGACAGGGACATTGTTGGTAGACGATGCACCATCCCTCCCACCGACAGGAACATTGTTAGTAGACGATGCACCATCCCTCCCACCGACAGGGACATTGTTGGTAGACGATGCACCACCCCTCCCACCGACAGGAACATTGTTGGTAGACGATGCACCATCCCTCCCACCGACAGGAACATTGTTGGTAGACGATGCACCATCCCTCCCACCGACAGGAACATTGTTGGTAGACGATGCACCATCCCTCCCACCGATAGGAACAGCGTTGGTAGTCGATGCACCGTCCCTCCCACCGATAGGGGGACTGCTGGTAGTCGATGCACCGTCCCTCCCGCATACCGGCACAGGGGAAACGGAGCTCTGGAAGGGGGCTGTTCCATTGATCGGAGTTTTCGGGCAAAATCGTAAATTTGTCCCGGGTCGATTTGCGTCTTTTGACGTCTAAGAGACCTGCCTTTATTGCCCTGTTCATGGTTTGGAAATTAAAATTGGTGATAGAGGAGGCGGCAAAGGCAATGTCGAGACAACATGGCGACTGACCGGGATCGGTTTCCACTTTTGCCCTCTTATTCTTCTTTCTAACAAAATTCCGTTTTGGAAGGTCACTGAGTATCTTCGCGAAAAGGTAAAGTAAGGTCTCCCTCTTAAAGCTTTCGGTGATAGAAACAGCACCTTTCGAACTCCATTCCTCAAAATAGGTCTCTGGTGTCAGGGACACGGAGTCAATTATTTCCCAGCGTTGGATCAGACTTTCGTACAAGACAGGCAGAGAGTATTTAATGCAGTACTTCACTGTCTTCCACGAGATGGGTTCTAAAGGCACAATATTCCGTAACTTATTTGTGATGAAAGAGGGTAGGAATAACGTGGGGATTCCCGCGAACAGGTATGAAATTACCTCAAAATTGAACTTTACGCCCCCTCCCGCACGAATGTCGGAGATGTGAAACATCATGTCAAACATTGCACCTGCATCGTACATACTCATCCTTTGTATGAATTTTTGCAGAGAACCAAAGTAGTGGGCTATAAGAAGTCTATTCCTCCTATAATCTTCGTCACCGGTGGGCAAGTTTTCTTTTAACTGAGAGTACCTCAGCGTGATCATCTTCCCACTAAAGGCAAGTGCCTTCGATGCCGAGTGGGACAATATTTCCAACGAGCACTCAATAGGCAAGACACTCAGGATCGCCCAAAGCATGTCTTCTAAAAGAGGTTCATGTTTGTTTAACACTGAAGATTGCTTTTTCGCCTCCGTTTCCACTAGAAGTTCCATCTCCGTCTTGGTTTCATTTATTAGTTTGGTCAAGGCGTCATCGCATTCGTGTGTGACAGCCGCTTGTCTCTCTCTCTCTCTCTCTGCGAATGTTGGCCGCGGTCTCCACAAACACACCGTGCGGGCATAATCCAAATGTTCAGCTTTTATATGGCGCTTGTCAATGGGAACTATGTATTGACCGAGAACATCCGAGACAACGGTGTCGTAAAGACGTCTGGCATCCTCCTTGACATCGTCGGTGTAATTTGAAATTGACTTGGATTCGTTTTCCATCGTGGACTTGGACCGTTTCCGGATAACAGTATGGGTGGCAGGCGACATGGTAGTTCCCTCTCATGACCAGACTTCCGTGAAACTGATTGCTATTGTGGAGAGGTCCGTTGGTTTCATCGAAGTGGGTTTCCCTCGTGATCTGTGTTGGGTATCATAGCCGCAGATGAAATAAGAGCATATCCTATCTCTCCACTGACTGCAAAGATCTATAAGCTTTTTTGGATGTAGATCGCTGGCTTGTTTGCCCAGTGCAAAAAGGTTAATAAAATAGTTCTAACTCAATACAGTGTTTATTTGTCCCTAATACATATTGAAATTATTACAATAAGGGCCAACATTGACAGATGCATACAGAGGCAGATGTATTTTCAATAATCTGTCCATCTGGCCGAGAACACGGATTGAAGCATTTATATATTTCTCGTAATAGAACGACTGAGAACTTGTTAATGTGATATGATGCTGGATAACCTTCAAGGAATCTTGCAATTTAGACAATTCATGGTTTGAACAGTCGGCCTCGATGGCGGCGTTCACTTCCTCCTGCTTGCTTTTATATTCGCGAAAGAGTCGCTTCAGGGAGAGGAACAGGTCATCTAAATTCTCTCTGAGCGTAGCCAGCGTACCTTTGAGGTTGTTTTGGTCACACTGTGCCGTTTTTGCGATTCCGTCATTGGAACAGGAATGGGGGAATGAAGAATTGTCATCGACGCTGCCGGATAGCAACCATGTCTGTTCGTTGATTGACGAGTAACGACACTGTAGGTCTAAGTCGGAGGAAGAGTAGTTCTTCCAGTACAGTCCAGTTGAATGATCGCCATTTGGCAGCAACACGGTACCGCCAATGCATGTGGGCGTGGACAAAGTAGCCGGTGATTGGGAGGTAGTAGAAGGCCCAACTTCACCCGAGTACCGAACGGCACTTAGGGCCCGCGAATGCGTTATGTCTGTGTACAGAGCTGATCGCCAGTGATGGGACGGATCTGTGTACAGGCCGGAATAGCGAGCGGTCAAATTATTCTTGAATACGGCGAAAGAGTTACCTGAACTGTCTTGAGCTTTTAAATCCTCGATGGGTAACGTGCTCAAGAATGGGACCGCCAGTGTTTGCACCACCGTGTATGTCTTTGCGTCGGGATTGTTCGGCCCATCACACAGGCTCGTAATGCAAGAAGGTATTTTGTCTCCTAGATCACTCCAAGTACTTTCGAATTCTGTCATGCTCTTCTGCGAGAAACAGGATGCTTCATAGACTGTAGTCCCCAGAGAGATGATTAGGGTTTTGTCAACGGGGTGGTACACACCGACAATGTAATTGACACAGGGCTTAATTGTTCCATCTTCTCTCTCCTCTTGAGAGGACACTTGCACTCCGCCCACTTCAGGTTTGGTACTAATCGCGATCCGAGTGGATTTTAAAAACCTTTCCATGTTCGACTGGGAGACACAGCAATAGTCTTTGTGCTTACAAATTGACAGGCACGTGGTGTGAGATCTGAGCCTTTTAAGATTTGAGTTGTTTAGAAAGGCGGTGCTCGACAACCGATTCTCCGCCCATAACTCATCGCTGTGGTCTTCCACACCCCTGTCGTGGTCGCTAGCGTTATCTTTACTTTGGTCATTGACACCCCAGTCGACAATGTCGTCGGCGCCGCTAGCCTCGTCGGCGCCGCTAGCCTCGTCGGCGCCGCTAGCCTCGTCGTCGTCGCTGGTCTCATCGTCGTCGCTGGTCTCGAAGCTGTTATTAATATCTCTGTCCTTATTGATGCCCCTGGCTTTGGTGCTGTCGCTCGCGCCTCTGTCTTCGGTACTATCGCTCGCGTCCCCGTCTTTGGAGCTGTCGCTCGCGCCCCTGTCTTTGGTGCTGTTGCTCGTGCCCCTGTCTTTGGTGCTGTCGCTCGCACCCCTGTCTTCTTCGTGGAGGTTGCTGTCGCTCGCGCCCCTGTCTTTGGTGCTGTCGCTCGCGCCCCTGTCTTTGGTGCTGTCGCTCGCGCCCCTGTCTTCTTCGTGGAGGTTGCTGTCGCTCGCGCCCCTGTCTTTGGTGCTGTCGCTCGCGCCCCTGTCTTCTTCGTGGAGGTTGCTGTCGGTCGCGACCCTGTCTTTGGTGCTGTCGCTCGTGCACCTGTCTTCTTCGTGGAGGTTGCTGTCGGTCGCGACCCTGTCTTTGGTGCTGTCGCTCGTGCCCCTGTCTTCTTCGTGGACGTTGCTGTCGCTCTTCTCTTCGTGGACGTTGCTGTCGCTCGCGACCCTGTCTTTGGTGCTGTCACTCGCACCCCTGTCTTCTTCGTGGACGTTGCTGTCGCTCTCCTCTTCGAGGAGGTTGCAGTCGCTCTTCTCTTCGAGGACGTTGCTGTCGCTCTCAAGGCCCCTATCTTGTTTTGTAGTGTTCAAACATCGGCACTCGTAAAAAGTCAGGGATACATGAAAGGAGCATTTCGCCGAAATGTTGGATTGTGGTATCGGAAAAGGAGTGTTCGAGTTTGTAATCGTAGTCTAAGATGGCTCCAGTAGCATGGCAGGCTGCATATCCTTCGTCGCCCAACAGCTTCTTAAAGAGCTTGAAAGGGAGTGCACCTTCATGCTTCGTATCAACTAAAGAACCTGTGGAGAGGGACAACCCAGACAGACCTTTGAATGGACCGTCCCTCCTTGTGTTCTGTTTTTTAACTTGGGTTTCCACAGATACTAAATCTAATATCTGCAGACGCGCCGAATCCAAAATCATTCTCACCAATTCACATCTTTCTTCCTTAGAATTTAAGTACATGGGTATCTGCTCAGGTTCATGTATATCTGCCTCAAAATTCCTTAAGGTGTGCTTCGTCAAGTCCACACCCTCGAGCCAATTGCTCGCCGAATTCACACAGTCGTCACAAAAGGAAGAAACCGTAAAAGGGGTCTCTCCGTTCATAGATGGAGGTGGAGACATTTTAATTTGCTTCGTCTCGATTAGCTCATTCATTATTTCGTTCCGCATTTTATACACTTCCTCGTTGCTTAATTCAATAGGCATAGTTTTAGTCTTGGGGACAGAGACAGCAGGCGAATGAGGACAGCCATCGGGGATGGTAGATTCCTGTTCGTCTTGTCCTGCTTCTTGTCGCCCTCCTTCTTTTCCCGGTTCTTGTTTTTGTTGTCGCCATTCTTGTTGTCGCTGTTCTTGCTGTCGGTGTCGACGCCACGGTTTGTTGTTTTTCTTTTTATTGGAGGTCTCAGTGTCACAGGCCTGTTGTGCCTCAGTGCCACAGGCCTGTGGTGCCTCATTGCCACAGGTCTGTTGTGTCTCGGTATCAGCAAATCTCACGTTACGCATCATTTTGGTGGCAATGATTGTTCAGCTCAACTAAAATTGTGTTGTGAGATCTCTCAGACATAAATTGTGTACGTGATATACACGCATTACAATACTAACTTTACCAATGTGACGGACGGTTCTGCACCCAACACAATTGATTCCGACACCCCCGAGTTACCAATTCTTTGTGAGGGGGACAGCAATCGGGGATGGTAGATTCCTGTTCTTCTTGACCTCCTTCTGGTCGCCCTCCTTCTTTTCCTGTTCTTGGTCTGGTTCTTGTTCTTGTGGTCGCCGCTCTTGCTGTCGGTGTGGATGCCGCGGTGTGTTGTTATTCTTTTTATGGGAGGTGCCTGTTAATCGTCAAATCTCACATTATTCATAATTTTGGTGGCAATGATTATTCACCTCAATGGATCTCTCAAATATACATTCTTTACGTGATGCGCCCACATTACAATGACAATTTTACCAATATGATGGGCGGTTCTGCACCTAACAAAATTGATTCCGATACCTCAGAATTGAAGCCCGAACAGAAATTTCCCTTGGCATTTTGGGAGGTCCATTCATTTAACATTACCTTAGAGGGGAGATAAATAATAGTCTTTATGAAATTGGTGTTGGGAGCCGTCGCCTGGGTGCTTCCCAGAGACTTGGCTAATTTCTGAATGGGTGAATTATCATTTATTAAATTAAACAGGCAGCATAAACTAGATTCGTTTGTTGCATAAATGGAACCATAACCATGTCCTCCGAAATACTGAAAGTCCCATCGTAATTTCTCTCCGCCTCTGTCTGCCACAAAGGTGGTATGAACACACCTACCACTCTGTTTAAAGGTGATATTCTGGCTCGGCAGATTTACTAATCGGAAGCACCGAAAATCGAGGGGTAAATCAGCCCCTACTGACGTCTCACACATTTCCGGGTCAACCTCGTCTTCGTGTTCTTTTTCGCCTATTAAACTACCCCCTTCCTCATTTTCTTCTTCTCCAGGGTGATTATGACGCTTACAGTTTGGACATTTGCTGGCCAAATAACAGTCCACAAACAGTTCGATATTCCTTTCAAAATCCTGTTCGAGTTTCACAAGACAATCACTGCGTTGTTCAGTGTCACTTGTTAGTGGCCTCTTGACGGATTTTACTTCTCTATACGAGTCACACAACGCCAAATAAGATCTGATGCATAGGTGGACCACAAACCAGCTGTGCCGCGCGTCGTACGTGAGCTCTATAACCCCCTTTTCGGCAGCGATCAATTCGCTGTAGAGACGAGCATCGTCTACTGCCGTGTACTTTAGGATCCGCCTATTGGTGACAGTACGGAACAGACGCGCGTTGGCCTCTCCCACCGATCTAACGTACTCGTGGGCCTCCATTGGGGTAATAGCGGGTATCGGCAAGTATGGTTCGTTCGCGGTGGCCACGATGACGTGGACGGCCTTCAGTTGCCAGGGGGTCAATTTGGGCAGAGCTGCATGAAACTTTCCCCCAATGCCTGCCAAAGGAAACATGTGTCTACCAGCTGGTGAAATTTCAAATATGTAATTGACAGTATCTGTGATATTTTCAGCATAAGTCACATCTTCAGGAAAGGTTACATTTCCTTTATTCCTGTTGGTCCTCTCATCGCGGTTCTTGGTGAAGGACTTGACGAAGCTGACAAAATCCGGTAGACTGGTGGTGTGAGCCGAAATTATATCCACCACGTGCTGGGTTCTATTCTCTACTGTGTAAGGGGAGTACGGAGAGGGGTTCCGGAGAGCGTTAGCACTGGGCGTCCTTCCGTCCCATTTCCAGTTTTCCCCCAAATACGAGTCGAGCAACTCGCGAGAACTTAGGGAAGAAACTTTCTCGGGGTAGTCTTTTCTCATTTCCTTGTCGAAAGAGGAAAATGGTTTCACTATGACCCTATATTTCGAATCCCCTAAAAATGCGGTCGACGTGGACGGCATAAGAATGTCCCGAACGTCAAAACCTCCTATTAGGAGATCCATGCCTTGGTTGAACAGGTTGCAGTCATCCTCTACGATTGCCGCCAGGTTCCTCTTAATCTTTTCGGAGGCAGTCAGGCCCGAGTATTCAATCATGTGACTCAAGGGCAAGTTACAGAAAGAGTAGTCCCCGCTGTCTCTGAGAATTTCAAAGCGTGACGCGTCCAAATCTTGGGCTCCCAGAGTCTTGCAACCCAGGAAAAACAAAACGCGACTCGACAGTGCTCCGTCGTTGGCTACCCCTTCGGGCCAACGAGTGCAACGCATTAACAGATGCCGTGTCATGACATAAGCCAGGTTTAGTACAGCCTCCACTTTATTGGGCGCAGACATCAACCTCAGAGTGTAGGCGATGGGTTCATGGAGGTATTGTTCAGTTAACGTGTTAGCCGCCAGGTTCCCGGCCCTTGAATCTAGAAGGTATTCGACAGTTACGGTACCGTCAACCAAGTCGTGGATGTCCCAGTCGTCAGAGACATTGGTAATGTTCGCCGGTTCCGCTAGTTCGGAAGAGGAGGTCTTCACTAACGGGTGGTTGTAAAGAACGTTGGCCTCCAAAAGGGAATCAAATAATCTCCTGGCACAGTCGCAAAAACACTCGCCTTTGGGGAGAGTGATTCCCGTGGCATTTCTGAACAGGCCTGTATCGACAATGCCCCTCTTTAATCGTCTACCGCGCCCTTCCTTCTCATCATAAATAGATCCGCAACATTTCCAAGCGGCGTTCATAAGAACCGCCAAGGTGTAAACCACGAGGTTGCCAGCACTGGCTCCCACGAATCTCATCTGACGTCGACTCGCGGTGCCTCCTACACCGCCTCTGCCATTAATAATCTCGCGAGAGGATGGCGAGGTAGAGGGAGAAGTGGCGGAGGAAGAGGAGGAAGATAACTTTGGCCCTGACGTGAGACACAAAACATCCCTCAGTTTCTGAAAAGCGTCGGGGCCTGTCCACCGAATATCCATTAATCTTATGCCTCCATATCCTATTTCTGCATTGACGTCAATACCTATATCGTTCGAAAGGCGCTCCTCAAGCAGAGAGGTGATGCTATCCATAAAGTTGTAGAAAGAAGCATCCCTTATGGTGAATTGAGAAGGAGGGGGGCATTGGCTCTTCTTGTCGTCGCCAGTCTCACTTGTATTTCTTCTCTTCCTTGTTTGGGGTACCTCCGAACAAGAAAGATTCCTTCCATGATATGGCATTTTTCAATTCTTTGACGCCGTCAGAGTTCCACCACGAATTGTTGAATTCGGAATGGAACAGACTGGTGGTACATATTCTATTAGTTAATAGTTTTAACTCGCTTCCTGGTGTCGGGGGTCTGATTACACCACGTTTAGCCTTACCCTCTATGTTATCTAACACCACGTATCCCTGTATGCGTTCACAGTCCGAAGTGCTGTTAATGGTATGCAGAATGCTCTCTATGACGGTTGCGGCCGCGTCCAGTGCCTCAGTCTCACGATTGCACATGCCCACCAAAAATAACTTCTTTTCAGGTTTTAATTTTTTCAGCAGACATATACATTTGCCAAATATCCTTTTACGAGTTTGCACCTGGCATTCGGAGTTTGTTCGAATAGGGGGGGGGAGCATTCTACAACCACATAAACTATTGTGTCATCAAACAATTCACTGGTCCCATCCATTGCAAAAAGTACAATATTGATTTGCCGCTTCGGGGTTGTATTCAGAGCCCTCGGTATCTCGTTTCCTAACACCTTACACAATTTTTTTCCTATAAATATATACATCTATGTGGAAAGGTACAAACTGTATTTTATTTGGGAAAATGTACAAATAAGCATGAGACCTCGTCGGTTAACCGACGGACCTCTCCACAATGGCAATATCAAAGTTTGTTTTCCATTGTAACGATTGATCTTTTGATCAGTTGCCCATGGATATGACTTCAAGTTTATTTAAAATATCGTGACCGTTATTGGGTGTTGGAGAGTCGTTATCGCGATATAATGGCTGACCAAATATTTGGTGACGGAGCGCCTGTTGCAGCCACGGCATTTGTCCAGACCCTTTCACGTCGGGACGATACTTAGAAGTGCTATTAAAGGTTATTGTGTGATTTAACCCATAAGAGTTTTGAAGATTATCTTCATCTTCCGTATACGGGTTTTGAAGTTTATTTTCATCTCCTGGCAACGTCGAAGCATTTTTGATTAGGTCAAAGAAATGGTCGTTGGCAAGGCGTGCCATGTCAGTGGCGGCCCCCAGTCCAATGTTTTGTACAGAGGTGATACAGGTTCCTCATGAGATGCATCCGAAGTTTTTGATGGATCGGAAGCGAGGGGGGGTTGTTGTTCGCCCGACGACCGTCGCCGATTTCTACAATTTCGAGGGTTATGACAAACACGACTGATAGGGCCACCAGGTTTGCCAGTTGAGACCTGACCAAATCTTCCATCCCCGTGGACATTGCTACTATCAGTGCATTCTCTATCGTGGCTTCAGGATCACAGTGGTTGTTGCCCCGTCTTCCTTCGCTCTTTCGTATCTCGCTCAGATACTTCTTCGAAATGTTTAAAACCACAAATTTGCTTAAAGTGGTTATACAGTTATCTTCCATGGCACAGGAAAGGTCACCCCTTACACTGTCGAGCTGAATATCTTTCAGTAGATGGCTGTACGACATGTTGGGCTTGTCGTAAATGAGTCGGGTGATGGCTTTCTGCAGGGCGTCCGCTATGAATTCTTTAAGCTTCTCTAATGTGTTAAAATCAACACCAACTATCACACAGGGTTTGTTTTTCGCACTCTTGGACATCGACGAGGAGTCTAGTTGGCTCACATACTTCTCTACAACTGAGACCGAGCAACTATGGTGGTGAGTCCAGCGGCCAGTTGGGTCAAGATTTCTGTGTCCGCCCCAGCTGTGTTGGCTGTGGTCAGGACTTGCGACTTTCCTCCTTTTCCCTCTGCGCTTTCCCATCGCTCGTTGGAGAGATTTACCCTAGACTGTAAAGTCTCTTGGTTCTTGTCTTGAGCTCCAATATTAGGAAATAATATAAGGGACATGGCCGCGTCTGTTTTCATCGCTTCAGAATTGGCCAAGACAGATTTAGTGGCACTGTCCTTGTAAGCCTCTTCCAGTATTTTCTGCCATTTTAGAGCATCGGCCATCATTGTCCTTTGCTGTCCGCCGGTTTTCTCTCCCGCACAATCTTCCTGATGGTATAGTATGCTGGGTAACACTGAAGGACCATTCCCCTCGTATCTCTCACCGCCTCCATCACCGGCACCACCGCCCGAAGATAGGCCAATAATGGCCAGAATCCTACTTCTTATATCCGTTTGCTCTCCGAATGGAGAAACTTTATTGACGAAATCCTCATGGGTAACGTCCTCGTTCCCCTTTCCTTTTAGGTAAATTTTGAATAACTCTTTACAAACATTGTCTATCAGTCCTTTTCCGAACTCGGAGATGTTCGGCTTCACGGCCGGTGCGGTCGCACACAACGTTCTCTGTTCCTTGTGGTTGTCTTCCCTTATGTGCTCGACCAGTTCCTTCTGTCCCAGAAACATGGACAGACTAACAATTTTCACCGAAGACCATTTCGAAGAAGGTAACAACCCCAGATGTAAAACTTCAGTTTCGTGTTTCAACACAAGAGAGGGGTTGAGGGCGTTCAGATATGTGAACAGATATTGCTTGTCAGTCTAGGGTTGCATCAGTGTTCTTGCAACATTGTCTCTCTCCTTTTCCAAATAATCTTCTAAAGGAACAATATTGCGCGGATCATTGTCTCCGTTCTCCTCTTTCTCTTCGTCTTTAAGGATAATAATGTCAATCAAACTACTCACTAGCCTTTGGATGGTGACCGGTTTGTTTTCGGATAAAAGCCGATTGGAATACTTCAGAAGTTCGCTGTAATGTCTACTTTCTACCATATTTCGGATTTTGTTGCCCAGTATACTGCTATCTCCAAAGAAGCCTCCCGATGTAGCCACTAGATCAATCACGTTAACATCTTCTCTCTCAGTTGGCGACCTAGACGAGATTAGCCTTGCTCCACCTACATGAACAGAACCAGTTCCACCAACAGCAATATCTTCGTCGCCTTCGTTACCTTGTTCTTCAATGGCCATTTCATGATCATGATCACTCCCACTCTGCCTGTTACTATTGATTGTGTTTGACTTGAATGGTGATAGTCCCTTGCCTGACTTACGTTCTTGTCCTCCTAAGATGGCCAAACCCACGAATCTTTGCTTGGCTATATCTGCGGCGGCTAGGGCAGTTTGTATTTGAATGCTCTCCCGTTGTGAGAAAAGGTTGTCATCGTCTCTATTAACACACTGCGCTATCGCTAGGGAAGCACTTCGAGACAAGCCTGGACATAAAACAGCTTGTCGTTCCAAAGCGTACATAGCGTTGACAAATCTCACAATTTGTAATAGTTTTTCTGGGTTTAAAGGTAAATGGACTAGGTCCATGGACCCCTGCGTAATTATTATATCGGATGCAACCTCTTCGTAAGCCAAAGTGGGATTAGCAACGGGATTCCACACTTTCAGCTTCTGTAATGAGTGTGCCAGGACACTATTCTCCTCCATGCGTATCTTCGCGACGACAGCCTCTTTGCTCACTCCATTCCCGTGGGTTGTATGTGACCTGTGCGGATCATTCGCCTCCATTAAACGCTCCAGTACACTAGTCGACGATCCTCTACCTGATGATTCTAATATGTGGGTATTTAGGAGGCTCAGAAGTAGTCTAAACTCCCTTCCGGGGAGGTCCCCTCTCCTTTTGTAAAAACGCTCGGACGCTTCAACATACTTTATAATTTCGTCAAACACGTACAATGCCACCGCCGGAGTCATGCCCTCCAGTTGCGCAGTGACAAATGGACAGACAAAGTTTTGTAGTTCAATAGTAAAGTACCTGATGACCGAGAGAGGGTCACCGCGGTAGGTGCATGAGTAACGCGAGGGGGGTCGATAAGAATTTCGTGAACTGTCTCTCGGGCGTTTTTCAAGATGGACACTTTCATCATCACCCTCGCATTTGCCCCCTTCTAACTCGAGATATATTGCGTTATCCAACGATGATTTGCTGCTAGTTTCATCCAAGAATTTAGAGGCGATCTTGAATCTAGCCAGTCCTCGAGAAACCGGAGTCCCCTTCTCGAATAAATTCACCGTTTCAATTATAATTTTCAAAGCGTTAGTCATGTCCGCTTTGTACAGTTCGCCAAAAGTGCGAACTCCCCCAACATCGGATGTTAGGGTCACCAAAAAATTAGCAAAAGCCTTATGAGCTTCTTCAGCAGACTTTAGCCAGACCTCAACACTTTTGCCGTTGCTGTCAGTAATAGCGCAATTGCATTTTACAGAATCTACTGTGCTTCGTGTATATTTCCTGGCCGGAGACGCGTCTCCTTCATTGTTCTCGTCACCGCTGCTGTCGCCATAGTCGCTACTATTGTCGCTGCTGCTTCGTCTATGGCTGTTTCTTTTGGTTCCATTATTTAGTAAAGTTTTGGGTCTACTTACGCCTAATTCCTCATCGTCATTAATATTCGGTTTTCTTTTTCTCTTGGAGGGTAAATTATCTTTTTCGAGGTGCCCGGTTTTTGCATCTCTGTATTTTTGTTTGGTGTATCCTATAAGAAGGTTACCAATACTTGAACCTATGATCTTCCCTATATTCTCCTTCAATACCCTGTCGACAGATATCCTGTGGTTCCCCATCCCTTTAGCGGGTAAACAACTCACCGTCACGGTGTAGTAATGTTAGAGAATCGTTTCGTTTCCACCCTGACTCCTCTCTGTAGTGTCGACGAGAACCCCGTCACGAGTCCTAGTAAGTGTCCGATCGGCGGCGTCTTTACTGTCTCGGTCGAGAAAGGCTCCTCCGATCGGACACTTACTAGGACTCGTGACGGGGTTCTTGTCGATGTCAGCAATGTCGCCAATGCTGGTTATTTGTCTTTTTCCCCCTGGATCGTCGAGGTCGTTGGGATTATCACTCGGGGCAAAGCAACGACGCAGACCTCGCTGGTAGACTAATCTTAGAGAAATGTGGGATGTGGTACCTCACCAAAAATCTTTACTTCTTCAGAAAACAATATTGTTCGAATTTCTTACACCTCGCAGCAGGAAGAAATTTCGGGCACCGGAGAAGAAAAGTTACGGAGGGGAAAAAGAACCCAAAGTGACCGAGAGTGCGAGGAACAGTGATCCTCTTCAGGATACAATATTGTTCGAATTTCTTACACCTCGCAGCAGGAAGAACTTTCAGGCACCAGAGGAGAAAAGTTACGGAGGAGAAGAAGAACCCAAAGTGACCGAGAGTGCGAGGAACATTGACCAGCGACGACAAGAAAACAAAAATTTGGTGAGGTACGCCATCGCACATTTCTCTAACATGTCTTGCTGTCACCTTTCGTATTTTTGTTCTAGTCTAAACTCAGAGTTAGGGAGGGGAAGAAGAACCCAAACTTATCAATTTTAGAGCAATGTGTGATGGCGTACCTCATCGAAAATCTTTTCTCTCTTGACAAAAAATATTGTTCGAGTTCGAATTTTTCACACCTCGCAGTTAGACCAATCTCTCGGTAACATTGGGTTCTTCTTCCTGACCACTCCTGCGGAAAAATTCTGGGTCTAACATTAAATGGGTGAGTCCGGGTTGAAGGGTTAGAATGAACAGTGGGAATAAAGCTTCCTCCTTCACGAGAGGTGTTCAGCCTTACTTCTCTTAATGGAGAACGATGCTTTCGACTGTTTTGATGAGGAATAGGAATCCTGCACTCTTGGTGTGATTAAGCAACTTCCAAAGAAACATGCGCGTCTCGTGTCAAACTGTCGAGCACTAATTAAAGTTGCTTGTTGCCCGTGCAAAATTACAATTTTGTTTTCGAGAAAGATATATTTTTCGAAAAGCGACTCTCCCATCATTTCTCGATGACGGCTAAGGACTTCTCTGATAGTGTGGTACGAGGTGGTGATGGCCAACAAAACAAAATGCTGCTGAGAAGAGGGAAGGCAAGCAGGTGACGATAAGCCACATGTCTCTGGCTTCTTCCAAAGAAGAGGGGATGAGCCCTCTTGCCTTTCTGTTCCGCAGGAGGACCCCTCCTTCAGACAACTTTGCTGTGTTGCAATCTGAAAATTCAAACGGCTTCTCTCCCTCAATCGTATACCTAGCACATGCTTCGTATAATGCGTCGTATACCGAGGTCATGCTTCGTATAATGCATCGTTCACCGAGGTCATGCTTCGTATATTACAGCCTACTACCTCAGACAGCTTCCTAGGCAAAATGTCCCCTAGTACCCCTTCTGAGCCGACCGTGTAGGAAAATCGTAATAACTCTACGGAGATGGCCCATCACGTTACACTATGTCCCGGCGTTGGACTACATCCGTCCAATATGTGCTTCGGTTCCTGTCAACATCACTCTTGCCACTATTTGTACCATTCCCATTGTTATTGTCGTAGCGGCCCTCATCCCAGTTGTCCCTGGCCCTGTTATGACCACTGGCGGCGTCCGCTGCTGTACGGGTCCCTGTCGTGATTTTAACACACACATCATTAGTCGATCTTCTGTTGTCCAACGTGAGTTGGTGGCATTGGGAGCGATCGAAAATACTTCGATCCGAGAGCTCCGACAACCCCAGTCAGACGACTCACCCAAAATTAATTCTGCTATACGCCTTGAGTTGGCGGTGAACCTTTTTTCTTCGGGAGGGTCTAAATTTGTGTGAGTGAACAATTTTGTGAAAAAATTACAAATTTTTTTTTGTCGAGCAAGCTAAATTATTCAAAGAGCGACTCCCCACGTCATGTCTCGATGACGGCTGAGGAAATGTTCTAGGGAGTCTCACAGGAAAATTTACCTCCCCCGATGCTTCATATAGTGTGTCTACCTAGGTTAGTCCTTCGTACACCTAGGTCATGCTTCGTATAATGCGTCGTATACATAGGTCATGCTTCATATACCTAGGTCATGCTTCGTATAATGTGTCGTATACCTACAGTAGGTCATGCCTCGTATATTGCGTCGTTCTCGGGATTGGGAGGGGGGAAAGGTGCTTTTGTCCCCTATGGGGAAGAACGAATGGGGGTTAACCAGCAGACACCTCTTATATATCAATTTAGGGGTTTGAATAATGATGACGATGTGTTTTGATCACAGGCCAAGTGTATATATAGGCCAAGGATTAATCCTGGGAGGTCACTTCAACTCCCGCCCTCAAGTCCTGACCACACACACCCACTCCCACCACAATGCCAATTGTACGAGTTGACCCGGTTCCATCCTCTCAACCACTATGTCTTTTGGAATGTGAGGTGGAGACGTCTGTAACAGGGTACGTGGCCCATAGCAACTGTCGCCTAACCTATCGGAAGTGCAACAATGACATGCGCGTATTATACCAGCTGCCCGTCGATTATGACAGTTGCGTCTACGCTTTCAAAGCAACTGTAAATGACCAATATACGATCATTGGAAGATGTCTCGAGAAGAAAAAGGCGGAGGCAGCATTCCGAGCCTTTACTCAACGGGGAAAAC
This sequence comes from Paralithodes platypus, assembly GCA_032716605.1. Taxonomy (NCBI): domain Eukaryota; kingdom Metazoa; phylum Arthropoda; class Malacostraca; order Decapoda; family Lithodidae; genus Paralithodes; species Paralithodes platypus. The sequence continues at coordinate 10,099,147 of CM064582.1, forward strand.
AAGCCTTCATTGGAAAACAAAATGGACAAACATAATGACATGCTGGAAATCCACTTGGGAAACATACATTTTGGCGTTAATGTGGTTATCGAGATACAGTTGGTACAGGTGTTACCGGTGAACGAAGAAGGAGTCAGTACGCTTGTGCTCCCCACTGTTCTACGTCCTAGGTATCGACCTAGCTATGTAGGTCCCAGATTCTTCTTACTGACTAGCCCAGGCTTCTGAGGCATAATATTAATTACAGATTAATGGTAAAAGCCGTCCTAACCAATGTAAAAGAGGTCAATGTGTACCCGAGACATGATGAAGGATTCTCCCAAGCAATGCCGGATGGTAGCCATAAGGTACTGTGGATGAAAAACGGTTCACAAGAGCAAGATTGGGAGATGAAAATTACCCACGGAAAGGAGATCCAGGCTTTCCATGAAGAGGGCGACCCCAATGCCACCCATTCCCACATGAAGGATGGTCTGATAATGGTGACTAGGCAGCTTGATCTTAACAATGGGGCAGAGTTGGCCCGCCGGGACCCAGGCGAGATGACACTTGTAGTAGATTGTTCGGCCAGCATGCACGGATCAAAGATGAAGATGGCACGCTTATGTGCCCTACATTGGGTACAGGCGCTGAGTACTAAGACGTGCACCGGATTTAACATAATCTCCTTTGGTGACATTTCGGACTCTTTGTTTCCTACCACCCAGGAAGTCAACGAAACAACTGTCCAAAAGGCCCTCGAGTATGTGGTGGGACTCAATAATGACATGGGCGGTACCAAAATCATGAACGCCATCACATTAGGCTACGAGTGTTGTCGGCATCCCCCCCCCCCCGGCCAATATGATGATAGTTACAGACGCTCAAGTTGAAGATGTGAGTGAGATCATAAAGAAATGCACCACATACAAGAGTGACCATTTTCAAATTTTCACCGTCGGTTTGGGAGACGGTGTTTCAACAGAACTGCTCAAGAGATTGGCCCGGTCCCACTCTGGTGATTTTCTCCTAATTAAGGATGAAAATGAAATGAAAAAAGATCTTGTCAGGTTTTGGGGTTCAATGACAGAGCCCTGTGTAGGCAAACTCCAAATACACTTACACCTTTCAGACGGTGCTGTTTTGGGAAACAGTCCCAGACAAAACTTTAGCATTAATCGGGGTCAAACATTTACCCAATTTCTCAGGATTCCGAGTGAGACCGCCACTGAAGACATCAAGGCCAGGATATCTTCAAATAATGCTACCATCAACGACACCATTCAAGTGACAAAGGTCGACGGAGTCGGTCTTCATCAAGCAGCAGCCAAGGAAACGATCGAGGAACTACAACTACAAATTATCATGCGAGGAATAGTAGAGCAATCAAAGATAAGGGAATCTATTGTAGATTTGAGTGAGGGGAGTGGCGTAGTCTCACAATGGACTTCTTATTTAGGTATCACTGGCAACAATGGTTCTCCAGTTAGGTTGGCCGAAGACGCTGCACCCCTGCCTGCAGGTAGACCTGCCTTCGGTGGCGCTGCGACCCCACTTGCCTTCGGTGGCGCCGCGACCCCACTTGCCTTCGGTGGCGCCGCCCTTGGATACAGAAACGGGCAGATGTCTGCTGGATGGGGGGGGGGGGGGGGGAGTAGCGGGCAGATGCAGAGGTCCGCTGGGTTTGGGTCCAGTACCGAGCAGAGGTCCGCTGGGTTTGGGTCCAGTACCGAGCAGAGGTCCGCTGGGTTTGGGTCCAGTAACAGGCAAAGGGCCGCTGCTGGGTTTGGTTTTGGTTCCAGTAAAGCGCCATTCCTACTACAACCAGTGTATGACGCCAGCGCCAGTAAAGGGCAGAAAGATACCGGCAACGGCTGGTCAGAAACCACCTTTGAGGGAATCTTAAACGGGATGTCTGGCGAATCGTGTTGCCTATATCATGGTCTCATGAAACACCCTGAGGAATGGGATAACCTTACCTTCGTTACCCATCTTTTAACCCTGGATGAACAGACGTTCATGTCACTTTTCAAGGACATGACCCATGTTTCCTCTAATGTCATATCAACAACACTTGTGCTAACAGTTCTGGATGTTTTGTTTGAAATTAAGAAAGATGAATGGCAATCAACCTATATAGAGGCCACAAAGTAACTAGTGGACGCTAGCCTGACATCGCTACACACAGATGCTATCAGATCTACTGTTAAATCTCTACCAGCCACCCTTTTAAAAGATATTGGCCCTTGCCGACATTGGGATCAGTCCCTATCCTCGCTGTAAAACCTTGACTAACTGCGTTTACCATGACTAACACCCACAGTCAACACAGTTTACGCATCACACTTAGCCTTTTCTCGTCACCGCTGTACGGGTCCCTGTCGTGATTTTAACACACAAATCCTTAGGCGATCTTCTGTTGTCCAACGTGATTATTATTATTATTATTGTGTGTGCTTTGCCCGCTAAAGGGTTAACCCCGCTAAATTGTTAATAGGTGCTTCTGTGACGCTTCTGCATAGTAACCACGTGCGGGCATGCGCGCGCGTCGGCTGCCCAGCCGTTTAGAAACCGGCTGGTGGTAGCCGGCCGGCAGGCTTTCCCTTAGTATATATCCTACGACAATGTAACTAATGTCTGGGATATTCTTATGTTGTTTCACAGCTTGAAGCTGCCCTTATTCTTAACCAACGCATCTTAGTATATTTTATTCTCGATAGTTGATTGTTTCATTATAATATATAAGATGTAAGTCTAGTGAGAGCGGGAAGAGACGAGCGGGAGAGAGAGACCGGCTTGGGACGTTGCTTCGCGCGGAGAGTCCAGCTTGGGACGAGCCTGAAGCGCTGCCAAATGCATTTGATTGCAACGTTAGGCTTAGTTTCGACTCACGCACGGGGTAGAGGATTTTGACCAGGCAACTGTGTTGAGTGTTGCCAAGCCTGGGATGTACTAGGGTGGGGTCCAGACAGATTCAAGACTCAGAGCTCACCTCATTGTCGTACCCTTCGGACCCCCTTGATATCTATCCCTCTCAACCCCACTTAGAAACGTTCTCTCTTACTGTGTATACCTTCTTTCCACTACTTCACCAATCTATTTAATTATCCCATCCCCTTGATAGACCTTATATCTATTATTGTATTAACGACGAGCTCTCAGATAACTAGATAGGATTTTGGGCCTTATGCAGGGATGTAATTGTTAATGAGACCTAGGAAGCTTTTTTGTTGTCTCATATTTGGTGGTTTCATGCTTGCTAGTGTGTTCTTGTGTCAGGTTAGCAGGGGCTAGACCGGAGGGGAGGCTTTTTGCGATCCTTTAAGTAAAGTCTGCTGGTGCGAGTCCCGTGGACCCGCACGACTTTACTAGGATACCCGTGGGAGTCTGGGGGCATTTTCTTGTCTGTGTCCCTGTGTGTCTAGCGTTGTGTTGTGTGAGGGCCATTGCCTAGTCCACTCGGCACTGCGCTAGCACGTCTTGCTTTTGTTTTAGGGTCGCCAGGAGAGAGTCAGATACTTGCGATCTGAGTCTCTCAAGAGAGCACCCTTTCAATTAGAGTAATTTGGCGCACAGACCTGGGAACGTCCCTAGGCTAGAGCAGGTGGCTCAGCCCGGGTATCCGAAGCCTATATCCTTCCAGCTAGACCTCTGCCACCTGGCAGATTAACAGCTAGGGGTTTATTATCTTTGTATGCTTGTTATTGTGCCACAGTTTACCGTTTTTGTGAGCATTGTGAGTCAGGGTGTGGCTTAGAGACTCTGTCCGAGCAGGCTTGCCTGACTAAGAGTGAGAAGCACACCTGTATGTGGTTTATGTTGCGAGTTGCTGCCTTTATTTAATTATACCTATGCCATTATACACTGTATGTCCTATCACTAGTATTTATTCCTGCTTATGAGTTAAGAGTTCTCTAAATCCGTAACGTACTTTCTTTGCTAAGCATCAGATCCTACAGTAGCCGCATGCAGTTTAGAAACCCGCATCTTGTCTACCTGTACGATGTTTTGAGGACTGTTTGCTTTCACCTTCTTTCACGCAGGGGTGATTAGTTGTATTAATTAACGTAACGTTAAATGTACTTTCTTCTAGTTTGTTATTAAATTGTTTCTGCAATTTAATTCCGTTATCTATCTTTTCCTTGAAGCTTTAAGTCAACTTAATTGTGTGATCTTTTATATAGCCTGCTTGACTATCAGCAGTCTATAGTGCGTGCACCCTGTAACCGAGTCATAGGATACCTCGTTGTCCAGGCAGGACTCTTGACGGTTTAGGGTGGTTTGTTGCCTGTGTTTATAGATAAGGGTTGGATCTAGCGTTTTCCGTTGTTGCTTGTTGCCGCATACCTAGTCCAATAGAAAGAGCCCAGTGTTTATATATCCCAGGACGTAACACTTCTTGTAGAGGTAGGCACCGACAAAACAAAGTAAAAAGAAAAGAGGAATGGGAATACAATAATAAAATATAATATGCTTAAGCTTTTGTATTTGTTTAGGTTTACCTAAAATAGAATTAAAATAATGTCCCCATGCAGGAGGAGAATCCGGAAAATCTGTAGTCTTCAGCAAAAATGTAGATATAATAGGACTGCTACCAATATTCAGACTCTGAGTCCAGGGCCTTTCCCACATTACGAGGAGAGAGGAACCCTCTCCTTTGAAAGGTGCCTTGCCCACGTACACCCTCAGACAGAAGAGGTCTTCAAACATTTGAGAGGTGGCAGTGGCTCTCATCACAGGATTCAATAGCCACCCTTCACTGTCGTACAGGGGCAGATAGTTGATCGTGCGCTCCCCGTTGTAATTGGTTACGGTGGTAGTGGATTCGGATGATGGCAGTGTTGTGCCATCCCCCCATTCTTGGTAAACTACTGCCGTGTCATTATCGGGATCTCTGTCATCCTCGCCATTGTCGTCATTCCGAGTCCGGTTGGGAGGGAACACCCAGGGTAAAGGTGGGCGAGTAGCAAGAGGACCACTCTCAGTCCTTAATAATTTGTTGCCAATACCCCACACGGTAACCCAGTCTGTTTTCTGTAATTCGAAATCATTTTCCATGGGTCTGCAATCTACGAACGAGCCCAGAGCACCCGAGTGTTTCAATCTAATGAACGTCTCCGGCGAGTCGGTCATCTCTATGAAGACGGAGCTGTCAAACCCACTGAACGAATGATTCTTGAAAAGGGATTGGTAATGTGCACTCAACCAACCTTTTGATGTGGAAATGTCGTGCCGTCCAGGGACCCCAGTGAGAGAGTGAAGTTTTAGTAAAGCACAACCGCAATTGGGAAGATCGAATTCATTCGGTATCTTAAACCATTTGTAATTATAGCCGCTTTCCCTAAGGAATGAGGGCAAGGTAATGGAGGCGCGTGCATCTGATCCAGGGTAATATATGCTCTTGGGTTCATTCAAATCATGATCGGCGTCTACAAGATCTCTTGGTGCCCTCTTCGTGTGAAGACCAGCGAGGGCATCGCTGGTCATTTGTAAGTCAGTTTGATGGCATCTACAGATTACGAGACTCAGAGAGAAAGGCATTGCAAAAGGCCATGTCAATACTTTTTTTCCATCTCTTACACTGCGGTTTCTTTCAGAGGTTATTTCACCTTCACGCAAGCGCACGATGTCCCGGGAATCGCGAATTATAACGGATGCGCTTTGTGGGTCCAAGTCGTCCAACCACATCATTGAAGGTGTCAAGGAAAGACTTGACCATATTTGCTGAAGAGATTGCCCCTCGTGAGATGAAGCACTCATGACTGTTAAGAAGTGGAAGGCAAAGGCGAGCATTCTGGCAACCTTCGGGGGCTCTACACGCATTTCAGTATTACAAACAAATATTTCCATGAACCAGTGTGGAGTAGATAACGTCAATACATGTTGAAGGGTAGGGAAATAATTAGCTTTCTCGGAAACACATTGTTCGTGATTTTTCACACACAAATTTAGGCGATCTTCTGCAGTCCAAACGTGAGTTGGTGGGCTTTGAGAGCGATTGGAAATTACTTCGATCCGAGAGCTCGGACAGGCAGACTAGATTCTTCTCAAGTTGGCGGTGAATCTCCTCTGGTGCCTGAAAGTTCTTCCTGCGAGGTCTGCCTGAGAGGAACAATGTCCAGCGTCGAAGCGTCCACTATCCTCTCGCCCTCGTTACTTTGGGTTCTTCTACCTCTCCGTAATTTTTCTCCTCTGGTGCCTGAAAGGCTATCCTTGTATGGGAGTATTAACGCCGCTTCGAGGTGTTTTACCTTCTTGTACCTTAGATCTCGTTTCATAACACCGAATACTGGTTCGTCTGTGGTTATTCCTATACATAAATACACCTACGTGGAAAGTTACAAAAACATGGAATCGATTAGTGTATAAATTAACATTTTAACTGTTTTGGCAAAATGTACAAATATATGATTGCAATAGGGTCGGAGAACGGTAATATAACAGGAATATCATTATAGCTGGGGAATATAACTATAGCTGGGGAATAGTATCACTATAGTTGAAAAAGAACTTTTTAATGTTAAAATCTGGTTAAAAATAAAAAAATGTAATACAAAAATATTCAAAAGGATTTTATTATATGTAACACAGTAGCTTGTAAATTGATTTCTTTGCATTAGAAAGATTTTACAATTTTAAAAATATTTCATAATCGCAAACCATTATCAGGCTAAACCTCCTAAAAATAGCATTATCTCATTACACTGTATCATCCGCTAATGGGACAATTCAAACCCACATATTATGGGTGTAATGTCACAGTCTGAGATTGGTCCAAAGATAAATGTGTCAAAGGTTATCTTAGAGTTGGTGACTGTAACTGTATTTAGAAAGGCGGGCCGCCCTCCTTATGGTTGCCTTTTATCATTAGATTCTTAGGTAATTTATCCTGAAGTACACTGTTTTTCACCATGCCGTTTTCCTCACGACCAATACAAAAGTGTGGGGAGAACCTCTCATCAAAGACGTGAACCTTACACCCCATGACCTCCGAAAGGGAAGACACCACCCTATGTCTTATACCCGTGTTCAGATCCACATTAACCGCCACATTATTAGCCCCCATAGCCCTGCATGGTTAACAACCCCCTCTATGTGTATTCTCGGCAGGTTCTCTTTCAGGGTATCCCTCAACTGTTCCACTTAAGACTGCAGCTTCTTGTAAGCCAGTTCTCCCTCCAGGGTACATACAGCAATGGTAACGTGCGTATTCCTGTATGAATCCTTACGTGTCAGTGTGTTATCATAGAATTATATAGTGCATATCCTCACGGCGGGGTCGTTTGACTGGCCACCTAACCACGTCCACCATCCTCTTCTTGGGGTCTTCCAGGTAGGGCTCTGCCTTGCGTGCTTGTACTACCTCTTCTTTGGACACAGGTACGTCCTCCGGTATTAAGAACAGTGGGAACATGTAGACCTGGACAATCTCACCTATGTGCGAATTATAATAATCCCAGTCAGTCGACACCTCTGCCCCCAATCAGCACCGGCTTCAATTCAGAGGTCTTCTTCCCTTGCTGTAGCAATTGCTCCAAAGTGATGACCGAGACCCTTGTGATGCATTGTTGTCCCGTTCCAGATATCTGCTTTTGTATAGGTATAGACGCCATCGTGTGGGACCCAACCAAGTCCTACACGATTTGTTACTCTGAGGATGAGTTTGCGAAAAGAGTATCGGTCCAGTAGGGGTACCAACACAAAGCATTTTGGAAGCATACATACGAACCTGCTGGGGTGTTAGGTAGATTACCTTGACTTGTTTATTCATCAGGGATCCAGGAGGAAGGTCAATTTTCTGGACGGTAGGAGGTGAAGGTATAATAGGGAAAGGGGTGGTGGTGGCAGAAACCTTAGTTTTCTTCAGCGGGTATCCAGTAGGAGGGACAGAATCCTGAGTTTGCTCCATCGGTCGCTTAACTGCCATATTGTGCTTGGTAAAAATATCAGGTAGTATGGGGTCGATAGGTATGGTGGCTGCTAGTGGGGATACGCGTCTCAGATCCCAAGATAGTTGGTGTTGCTGAACGGTCATACCCACTACCACATAATTATCCGAACAAGGTAACTGGAAAGGTCCCCAGCTTCATCCGGTGCTACCATCTTGACTAGAAGGGTTGAATGTATTATCAAAATATTTGGGTGGTGGTGAAGAATTTTATGGAGGTGGGTTCTAGTCTTCTTTTGCCACCAACACCGCTACTACTATTAACTAACTCGAGGGGTTCCAAATCTTTCAGATTGTCCGCCAATTTATCGAGCTGTTCCTTTTCGTAAACTTCGTAAAATTTCGCCAATTTATCGAGTTGTTCCTTTTCGTACACTTTCGCCAATGTATCAAGGAATCGTATCCTTTCCTTCCCTTTAAAAAATGTCATTAGGTAATTTATCACCATTTCATCACTCTTGTAAAAAACGCCGCATGACGTTAGCTTTCTTCTTTCCATACAGCGACCCTTACCGACACTGGGGCCGATGAGTGTGGTGTTTCCGCTGAAGGGTTCAGTGGTATATCACGTTCTTGTCCATGTCCCTTATTTTTTCACAGAGTAGAAGAGAAAGTGCTACAATTTTCTTGTCCTTTTGACCGAGGCCATAGCATTTGAAACTGGTCCCGCTTTTGGACACGTAGTTGCCTCGTAGCAGGCTACAGCCATCCGACAGAGAATCCAGCGTTATGCCGTCTGCAGCTAGTCGGTGGGAGGTCGATTTGACCGCCGCACCCAGTGAACTATCGTCATTGGTCAGACCGCTAGCTCTCAATTTGTCCCGGAGGTGAGGTAATAAAAAAAGGTAGACGCTCTGGGCCAACGTTCTAGGTTTTCTATCGCTCAGCATTGAATTTCTAGCCGACAGGATGGATAAGATTTGGTCCACGTGTGATAGGGTCTGCAAATCCAGATTAACACCTTAAGAGCGGCCTAGGCGGTACATAATATGTAGCCACCAGCGGGGTGTTTTTACCCAAAATAGGGCTGTTTACGTGATCATTTTCATGCCTAAATAAGACCCAGAGCGTAAACCAAGTATCTATCCCTGAAAGGGCATAAACAGAGCTTTCCAATGACACCACAACGATGCTTGTATGACCACTAGTTTTCTTGCAACAACCGCGCAACACGAGTGCAAAAACCATGTAATTCGGTACTTTCCCCATACATTTCACTATGTAGCGAGTGTGAGAGGGTGGAGGAGGGTGGGATTCATGTCAGTTTGTCCGCCGCGGTGGTCTGGAGCAGTCATACGCTCGCTACTCTCCTGCCACCACTTGTCTCTCTCTCTCAGCAACATTACGTGCTGAAATTGCCGCACGACCTATGTCGCGCGCCGCTACATAGTCCAAATTTATTTAACTCTACTTATGTTGCGGGCCGCCAATAGAGGGTTAAGGGCTTTGTAAACAGAATAACTACTATTGAAGACCGACGATAATTCATGGACAGCTAGTTTGTAGGCGGGATTCGACGTGGCGGAGGCGAACGGAACTAAATTGGTGGCCTTCCCGGTTAGTACCAAATCGTTGGCCACAGGCGCACCGTTCACCAGCATAGCTAAAATATAACAGAAATCTGCTTGTTGTTGTGGTGTACGGAGCCTCTTGGAATGTTTGGGTCCGGTGACGTCTGTAATCACTTTATAATAAAGATAGAGGGCATCTCTGCCCACCCTAATGTACTTGTCTCGACTTAATTCACCTTTGGGTATTTTAGATATGATGTTGAGCATTTTTGTGACCATACCTTCCGGGTACCCGTGGGAGTTGGTGTTGCTGCTATTCATAGCTCTTTGAAGATACACTAAAGAGAGGTAGGCGGATATGACAGTTCGCAACTCTCTGTGAAAAGTATCGTTATTCATTAATGGTAGACTATTCATCATAGCCTCGTTAATTTGCATCTCGGACTGTTTCAAAAAGGGAACGGGTTGCGAAAATGCAACCGTCCGGTTTCTACCTCCACCCATGTCATTGTCTCCATCCGAATCTCTACCCTTTCGTTTTCGTCCTCTTAGTTTTGGCTCCCTTTTTCTTCGTAATCGAAGTCCTTGTCGGCGCCCTAGGAGCAATCCTCGCCCTTTATGATTTTCAATAAAGTCGTCTGCGTTGTCATCGTCGCAATTGTCTTCGGTACAAGACAACGATGATGAAGAATCTGTTATATACTCGTCAGGAGAAGGAGAAAAATTGGCGAAAGAATTGTTCAATGTTTCGGTAGACGACGGTAAAGGCTGCTCGACTGTAGGGTCGTTATTTTCTTCATTCTCGCTCAGCAACAAAAGATTGAATAATTTCCTATTGGCACTTTCTTCCCCATTGCTGCCGTTTCCTCTGTCGCTGCCGCATCCTGTACTGTTCCCGCCTCGTTCATGGCCTATGCTTAACCTTTCGTCCTCTTCACTGGAAGAGTCGTCGTTATTACACCTGCTACTGCAATCGCTACTACTACTATCGCTACAGCTGTCACTGCCATCGATATCGCAATCGCTGCTGATCGCAAGATCCTGCTCTAACACATCCATTGTTCTAGATGTCCAGGTGCGTTAATGGCAATATTGGCATGGCGGCTAGGGTTTTCATATCAAGATATTCGAGCTCTTGTTCGGAAAGGGAAATCTCGGCAGAACTTAATATTGGATTATTCCTATACTGTGCGACGCGACTTATCTTGTGGCGCCGCTGTTCATTCATCCTTCCGCTGCCTCTTCCCTCCCCTCCATCTTCTTGGTAAGGTGGAGGAACTAGAAGCTGGTTATAGTTGTTGTCTGTCTGGGCAGTGCTCTCCTGGGCGTTTCTTAAAATAGCATTTTGGGGCACATGTCCCAAGTTCTCCAAAACAGGCTGATGTAAATTTTTGATGAAGGCTCCACTTCTCCGGGCGGCCTTTGTTACAGGAGTACTAGACAAGTAAGACTCGGCTAAGTTTTGCCACTTTTGAAACCTTTCAGGTAGATCCACTTCCTGTATCGCCGGGTGCGCTAGAAGTAAATTGAGAGAGCCTTTATTACTGCCGAGTGCTTCCAACAGCGTGATGGGCAATTCCGGTACGAATTTAAGGTTGGTGGAGTCATTTACATCCCTTTTGAGACAAACTGCATTTCTCAAGGCCCACACACCCGCGTACGATAACAGAGCATTCTGTTTGTCTATGGGGTGATGACCTCGCATACTAGCTTCAAGTTCTTCATTTTGTTCTCCGGATCTTGGAACACACATGCCTTTAACCCCTTTCCACCTCTCCAACAACTGTAAGGCACTTTCGTTCAAATCTCTAGTGTGGTCTAGTGTAATGCTGGTGGGCGTGGTGCCACTGGCTGCTGACATGAGCAGGTACATGCCAATAACGGCGAAGCCTTCGGAAGCTTCCGCCGCATCCTTGCCCACTGAATCCAAATTTGCTTTCAGGTCTTGGTCGCCACTTTCGTTCCCTCCCCTGATAACCTCTACTAGGTTTAGATCGGCGGCGATCAAGCGTTGATGGCCCGCAGTCACGTCCGATTGCGTGTCGACGAGTGGGGGCGGCGGATCGCTGGCGAGTATCTGGCGTATCAGATCTCTGATCACGAGTTCGTGCGGTGCAGGTGCAAAACCAGTGTCGTTACTAAGACCATATCCGCCGCCACCACCATCACCACCACCACCACCACCACCACTACCAACCTGTTCCACATAGCGTGCATACTCTCTGGAGACCGGTAAAGACAGATCCTTCCTTTTCATGACAGTAGACAGAGTTTTCTTGAGAATATTGATTATGGAGGTATTATATTTTAGGGCATTCACTATGCTGCATGATTCCTTAGTTTTGGCAATTACGCCCACTACGCACCTTGGGCACGCCAAGACAGAGTGTAAGTCCTGCACGAATGAGGTTAGCAGCAGCTATCGGTTGAGACCCAAATTGGCGTCTCCGAAAGGGCCCATGCTCGCCACGGTGACGGCCCCTGTCGAGATGGCCATGAAATTCCAATGAGTGTACAGTAAGAGTCTCTGATCGGTGGTGACGGCATAGTTGGTGAATAGCGGTTGTCTCTTGTAACCCGAAAAGAATATGGTGTCGACGGCCTCTTCAGGCGACAGGTTCGAATTTAAGGTCATCTCGCGGGAAACTTCTCGGTGAAGAGCGTCGATGGCGTTCGTATTGAGCCCTCTTTTAGCCGTGAGGAAAGGTCGAAAGTTGATTCCCTTAGGGGCAATAGCCTCCACCCTTCTTTGGATATTGGTAAGCGATCGATGCCTCTTTCCTTCGAGCGTCAGCCACAATAGTTCATCCTCTGTGAATGGCACGCTCAACGAGTCCGAGATAGACTCTCTCAATGAGGCATCCTCGTTCTCCGCTTTCGCCTGCTCGCCCTCCCCGTACCCGTTCAGAGCCACCGGAGACGGCAGGGCCCTCTCCAGCTCTGACGCCCGTTCGCGACCGTTGCCAGGCGGCGAGAAACCGTGGTGGTCTCCCGAGAAAGCGACGGTCCTGGCCAGGAGAGACCTGTACTCGGCCGAAATAACCACGGATATTTTTTCCATGATTTCCGCTCCTAATAGAGCATCAGTAAAACTGCCCAGAAAAAGAGGCAGAAAATTTCTGGAAGTGGAAATCAAAGTAAGTAGGACGGTGACAGTCGGGATCAAGAGCCGCTGTCCCGTCTCGCTGTCGATCACCTCATCGACATCCTTGCCATCCAAGAATGATTTACCCCTTTGCAATATGGCCCCTATCAAAAAATTGTACTCTGAGTACGGAATACTTAAAATCCCGCCAGTGGCAGGAGCATCGCCGTCGTCACTCGCCGTCAGTCTGCGGTACAAGGTCTTTTTCCATCGCAACACATCCGCCAGAGAAAAACAAAACATGGCGACCATACGTTTAGCTCTGGCCAGGCTCAGATCAGCCGGCACGACCACTGTTGCTGCTGCTTGCGTCCCTGCGTTCTCGTAATTGGCACGCGCCACGTTGCCTGCGTCCAGAAACCATGAAGTGCCATGAGCCCTCTGCAGGGCATCGCCCTGACCTGTAGTGGAAGCAAACCGAGTGGCTGAAGTGAACACGTTCGTCATTAGAGCATCAAAGGAGTTTATTAAATTCAAGACGGGAGTCTGTTTAAGGAGGCTCGTGTGTGTCAGCAGGTCGGCCGCTTTGTCCGACAGCCTCCACGATGGATCCAGAGTCTTTGCTCTCGCGGCTTCGATAGGAGCTATGGTACCATCGCTCACGGCTCTATCAATATTCCTTTCGTCCAGTCCGGAAGCGGTGGCATAGTCCAGATAACCGCTCACGGGCGGTAGTTTGGTCACCTTCCTTTTTTCAAACCATGTCAGACCCAGAATGTCGGTCGCCAAGACCTTGACAGCCTCAGAGCCCGATCGTCTATCCTGGGCATTAGTGTAACTCCTCCCCTCCCTCTCTCTTTCGTGCCATGTTTGCAAGAGTAATAGAGCTTCTGAGATGTATCGCGGACGACGAACTGAGCCATTGTCATACGTCGAGCGTTCGGCCACTAGGGCAAAGATGAAGGGGTTAGCATGAGCCATCTCTAAATGGCACTTTTTTTTTCCCAAGCTGACGAATAGACCAGTGAATGTTTATGGTTCATGCGAGCTACCTAATTGACATAAAAGTCTCACCAACGTTAAAAATTAATATGGATAATCAGCACAGTGCGGTCATCGATGAAACGGGAATGTGTTTGGTTGACACCCAGGGTATTCGTCAAAGGTTGATGCGAATGGAAGCTGATGAACGGAGATTCGTAGAGGCAGCGTCCGTCAGACTCTTGAAAAGTATAATACGAATGTCCCATCATCGGCGCGCCGTCGACCTGACAGACAGCGCCAAAATTCTGGGCAGAGTACTAATTAATGACATCCACAGCACTGAGGGTATATCCAAACTGGCCTCGTTCGAATCTTCAACGGCACGTGATACAATGCAATCCACACCTGCCCCAGACGAGCACATGCAGGAGGGACCAAGATTAGGAAATGTTATCAGGAAAGGCATAATGGGATCGATCCAACCTCAGACCTTGATTGCAATGCTACTTTCCGGTACTGCCCAAGGCGAGAACGTGCCCGATAAGGAAGCCGACACGGTGGAAAATGCCATTCGGGGAATCCTAGACCTTCTAGGCTCGTACAATCCCCTATACTTGCAGGAGACCATCATCCTCCAAAAATGTTCCCGAGCTGGCTGCCAAGCCTGCAATGCCCTGCAGATCTACACCGCGACCTCCTTACCTGCGGGGAACGCGCCTCCGGATCCCGTTAATGTACTCGTGGCTTTTCTTATGTCCATGAACCACAAGAGAATAGATATCGGAGGTAGCATCAAGGCGTTCTACGCTTCTCCTGCCTTGCAATCCCCCCCCAAAATCAACGACCAATTGATAACATCCTTTTGTCCTTTTGTCTTGCATCGACTATTTGGGCGGCGAAGGCGACGCTCACCGTGAACAAAGACGAGTGGAGGGGGCAAGCTTAGTGCACATGGCCCATGATGAAAAAGAAGACATAACACATCTTAATTATCGGTGGGTGAATGCAGTGGAGAGCAAAATCAAAAACATGTTTTTAGAAGCTCAAGCTTTCATGGCCTCCATATATTCCTTTCTGTGGTTCAGTCGATACAGAGACACTACTGCCCACACCATCAACCAATTTCTGAGCATCACCATCATTCGCTTCGCCTACTCGGCGGTCGAGATGTTGTACGCGCGTTCCCCTAACGCCAGTGCCCATGTGGACGGTGGACGATTCCTGACCTACACGCGATCGTACATCCCAACCTGCATCATGTCCAACGTCTTCAACGTGGAGAAGGCGTACACTTCGTGGCGCAAGGAAAATATGTCGGTGGTACCCATCCTAAACCTAATCAGCACCGACTGGCACTCAAGGTATCCCACTGAAAAAGATATAGATCACATCAGCAAAGCTCTGGAGAATCGGATTTCGGCCATGGCTCAACCCTATCCCAAATATGCCAGGCGGGCGAACCATTCGGGCCTCTCCAGCGTCCGATCCAAGCGCCAAATCGAATGCTATATCCCCTACGGAATCATTGAACAAAATCACGGACCGCCTGCCATCTCTTCTCGCCACCTCGGTCTGACAAAAACCTTATCCAATGGACGTAATGTATCGTGCAATGTAATGCACGTCCTTCCCACCATACCCGAGGCGGTCAAACTGGGAGAAGACCAGCGTTACGCCCACGAGTCTCAATCTTTCTTCGACAACAGGCTATGTCCCCACATGCAGCAGCAGCAGGGGCTGACCGGCAAATTCCTGGGGTTCTTCACGTCTCTTGTGGATAAATCTATTCTGAGTAAAATGACCAAGCCCCCACAAGCCACCGACATCAACCTTCTCGACGAAACCGTTTCTAAATTTTTGCAATACTTCATTTTCCAAAAACAGGCCCTGTGTCAGGATACACTGAGTCGCTACACCCACTTGCCTCTGCAGAACCAAATAGGAACGCTGAATAACGGCGGGAATGGCAAAAACGTCTCGGCCCTGGATCTTCGCTGGGGTTCACTCTTCTTATTATGGCAACGTCCCAACATTGTAAACTCTAACCTGTCGGCACTATCGGCCAGCCAGTTGGAACTCATGCTCGGCAGAGACCCGAGTTGGTCCCACACCATATCTTATATTTTCTTCTTCCTCGAGAGAGTCTGTTTTTTAGCCATAAACTCTGTTTTTTCGGCCGTCGCCGAGGACTCACATTCCCTTGCCAGCTCAGACAGTGCCTTCACCGTCCCTGAAGCCACACAGCTCTTGGAAAATGCCGTCCAAATCATAAAGAAGGAATTGGCCGGTTCTGGTGAGAAGCCTGAAGATCCCACCACCGTAAAAACTCATTTCATTAGAGAACTCTACAAGGCAGTGAGAGCAATCGTCATAGATGAAGATAGTGACCCCGCGTACATATTAGCTCACGATAGGTTCCTGGCGGGTTTTTCAGTTAAAATGGATAATATCATTCTGAGGTCTCTAGGTTGTGGAGGTGGCCATCCCACTACATTGGGAGGAGAGGAAGGCACACCAGCAGGAGGAGAGTCGGGAGAAGTAGAAGAAATGGATATAGAGTAAAGGTGAAATAAAAACGTTAAACTTATGTATTAATTTTATTGTTAGATAGAGATAGCAAGATGTATGGAAAGCTGCCGGAAGGAGACTACCTAAATAATAAAATATATTAAATAAAATGACTGTATTTTTGCCTGTGAGGGCACTAACCCTATACCCACCACACGAATAGGAAAAATTACCATTTTTCAAGCTAAATAACCCTTGCATCTTCATCATATTCACTGAGAAATATTGGTTCACATACTACTGGTTTTTGGAACGGTAACCCTGGGACTAACTAAGGAGAGGGTTGTGCATTAGGACATGGAAGTGTCACTATGACGTGCACTGCTATGTAAGTGTGTCATTACGAGGTACGTTGCATCACTAACGCCATAGTGTACTGTATAGACACTATACCAATAATGCCAGGAGGCTTGTTTGCCCGCTAAGGCTAGTAATGAATATCATTGTTATGATCGTCACCACTCTCATCAGAATCGCTCATATAACGATTACCCAACTGACATCTCTTATCATATGAGCCACTATTGCTGCCAGACTGTCCCATGTCGTTACTGCTGTGACCCCTGTCTTCGCTTGTACACCCCCTGTTGTCTCTGTACGAGCCCCTGTTGTCGATGCTGCCATGACCTCTATCGTAGCTGCACTGATCCCTGTTGCCACCACTGTACCGGCCCTTGTTGACGATGCAGTGGCCGTGGCAATGACATCTTTTGTTGTTGAAAGATAGACCCATTTCATTACTAGATTGACCCATGTGATTATTTAAAGGTTCCCTCCCAGTATTGAACGGGGCCATGTGGTTATTGAATGTCTCCCTCTCATTGTTGTAAGGGGCCAGATGGCACAATACCGGTGTCGTAGTGTTGTGTACCATTGGACTCGGAATCGGAAGCAGGACTTGAAACAATGGCTGCTGGTGTAGTAATCGGTACTGAGAAGAATTCTTAAATACAGACATATTCCCATTAGGAGGAGGATGGACCTAGTAACCCTTCTGAGCCGACCGTGTAGAAAAATCGTAATAATTCTACGGAGATGGCCCATCGTGTTACACTATGTCCCGGCGTTGGACTACATCCGTCCGATATGTGCTTAGATTCGTGTCAACATCACTCTTTCTACTATTTTACGGCCAGACAACGCTTTTTGATGAGGGGATCCGAGCCTCCGTCGGGGTCCAAGAGGATCGTACCCAGGGAACATTTTACATGTCGAGGGTCTCGGTATCCCGTTTCATAACCCCAATCGAGGGACCGAATACTGGCTCGTATGTGGTTTTTCCTATAAATAAATACATCTAGGCCTATGTGGAAAGCTACAAAAACAAAGATTCAAGTAGTACGTGGATAGCTACAAAAACAAAGATTTTTGAGTAGTACAAATTTGTATTTAAAGAAATAGTATTGGCAAAATGTACAAATATATGATATATGATTGCAATAGGGTCCATAGGTTCATCCATGCTAATACAATGTTGCCAGACCACCACGTCAAAGGGTTATTGCATTCAAATTCCAACCTTACCTCAAATTTCCCTGTAAGGTCATTTGCCCACTAAAGGGTTAAACTAGGCTGCTACTGCAAGGAGAAAGCAATGTTGCTTCTAATGATAAACACATCTTTGATATCTGTGATAAATTATTATTAACTTCATTATCTAGGATAAAATCATCCATGCTATTCACAAGAATTTTAGGGAACACCTGTCGATAGTGTTGAAGTTGTTCTTTATTATCATCAACAGCCTTATGACATAGGAACTTCAACGTGGGAGCGTCGAACTTGGAAATGCATGTTAGTGGATCGTCGATGTGGTACCCGTCGCTCACCATAGACTTGTATAATGCGTCCTTGTTAAAGTCTTCCTGCCAGGATGCACAATGGAAGAAGTTGCGAGGGTGTGATGTGATGAACATTATACCTCCTCCCAGCTTCCGGAGCTCGAACACTGTACCTCCTTCCTGCTTCAGGAGGTCAGAGCAATGGTGGTGGAACATCCAACACTCAACGAATAATCGCTTCTCAGGATCTATTTTATCGATGACTCGGACCATGAGCTGGTAAATCTCATTCCCAAATGTGTTTATGTAATATAGCCGGTCTACCATATCAAACTCGATCCGGAAGTTTTTCAGTTCATTGTTGTAATTCAACATCTTCTTCTCCGAAGGCAATGTATGGGTTACGAAGTTATCCTGGCGACACAGACACAGTACCTCGTTCATGTAGTCACCTATATCCTCCACTTTCTTAACTTTAGGATCAAGTGACCTAAAATTAATGGGAGTAGCTGGTACTGCGGTAGACTTTGACACCATGGTCGATAACGATGATCTGACGGGAGGGGATTGAGAGGTGCTTAGTCGGCTGTTGTCAAAGATAGAGTGAGGCTAATACAAAGCAAACTCACACACATCCTATCTATAACAAATGGTAGTATATGTATCATAAATACCCAATTGCTTCTTATTGTCAGTGTTAGGGGGTTGAAGGCGAGGATGGACCAACATATTTTGTTGTAATCGATGACGGTGTTAGGATCAGGGGACCCTGAAGGAAGGTGCCTTTTCCTTAGTCTTGGATTTCTTGTAGTAGGTGTGGTTAGGTCCCTCTCTACAATGAGATCTCGTATGCCAGAAGGTTGCCACCTGTTCTTCTGTCCCAACGTCGAGTGTGCATTTATGATTCGCCTATGGGAGGCAACGAGTTACTGTAGGACGAAGGGCTAGGAGGGCGAGGAAGATAACAGCGAGGTCGCCGTGCATTGAAGAGTGTCACAGTATACGCCGATGTAGTGATGGACTCTTCCGATTTGCGGTAAATACTACCTCGGTCCATACTAGGATAATAATGACATGAACGTCGGAGAAAACGGTGAAGAGTGTTAGGACCGGTCTCACCTGAAAACAAAACGGTCAATTCTTAGTTATATTCCTATTGAAAAAATATACAAATGAATTATTGAAATAGGGTTGCCCGCTTAAGGGTTAAAGAGCTTTGTCCAAGTGTTTCACAGAGACACTCGAGGCCTTATGGCGTAGCTTGTCAAACTTGTTTATGTTCATGAATGTTTCGTTCACGAATTTGTTCACCAGACAAGGTTTGATCTGGCCACAATCTCTTGTAATCTTCGCTTCTTTTGCCTTCTTGCTGCTCTCAGGTAACAATGCGAATTCAATTTTACCTTCCCCTCCTGCAACGGTTCCATGCGTCCCTCAGTCGCCACGTAGCGTGAGGGTTGAGGGGCCATTAGCCTGCGCCGTTGGAGCCTTCCACGATTTAGGCGTGAATAGATTGAACGCAGCCGAGAGCGTGTCCCTGGGGCGTGAAAGGAAGCTATGGGCCCAGTACATGGCGCTGGTATTCCCTTTCATCTCAAAGCCAGAGTGCATGTTTGAATAACACATTACAGCACCGGAGTCGCTTGCAGGTTGCGATTGGCACAGAAGAATGGCATTCTCTCTTCCGTTCCCTAGTTCCATATCGCAGGGTGTGTTGGCGTTCAAGCATCCCGCAACGTCATCGCTAAACAGAGATATCTGTTCAATAAGTGAAGTGGAACACTCGAAAGCAGAATTGGCCTCAGCCTCTTCTGCGACACTATAGCACAGTTTACTACCCTTGGAGACTTTCAGGCATAACGTGTCCCACAAATAGATACCCTTGCCATATTTCTTAGGTATGAGGAACGCCGCCAGCCATTTGTTTGTCGATGCCTGAAAGGAACTTGGGTCCCACGTTTTCTTGTGCCTCAGACTCCATTCGCTACTATTGCCTCTCATCGATTGTTCCCTTAACCTGTAAGCCTTCAGCCCGCAGGATAGTTCAAAGTTAGACGGCGCATTTACATTATCGTCTATATTGGAAGTGCTTCCCGGGTAAGAGGGGTCCAACACTGCACCTCCTCTTGCATCTGTGAAGTATTTCTTACAGAATCTCTTATCTATTGGATTTTTGTTCTTCTTCGTTAGACTACCATTGTACTCGGAGTAGGGTGCTATGGACGCTAACGGCATCGCCCACGGGGAGACCTCTTTATTATCACCTAATGCCTTGCTGACATTGGTGGGCACAGCCGCTATGAGCGTCACTCCTGTCCCTCTATTGATGACGCAGACAGCTTACGACACTGCATGCCTGCTTCCTCCGAGGTAGCGCTAATGTTGGTGTAGAAAGGTCCGTCCACGTGTGCGGGTACCCCGGTGAACAGGGCGGGTTTTCCGAGTTTTTCACACGACAAGTTTCTGAGCGTGTAATATGTCTTCTCCTTGACTTTCCTAGAGAAGGCTTCCTGGTATTTTTTGTACTCTGGACTGTCGTTGTCGTGGTAACGATCGGTTAGCCGGTATAGAACCTTGTTCGGAAATTTGAAATTGGTGAACCAAGCTATGCCGTTAACTATCTGATCAGACAGGAGAGCGATGACCATTTTATTTTCGTCCAGAGCAATACACATGTCTTCAACCATCCGGGTGCAGAAATCTCCCACGTTTGCATTGGCCTCAAACTTAACGCTAGTGGGTCTCAGCATAGAGAAGGTGTCGCATATCCGATTCCTTATAAGAACACTGACATACCAACGCACGGCCGACGACAGTGCTGGGCTGTAGACGTTTTCTCTCCCTTCCAAAATGTCGGTTATCTCATTGAATATCATAATATTGACAAGATGTCTATAGGCAATAGCCTCTTCCGCAGAGCGGCGTAAAGATGTTATGGCCACAACTTTCTGCACATCACCCTCTCCCTTTTTATACTTGCAGTCTCCCATCATGGTCTCCATAGACCAGCTCTTTGCATGTTTATAGATGTTGGAAAATTCTTTACGCTTCCTTCGAAATATGGACTCGCGGGTGGAATAGTCTTCTTCTTCATTAAAGTCAGCAAGAGAACCGCCGTTAGCGGGGGAAGTAGATGGAAATACAATGTCAGCCTTTGAAATCTCGCGAGCGAGAACACTCGAAATATTTGGAGCGCGAAGAAGACGCCCTCCACTGCCATCATCTAGTCTAGCGGGGCCCCATTTTCATCTTCCTCTTCGTCACTCAAAGTCATGTCTGTGGTTGATAGGTTTATGAGCTCTTGTTTATCGAAGCTCAAAATAGATCCGATCTCGCGAGAAGTTAAATCTAGGGACGTGAAAGTCAGTGAATTACGAATGGCCCACAACTGTTTGGTGATGTTGGCAAACACAATAGCAGGAATGGGCATTTGACACAATGCCTTGCTAATCCTTCCCGAGGTATGACACGTGAATTCAGACGGCAACATGTTAGCGTTGAGGCTTAGTGCTTCTGTTGGAGGTTTTATGGAGGTAGCGGCCAATACTCTCATGTAGGGTTTAACGGTTATCTTTGTTGCCGAAGAAGGCACTAGTGCGACCTCGTCACCGGCGGTGTCCTCGTCACTGTCTCCGGTTCCATGAACATTAGTATCTTCACTTGCTACTTCTTCCATTCCTACTGTATTTTTATTATTATTTATATAAGTATTCTTACTTTTCTTATTTTGTGGTTGTTTTTCCTTGTTGGAAACTTTTCTCTTGCGACTTTCCTCAGGATGGTCCTTGGCTTCGCTCGCTTCATTGGGAGCAAAGATGGGCTCATGGTGCATCATACCCTGAGTGACAATTTCTCCTTCAAGCCAAATCTGAAGGTTCTTGTCTACCATCTTCTCTAAATTGTGCTTGATCATAAGGGGCGTTTGTTTTTTGTGTTGGCCTGTTGCTGACTTACGTAAGCCATACAGACCATCTTCATCTTCTAGTCCCGACTTGCGCAACCTGTGCCCCAGGACGGAATTTTCAATTAATTCACCGGTTATAAAATTTGCTAGGGTGGTAGCGCCAATTTCGTCCACCGCCAGTGCGGTAGCGCTCCTCAAACTCGCCTCGGACCACTCGTCAGTACTGCCCTGAGCGGCAGCTTCTATAGATTCAATAACTCGGTTCAAGGAGTGCTTAGCATTCTTAACGAAGGTTTGTTGTTGGTGGACCCCACTAGCGTTCCTCTTAGATATCGTCTTCGATAAAATAGAGGTCACCAACGCCGACAGATTGGAATCGCTGTCATGTTTACGACAGATTATGTTACTTCTCATCAGACATTTCAACAGTTCATCTTCTTTGAATAGATCTCCTCTATTGTAGTTAATACTTGTCAAACCTATCTGAAGAGGCAAAGATGAAATTGCACCTAAACTACAATTACCACTATCACATTTATTATTACCCTGCTGCAACGATGACTCTTTTTCGTCTGCAGAGGATTCTGAATTGCTTATGTTACATTCATCGTTGCGAGTAGCAATTAACAGTTCCTGACTGTCTTGGCCTTCGTCTTCTTTGTCTTTTTGTTTAAATTCTTCCTCTTCCCAATTCATTTCAGAGTTGTCCCTGGGTGTCGTCGGAGAGTCTTTACTTTTAGTTGACTTTGAATACAATCCAATAGCGAAAGAAGAAGTAGGGACAGCAGCATTATTATTATTATTATTATTATGAGTAGTAGTAGTAGTAGTAGTAGAAGACGATTCTTGATTATTTGTGGTATTTTTGGTAAGAGAAGATATGATACTTCTTCTCATCGATGTTTTAGATTTTTCGAGGACATTTAGACTGCCAATAACATTATCTATGTTTTCGGCGACCATTGTCTCAGTAGTACTGCAGCATTTTTTGAGATATTCAGACAGAGGAAGCAGTTCGTCTCTAGCAATTCTGTAAGTGGAAGGTGGAAGATTCTGTCCACTGGCCGATACCAGTTGGGTGGAATATGGCGACGCATCCAAGAGTTGCCAACCCGCCTCTAGTGTGATGCAGCACCCGTGGTCTGACGTAACTTTAACGTCCACGCATTGGGAGAAACACGATAGATCGTTGGCTTCTGAAGTTTTAGTTCCATTGTTGGGTAGGGGGGCAAATCCGCAAGTAACCGAATCCCTGAAAGCTCCCTCGTTACACCAACTGTGCCTCTCTCTGTCCACCTGGGGGGGGGTTTAACCTGAAAAGTAACTCCTCTGTGCTATCCTCGCCGCCAACGGGTACTAGCCCGTACTCGTAGATTTGCACTTGTCCCACCCGCCAATCACGCGTGTCATCACAGTCGATGTTATCGCCGACGTTGCTGCCACCGAATAAATCCCGCACCGAAACTCGGCCCACCCTAAAAGCAACGAGCCCGATCGAGTCTCCTTTGTCGGTTGGATCGTTAACGAATTCCAATGTGAGTCCCGTCAGGAAGATGGCAATAGGATCCATCTCCTCTGTCTCTACAATGTCTATTAGGGAGTACGTGTCATCCACTACAAATACGTCTCGAGTACTATTTTCTGGGGCAAATAAGTTTTCTACCATTGTCTTTGGAGCAGAGGCATGCTCGCAACCCCCTCTCTTGCCTGCAGTCACGTAAGTTCCGTTGACTCGGACGCACGATAACACACTTCCATCTCTTAGTGTTTTAGAAAATACGGATTCCGGGATGATGACCGCTTCCTCTAAAGCGACTAATCCTGTCTGGAACCTTATGTTGGTAAAGACATCCACCATCCCGGTTATCAAGGTGTTAATGACTCGGACACTTTTGTCGGCCGCTTCTCTGTAACCAAGGGCGGCATCCTTGTGGATGAGCTGTTTCATCTTGAGATTTTCCTTCTTGTTCATTGCCAGACTCTGAGAAGAGTTGGCCGAGGCACTACCAGCACCAGCACCAGCACACTTTTTGGCCGTGGTGGTCGTGGCCACCTGGAGTTGATTTCGCTTTTTGTTAGCCACCTTAAATTGGGCGAGCGAACTAGAAATCTTACCCTTGACGACCTTCAAGTCTTCCCAGGCTAATTCTCTGATCATGCTTATTCTCTTGCCAATGTTCTCTGAGCATTGTGTAGCGCCAGTGCCCTCCATACTTCCTTATTTCTTTCCATTAACTGGCGAAAAGCAGGCAGATACAATCCAATATATTGTCGACCAAGACCAGACGAAGTGTAAGATAAATGTGTTTACCCCAGAGCTTATAACCTCTGCCCCAGGTTTTTTCAAACCGTTCTATTCAAGTGTTGGAGCAGAAGAATATTCACTTTTTTCCCACTCTCTTCCTCGGCAGTGCGCTATGGACGCGAGTGATGGACCCTATACTCTCAGAGTGTTCTTTCAACGCATGCACTCGCCCACTGATAATTACGACTTGCAAAATGTGGCCGACAATCTCCTGTACGTGAACACTAGCGAGAACCCCAAAGCGCATCACATCACCCACACTCCCGCGTCGGAAAGCCTGACCACCCAACTCGACGCCATCCACGGGCTGATCGACACATGGAACGACAACATGCTAGACAATCTGGTCGACCTAACACCCGCCAACATCAATATTTTCAACGACATTTGTCACGCCTTGTACAATCCTCTCTCATCCAAGTTTCATGAACCTGTCACCATGTGCAGTAGCGGCGGCCTGTTGTCGGCGTACGTGGTGTCCTTGCTCCACACCCTCGATGAGAAACTTGACGTGTTTCTGGGCGGAGCCGAGCGAGCAAGCATCCTGGAGAGGCTGTGTGTCGTAAACGGCGAGAGCGCTACGGCCGCACACAATCTGCTCAATAGCGCCAAGTTAAGAGATGTCATGAGGACTCGATACGACCAATATAGGAAGTTGAAAGCAATGGAACACTCTCCGGAAGAAGAGGAGAGGGCTAAATTCAGAAGGGCTGTACGCCAAAAGTATTCAAATCTGAGTAGAGCGCCCGTCCCGCACCACCCCAACACATTCGAATCGGTGTCCGGGACTGTCAAAACCGACGCCCTGATCCACACCAACACGGTAGGTACCAATTTCGCCTCGTGTCTGCAGGCCAAGCTCATCCAACACTTTGGTCGCGTCGCTTACAGACACCTGGGGCCGGTGCCCCTCGATGACATACGGGCAGACGGGGGACCTTTGAACAGTAATGAGAAGAGGGGCGTTCCAGACTCTCTGGCGTTCGGCAGGTTGATCAGGCAAAGCTTCGACGGCATACTCCCGATCGAAGAAGATGGTTCTATGGAGTACGTCGAAAGTGTCGACACGAGTGAAGATCATTATGAAAAGGTGGCCCTACTGTACGGTAACTACGACGACTATGTCGCCTACTACAGTCGCCAGAGGAATGATCCTTCGAGCCTTGTCAATTCGATCGTTCCTGGTAGTTTCGAGGCCAGAGAAATGCCCTTCCGACCTTTTATGGTCCCGTCTAATTACCCGCCTGGAGAAGGAAGCAGCCCCGGGTGCATAAGTGTCGCTTACGACAACCATGGCGAGGACAGAAATACGTTTTCGAGACCCACCATGTTGGGGGTAGATTACGGGGAGTTTTTCAATACGCTCGTCTTCGGAGCTGGGTGGGACGCGCATCTGGGGGATCTCACCAAGAGCACCAGGCACGCGGGCTTCAGACAACACCACCAGACCTTTTTCACAGGCATGCCTAGGGATACGTCCGATTACTATTTCCTTGGGGATCATCGACTGGGGACGTTCGATCTGGCATTGCGCAGTGTCTCCAAGTTCATCTATAGAACATCCAAACTCTTCGGCGAATCGATTGCCGATAACAATGGCGAGTCCTATGATCCATTAAACTATGATATAAATTCGGAGGCTCCCATTACATCCTCGGGCGTACGCCTCCGTTTAAAACTGAGAGTCGCCGTCAAGGCTCTTCACGATTTCGTCTCGGGCGAAATGGGTGAAGGAAGCACTCCTCGGACAGGACTGCTGCACGTGGTTTGCCAGTTTCGTGCCAATCTGCTCAACGGCGGCGGCGGAGGGGGCCATGATCTGGGAGTGGGTGAGCTCGAATGTATCGTTGCCCACCTCTTACTCTCACTGTGTGCGGACTCGATCCATGTGCTGAGGAATACGAGTATTGAGACTACGGCGTACTCAATCTTCCTGTCTCTGCGACCGTCCATCGAGGATGGGGCAAGGATAAATGCCTCATCCACGAGTCCGGGTGTCCTGGTACAAAATTTTCTTGACCGGTCGCAAGTGCCGGAACGATCCCTGGACGGCATCAACGGGGCCAAGAAAGAATGGTTGTTCAAGGGATCCCAGGTGGTAATAACCTGGGATAGCACGGCCAGACGCGTTGTCGGAGTTTTCCAAGATCTGGGCAACGAATTCCTTCACAACCCGGGAACCACCATCCAGAAATATGGCGAAGCCTTTAGAGAAGCGCGGGAATTTGTCGACAATGTCGTTATAGAGGTGGTTAAACAGAGAGCTATGGGACAGTTTTACAGGAAGAATGGGCTGCGAAGGGCAATTCAAGCGTACGGGGTCATGGACGGAGGGGGTGTTTCTTTAAACGCCGACTCTTACCTACAGGACGGAAAGAGGGACTTCAAACTTCCGGCACTGCAGGGGGGTGGATCACCGTCCCCTCTGGCCTTAGCGGAGGAGGCCAGGGGCGCCATGGCGATCGCGCGCGATGCCGTCGAGTCCGTGGCCTTGCGTCGTTTCTCGAACATGGAAGAGTCCATCCGTCTGATGGATTCGGAGATGGAGGCCGTGACAACTGTCACGCAAGCGGAAACCTCGTTCGTCGACACCTTGATGGACGGTCTAAACATCGAGTCTTTTGGCGCCAATGTGTCCCTGGACGGCGAGGGGAAATGGGTGTTGGCAGAATCGGGAACGTTGGTATCCGACGAATTAGTGGCTCTGAGGGCGAACGAACGCACCTTGTCCGAAGTCATGGGCGGTTTGGGAATCGACACTCCCGAATCGTTGAACGGACCGTTCGCCCTCGAAATGTCCCTAACGTACCCGGACGAAGCACTGAATGAGTTCGCGAGTACTGTCAACGACACGGTGAGAGACATTCCGAAATCGGAGGTGGTAAAATTAGAAGCGATCGGGAGCAGGCTGGATAATGTGGATAATATGGCGGATCCGGTAAACAGATCAGAAATTGGCAAAGCCACCGAATTCGTCATCAAAGCCGAAAGGGGGAATGGAACCGTCATATCTCTGTTAAAGTACGGCACCACCATCACCGTCAGCGCCACGGTCACTGGCATTCTGGGCACAGCCGTCGTGGGTCTCATGCATGCCTCGAAGGGGGCCCACTATAATTGGATCAACCTGAAAGGGGATCTGGTGACCTACAAGATTCCCAAGTTCTCCTGTAAGGATCATGCCGTGGGTCACGCTCTGACCACGGAACATCCATTCCTGAATAAGATCAGGAAGGCCATACAGCAAGACCGAGATTTGTTCACCGCCCGTGGAGCCACCGTCCCGGACGGTCAAGGAGTAGAGTCGACCTACGTGGGATATGCACCCATATGCGGGACCAATGACTCGGAGGCGGGCGACTGCGGCACTTGGGCCACCTTCGATCCCCCGTCCGTCTTGCCCTCCCTCGCCTCCATGAGCGAGCTGGGCAAGGGGGTTTCTCTCACGTGTGATAAGGGACTCTCCATCACTCAAGCGACTGCCTCCGTCATCCTGTCGGCGGGGGCAGATGTCGCCAAACGCATCATCGAAGTCACTGAAGATGCCATGAGAGACGAGACTCGAAGGTTGGCTACCATCTTGGTCAATTCTCCCATATTAATCTTGGGCCTTCCCGTTGTACTAGGTCTGCTCGCCAGTCGTCTTGACATTAAAAAGTGGAAATTCGGTTTGGCTGTTGGTCTGTGGGTTCTGGCGTTCCTGCTAGTATTGCGTGTTTTCATCGGGTCGGGTATTTTTACTCGGAACTGGTTTGGTGTCAGTGTGAGGAGGGCGCCCCAGCAAGCGCCGCGGGGTGACGCAAACCCCCCTAACGAATCAAAGAGGAGGAAAATGAGCACAGGGGATCAAATAAACGTATTCGACAAGAGAGTGAGAGATCTTAATGTACTGAGGCCCATTTTCGGCAAAGCTAATGTCCAGAACGCTCACGATTTCTTGGGCTCTTTCGCCCCCCAGGTCAACCCCCAGACATTCTATAAGAACCTATCCTTCGGTCCACCGGGGAGATACCGAGTAAAACCTGTGAATGGGAGCAGTCTCGCCGGAGAAGATAGATCCCTCAGTCTTCACTACATTCCTCCTCCTCCCCACGAACTCTTCTTCCCGTTGCCGCCAGCCTCGCGGGAATCTGACCGGGGGTCCTCGGTCAACAGCTACACGGAGAATCCAACCGTGGCCACGGCCATCATTGACGTTGACCCCTTTCAGGACAAGTACTTCAATCTGAGGAGTGTCATGTCTGTCCAGAGCGAAGGAGCTTACAGTTTTCATGTCACGAATGAAGGACGAGGACGCTACAAGGATCTTGTCAGGTATCAGTCACAGGAGGTACCATCTTGGGTGACCACACGCACGTGCTTGCTCGTGTCCATGGACACTGGTGAGGAAAATCTGCAGGAGAAGATCAAGCTCTCTTTCTTGAATTCTTCCATTGTGACCGACGTTCACTTGGTAATCAGGGGACGGTTCGGTCTCACCGTATCAATTGACGTGCTAAAAGGTAAAGCATCTTCCGCAGAACTGCCTCGCTCAAGAGCAACCTACCAGATCGACGTAGTTAGAAAATCATCTGCGACATCCCGTTTTTCGGTCATTTATAACGTTGATCACTCCATTCACGAAGATTCGTATCTATCTAACAATATCAGGCATGACATTATCTGGAACCATTATATCCTCATTGTCGATAACGCCATGAATGTGGACAACGACTCGGAGAAATATGGGCCTGCGAATTTGAAGTGTGTCACCGTAATATTAATGAGATATGCCTACGTGTTGGGATATTTGCGTGCCGCAGGGGTGCCCCGGTTTGTACTAGATAATAGCAGAATACACTTTTCTATTCTAGGACAGATGTTGGAGGACATTGGCCATAATGATCTGATTCCATACAGTAATGAGGACACTAATTCCCTTAGCGCAATTAAAGACTATATTACTGAAATGATTACCAGAAATGATGATAGACTGAAATTAGTGTTGAGTATGGGACATTCTGTAATGCCTATTCTCAGGAAAAAAATTATTGATCACTAAAAACACAAATAAATTAAAATGGTTTTATTTCTCCCAATATCCCAGAACGTCATCTTGCAACTGGTCTGTCCGTAACACTAAGGTTAGGGAACAGTATGAATAGAGACTTCAATTATTGGCTCTCAGGGCGAAATTGGCACAAATAGGACTAGCGTTACAAGAACTTTGCATTAGTAGTTTTTTTATGCTGATTTCAGAAATGCACCTAGCAATTGGATTAATCTCCAGAGAAAGGAAATATGGCCCACTGTATCATGGACAAGCCTCTAATTCTACTCCTAATGCATAGTTCTGGTAATGCTAGCCCTATATCTGCCAGTTTTGCCTTGTGGGTCAATGTTATATTGCATCCTGCTACCTCAGACAGCTTCCTAGGCAAAATGTCCCCTAGTAACCCTTATGAGCCGACGGTGTAGGAAAATCGTAATAACTCTACGGAGATGGCCCATCGTGTTACACTATGTACCGGCGTTGGACTACATTCGTCCGATATGTGCTTCGGTTCGTGTCAACATCACTCTTTCTACTATTTGTACCATTCCCACTGTTATTGTCGCTGCTGCAATGGCCTCTGGCGTAGTGGCACTGACCCCAGTGGTCACCACTGTAATGACCTCTGGCGGATGATCGAAGCAGCTTAGTATGGGCACCCTGCACCGTCTAGAGCTCCGCTTCTCCTGTGTGCTCCGCCCTTCTGCCTTGTGGTTTTATTTTGTACAAATAAAAACTGTTTAGAATTTGTATTTTATTATATTCTTTTGGGGGTTATATATTGGTTGTATGCTATGTAGTCACCTACTGTATCCTGCACTTTCTTTACTTTAGGATCAAGTGACCTAAAATTAATGGGAGTAACTGGTACTGTGGCACTTCGTATGTGTGTGTTTGTACAAATACAAACTTTTTAGAATTTATATGTTATTATAATCCTTTTTGGGGGTTATATATTGGTTGTTTGCTATGTAGTCACCTACAGTATATCCTCCACTTTCTTAACTTTAGGATCAAGTGACCTAAAATTAATGGGAATAATTGGTACTGTGGTGCTTCGTATAATTCGTCGTATAACTAGGTCATGCTTCGTATAATGTCGTATAATGTAAATCGGAAAATAAAATATTCTGTGTGCTTGCTGCACCGTGTTGCCTGTGTTGGTGCACCTGTGCCAACACAGGAAGATCTGATGGGAAGGGATGGAGAGGTGCTTAGTCGGCCGTTGTCCAAGATACCCAGAGAGGCGACTACCTGGCCGGGCTGCTTCACCGACAGTAGGGAGAGATGCGGCGACTCACCCACAAAAATTTAGGAGAGACAAAATTTAGGAGAGAGACTACCTGGTCGGGCTGCTCCCACCCAGAGAGATTTTGGTGGGACTATTTTGGGTGAGGCGTCTGACTGCGGGTGCGACACATTATACGAAGCATGACCTAGGACAGTCGACGACGCTTGATTAAACGAAGCATGACCTACTGTAGCTATGCGACACATTATACGAAACGTGACAGCGAGAGGGAGAGTTTGTACCTCGTCGGAGCACAGCCGTATTCTGTGTGCTGACTGCACCGTGTTGCCTGTGTTGGTGCACCTGTGCCAACACAGGAAGATCTGATGGGAAGGGATGGAGAGGTGCTTAGTCGGCCGTTGTCCAAGATACCCAGAGAGGCGACTACCTGGCCGGGCTGCTCCACCGACAGTAGGGAGAGAGGCGGCGACTCACCCCCCAAAATTTAGGAGAGACAAAATTTAGGAGAGACTACCTGGTCGCTCCGCCCAGAGAGGTGACTACCTGGCCGGGCTGCTCCACCGACAGTAGAGAGAGAGGCGGCGACTCACCCACAAAAATTTAGGAGAGACAAAATTTAGGAGAGAAACTACCTGGTTGGGCTGCTCCCACCCAGAGAGATTTTGGTGGGACTATTTTGGGTGAGGCGTCTGACTGCGGGTGCGACACATTATACGAAGCATGACCTAGGACAGTCGACGATGCATGATTAAACGAAGCATGACCTACTGTAGCTATGCGACACATTATACGAAACGTGACAGCGAGAGGGAGAGGGTGTACCTCGTCGGAGCACAGCCGTATTCTGTGTGCTGGCTGCACTGTGTTGCCTGTGTTGGTGCACCTGTGCCAACACAGGAAGATCTGATGGGAAGGGATGGAGAGGTGCTTAGTCGGCCGTTGTCCAAGATACCCAGAGAGGCGACTACCTAGTCGGGCTGCTCCAGCGACAGTAGGGAGAGATGCGGCGAATCACCCACAAAAATTTAGGAGAGACAAAATTTAGGAGAGACTACCTGGTCGCTCGGCCCAGAGAGGCAACTACCTGGCCGGGCTGCTCCACCGACAGTAGAGAGAGAGGCGGCGACTCACCCACAAAAATTTAGGAGAGACAAAATTTAGGAGAGAAACTACCTGGTCGGGCTGCTCCCACCCAGAGAGATTTTGGTGGGACTATTTTGGGTGAGGCGTCTGACTGCGGGTGCGACACATTATACGAAGCATGACCTAGGACAGTCGACGATGCATGATTAAACGAAGCATGACCTACTGTAGCTATGCGACACATTATACGAAACGTGACAGCGAGAGGGAGAAGGTGTACCTCGTCGGAGCACAGCCGTATTCTGTGTGCTGGCTGCACCGTGTTGCCTGTGTTGTTGCACCTGTGCCAACACAGGAAGATCTGATGGGAAGGGATGGAGAGGTGCTTAGTCGGCCACTGTCCAAGATACCCAGAGAGGCAACTACCTGGCCAGGCTGCTCCACCGGCAGTAGGGAGAGATGCGGCGACTCACCGACAAAAATTTAGGAGAGACAAAATTTAGGAGAGACTACCTGGTCGCTCCGCCCAGAGAGACGACTACCTGGCCGGGCTGCTCCACCGACAGTAGAGAGAGAGGCGGCGACTCACCCACAAAAATTTAGGAGAGACAAAATTTAGGAGAGAGACTACCTGGTTGGGCTGCTCCCACCCAGAAAGATTTTGGTGGGACTATTTTGGGTGAGGCGTCTGACTGCGGGTGCGACACATAATACGAAGCATGACCTAGGACAGTCGACGATGCATGATTAAACGAAGCATGACCTAGCTATGCGACACATTATACGAAACGTGACAGCGAGAGGGAGAGGGTGTACCTCGTCGGAGCACAGCCGTATTCTGTGTGCTGGCTGCACCATGTTGCCTGTGTTGGTGCACCTGTGCCAACACAGGAAGATCTGATGGGAAGGGATTGAGAGGTGCTTAGTCGGCCGTTGTCCAAGATACCCAGAGAGGCCACTACCTGGCCGGGCTGCTCCACCGACAATAGGGAGAGAGGCGGCGACTCGCCCCCAAAAATTTAGGAGAGACAAAATTTAGGAGAGAGTACCTGGTCGGGCTGCTCCCACCCAGAGAGATTTTTGTGGGATTATTTTTGGTGAGGCTTCTGACTGGGGGTGCGACACATTATACGAAGCATGACCTAGAACAGTAGACGACGCTTGATTAAACGAAGCATGACCTACCTATACGACACATTATACGAAACGTGACAGCGAGAGGCAGTACCAGTTACTCCCATTAATTTTAGGTCACTTCACTTGATCCTAAAGTTAAGAAAGTGGAGGATCTGATGGGAAAGGATGGAGAGGTGCTTAGTCGGCCGTTGTCAAAGATACCCAGAGAGAGACTACCTGGTCGGGCTGCTCCGCCCAGAGAGGCGACTACCTGGCCGGGCTGCTCCACCGACAGTAGAGAGACTAACTGACCGGGCTCCTGCGGCGACTCACCCACAAAAATTTAGGAGAGACTACCTGGTCGGGCTGCTCCCACCCAGAGAGATTTTTGTGGGATTATTTTTGGTGAGGCGTCTGACTGGGGGTGCGACACATTATACGAAGCATGACCTAGGACAATAACCCCGAAGCGGCAAAACAATATTGAACCTTACTGACATTGGGACGGCGAGTTGTTGGCCCGAAAGGGCTATATAAGGGAGAACAATTATTACCAAGCGAATAACATGGGGAGAATAAAAATCAAGCACCGTACCCCTCAGGAGAGGGGTACAAAACTCAAGCTAACAGAACTACTAGGTACAAAGGACATACACATCACATCAGTCAGAGAAGCCGCAGGAGGACTAGTCATAACAACCAGCAATGATGACGACATCAACAAGATCCTAACATCCGAAACCATTAGGACCCTTGAGGAGAACGAGTTTACCCCTGTTATCCCCATTGAACTCCGATGCAAACGCAGTGTAATATGCACCAACCTGGACTCCCTGGCATTCGAAAACGACCCAGATTACATCAAACAAGAAATAGAGGCTAGAAACTCACCATGGGCCAAGGTTCTAAGCATTTACAAATTCCCAAACCAGCAACCCAGAAAATCCAACTCTCTCAAGATCGAATTTCAAGACTCACTCATGGCTCAGCAAGCCATCACCAACGGACTCAAGATATTTTACCTATCAATTACGGACAAACAAATCAAACAAGAACGTTTCACCCGTATACAAACATGCATGAGATGCTACATGATGGAAGACCACCCCACCTGGGAATGTCTCAAGCCAAGAGAATTCAAAATATGCTCCGAATGCAGCTCCAACGCCCACACCTGGCGGGACTGCCAGAACACATTCAAGAAATGCGTGAACTGCGAAGGAGAACACTCCACCCTCGCCATGAAATGCCCAAAAAGGAAAGACGTCGTCAAGCAAAAAGAAAAATTACATATCCAACCAGAAAAACAAAAGACAAAGACAACATACGCCAATGCAGCCAACCAACAACTCAATCATGCAACCAACACACCAACGATACTCAACATAAACAACCTGGACAAGGAAACAGCCTACAGTATTATCATAAAGGCATGTCAAAAAAAATGCTACGCCTCAGGGATAGATTTCACAGAGTTATACCATAAAACCCTCAAAGAAAACAGACTCCCACTCATCAGAATCCCAGACTTCAATCAAGAGGAATCAGGAAGAGTGATCGAGCAAACCTCCACAGCCTCCGAAGAATCAATAACAAAAAGAAGCAACCATATACTCAACAACAAAAACAGACACAACCGCCAAGAGCCAAATGAGAAAGGGAACCAAACCACCGCCAGCCTACAGGAACAAGAAGAAGAAGAAGAAGAAGAAGAAGAAGAAGAAGAAGAAGAAGAAGAAGAAGAAGAAGAAGAAGGAACGGTTTACACCACAGAAACGGATAGCCAGGCCAGTACTAGCCTCCACTTAGAAGCATCCGTGGAACAAAACAACGAATCTCAAGAAGGAACAACCCCATCAAAAACAAGCACCCCATATAACAACAAACTCAGAAGCAAAACAAACAACCAAGAAATAGAACAGAAAATAGGTGATTTCGTAGAAGATCAAAGAACCAAGTCAGGCCAATCTCATAGGACAGGTTCCCATGCACAACAAAAAAGTAACACAAAACAAACAACAAATCAACCAAACTAACAAAATGGCTCAAAGACTCATAATAGCTCAACATAACGTACTCTCTTGGAACACCAGAAAACATGAACTATCTAATACCTACCTAAATCTACATGCAGACATAATATTAATTCAAAGCCATGGCCTTAAAACTGGAGACAACATGCACATCCCCGGATTTAAGGTTATTCAATCAAACATATATGAACGTCACTCAGACGGTACAGCAATTGCTATTAGACATGGACTACAGCACAAAATCACAGATAATTTCCTTACCAACACAGCACAGAAGTACAGACAGACACAGGCTCAATCACCATTGCCACAGATTACATACCTCCTAGCAGACCTTTCATCCCAACCCCGACTATATTACTCTATTCAGAAAAAACACTCCAGTATATCTATTCGGCGACTTAAACGCCAATCACCCAAACTTCGGATACAGAAACACCAATACTGTAGGAAGACAACTTCACAACCTAATCACAACACGAATCATACAACACATTGGACCACACTTTACCACATTTCACAACCAAAACACATCTACAACACCGGACATTATGCTGAGCAATTATCATACTTACCATCATCTCCATGCTAGCCGAGGACCACTAACCACGAGCGAACACCAAATTATAATCACAGAAATAAACTGCTATCCCATTATTATACCAATCCCTGACAGACCGAATTATAAAGCAGCCAACTGGGAAGAATTCCAAAACCACATAACAACACATACAACTAATAACACACCAGAACATATTACTCTAGAAGAAATAGATCATGAAATTGAAGAATGGTATAACAACATCCAATCAGCTACCAAAGAACACATTCCTATGAAAAATCACAAAACACCCACAGGAAAAAAAAAACTCTCACAACACTCAAATAACAATCCAACAATACAACACATTAAGACAACATGCAAGCATACACGGATGGACAACAAACCACTATAACAGATACAAAAATCTCCAACATAGATTAAAACAAACACTCCAAGAAGAAAGCAACACCAACTGGGCTAATAAATTTGTACAAATTTCCGACGCATACCCTGATTCTCAAACATTCTGGAGAAAGATAAAATCTCTCACTGGCGAACCTCCCCCCACAGCACACTACCTTTTAGACCAACAACAAAACAAAATCACTGACATACCACAACAAGAAAGACTACTCAGAGACATCTGGGAAAAAGTACTAAACGAAGAAGAGGAAGATAGCGATGATGAAGATGATAATGTTAACATAGTAAACAACTTCATACAAAACAATTGGCAAAGAACAACCCCCCACCATACCTCAGACCCTTCCAGACTTCAAATTCACTGCCCCCTAACTAGACCCATCACCAATTATGAAGTCATCAAAACCATCATAAAATCAAAAAACACATGTCCAGGTAAAAGCGGTATTAATAAAGTCATAATGTCAAACCTTCCCGAACCCGCCATCACAAAATTCACCTGGATCCTTAACGCATCGCTATCGGCAGGCTATTTCCCAGATGCCTTCAAAAAATCAATTCTAAAACTCATTCCAAAACCCGGAAAAAAACCCACACCTTCCCACAAATTACCGACCCATTTCTCTTCTGGAAGTCCCTGGAAAGACCTTTGAGAGAATCATTAACACACGCCTCAGAACACACCTCGAATCAAACAATCTTCACTATAAGCATCAATTTGGCTTCAGAAGCCAAAGAGGAACAACACAGGCACTAACACTAATAACAGAAGAAATAGCAAATAGCAAAGCAGACGGAGGACAATGCCATCTTGTCCTGAGGGACATAACCAAAGCATTCGATAAAGTTTGGCACCAAGGACTAAAACAAAAAATACTTCAGCTCAACCTTCCCTCTATCACTGAGAAACTCCTATGCGATTTTCTCAATGATAGAGAGGCACAGATCAAAATAGGTTCATTCATCGGAGACAGCTTTGTCACCACTTGCGGCGTCCCTCAGGGAAGTGTCTTGTTCCCAACACTATTCACAATATACACACGCGACACCCCAGAATCTCTCACAGGTCTAAACATCAGCTATGCCGACGACATCACCCAAATAATCAGTTATGAGGGGAAGTCCAAGCATCTGATGAACTCCAGAACCAGAAGAGAAGTCGAAAGAGTCAACAACTTCGAAAAACAGTGGAAGATAAAAACAAACACTAATAAATTCACAGTCATTCCTCTCGGATCTAAGAGAAACGAGGACCTTGTCGTTGATGAAGAACTAATACAGTTCCAACCCAACGGCAAGGCCCTCGGCCTAAAAATTTCAAACACTAGCTACATATCAAACGTCAGTGAGAGAAAAGGAAAAGCAATCCATGCCCTCAGCAAACTCTTTAGACTAAGAAACTTAGAAACGAGAATAAAACTCCATCTAATCAAAGCACTAGTACTTCCAATCTTAGAATACCCCCCAATCTCCACCATTGCCTTAAGCAAAACTCAGATAAAAATTCTACAACAAGTGCAAAACAAAGCCCTGAGATTCGCAACCAACACACGCTACCCTTACGCTCACACCACCCAAGAACTTCACCAGGCAAACGGCCTTCTCCCACTTAATATAAAATTATATTACCAAGCCAAAAAGATATGGCAGACCATAGAAGCCATAGACGAAAACACATATATCACAATAATAGACAAAAGACAACACATAAGACACTTTAACAGAAACTTTCCAAGTAGCCTCAGTATCATAAACGAAGAGGAACCAGACCCTATTTATACCTAAATTCTTATCAGCTAGCTAGCTATCCTGACAGCAGGACCCACCTTAGCTTAGCTACAAATGCAACTAAATAAATAAATGCAGGAATTTAAAGCACTGTCACTAGCTAGGACCATAAGTCCTCAAACTTGCAATTACCACAGCTTAAGCCCATCTTGCAACATGGGCACAGAATAGGTTTAGCAAACAGCCCTCAACACCATTGTAATTTGCCATAGAAATTATATATCACAGATTAGATTTAGCAAACAGCCCTCAGCACCATTGTATTTTGCCACAGAAAAATTATATTGTAAAATGATGTGAACAATAAACAAACAAAAACAGCAAGGTGGCCGGCCCACCAACTTTACTCTTCCACTGTATTTCATCTTTCCTACTTTCTCTTCCACCCACCCACTCTGTGGTGCCTCTCTTCACCCCCCTACCTTAAAAAAAAAAAAAAAAAAAAAAAAAAAAAATCACTCTATCTGCTGCTGCTGCCACCACCACAGAGGAGAATGAGGGATAGTGGTGATGAGAAGGTTTCCGACCCTACACCTACCAAAAGGACCATGGGTGTTGCACAAGAGAAAAAAGTTGATGGTGCTGTCGAAGAACAACAATTAGAATTGGAAGGCGGGGGGCTTAGGAGAGGTAGAGGCAGAACCAGAGGTAGAGGTAGAGTTGGCGGAGGAAGAAGCAGTGCCCGCTGCTATGACAGAGTGGTTACACGCTCCGCCTATAGATGCCTGATGCGCGACCAACAACAACAGCAACAACCACCGCCAAACCACACCACCCACCACCGCCAAAAGCACACACGTGCCCACCACCGATAACAGCACACCACCCACCCTCGTCGGCACCACCGCCAACACCACACCACCCACCCTCATCAGCATCACCGACACCACAACAACCAACACCCGGACCAACCTAATTACCCCAGTACGTCACCATCGTCAAGAACGAATACTACGAACTCCTGTGGAAGTTTATACGACATAGCACTGCTTACGAACGCCTGTTTCAAGACAGGCTGAGGTTGATTGGTGTCTTGAAGAAGAACATGCGTATGCAGCCACATGAATTGATGTAAGAATTCATGTAATACAAAAATAAAGAATAATATAGGTCTGTATTATATTTCCTATCCTAGCTAGCTTTTTCGTGAAGGTCGTTGGATGTGTCGTTGGGTGTGTCGTTAGATCAGCCGTCATCGAGAAATGATGGAGAGTCACTTTTCAAAATATTTATCTTTCTCGAAAAGAGATTGTTTGTAATTTTTCCACATTTTTTTTCTTCACACACGCAAATTTAGACCCTCCCGAAAAAAAAAAGTTCACCTCCAACTCCAGTTGAATAGCAGAATGTATTTTTGGTGAGTCGTCTGCCTGGGGTTGTCGGAGCTCTCGAGTCGAAGTATTTCCGATCGCTTATCAACAGTTATCGATTCAATATGCGAAGCATGACCTCGATGAACGATGCAATATGCGAAGCATGACCTCGATGAAGCATGACCTCGGTCA
The DNA here is from genome assembly GCA_032716605.1 of Paralithodes platypus. Taxonomy (NCBI): domain Eukaryota; kingdom Metazoa; phylum Arthropoda; class Malacostraca; order Decapoda; family Lithodidae; genus Paralithodes; species Paralithodes platypus. The sequence goes on from CM064582.1 coordinate 10,137,988, forward strand.
AATAAAAGGTCAATATGCTATGTTCTTTATTTTCATGCAAGCTTACCACAATTTGGCGTACTGTACGAAGCATTAGATGTACCATTGGATGTGTCGTTAAGGGTAAATTCCCGACGCCACCTGTTGAAAGCCAACATATGTATAGTCGATGCGCAGGGACATGGTGAAACCCGGTGGGCCTAATCCGTGGAGTGATTACAATTTTCCTACACCGTCGGCTCAGAAGGGATATTAGGGGACATTTTGCCTATATTAGGAAGCAGTCTGAGGTAGCGGTCGAAAAAAAAAAATTGCCGAATGATGATCATTCATTATGAAAACCAAATGCGATGATGTACATACAGTTCGATGTATTTCCGATCACTCCCAAAGCCCACCAACCCACGTTGGACAGCAGGTAAACGATTCACCAAAAATACATTCTGCTATTCGACTTGAGTTGGCGGTGAACTTTTTTTTCTCAGGCGGGTCTAAATGTTTGTGTGTGATAAATTTTAAAATGCCCCAGAACGAGAAGCCCACCACAGAAGCCATGAACGAACACCACACAGAAACACCAAAGGAAAGGTCCACAGAACGAAAGGACCAGCTGACCGAGCCAGCCATTTCAGACAGGCCCAAGCCCGCAGGGCTAAACAGCTCCAGGACACACCCATTTACCTTTTCTAAAACTTACCATTTTCCACACCTCACGTACACTAACCCCCTCGTGTCCTACACTCCTAACTACAAAGATGATGAACAGGAATATACATTCATATTAAAAACACATGCCCTGTCCCGACGTTGAGCCAATGCCAACACATCAGACAGCCATAAATGTATCTATGTATGTTCTTACATCCGAGAAGTAGATGTTATATATCTTAGAAGTTCAAACACCCACGCTTGTCCCTAGACCTCTTATATCATTTTCCATGACGAGTATAGATATATGTAACCCGTGCTCAGTCGCCCCTTGCATTGCTCCTCTAGTAACTAAGTATTAATATTAACATTCCCTAACATCTTGTCTTGCCAGACTAAGCTTCTGAAGACCCATCGCCCCATAAATCTATGTATGCAATCCTTAGGTTAAGTATTTTTATCCGCCATTGTGTTCACCTTTTTCCATTTACTTTCCACAATTGTCATACGTCTTCCCCTGGCCTCCTTCGTATCCACAGCCCACACTATGCCAATTTACTTCGTGTCATACACCTCTTACCCCAACCAGAGATTGTATAAGATAACCTGGTTACCAGTATCTGTCATAAGTACCCCGAAACAATAACTAAGTACCCCTACGAACTGCCGCTGTGGTTGGTATTTTATATTTAATAGAAAACGCAGTTCCCAGGGCCAAACTAATAGTATCCATAACCCTCTGACTGATCACATAACTCTATCTTTTCCAGACTCATATACCACCCCATAGTTGCATTCCCCGGTAGCATTTGGCTAACGTATTCTACTGCCTTTTCAAACTTCCATATCAATTGTAGCCTAATGCCACCCCCACGCCCAGGGACCTTAGGGGCAAAATTTCCCTGTAGCCCTTGAACTCCCCCCCCCCCTCTCATTAAGACACCCGCGCTTCTCGACTCTTGTCCGACCTAGCCTCTCTCTCATACCTCTTGAAGATCCTTGAATTGTCCGTTACTAACGCTCTCCAACCTTTTATATATATACTCCTATCCAGCCTACCTTCACTTAGTAGGCCAGAACAACATTAGAACTTTACTAGCCCCTTGCATGCCATCTATTCTCTTACAACACATTCACAAACCCTGCACCCAATGGTCGTCGGTGCGAGGCTAGCCGCCCCGCCAGTAACTAACTTCTATTGCCATACTTCCAGATAAATGTGGCAGAGTTAGCAACCCAGTCTCCACCATATCCAGCAAAACCTACAATTAACAACCAGCCGAGTAAAACCAGCTAGCTAAGGCACCTTCGGTTTTGGTATTAAAGACACTCACATCTGTCTCATACACAGAGGGTTATTACAAAAACTGGTATTTTGGCAACCCCCTAGCCACAGCCGCCGGACGACTATATCAGAGAGAGGGCGCCCAGATCCCCCTTTTTGTCCACCCGAGGAAGAGGGCCCCGACCCCCGTGGAGGTATATCTGGCCCCTGTTTTGACTTTTTGAGTCATTGCCAGGTAGCACAGGAATTCTTCCTATCAATGAACTAACCATGAATGACTAACACCTTTACTAACCTCTATTACCTCACAATAAACCATTTACCTTTCTTGCATGCTCTGATCACTAAATTAGCACCTCAGCTATACCATAGAATGAAGATTGAACAATCTAGAGAGACGCTCCTATCACAGCTGTCCCCATCCTCCTCGCAAAGTAGATCCAGTCTCTCTCCCCTAAATACGTCCAGTATAGCCAAAATAGTACCTCTTACTAAGGCTCAGTTATATGAAAATATAAAGGCTTCCTATCGCCCTGTGCCACAACAGTAAATACCATCTTACCTAGTCCCCATATCTATTGAGAGCTCAATTAAGTCCATAAGACTCGAGATCCCTACTGTCTACAGGGTCCAGAACCGAGCCTATAAATCTAACTCCCGCCCCCAGTCAAATCAGTTGAAAGCTAGACACCAACCAGGGGTCACTACCCTGCAGTTAATTTCTAGCTCTGCCCTTGTGTTGTTCCGGAGTGAGATCCCAGAACCGGCAGACTCCGTGGCAGATTTGGATAGAAGGACCTGCCCACGTATTGAAGAACTTCACACATATGGCCCCCCTGGACGGCCGCGGAACCAGTCGTTAGCCCCCAACATCATGGACGCAAGATAACCAGGACCAGACCCATCAGATACTACCCAAGATTCCCTTTAGCAGTACTACATATTACTGTGCTGTTTTAGATTCACTAATTAATATTTCTACGAAGTGGCTAAGACCTTGCCCAGTGTAATTCATACTTAACCATTCCATTTGGGACGTCCTAAGCGATCAGTGCTCTTTAATTAACAGGCGACCTTGACTCTCGTAATTACTTTATTCAGATATTAAAACTCTAGTGATATCTAACGTTCGCCCACTGATTTGCGTTCTATGTATTTCTGAGACAAGGATATAAAACTTAGATCAGTACCCCCTGAGGTTACTAGATTTCCCGTGCTCTAAAAATACGTGTGTCTAATCTAGTCTGTGAACTACTACTTGTGCACCAGAGCTACCAGTAATAAATCTAACAGTGAATATGAATCTATAAGTAACATTGATGGTCTTCGGTATATAAACCTGTGAAATCAAAGCCAGTGATCAGAAGATTAATACCTGAACGTTGGAAGTGGGAGACTAGGCTCCATCCAGATCCACTTATGCTAGTGTTGTTCAATTCTATTATATTGTCTTACACAAGTATTCTGCAGTGGTATATCAATAAACGTGATCATGTAACTTGCTACCATGTGTTTCTTTGTGTTCTCTATTTCTCATATCTTGTATTGTGCATGCAGCCTTATATACCCAGTCAATTTAGAACTCACATTACCCAAGTTAAACCTGTAGAAAAACAGGGCATAACATTGGCGGCAGCGGTGGTTCTTGATTCGGATAAAAGGTTGCATTACACTGCAAGTTTGGAACAGTAGAAGCATGGCAACATCGCGAAATCTTCAGGCCATTCGCACACATTCCCAAGTATGATATAAACACGTATGATATCACCAGTTACTTAGACATAATAAAGCCAGTGTACGATGTGGTACTTCATAATGACCACGAAAAAATCGTCTGGCAATTTTGCATATTATACAGTTGGGAGAAGCCGTTTCCCAACTTGTTGATAAGCCTACCTTTCAAGAATTTGTTCACCAAATGGTGACACAGGATACGCCAGAGAGTACCTGGAACCAGTTTCGATCCTTCGTGATCCGGACCTTAGATCCACTTTTGGGTTCCCCCGTCGCCCCCAAAATAATAAAAGTCGACGAGATCAAGTATGAAGGGGATATAAATGTGACCCTCATACAACTCTACAGATACGTGAGGACCACGTATAGCTATGAAGATTACGACCAACAAAATGAACTCTTATTCACCGCTTTGTTAAACATCCTCCCACCCCACATCACCGCCCATCTCGACCCGTATGGCTTATTCGAAGAACATATGCTCTCCATCAGAGAAGAATGCCTATGCAGTTCGATGAATCCCCTATCCAACCTTTTAGCCCCTATCCAAGACTCCGTGCACCCTTCCAAAATGACTTCCGGTGAAAGTCCAACCCCAGTGAACTCTTCCCCCACCAACCCTCCGCAGCCCCCCCAACAAGCCCCGTATTCTAGCTATGCCTACCTATGTAGGCCTACCACAACATATTTTCCCCATGACCCCAGAAATGTTCAGCTATCTCCCCACCAACAAAATTTCCCTTGTGACAGTTTTCCGTCGGTAGCTTGTGACAGTTTTCAGTCAGTAGCTCCCTTCCACCCCCACACAATTCACACCCCTAGAAAACTTCGAAACCCCACACTTGACTCGCCCTCTCATGTCAAACAAACTCACCAGTCCCAGATAACCTCTAACCAGACCGAGACTGCCACCAAGAAAATTCCCCAAACTCGTCCTGTTAATGTCAAACAAACCCACCAACCCCAGATAACCGCTAACCAGACCGTGACTGCCACCAAGAAGATTCCTAAAATTCGTCCTGTTAACAACCCCAAATCAATACATCAGTCCTCTACCAATAACCCCTGTTCTACACCTAACTCTTCCCCCACCAACCCGCCGCAGTCCCCCCAACAAATCCCGTTTCCTAACTCGCTCACCTCTCACCACCCTGACCCTCCCACACGCGCCGTTAATCCTCCCCTCACGCGTGACGACCTAAGGACCCAACTATGTTCCCCCCCTTCCCCCAGAAATACTCAGCTATTCCCCCACCAACAAAATCTCCCTTGTGACAGTTTTCCGTCAGTAGCTCCCTTCCACCCCCCCACAATTCACACCCCTAATAAACTTCAAAACCCCACACTTGACTCACCCCCTCATGACAGACAAACCCACCAACCCCAGATAACCTCTAAGCAAACCGTCAATGCCACCGACACACCCCATCACTCTGATCCTCCCACACGCGCCGTTAATCCCCCCCTCACGCGTGACCCCCACCAAAGTGATTTCCCCCCCCCTCATGTGTACCGAACACCTGCTCACCAGTCGGTCCCCCCCCATCATGAGCCCAGCTAAACTTTCAACCTCCCCCCCCTCACCGTTTCCCCACCCGCCCCAAATTCCCCCCCCCAAGATCCCGCTCGACGAAATACCACTCCCATTCCAATCCAACCACAACACTTTTTCCACCTTGGCTAAACCCCAAAATACTCTCTCTCTCGCCCCAAACAACATAATCAACCTCTCAACTTCAACCACTCCTCTAAATCCCATCCATGTCTCTCCCGGAAATAAAATCAGTCTAAATTCAACCCCTCTCAAACCACAACCCTGCCTGCCCAGACCCCCCCCCACCATCTCCCTATCAAATCCCCACACACCAAACCTCCAAACCACCCGATCATAGTAAACTCTCAACCTTCAGCCTTACTCACCCTTCCCCAAACCCCACTCACGACCACAACTCTCTACACAATTCAACCCCTTCCCAGCACCAACCTCTTCCGCAACAACAACCCCGACTCGACCTGCCCGTTTCATCTTTAAAACCCCCCTATCACTACCCCCGACCGAAACCACTTAGACCCCCCCTCCAAAACTGGCCCCGGGCCAGCTCGCCCCCAAACCCACATTCCTAACGACAAGAACTAACGGTATATCCACCCCGCCCTTCCAAAGTGAAAGTGAACCACCACCCCCTATTACCAGACCGTCACCCAGACTAACGGCGACCCTAATACCCCCCCCCCCCCCCCCCCCCCCCCCCCCCCCCCCCCCCCCCCCTGATGATGATGAGGATATTATTGTACTAAATTGTTTCGAATGTTTTCAATTCCTAAGCGATTGGGCATGATTCTATAAATTTACATGTGTTCCATATACTGTATATATTATTTTTGTTCCTTAGTCATACTACTTTTCTTGTTACCTACACTTTTCTGACTATCTGTAAGTAAGATCTTTTAAATTTGCTTTATACATTGTTAAACACTTTACCTCTTCTTAATTTCCTGTGTTCTTAATTATCTGTCCTTTCTTAAATTTACATGTTTTCCATATACTGTATATAGTATTTGTTTTCCCTTAGTCATAATACTTTTCTTGTTAATCTACACTTTTCTGACTATCTTTTAAATTTGCTTTATACATTGTTAAACACTTTACCTCTTCTTAATTTCCTGTGTTCTTAATTATCTGCCCTTTCTTAAATTTACATGTTTTCCATATACTGTATATACTATATTTTGTTTTCCTTAGTCATACTACTTTTCTTGTTACCTACACTTTTCTGACTATGCTTCTTTTTACTTCACCCTTGAGGCTCGAGGACGAGCCTATAATGAAGGAGAGGGAAGTAAAATGCCCCAGAACGAGAAGCCCACCACAGAAGCCATGAACGAACACCACACAGAAACACCAAAGGAAAGGTCCACAGAACGAAAGGACCAGCTGACCGAGCCAGCCATTTCAGACAGGCCCAAGCCCGCAGGGCTAAACAGCTCCAGGACACACCCATTTACCTTTTCTAAAACTTACCATTTTCCACACCTCACGTACACTAACCCCCTCGTGTCCTACACTCCTAACTACAAAGATGATGAACAGGAATATACATTCATATTAAAAACACACATGCCCTGTCCCGACGTTGAGCCAATGCCAACACATCAGACAGCCATAAATATATCTATGTATGTTCTTACATCCGAGAAGTAGATGTTATATATCTTAGAAGTTCAAACACCCACGCTTGTCCCTAGACCTCTTATATCATTTTCCATGACGAGTATAGATATATGTAACCCGTGCTCAGTCGCCCCTTGCATTGCTCCTCTAGTAACTAAGTATTAATATTAACATTCCCTAACATCTTGTCTTGCCAGACTAAGCTTCTGAAGACCCATCGCCCCATAAATCTATGTATGCAATCCTTAGGTTAAGTATTTTTATCCGCCATTGTGTTCACCTTTTTCCATTTACTTTCCACAATTGTCATACGTCTTCCCCTTGCCTCCTTCGTATCCACAGCCCACACTACGCCAATTTATTTCGTGTCTTACACCTCTTACCCCAACCAGAGATTGTATAAGATAACCTGGTTACCAGTATCTGTCATAAGTACCCCGAAACAATAACTAAGTACCCCTACGAACTGCCGCTGTGGTTGGTATTTTATATTTAATAGAAAACGCAGTTCCCAGGGCCAACTAATAGTATCCATAACCCTCTGACTGATCACATAACTCTATCTTTTCCAGACTCATATACCACCCCATAGTTGCATTCCCCGGTAGCATTTGGCTAACGTATTCTACTGCCTTTTCAAACTTCCATATCAATTGTAGCCTAATGCCACCCCCACGCCCAGGGACCTTAGGGGCAAAATTTCCCTGTAGCCCTTGAACTCCCCCCCCCCCCCTCTCATTAAGACACCCGCGCTTCTCGACTCTTGTCCGACCTAGCCTCTCTCTCATACCTCTTGAAGATCCTTGAATTGTCCGTTACTAACGCTCTCCAACCTTTTATATATAAACTCCTATCCAGCCTACCTTCACTTAGTAGGCCAGAACAACATTAGAACTTTACTAGCCCCTTGCATGCCATCTATTCTCTTACAACACATTCACAACCCTGCACCCAATGGTCGTCGGTGCGAGGCTAGCCGCCCCGCCAGTAACTAACTTCTATTGCCATACTTCCAGATAAATGTGGCAGAGTTAGCAACCCAGTCCTCCACCATATCCAGCAAAACCTACAATTAACAACCAGCCGAGTAAAACCAGCTAGCTAAGGCACCTTCGGTTTTGGTATTAAAGACACTCACATCTGTCTCATACACAGAGGGTTATTACAAACACTGGTGATATGGCAAGCCCCTAGCCACAGCCGCCGGACGACTATATCAGAGAGAGGGCGCCCAGCTCCCCTTTTTGCCCACCCGAGGAGGGAGACCCCCACCCCCGCGGAGGTATACCTGGCCCCTGTTTTGACTTTCGAGTCATTGCCAGGTAGCACAGGAATTCTTCCTATCAATGAACTAACCATGAATGACTAACACCTTTACTAACCTCTATTACCTCACAATAAACCATTTACCTTTCTTGCATGCTCTGATCACTAAATTAGCACCTCAGCTATACCATAGAATGAAGATTGAACAATCTAGAGAGACGCTCCTATCACAGCTGTCCCCATCCTCCTCGCAAAGTAGATCCAGTCTCTCTCCCCTAAATACGTCCAGTATAGCCAAAATAGTACCTCTTACTAAGGCTCAGTTATATGAAAATATAAAGGCTTCCTATCGCCCTGTGCCACAACAGTAAATACCATCTTACCTAGTCCCCATATCTATTGAGAGCTCAATTAAGTCCATAAGACTCGAGATCCCTACTGTCTACAGGGTCCAGAACCGAGCCTATAAATCTAACTCCCGCCCCCAGTCAAATCAGTTGAAAGCTAGACACCAACCAGGGGTCACTACCCTGCAGTTAATTTCTAGCTCTGCCCTTGTGTTGTTCCGGAGTGAGATCCCAGAACCGGCAGACTCCGTGGCAGATTTGGATAGAAGGACCTGCCCACGTATTGAAGAACTTCACACATATGGCCCCCCTGGACGGCCGCGGAACCAGTCGTTAGCCCCCAACATCATGGACGCAAGATAACCAGGACCAGACCCATCAGATACTACCCAAGATTCCCTTTAGCAGTACTACATATTACTGTGCTGTTTTAGATTCACTAATTAATATTTCTACGAAGTGGCTAAGACCTTGCCCAGTGTAATTCATACTTAACCATTCCATTTGGGACGTACTAAGCGATCAGTGCTCTTTAATTAAAAGGCGACCTTGACTCTCGTAATTACTTTATTCAGATATTAAAACTCTAGTGATATCTAACGTTCGCCCACTGATTTGCGTTCTATGTATTTCTGAGACAAGGATATAAAACTTAGATCAGTACCCCCTGAGGTTACTAGATTTCCCGTGCTCTAAAAATACGTGTGTCTAATCTAGTCTGTGAACTACTTGTGCACCAGAGCTACCAGTAATAAATCTAACAGTGAATATGAATCTATAAGTAACATTGATGGTCTTCGGTATATAAACCTGTGAAATCAAAGCCAGTGATCAGAAGATTAATACCTGAACGTTGGAAGTGGGAGACTAGGCTCCATCCAGATCCACTTATGCTAGTGTTGTTCAATTCTATTATATTGTCTTACACAAGTATTCTGCAGTGGTATATCAATAAACGTGATCATGTAACTTGCTACCATGTGTTTCTTTGTGTTCTCTATTCCTCATATCTTGTATTGTGCATGCAGCCTTATATACCCAGTCAATTTAGAACTCACATTACCCAAGTTAAACCTGTAGAAAAACAGGGCATAACAAATTTCGTGGAAAAATTACACACATTTTGTTTTCTCGAAGAGGCTAGAAATATTTCGAAGAGTGACTCTCCATCATTTCTCGGTGACGACTGAGGAAATGTTCGAGGGCGTCTCAAAGGAAAATTTTACTCCTCAAAATATTCCGCTATTCCAAAAAAGAGACTTCGCGGACTGAAGCATTCACTCTAACCCTTTGGCGGTATTTTGGCGAGCAAATGGCTTATCAAAATATATATATATATATATAACGGTCACCATTTTGTAGACGACGCATGATTAAACGTAGCATGACCTACCTATACGACACATTATACGAAATGTGACAGCGAGAGGCAGTACCAGTTACTCCCATTAATTTTAGGTCACTTCACTTGATCCTAAAATTAAGAAAGTGGAGGATCTGATGGGAAGGGATTGAGAGGTGCTTAGTCGGCCGTTGTCAAAGATACCCAGAGAGAGACTACCTGGTCGGGCTGCTCCGCCCAGAGAGGCGACTACCTGGCCGGGCTGCTCCACCGACAGTAGAGAGAGACTAACTGGCCGGGCTCCTGCGGCGACTCACCCACAAAAATTTAGGAGAGACTACCTGGTCGGGCTGCTCCCACCCAGAGAGATTTTTGTGAGATTATTTTTGGTGAGGCGTCTGACTGGGGGTGCGACACATTATACGAAGCATGACCTAGGACAGTAGACGACGCATGATTAAACGAAGCATGACCTACCTATACGACACATTATACGAAACGTGACAGTGAGAGGCAGTACCAGTTACTCCCATTAATTTTAGGTCACTTCACTTGATCCTAAAGTTAAGAAAGTGGAGGATCTGATGGGAAGGGATGGAGAGGTGCTTAGTCGGCCGTTGTCAAAGATACCCAGAGAGAGAGACTACCTGGTCAGGCTGCTCCGCCCAGAGAGGCGACTACCTGGCCGGGCTGCTCCACCGACAGTAGAGAGAGACTAACTGGCCGGGCTCCTGCGGCGACTCACCCACAAAAATTTAGGAGAGACAAAATTTAGGAGAGACTACCTGGTCGGGCTGCTCCCACCCAGAGAGATTTTTGTGGGATTATTTTTGGTGAGGCGTCTGACTGGGGGTGTGACACATTATACGAAGCATGACCTAGGACAGTAGACGACGCATGATTAAACGAAGCATGACCTACCTATACGACACATTATTCGAAACGTGACAGCGAGAGACAGTACCAGTTACTCCCATTATTTTTAGGTCAATTCACTTAATCCTAAAGTAAAGAAAGTGGAAGATCTGATGGGAAGGTATGGAGAGGTGCTTAGTCGGCCGTTGTCAAAGATACCCAGAGAGAGACTACCTGGTCGGGCTGCTCCGCCCAGAGAGGCGACTACCTGGCCGGGCTGCTCCACCGACAGTAGAAAGAGACAAACTGGCCAGCCTCCTGCGGCGACTCACCCACAACAATTTAGGAGAGACAAAATTTAGGAGAGACTACCTAGTCGGGCTGGAGAACATGGGGTTACACATGACTTGCTCTCTCTGAATAATTTCTAAGGTATCGTTCGATTTTATAAATAATTCAGCCGACTTTAAGTCTTGTATCTTGGCATACCGACCAAACATATTAGCCGTTAATTCAATGGCCAACATTTTCTTCAATAGAGTCAAATGTTCCTGCAGGGGGTTGTGCAACTTATCACCGACGCAGTACCCAACAATCGCATCCGCCAGGGAGGCACATTTCATTCCCTTGATCTGAAATCGTAACATTTCCACCTTAACCTTTAATTAAGGTTCATTAATTAACAGGCGACATTAACTCTCGTAATTACCCCTATTCAGATATTATTACATAGAAGTAAAACCCTAGTGATATCTAACGTTCGCCCACTGATTTGTGTTCTACGTATTTCTGCTATAAGAATATAAAACTTATATCAGTACCCCCCTGAGGTTACTAGAATTCCCGTGCTCTAAAAATACGTGAGTCTAATTCTAGTCTGTGAACTACTACTTGTGCACCAGAACTGTCAGTAATAAATCTAATTAGTGAAATTGAATCTATAAGTAACATTGATGTCTTCCAGTATATAAACTTGCGAACCAAGCCAGTGATCAGAAGAGTATACCTGAACGTTGGAAGTGGGAGACTAGGCTCCATCCAGATCCACTAATGCTAGTTGTTCATTTCTATCATTTGTCTTGTACGAGTATTCATACCTTCTTATGCTTCCTATTAATCATCTTCAATAAACGTGATCGTGTGTCTTGTTACCGTGTGTTTCTTTTGTGTTCTCTATTCCTCATACCTTGTATTGTGCATGCAGCCTTATATACCCAGTCAGTTAGAACTCACATTACCCAAGTTAAACCTGTAGAAAAACAGGGCATAACAATTACTATTATTACAGTATTGTTTTAGTTAGATTTTGCAATAGCCTAGATTATATGCTATGCATATAATCAAGAATTAAGAAGTGTGCGAGTTTTATATTTACTTTGCCAGTACTGCAGCCTAGGCTATCAAACATTAATTTGTCATCAACCCTAAATACATTGCAGTGTGAAACTCACATTTAGAGGGATTCAAATTTGTATTATAATGTATTTGAAGTACAGGTATATATGTAGGAGACGCAACAATATAGGTAACAAATATATAATATCAGTTTTGGGTTCCTATCATCATATACTTCATTGCTATATAATCTCCTTTCCTCACAACATCCTCGCTCCTATCGCCACCTAGTCTTCCTCTCTCTTTCACTTGCCTACTCCCTGCACTCCAAAGGCTTTACTCTGCGATTCCAGTATTCCAGTATTCCACTGGTATTCGAGGCAATGAAATCGCTGATAAAGCTGCCAACCTAGCACACTCCTCTCCCGCCATTGAACCATTCCCCATTCCCCCAAGACCAAGCCTCACTCTCCAGACTCATCTTCGACGCCTGTTGGTGGAACTGTAGTACGTCCTCTTCACAGTCCCTCTCCCGCACCACCCTTGGGCAGTACCGCTCTGATCCCTCACCCCAGCCTTGGGCTCGCTTACCAGATAGGGCGCTTGATGTCGCGATCTTGAGGCTCCGTATAGGCCACGCCGGCCTAGCCCCAGACTTTCATCGACTAAAGCTCCTCCCTGACCCGTACTGCCCATGGTGCCGTACTGTTGAAGAGACTGTTGATAATTTCTTACTCTACTGTCACCGCTTTCACTCTATTCGCCTCCATCTTCGTGAGCGGCTTCATGCACAAGGCATCATTAGGCTATCCCTCCCCACGATCTTCAGGGGGGGGGGGGACTCTCTCTCCCCCCCAACAGATTTGGCATGCTCCGGCTGGTGGCTAAGTTTATCACCAAGAGCGGCAGGTTCGCCCGCTAGCCCCGCCGACTAGATTAATCCAGCTAATATTTCTACCATTTGGGAAGGGTCAGTCAGGGAATAGGTGTGGAAATTAACAGCTCATTTGCTCTAGCCCTTTGTGAGTTACAGAGGTTAGGGCTTATAATTTATGGCCTATGTATTTGGAACAGGATAATGGATATAGCTTTGGCTTTTGCCTCATTACATATAGAAAAATTACATAAAACAAAAAATCCTTGGAGCAGCACATGTATTCATTAGCCAGTATACTGTATATGAAGGGTCATGCCTGGATATGTGGTGGGCGGGTATTGCGGTGTGCTCTGCTGCGTGTCTGCCTGCTAAGACCGGATTTTTATTTTTATTTTTTTTCCCTGTTCGGGCTCTGTCTCGAGTCGGCCACCCCCAGCTATTACAGTCTCACGTTCTAAATGGCGGCTTTCCAGGCAGCCCTGCCAAGGGCTGCCTCTATTGTCAAGTTCATAATTTTGAGATTGGACCTGATCCCACGTCATTCTAGATCTACCCTTACGCGAAGCTCTCCCCACGTTCACAGTCCGGCATTTCCTCACCCAGTTCTGATCATTCATTCTCTCCATGTGTCCAAACCAACCAAGTCGGCTCGTGCACATCACTTCGCTGACACTCCTAATACCCAGACGTCTTCTTAATTCCTCGCTCGATACCCCGTTCCTGAGATTAACCCCACATATCCATCTCACCATTCTCATATCTCATTCCGTTCCATTCTATTGATATTCTCCGCTTTAACCAACCACGTCTCCGAGGCAAATGTCATCGAGTTCCTAACACACAAGCTATACACCTTCCCTTTTATGGGAGCCCTCTCATGGTCGGGAGTGGCAAGAGCTCTCCAAACTTTCCCCAACCACTTCTGACTCTAGCAATGGAGCCAGCTTTAGCGCCACCTCTGGCGGAAACCACATCACCCAGGTAGCAGAACTTATTCACACATTCCAGCGTTACACTGTCGAAATCAACAAGAACAGGTGGGTCATTTAACACAAGATCTCCCTTACACACTGCACATTCAATGTCTATGATTCTTGTTAAAGATCCTCTAGCTCCACTACATCTCTTGTGCAGCCAGTCACTACAGACACAACATTGGAATTAATTACATCCCACCCCCTTCCCACATACTGCGCATGGATAGTCGCCGCTTCTTTCCATAATTCCGCGCCCTACTCCACTAATTATGACTTTTGTTTTATCTATGTTAACTCTTAGACCCTTATTTGCCATACCCTCCCTCCACCTTTTGAACTTTGCCTTCTCTGCTTCCTGCACACTATCTGTGATAAGAACTAAGTCATCTGCATATAACAACTCCTTCTTTCTTGGGTCAAAGGGCCGGAGGGTCCGTTGGCTGGACCCCTTCTGCGGCTTCGTCTGGTCTAGTAGGCAGGGCTAGCGGGCGAACCTGCCGCTCTTGGTGATAAACTTAGACACCAGCCGGAGCACGCCAAATCTGTTGGGGGGAGAGAGAGTGCCCCCCCCCTCCCCCCCCCCAAGAGCGTGGGGAGGGATAGCCTAATGATGCCTTGTGCATTAAGCCGCTCACGAATATGGAGGCGAATAGAGTGAAAGCGGTGACAGTAGAGTAAGAAACGATCAACAGTCTCTTCAACAGTACGGCACCATGGGCAGTACGGGTCAGGTAGGAGCTTTAGTCGATGAAAGTCTGGGGCTAGGCCGGCGTGGCCTATACGGAGCCTCAAGATCGCGACATCAAGCGCCCTATCTGAGAAGCGAGCCCAAGGCTGGGGTGAGGGATCAGAGCGGTACTGCCCAAGGGTGGTGCGGGAGAGGGACGGTGAAGAGGACGTAATACAGTTCCACCAACAGGCGTCGAAGATGAGCCTGGAGAGTGAGGCTTGGTCTAGGGGGAATGGTTCAATGGCGGGAGAGGAGTGTGCTAGGTTGGCAGCTTTATCAGCGATTTCATTGCCTCGAATACCAGTGTGTGAAGGGACCCACTGGAATCGCAGAGTAAAGCCTTTGGAGTGCAGGGAGTAGGCAAGTGAAAGAGAGAGGAAGACTAGGCGGCGATAGGAGCGAGGATGTTGTGAGGAAAGGAGGTACAGGGAAGAGAGAGAGTCAGAGAAGATGACTACTGGTTGAGGGGGAAGGAAATCGTGTAGGAACTGCAGGGCCATCAATATTGCAAAAAGTTCCGCGGCTAAGACCGAGTGTCTTGCCGACAGATGCCAAGTACGGGTCAGGGAGAGCTCTTCCACATAAAATGCGGCTGAGGTGGAGGGAGAGAGAGTCCTGTCCTAAAATCCCTTGACAGAGCCTCCAGGACCAAAACAAACAGTAATGGGCTCAACACTGAACCTTGGTGAACTCCAACCTTCACTGGGAACTCTTCGCTGGTGATGGGCTGGTCTATCAGAGTGAGAACTGAGCGATCTCTGCCATACCCATAGCTTACTCTGACTGTTCCTTTTACTTATATATTTTCTAGATCTCAAGTGACGGCGTCTCTTCCGTGGATTGACCTCCCAATCTACCAAGATTGGAAGCCAAAGCGTCACATTTTTCCTTTGCCCCTCAACTTTCTCTTCATAATTGATGAGGGGCACAGGGCCCTGGGTGGGGCTTTGGTTTCCCGGGCGTTTCCGCACCCTCCTCAGCTCCCCGCCATGGAGTGGCTTCGGTCACCCAGGCTTTATTGTGGTCGGCGGGGAGGGTTCTGTGGGGGTGCTCGGTTATGGCCTTGGCCTTGCTCAGGGCCTTGGGGCTGTTTGGCCAGGCAGCTTGGGGAACAACAACAACAACAACTCTTCACTCAGGCCCATTTAAATTACTCTAACTGCTGCCCGTGACCCCTCATACATTCTCATTATCACACGCACCAGCCACTCTTCTACTCCGAGTTTTCTCCTAACCCACTGCACTACCTCCCTGGGCACCCGGTCAAAGGCCTTCTCCAGATCTACAAAAACTAGGTATAACTCCATTTTTCTCTAAGAACCTCTCTTGCAGTTGCCTAAGAGTGAAGATAGCATCAGTTGTGCCACGTCCCGGCATAAATCCAAACTGCATGTCACTGATGGCAACACTTTCCCTGATCATGCATGTCACTGATGGCAACACTTTCCCTGATCATGCATGTCACTGATGGCAACACTTTCCCTGATCATGCATGTCACTGATGGCAACACTTTCCCTGATCATGCATGTCACTGATGGCAACACTTTCCCTGATCATGCATGTCACTGATGGCAACACTTTCCCTGATCATGCATGTCACTGATGGCAACACTTTCCCTGATCATGCATGTCGCTGATGGCAACACTTTCCCTGATCATGCATGTCACTGATGGCAACACTTTCCCTGATCATGCATGTCACTGATGGCAACACTTTCCCTGATCATGCATGTCACTGATGGCAACACTTTCCCTGATCATGCATGTCGCTGATGGCAACACTTTCCCTGATCATGCATGTCACTGATGGCAACACTTTCCCTGATCATGCATGTCACTGATGGCAACACTTTCCCTGATCATGCATGTCACTGATGGCAACACTTTCCCTGATCATGCATGTCACTGATGGCAACACTTTCCCTGATCATGCATGTCACTGATGGCAACACTTTCCCTGATCATGCATGTCGCTGATGGCAACACTTTCCCTGATCATGCATGTCACTGATGGCAACACTTTCCCTGATCATGCATTCAAAGACCCTTTTGCTGACTTTCAGGACTTGATCGAGCATTTTCAAACCCTGATAATAATTCCCCTGTCTAAGGAGTCACCCTTGCCTTTGTATGTATTTACTATAACACTTTTCAGCCACGCAACATGGTAATGTACACCCTATGTGGTGGATTGTGTTCTTTTATATCATAAATGTTATTTTAGTAAGCGTTGTTTCCACATGGCGATTTTGATAAGTTATTTTGCCTTTATATTGTCTTTGTCCGAATATTGGTTTGTTTAAGGGGAGGTTTTTAGTTTGGTCCCTAGATATCCTTCAAGCTTAAGATTACACCCCCTTGAGCCCCTTTCAAGATAAATTTGTACATTTTTCGGTAGAAAAATTTCCCGGCTGAAAGCCGGTTCCTCTTAAATTACAGGCTCGCTATCGCTCGCCAGGATAAAATCGACACCTAAATGGCACGAAAGGTCTTAAAATTGACAGAAATGGGTTGAAAGTTCATAAAATCGTCCAAATAATGGGGCAAACGTCTTAAAATCTCAAAAGCAATGGGGATAACCATGAGGGAGAAAGGGGGGGTCCAGAAAAAAATCCCTCAAGTGGAAACCTCCCCTTAATTGGTGGGTGAGCCGGCTCGGTGATCGGTTGGATTAAAACGATACATAATTTCATTCATTAACTTTTTATTAAAGGTAATTTATAAGTTATCTGTTTCACGGGTTAATGTTAGAATCATCTATATAATTTTTTAGGTAAAATTAAAGTTAAATTATGTCGCTGCTTTGAAATTGGTTAGTTACCCCTCCCGATAAAATTATAAGGGTATGAAACAAGTAAATAAGGTGTCCATAATTATCTCGCCGTTAAGGGGAGGTTTTTAGTTGATTCCCTAGACTTCCATCAAGCTTGAAATTACACCCCTTTGACCCCCTTTCAAGATAAATTTGTACATTTTTCGGTAGAAAAATGTCACGGCCGAAGGCCGGTTACTCTTAAATTACAGGCTCGCTATCGCTCGCCAGGAAAAAATCGACACCTAAATGGCATGAAATATCTTAAAAGTGACATACATGGGGCGAAAGTTCTTAAAATCGTCAAACTAATGGGGCGAGCGTCTTTAAATCTCACAAGCAATGGGGCTAAACATGAGGGAGAAAGAGGTTGAGAAAAAAATCCTCCAGGTGGAAATCTCCCCTTAAAAGGTAGGCTATATTAGTATAGGTAGCACCAACCAACTTGACAGTAATCTTGACCCCTGACCTCTCTGTAACTCTAAAGGGGCTAGAACAAACTGGCTGTAAATATGAACACCTATTTCCTGGTGGACTCTTCCCAAATAAGAGAAACGTCAGCCCGATTGTTTTTATGCGTTTGAGTTATAAGAAGTTCAGGGGAGATTTCCACTTGAGGGACTTTTTTCTTGACCCCTTTCTCCCTCATGTTTAGCCCCGTTGCTTTTGAGATTTTAAGACGTTCGCCCCATTAGTTCGACGATTTTAAGAACCCTCGCCCCATTTATGTCAATTTTAAGACCATTCGTGCCATTTAGGTGTCGATTTTTTCCTGGCGAGCAATAGCGAGCCTGTAATTTAAGGGTAACCGGCCTATGGCCGGGAAATTTTTCTACCGAAAAATGTACAAATTTATCTTGAAAGGGGGTCAAGGGGGAGTAATTTTAAGCTTGATGGAAGTCTAGGGAATCAACTAAAAACCTCCCCTTAACAGGTCAAGATTATTGTCAAGTTCACTGGTGCTACCTATAGTGTACTCCACTCTGTTCAATATTAGTAGGCCTCCTGAAAAGGGATCTGCCTTGTGTGGGCCAATCGGCTTTCTGCAGACTCCCATTTTCTTGTTCTTATGAAAATATCCGGGCCTGGCGCGGTTTCGAACCCGTGTCAGTAGACATACCAAACTCCCGTGCTAACCATTGTACAGTACTACCACGGACGTACGGTAGCGCTAATAAGTCGTGTCTCGGCTGTCATTACGTTTGACTCGCTCTGTGCTGTAATAATGTCTGTCTGATGTTGAATAGGGTGGGTACGGTGGCGCTAATAAGTCGTGTCTCAGCTGTCATTACGTTTGACTCGCTCTGTGCTGTATTAATGTCTGTCAGATGTTGAATAGGGTGTACGCAAGTGTAGGAACATGTTTGTATGTCTCACTCAAAATGAATAAAGCAAGTTTAGACATGACTGATACCAATTATTGATAAAAATATACTTGGTGCCGAGACATCACTTATTTGGGCGACTGTACCATAGGATAGCAACCTTAGCTCTTGAAAGAACCAGTTGACAGTCTTGCGGGGTGATTCTCGTGGTGGGTTTGTTAGACTTTCCACCAACGACTATTTTACGCTATCCCAGACGTCAACTGTGGCAGTCTAGAAGGTGAATCACCATCAATATACCCAATGATCTTATATACCTTTAATAATCTAGCCATTTAAAGGTATATTGGTGGTAATAAACCCATCTAATACAAGGATAGAAAGGTAAATCACCATCAATATAACCAATGATCTTATATACCTTTAATAATCTAGCCATTTAAAGGTATATTGGTGGTAATAAACCCATCTAATACAAGGATAGAAAGGTAAATCACCATCAATATAACCAATGATCTTATATACCTTTAATAATCTAGCCATATAAAGGTATATTGGTGGTAATAAACCCATCTAATACAAGGATAGAAAGGTAAATCACCATCAATATAACCAATGATCTTATATACCTTTAATAATCTAGCCATATAAAGGTATATTGGTGGTAATAACCCCATCTAATACAAGGATAGAAAGGTAAATCACCATCAATATACCCAATGATCTTATATACCTTTAATAATCTAGCCCTTTAAAGGTATATTGGTGGTAATAAACCCATCTTAACCTCTGAAGTGCGCATGGGGGGTATGAGACCACACTCCTGTGCTGACGTATTTGAGCTGTTCCCATCACTAGCATCGTTATTTTACCATAAATAGCATTAATACTTCTCCATATGCACCTATTATAGGTTGATTATAAAGGTATTAACCTGTTACAACAATAAAACAAGTGGAAACAGCGTTTGGATGTTCAAAATCGGCGATACAGGCCGGGAGTTACATAATGTATGGCTGAGGCAACCTCCTTTCCCACCACTTTTCCCCATGTCTGGAGAGAGACTGTCGATCGATACTCTCTCTCTCTCTCTTGCACTCGCTTGCTAACAGTGATGACAATGCCCTGCTACCAACTCGATAATGTTAGCACGAAAATAGACCACAGAATAAGGGAATAACAGGGAAAATAGGTGATAACTGAAGGAGGGGAGGTGGAGGAGTGATATTTGGCATGGCCCAGGGGCAATAAAAAAAAAAAAAAAAAATATGTTTTTGGGTGTTTTAAATGTTTTTTTTAATAGCCTTACTCTTAAGAGTCTTCCCGCAGTCCGCCGGGGGAACTCTTAAGAGTCTTCCCACAGTTCCCGGGTTAAGGGGTAATTTTGACCTACCTAAAAAAAAAAAACAGAGTATAGACGTTATAATGGCAATAAGTTCTATAATAATCAAAGGCA
The DNA here is from genome assembly GCA_032716605.1 of Paralithodes platypus. NCBI lineage: Eukaryota > Metazoa > Arthropoda > Malacostraca > Decapoda > Lithodidae > Paralithodes > Paralithodes platypus. The sequence continues at coordinate 10,158,129 of CM064582.1, forward strand.
CGCGCTAGTAGAACCGATACGTGGCGTTTATAATAACACTACCATCACCACCACTCCGAGCAGCATTGGTGTGTGTGTGTTTATTTTTAATCTTTTTATTTATTTATTTTATTTGTGTGTACAATTTGTCTGGACCCCAATATTAACACTATCTGGTGCGACGTCTTGGGGTCGCCGTCATCGTATTTGGCTTATTTGTTATCGAAGGTCTTGCTGCCATTTTCGAACAATGTATTTTAACCCTCCAGCCCCGGCTACGCATTACATAAATATTCCCCAAAACTCGGGTGTTTTGGCCGAAAAACGTCTAGGCTAGGCTACCGTATATGTGTTAATCTGACTGCTTCCCGCATTCCCGTGCATCCCCAAGCGTAGCTGTGTTATTTACCTGTAGAATGGCATTAAGTAGAGCTCTCTAAGTCAACTGGTTGAGTTGTGATGATGATTTCATTGGAGATAACTTTATGGCCAAAACAGCCACTTTACACTACTTTTCGATACTTAACAACAACATACAGGCACACACGAACAAGCGAAGCTCTCCTTCTTGTGGCCGGAGATGCGGGGCGTCGGTCCAGCCGGCTGTTGTTTACATGCGTCGAACCGACGCCTCGCACACGAAGCTCACAGGCTTTCAACCACTGGGCGTTCAAGAGCCCTTCCGGGTACCTGTTATATGCTTTTTTATGGGCGTTCAAGAGCCCTTCCGTGGTGAGAGGGTTAAGGGGGGTCGCCATTTTTTTTTTTTTTTTAATCTTTCTCTCCTTTTCTCTCTTTCCCTGGCTTGTATCCATTCGGCCCCATTCACCCAACTGTTTTAAGATGTTTATCCCTATCCAGGTATCGATTTCTTCCTGGCGAGCGATAGCGAGCCAGCATTGTAGGGAGAAATCCAGCTTCGCCGGAGAAATTTTTCTATCGAAAAATGTACAAATTTAGCTTGCTGTCAAAAAAAAAAAATATGCTGGCTCGCTATTGCTCGCCAGGAAAATATTGACACCTGGATGGGGGTAAACGTCTTAAAACAGTAGGGTGAATGGGGCCGAATGGATACAACCCAGAGAGAGGGAGAGAAAGAGAAGAAAAGCGAGGTGGGTCCCCTTAAGTTGTTGTTCCCCAGGCTGTCTGACCGAACTTGTATGCACATTACCCATTGGTGGGGGTGGCCGATTCCAGACAGAACTTAAACACAAACATTTACAATTCCAACTCTTAGACTCCTTGCCCCGTCTCTGTCTCGTCTAGTAAATTAATCTTACAAGGGGAGGAGGATTTCTAGCTTCTTGCACCCAAAACCTAAACAATAAATATAAATTTATTATAAAAAAGTAGATCTGAGGCTGGATGAGGGGAATATTAGAACAAGTAGAGTGTTTTAAATATCGAGAAGGAACGATAACCAGGAGTGGAGGTGTGGAAATGGAGGTAAAACAGAGAGTGTGTGAAGGAAGGAAGGTTTTCGGAGCAATGGGAAGTATGTGGAAGGTGAGAAATCGTGGAATGAAAGTAAAAAGTGCAATGTATCCAGGAATTGTTGGGGCTGAAACATGGGCTCTAAAGGCAAAGGAGAGAAGAAAGCTGGATGTGATGGAGATGAGCTGCTTGAGGAGTATGTATTTGTGGAGTTACTCGTAGACACAGATTGAGGAATGAAGAGATACGTAGGAGAGTGGGGCAGCAGGAACCCTTGTCGGCCAGAGTGGACAGAAGGGTGCTGAGCTGGTATGGTCATGTTGAACGAATGGGAGATGAAAGGCTTACAAAGAGAATATGTGAGTCAGATACAAGGGGAGGTAGAGGGGCAGGAAGACCCCCATTAAGTTGGAGAGATTGTGTAAGACAAGCGTTGGATGATGGAGGAATGACTATAGAACAGGCAAGGGAAGTGGTAATAAACAGGAATGAATGGAGAATGCTTGTGAATAGACGAGTGAACACGTGGTCGTTTAGGGGAAGGGGTCGTGCGCAAGTTGGACTAGATAATAGTCCATCAGGCGCCTGGCCCGGGGAGATGGTTTATATAAAGGGTGCGCCTGGTAGTGTGGTGGGCGGGCTTGTGGCTTCGGCTCCGCTGCATGTCTGCCTGCTGAGATCGGAACCTCTCCGGGTGGTCGGGGGCCGGGGGAGTGCTGGAGGGACCTTGGTGACCCTGGTCACTGGGTCTTCTCCTGGATGACCTAGATGTGTGTTCGTTGTTTTGTGTTGTCCCTGTTCTTGCCCCCCCCCCCCCCCCAAGGAAAAGTGGGGATTGGGCCTCAGTATATAGATAGATAGAAACAAATTTTGGAGAGAAAAAAAACTTAAAAAATAAAATTATATACAGCAAACAAAATAAAGGAATACAAAAAATAAAAAACATTGGCATCTCTCTCTCTTTAATAATAATAATAATAATAATAGCAGACACAAATTGGCAACCAAATCACTTACAAAACAAACCCTAGGCAGGAAAAAGCATTAAAACATTTATACCAGATGTTAGGAACCAAACGGCTTAATCAATTAAAACAATGTATGATAACTGGGAGCGGTGGCTGTATCAGAGTAAAAATGTGGCTTAAATTGAGTCTACTATCTGTATCCGAGTCAAAAAGTAGCTACAATTGAGTCCACTATCTGTATCAGAGTAAAAAAGTAGCTACAATTGAGTCCACTATCTGTATCAGTCAAAAAGTAGCTACAATTGAGTCCACTATCTGTATCAGTCAAAAAGTAGCTACAATTGAGTCCACTATCTGTATCAGTCAAAAAGTAGTTACAATTGAGTCTCCAATAATCTTGCCAATAAACAGGTCTCGATATACGCGGTTACTTCGTCCCGTGTATATCAAATAACCGGCCTTATGGGAATTAATTCTATTAGTTGCAGCCAATAATATTGCTTTAACACCTACTGTCCCAGCGACGTACGTTGGCCGACATTAAAAAAAGTCACTCGTCAGTTCCAGCGACTGACGACGTTCGTTCATGATATGCGGTCCTTTTAACCCCTTCTGTATCGGCAACATATTTTAACTTTATTCAGGCTACGGCTGGACGATTGTTTTTAATTTTTAAAAGATCCTCCAGCAATTAACAGGCCTCGAACTATCTCACTTAACCCCTATTACTACCTCATGTGGTGATGGGCTGGTCTATCAGAGTGAGAACTGAGCGATCTCTGCCATACCCATAGCTTACTCCGACTGTTCCTTTTACTTATATATTTTCTAGATCTCAAGTGACGGCGTCTTTTCCGTGGATTGACCTCCCAATCTACCAAGATTGGAAGCCAAAGCGTCACATTTTTCCCTTGCCCCTCAACTTTCTCTTCATTATTGCTGAGGGGCACAGGGCCCTGGGTGGGGCTTTGGTTTCCCGGGCGTTTCCGCACCCTCCTCAGCTCCCCGCCATGGAGTGGCTTCGGTCACCCAGGCTTTATTGTGGTCGGCAGTGAGGGTTCTGTGGGGGCGCTCGGTTATGGCCTTGGAATTGCTCGGGGCCTTGGGGCTGTTCGGCCAGGCAGCTTGGGGAACAACAACAACAACAACTACCTCAAATCCTTCTTAAACTGCACAAAATCATCTAGATGTAGTTTGCCTAAGATAAAAAGACGTCAGAAGGGGTTAACAGCCCGTATCGATCGGTGCCTGGTACCACGACTTGTTAGCACTGCTCTGAGACCTTGGCAACACTTCTCAGCTTATATCCAAGCTCCCACAGGCTATAGTCCATTCGCTGTAAGTAGGCGAGAAATCATGACCTCTATCCTCTGTAACTCAAGAAGGGCTGGAGCAAATTGGTTGTAAATTTCCACATCTATTCCTTGACGGACTCTTTCTAAATTGTAGAAATATTAGCTGGATTACTCGTCGTTTTTGAGTTACAGAGGTTAGAGGTCATGATTTCTGGCCTACTGACAGCGAATAGACTATAGTGGGGTCAGTGTTCCTCCATCTTTTTAAGTGGGATGATGTTCTCTCTCTCGCCTGTGAAGCCATTTTGGCCAAATTGCCGGATACTGGAGGGTACATTTATGGTTAATACCCTCTGGTACAGTAGGACTCAGGGGTGGAAATTTACAGCCCATTTGCTCCAGCCCATTTTCAGTTACCGAGGTTAGTAGTTTCCGAGCTAATAGGTCTACCATTTGGGAAGAGTCAGCCAGGGAATAGGTGTGGACATTTACAGCCCATTTTGAGTTACAGAGGTTAGTTAGAGGGGTCAGGAATTTTGGCCATGCTATTTGAAAGAAGGTGTACTGTACAGCATATAATTTAAAATAATAATTGAAAATGTGAAATCAAACTAAATGAAACATTATTTTGGCAGTTTGTTCTGGCTGTCATTAGACGATTTTATGCAGCTTAGGAAGGACCTGTGGGCGTTCTAAGGGTAAAGACTATCTCAATCAACCCTCTGACTGCCACACACCCTTCCTAATGTGAATAAAATACAGCTTGGGAAGAATCTGTGGGTATGTAAATGGTGAACACGATCTCAATCAACCCTCTGACTTCCACACACCCTTCCTAAGCTGAATAAAACCCTCTAATAATGGCCAGAAAACACAATAGAAATGCGTCTTGTGATATTCAAAGGTTAAAATATCAATATGTAAAAATATGAATAATTTCACTCCAACATCTGACGGACATTATTACATAATGTTAGTTGCTTGTGTTGACAGGCCTCTCTTTTGTAAATATCGCCGAGAAAACGTCTCATGCTTTTCCAACATCTGACGGACATTATTACATAGTGTTAGTTGCTTGTAAAGGGAATAAAATAATAATAATAATTATAATTAAAACTATTTGGTCCGAAGCGGGACTTTTTGGAACTCCCCGGTTTCGCTCCATTTGTTAGGGTGTTTTAAGAGGTTTCACTCCATTAGTTTACCGATAATAAGACACTTCACCCCATTCAGGTCTAGACTTTTTATAGCGAGCCTGTAACTTAGTTTGCCGATAATAAGACACTTCACCCCATTCAGGTCTAGACTTTTTATAGCGAGCCTGTAACTTAGTTTGCCGATAATAAGACACTTCACCCCATTCAGGTGTCGACTTTTTATAGCGAGCCTGTAACTTAGAAAATGTATCGAAAAATGTACAAATTTATCTTGACGGGGGTCTACGAAGGTGTTTTTGTTAGCCTAGGGGACAAACTAAAATGCATTGCTCCAAAATGATCAATAATAATTAAAGGTGGTGGTGCATGGGTTGAGATAAACATGGATTTATAATCACCAACCCTGCACATAATTATCTTACAAAATACAATGTCACTGGAATAATTATTAACAATGGTGGAAGGACAGAGAGGGCGAGATAAACCCATAGAGAGGTGGAAGGATGGAGTGAGGAAGTATATGGATGAAGGCGGTGCTGGTTGGGGGGAGGGGCGTCGACTGACTGGGGACAGAGGTGCATGGGGGCGTTTCGTTCGTGGCCACCCCTTCGGGGAACACGGCATCAGGGCAATAGATAGATAGATAAAGGATTTTGTGGATCGTGATGTCACAGGTCCAGTGTAGACGATCCACAAAATCCTTTATACCATTGTTAACCCTCTTCGACATATGACGCAATTTTGAGCCTATTAGGGATACTTTAAAACCTTTGTTACCATCAGGGGTATTTATAAACCTTTAGTTTAGTTACTTCAACCTCTGCAGTTGTCTTTGAGTTAGCTGTGTTGAGCCTATTAGGGATACTTTAAAGCCTTTGTTACCATCAGGGGTATTTATAAACCTTTAGTTTAGTTACTTCAACCTCTGCAGTTGTCTTTGAGTTAGCTGTGTTGAGCCTATTGGGGATACTTTAAAGCCTTTGTTACCATCAGGGGTATTTATAAACCTTTAGTTTAGTTACTTCAACCTCTGCAGTTGTCTTTGAGTTAGCTGTGTTGAGCCTATTGGGGATACTTTAAAGTCTTTGTTACCATCAGGGGTATTTATAAACCTTTAGTTTAGTTACTTCAACCTCTGCAGTTGTCTTTGAGTTAGCTGTGTTGAGCCTATTGGGGATACTTTAAAGTCTTTGTTACCATCAGGGGTATTTATAAACCTTTAGTTTAGTTACTTCAACCTCTGCAGTTGTCTTTGAGTTAGCTGTGGGCAGAAAACTAATTTTGGAGAGGTGAGAGAACTCTATTTCTTATTGCTAATCTGGCAACCTCTGCATCATATGTGCGTGAAAGGGTTAATAATTATTCCAGTGACAATGAATTTTGAACGTTTTGCTGGTCCCCCTTCTTCTTCATGTTTAGCCCCATTAGTTTTCAGATTTGAAGACATTCGGTCCATTAGTTTGGCAATTTTAGGGCCTTTCGCCCCATTTATTGGTCAATATTAATTATGTGCAGGGGTTGGTGATTGATTATTCCAGGTTTATCTCAACCCCCCCCCCCCCCCCCCACCTTTAAACAATATATCCTAACAAACCCTCCCAGACATCGGACCAGATAGTGTTAATAGGACAATTGCTACAGTATAACAAATGTGCTTATGGTAGGCTATACTAGTGTGTGTGTGTGTTTGTCTGTTATCATAATAATAATAAATATAATAATAATGATAATAGGAGTTATAGTAGTAGTAGTAGTAGTAGTAGTAGTAGTCGTCATAAAATTGATACTGCGTTTATGATACTACTACTAATAAAAATAATAATAATAATAATAATAAATCATAATAAAATTGTTCATATATTTATTGAAATCATCATAAATTTATACTGCATTTATGATACTAATAATAATATTAATTAAGCTTGACAAACACACACACACAATCTGGCAGTGTTAAAAATAGCACAAACTACACCCACTCTCTCTCTCGCTTTAATTCTATCTCTCTTTCTCTCTTAGTTGGGATTATCTCTCTCTCTCTCTCTTGCTTTAATTCTATCTCCCTTTATCTCTCTCTCTCTCTCTTAAAACTCTTGCTTTAATTCTATCTCCCTTTATCTCTCTCTCTCACTCTCTCTCTCACTCTTAAAACTATTTGATTATGACAAACAATATTTAATTCAACTTCTCTAGGCTATTTCTTTTAGTCATATTTGTTCATACAGTAAATTGTACTCTGTCTCTTTGCTATCCTTTCCTTCCACGTTCCCTTACTATCAGGTTTGCCACCTCTATGTAAAAAATATCTTTCTCTCTTCTTTTCAATATAGTCTCATACTTTTTCTATCTGCACCTCTCTGTCTCTCTCTCTCTCTCTTCCCCCCCCCCCCCCCCCTGGTTGTATGTGCGTTATGAGTGTCCATGTACACCACCGTCACCTACATGAGTGTACACTTCTCAGGACTCTCCCCCGGTGCTGCTGCTCTCTGAAAAAAAAAAATATATATATATATTAATACAAGATAAATATGTACCGAGGCACACACAGGTCTCCCTCACTACCCCATGCCCTCATTTATGATATTGTCTTCGTAGCGCTGTGGATAAATGCACGGAATTTGGGTGTGAGCATCCTAGGTTGGAATCCCGGGACTGCCACATGTATTGGTTGATTTAATTAATTGAGTTTAGGAGTAAAGTCGGTTGGTTGGTGGAGGGAACATAATAATTGATATACTGTAGGTATTTAGGTGTTTAGGTGGTTGGTGGAGGGAACATAATAATTGATATACTGTAGGTGTTTAGGTGTTTAGGTGGTTGGTGGAGGGAACATAATAATTGATATACTGTAGGTGTTTAGGTGTTTAGGTGGTTGGTGGAGGGAACATAATAATTGATATACTGTAGGTGTTTAGGTGTTTAGGTGGTTGGTGGAGGGAACATAATAATTGATATACTGTAGGTATTTAGGTGTTTAGGTGGTTGGTGGAGGGGAACATAATAATTGATATACTGTAGGTGTTTAGGTGTTTAGGTGGTTGGTGGAGGGAACATAATAATTGATATACTGTAGGTGTTTAGGTGTTTAGGTGGTTGGTGGAGGGAACATAATAATTGATATACTGTAGGTGTTTAGGTGTTTAGGTGGTTGGTGGAGGGAACATAATAATTGATATACTGTAGGTGTTTAGGTGTTTAGGTGGTTGGTGGAGGGAACATAATAATTGATATACTGTAGGTGTTTAGGTGTTTAGGTGGTTGGTGGAGGGAACATAATAATTGATATACTGTAGGTGTTTAGGTGTTTAGGTGGTTGGTGGAGGGAACATAATAATTGATATACTGTAGGTATTTAGGTGTTTAGGTGTTTGGGTTTTGGCTGGTCCCAGAACGCATCCCCATTTACCCCATTAATTTTAGGGTTCGCTATATGATTTTTCTATTCAAGATCGGGTTTTCAGGAACGTAACCTAATCGTAAACCGAGGGAGACCTGTACCCCATAGCTGGGGGTGGCCGACTCCAGACAGAGCCATAAATATATAAATAAAATATATATACCGGTATATACAGGTACCCCTACACTCCTTGAGAGCCCTGTGGGAAAGCCCGATCGTGGCCATGGCCTTCCTTAGGGACTCGGGGCTGTTCGGCCAGGCAGCCTAGGGAACGACGACAACAACAACAGGTCCCCCTCAATTGACGATTGGGTTACGTTCCTGAAAACCCGATCATAAATAGAAAAATCGTTTAGCCAACCCTAAAATTAATGGGATAAATGGGGATGCGTTCTGGGACCAGCCAAAACCCAAACCCAAACACCTAAAAACCCTATAATAATAACATCCTAAATCGGGGCATCGGCTAGTGAGGAAGATCTGTCAATAGGTCCATTGGGGGAGGCGATAGCACAGTGGATAGCGTAGTGGACTGCAGACCATAAGGACCTCAGATTGAGTCCACACCAAATGTCGGGTTTTTTTCCGAGGCGATCTGATCGGTCCTGTGATTCTACATTTATCTTGGCTACACCGACACGTCCAGAAAACCACCCCCTATATCGTCACCAATTCATAGCATAGAAGATGTCCGACCATATTCGAAGATGCTTTGAACGACCATATAGCGGGTAACATTTATACACACATGACGGTCACAGTGGCCGAGCGCACTAAGTCACCATACTCTAGTCGCTTGACTAGGGTAGCGCGGGTTCGATCCCAACTACCTGCCGGTGAGGTTTCTGTCAAAAACTTTCCAGGCTGTGCAAGTTAGGTGTGGATGTGCCACCTCTGGGTTCCACCTGGTTCTCTGCCCACATCCTACCCCTTCTGAGGGTATGTAGGCGCTCTTGTGGCAGCCAGAGTCAAAATTGTTGACTTCTTAGGATAAGTTAGGTTAAAGAATTTTGTATTTTCAGCCTCATTGGCTGCCGGACCGAAATAAACTAATTATATTTATTTTTATTACGACGTTCGTCGCTGGTACAACAAGGGTTAACTAAAAGCAGCGTCACATCGCCTTGCTTCCTCTTACTAGTTCCCTACAATCTCATTATACACGCCGCAATATTGCATCTCTTTCATTTTTCTATCACTATTCCAATAATCAGTGTTCTTCAGAGCTCGTTCAGTGCATACCTCCTCCCTTGCGGCGAGTGCGAGGCACCCGGCTTGCATCACAGTCCCACTCCTATTCTGTCCAACTCTCCAACCCAATAATTGGCAAATTTTCTGTCATTCTTTTACTCAACAAGTGAACTGTGGAACTCCCTCAATCAATCTTTCCTTCATCATATGACTTAAACTGCTTTAAACTTTGTGTGTGTCCAGGTATTTTGGCCGCAACGTCCCTTGAATTCGGCTCAGTCACTCTTTTGGCTTTGGGGGAGACACCCATTACATGCACCCTACCTCTTGTCTCCTTGATACACATACAAAAAAAATGTTACATAACCCGTCCACCAGTGTTAACATTATAATTGTTAGTGCCTTCTGTCTAGGTTACACATACACATACACTACATATTTTATGAGGCTGGACGATGGAAGAACCAGAGGGCATATGTATAAATTATTATGTTCTCTCTAGTAATCAACTTTACTCCTAAACTCGATTAATGAAATTAACAAAATAAGAAAGGAGAGGTGTAAGTCCAATGTGAAAAACTTTAGCTTTCTGTATAGAATGATGGATAGATGGAACAACTTAAGTGCGGAGATTGTAGAAGCAAGAAATATCCACAAATTTAAAAGTAAACTGGATAGGAAATAGAAACCGAGACAGGACAACACTAACGCAGTTCAATTCCTGTACAGTAAACTACAAATAGGTGAATACAATACATTATTAGCTTTGTTAATGTTAGCACCCTCCCAGTAATACAATACAATATTAGCTCTTTGTTAATGTTAGCACCCTCCAGTAATAAATAAAATCCTGGTTAACTTCCAACACACCACCACACGTGTTACCAAACCACCCGCTCAAAATACACAAACCAACATTAGTCATATTAAAAGGTTTAAATACAGTATAAGGGGTGTGTGTCAGTCTGGGTCTGCTAAAGGTTGTATTGTGTGTACAGTTTATAGCACCATATTCTGTTCATCAATATCCCAGTAAGTTGGTAACTTGGCATATCCCTTCCTCCACCTCCACCTCCAGGAAGGTAGGAGAGGGAGGGGGGGTTGGGGAGGTGGAGGGAGGGAAGGAGGGTTGGGGAGATAGATGGAGGGAGGGAGGGTTAGGGGGAGGGAAAGGGAGGGAGGGTTGGGGAGATGGAGGGAGGGAGGGAGGGTTAGGGGGAGGGAAAGGGAGGGAGGGTTGGGGAGGTGGAGGGAGGGAAGGAGGGTTGGGGAGATAGATGGATGGAGGGAGAGGGAAGGAGGGTTGGGGATATGGAGGGAGGGAGGTAGGGTTGGGGAGAGGGAGAGAGGGAGATGGGGAGAGGGAGAGAGGGAGATGGAGGGAGGGAGGGTTAGGGAGAGGGAAAGGGAGGGAGGGTTGGGAAGAGGGAGAGGGAGGGAGCGAGGGTTAGGGGGAGGGGGAGGGAAAGGGAGGGAGGGTTGGGGAGGTGGAGGGAGGGAGGTAGGGTTGGGGAGAGGGAGAGAGGGAGATGGAGGGAGGGAGGGTTAGGGAGAGGGAAGGGGAGGGAGGGTTGGGAAGAGGGAGAGGGAGGGAGCGAGGGTTAGGGGGACGGTGAGGAAAAGGGAGGGAGGGTTGGGGAGGTGGAGGGAGGAGGTAGGGTTGGGGAGATGGAGAGAGGGAGATGGAGGGAGGGAGGGTTAGGGAGAGGGAAAGGGAGGGAGGGTTGGGAAGAGGGAGAGGGAGGGAGCGAGGGTTAGGGGGGAGGGGGAGGGAAAGGGAGGGAGGGTTGGGGAGGTGGAGGGAGGGAGGTAGGGTTGGGGAGGAGGGAGAGAGGGAGATGGAGGGAGGGAGGGTTAGGGAGAGGAAAGGGAGGGAGGGTTAGGGGAGAGGGAGAGGGAGGGAGCGAGGGTTAGGGGGAGGGGGAGGGGAGGGTTGGGGGTGGAGGGGAGGGAGGTAGGGTTGGGGAGAGAGCGAGAGAGGGAGATGCAGGGAGGGGGTTAGGGAGAGGGAAAGGGAGGGAGGGTTGGGAAGAGGGAGAGGGAGGGAGCGAGGGTTAGGGGGAGGGGGAGGGAAAGGGAGGGTTGGGTTGGGGAGATGGAGAGAGGGATGGAGGGGGAGGTAGGAACCAAACTGACAACATTACTCTATCACAGGGCTACTCAGGAATGGACTATGTGCGGTAAACTGTACAACCAGAGAAGGTAATACCAAACTGTAATACAACAGTTATATAGTAGTACCCCTCCCATCCCCCCATCTGTGGCTCCAGTACCATATTACCACCTCCATCAACCAATATGGTACCAGTAGTGTTACCAACAACATGGTCCTGTGGGCCATTTTATTAAACCATGGTAAGAGCTTTCCCTACGACCTTTCCCGACCCAGATTGACCCTTATCGCTTATCTGCATAACGATCAATCTGGGTCGAGAAAGGTCGTACGGAAAGCTCTTACCATGGTTTAATAAAATGGTCCTATGTCACCACTACCACCCCCCGGAGCCAACCACCACATGACCTGTACACTGCCACCAAGTTATTAATGGATTATTGTGTTAACAAACACTGGTCCATACACTACAGTAGATCTGGACTTAACACCAATATGGAACTTTGCATTATGGGACCCAAAATCGGAGAACGAAACCCCAAGTTCGAACCTCAAAATCTTGAAAATATCCCATTTTCGAGGTTTCGTGGTTCGAACTTGGGGGTTCGTTCTCCGATTTTGGGTCCCTTACTGCAAAGTTCCATTTTGGTGTCCAGTTCAGATGTACTGTATTGTATGACTGGTCGTATATTCTACTTACAGCTAAGGATAACATAGCGGTGTGTGTGTTGGTCGGGGGGTTGGGGGGGTATATCAACCATCTAGGCCATAACGCACCCTGTATACAGCCGTGACACACCACCCTCAGTCTGGGGGTAAGAAACACACCTTATATTATAAACAGGCACAAGACATACATTAATCCTAAGACCGTATGTAAGATCTGATCCCACATCTTTCTTGGTCTTCCCCTAGGTGCAGCTCTCACCATGTTCACAGGCACAAGACATACATTAATCTATACACCGACTGCTCCACATTAAATGTGGTTCCGATCTCACTTCCTAATGGCTGCGCTCCAGGCAGCCCTGTTCGGAGCTGTCTCACTTGTCAGGTTTCTCAACATCAGATCATAAGGTCTGATCCCACATCACTCTTGGTCTGCCCCTTGGTGCAGCTCCCCCCACATTAAGACTTCCATCTTTTCACCCAACTTTGTTCATCCATCCTCTCTGTGTCCAAACCATCCAAGCCTGCTAGTACACATCTCATCACTGATACTCTTGATGCCAAACAGTCTCCTTAACTCTCCACATATCCAAACCATCCAAGCCTGCTAGTACACATCTCATCACTGATACTCTTGATGCCAAACAGTCTCCTTAACTCTCCACATGTCCAAACCATCCAAGCCTGCTAGTACTGTACATATCTCACCACTTGATATCCTATCTTGCAGTTTGGCACCACACATCCATCTCATCTCATTGTGTTCCATTCTGTTGACATCATATACTTTGACAGGCTTGACAGGCCACGTTTCTGAAGCATATGTCATTGCGCTTCTAACGCATGAAGCGTACACCTTTCCCTTCAAGAGGAGAGAGTCTTCTCATGGTGAGTAGTGGCAAAAGTTCCCTAAACTTTCCCCAGCCGCATCTTATTCTGGCGATAGTGACGGCCTCAGCCCCACCATCGGCAGAGATGGTATCACCCAATTAGAAAAACTTGTCCACCATCTCCAGTGCCTCATTGCCAAAGGTAACACTCTCGAGCCGGTCATTGAATACAAGCTCACCTTTGCATACTAATTTCTCAATTTTGGACTTCTTCTTTGGTAGATGTCCCTTTATTCTAGTGTAGCGCTTCTTGCCATGATGTACCCAGCTACGGCAGACGCTACACTGTATTGACTTCGCGCCCACGCCTTCTCTGCATACTGCACATGGGTATGCCCCACCTTTTTCTACCCTTCCAAGCCCTAATCCACTATGTAAAAACTTTGTTTTGTTTTTATCAACTCTTAACCCATTACTTGCAATGCCTTCTTTCCATCTTCTAAACTTGGCCTCGGCATCCCGTGCACTATCTGCGATAAGTATAGTCATCTGCGTATAGCAGTTCCCAGGGGAACCCAACTCTGAAATCACCAGATAGTGCCTCCAGAACCATGACAAAAATGAGAGGGCTTAACACAGAACCCTGGTGAACTACGACGAGAACTGTAACCTCCTCACTCAGTACACCTTTCACCCTCACTGCCGTTCACGAGTCCTCGTACATCTTTATCACACACACCAGCCACTCCTCTACGCCAAGTTTTCTCATAGCCCACTGCACATCATCTCTGGGCACCCTATCAAAGGCCTTCTCCAGGTCTACAAACACAAGATACAGATCTCTATCTTTAAGTACTGTATATATCTTTCCTGCAGCTGCCTGATTATGAAGATAGCATCGATTGTGCCACATCCTGGCATGAACCCAAGCTACATATCGTCGATAGAAATGCTTTCCCTCATCATACCTTCAAAGACTCTCTCACAGACCTTCATGACTCAGTCAAGCTTTATGAGGCCCCTATAATTTCCTCTATCCAATGCATCCCCCTTGCCCTTATATTATGTTTACTATTACACTTTTCTGCCATTCATCAGGGATTACTTCCTCTCTAAGTCTAATGATGGAGTTAATTAGCTCAGTGACCAAACTCACTCTTATATCACCGGAGGCTTTAATCATCTCCGCTACAATACCAGAGCAACCTGCAGCTTTTCTGTCCTATTTATTTATTCCACTGCTTACAACAGCTGGTGCTATCAGAGGGGGAGGAGGGAGTTGGCTTTTCGTTACTAAGCTGCTCTCTATTCCACTCAAACTCCACGTTGAGTAATCGTTCATAGCGTACCTTCCAAGCAGCTCTGATTTCTTTGTCAGGGTAAACAATTGTCTCATTATCATTCCTGAAACACTGTTCTCCTTCTACTGTAATATATACAAGACACCAACCCTCTGGGGGTAATAAATCCCCCCATTATACAGAATAGTCATACACACCGACACATCAATATATACATTAGTTTTAACATTGTTTTTGACACCAATAACACTATCTATCTATCTATATACTATGGCACATAATACATATTTTATTATTATTCTTATTTATTTTTTATTTTTTTTTGAGGGTGGCCGATTCGAGAGGGATAACACAACAGTGACATCACAACAAAAAACAAAACACAACACAAATTCACACATATCTACTGTAGGTCGTCCCGGAGAAAAACCCAGAGACTCAGGCCTATTTGAGGTCCCCAGCCAAGAACCCGAAGTCCCAGATCTCCCGAAGAGGCTCTGATTTCCGTAGGCAGACATTCAGTAAGTAGCACACCACAATGCCCACCAACCACGCATCCAGGTGTACCCTTCATATATACAGCATAATTATGTATTCTTTTTTTTTCTTCTATATTCCAACTACTCCCTCTCGGGCATAGGCTGAGAGCCTGTACATTCAACCATACATTGAACGGCGAAGCCCGTGAGATCTCGCTCCAGTCTAGGGACTGAGACATGCTTAGCGTTTTGAGCTGCAACCAGCCCCTGCCATCTTGCTTTCGCATGATGCACGGGGCCCGGCTGCCCACCCACGGCTCAAAGTAGCCCTATCTCTGAAGCTGCTTCGCCTTATGCGCTTCACTGTCTCACCACCTAGACTAGGACCCTCACTCTCAGAATGCCACCTATTGAGCAATGAACTCACTAGGTATTGCCCCCCCTGTAGCATATTTTGAATATGGGAATATTCATACAGTGCTATTTAATCAGGGAACAATGAGGGTATTATTTTGGCATTTCGGTGGGCTTTGTGGTAATGCACTGATACTAGGTACAGCACAAATTCCATCCCAATAATATCTTCCCATTGATACATCGGGATTCGAACCCGTGACCATTGGATTACCAGTCCAGTGGCATGACCACTCCACCACACCTTCCCTTATATATATACCGGCTCCGTACATACACAAATACACAAATTTAAAGACCAAGTTGCTACACACAAACTGCGGTTCTGGTCTCGCATCCTAATGGCGGCGTTCCAGGCAACTCTGTTATAGTCTGGGATCCAAGGCCTGGAAATGTGTAAAAAAGTGATTTTGAAGTGACACCCCTGCTATAAAATGTTTGACCCCTAGATCATGTCTGTAGGGGTGTTAAGACACCAGAAAAGTGACTTTAGCAAGGTAGTTTGGATTGCGCGAATTCTGTAGGGACGTTTTTTTAACACAGTGCGTCAACTGTAAAAAAACAAGAAATTTAGGGGTAGGGGAAATTCAATTGACCATACATCCCATAATACAGGGGTGAGTGCAACAAATTACCAGGTCAGCAGGGAGCAAAAGGTCACAGAAAGTGGGTTAAGCTGAAAATTTAGCTCCTTTATCAAATAATTCAAATTTGTCCTACTACCCTCCAGCCTCGGCTATGTATTCTATAAATAATCCCCGAAACCCGGGAGATTTGGCCGAAAAAACATCTCGCCTAGGCTACCGTATCTTTGTTATTTTGACTGCTTCCGCATTCCCGCGCATCCCCAAGCGTAGATGTTTTTCGTACCTGTAGAATGGCGTTGAGTAGAGCTCTCTAAGTCAACTGGTTCAGTTGTGATGACAATTTCCGTGGAGAGAACTTTGTGGCGATGTCAGCCATATTAGCCCTCTCACGTCCTTGACGCAATGTTGAGCCTATTAGGGATACTTTAACCCTCCAGCCCCGGCTATGTATTATATATATATTCCTCGAAACCCGGGTGTTTTGGCCGAAAAACGTCTAGGCTAGGCTACCGTATATTCGTTAATCAGACTGCTTCCCGCATTCCCGCGCATCCCCAAGCGTAGCTGTGTTATTTACCTGTAGAATGGCATTAAGTAGAGCTCTCTAAGTCAACTGGTTGAGCTGTGATGATGATTTCATTGGAGATAACTTTATGGCCAAAACAGCCACTTTACACCACTTTTCGATACTTAACAACAACATACAGGCACACACGAACAAGCGACGCTCTCCTTCTTGTGGCCGGAGATGCGGGGCGTCGGTCCAGCCGGCTGTTGTTTACATGCGTCGGACCGACGCCTCGCACACGAAGCTCACAGGCTTTCAACCACTGGGCGTTCAAGAGGCCTTCCGGGAACCTGTTATATGATTTTTTATGGGCGTTCAAGAGGCCTTCCGTGGTGAGAGGGTTAAAGCCTTTGTTACCATCAGGGGTATTTATAAACCTCTAGTTTATTTACTTCAAACTCTGCAGTTGTCTTTTAGTTAGCTGTGGGCAGAAAACTAATTTTGGAGAGATAATTATAAGAGTGAGAGTAATCTATTTCTTATTGCTAATCTGGCAACCTCTGCATCATATGGTCGTGAGAGGGTTAGCCACTTTTAACTACTGAAACGACAACATACAGCCACGCAAGAACAAACTACGCCTCTCCTTCTTGTGTTCGGAGGTGCGCGGCGTCGGGCCAACCAGCTGTGTTTATATGCGTCGGACGGACGCCTTTCAAAACAAGCTTACAGGCTTTCAAGCTGCCAGAGCCTCAGAGCCCTTCCGGGGTCCGCGGGCCGCGTTTGTTATGGGTGCCTCAGAGCCCAACTGGGTTTCAGGGGTTTTAAGCTTGATCTATCCAGATTTTCACACCCAAAATATGTTCTTTGCATCCCTCTAATGTTTTTGGGAAAGGAATGTCACATTTGAATTAACCTTGATGGCATCACCTGCCTTTGACAAATGGCGTTTTGGCAGTGTTTGTGAAAATGTTTTATTATTTTGGACATCTAACGCCAAAAGTTTTCTCTGGGACTAGAAATATTAAGGGTAGCTACATTATTAATTTGATTCCATTTGTGGATTGTATGAAGTCTTAAAGTGGCTTTTTATTTCCTACAGGTGCTGTCCCCTGGCGTATAAAGATGGAACCGGTGGCTGTGATAGCAGGCAAAGGAAACAAACGCCAACTCTCTACTAGTGAAAGTGACTATTCGAAATGTATCGTCTGCCAAACTACAACAGATGATCAGGGACCTCTGTATAACCTGACGAAGAGAGGGTTCACAACATTCAATAACGCGGTGGAAATAAGGAAGGATGACGTTTACAGCAGAGTGTGGGACGATCTGCAGAATCAGGACCAATTCCTTTCAAAAGGACCAATGTGTCACGAAAAATGCCGCAGTAGTTACACCCTCAAACGGACTTTGGACAATCTAGTATCCGCCAAATGGTTTAAAGCCGAGCAAGGAGAAACATCAGGTGAACGGAAGGACAGGAGCAGTTTAACGGACTTTAACCCTTCCAGCCCGGCTGTCCTTTTATAAGGACACCGCGGCAGTTGGGCAGGACCCCGGGTGTCCTTATAACAGGTAGTAAGCTTGAAAGCCTATTCAGCTTGGTCTGAACGCCGTGTGTCCGACGCATATAAACAAAGCCTGTCATTGCGTCACCGCACCTCCATAAACAAGGAGACGTCGGATCAATGTTGTTGTTGTATGGTATGACGAAATTAGTGTCTGAAAAGCTTCGATATTGTCAACATTGCGGCAAAATTTGCTCCACGGAAATCGCCATCACAACTGAACCAGTTGACTTACAGAGCTCTACTCAACGCCAGTCTACAGATTGGAAACCGCACTAAGTTTAGAGATGCGTGGGAAATTTCTAGCAGTTAAAATAGCAAAGATACGGTAGCCTAGGCCTAGACGTTTTTCGGCCAAATCGCCCGGGTATCTGACCTGTCCTTAGGAGGGGGCCCCCGGGGGGGAAAGGTGTGTTTCCTATGTGAAAGGGAACGTGATTCCAAAGGCGATAAGACATAAACTTTAGTCAGTACAGTTGACAGGCAGAAGTCAATCCATAATAAGGCAGAGGAGTTGAGGGACGAGGCGGTCCTTTTGAAAGTTGAGGGCCATGGTGATTATTGTCTTGACCTCATAGCTAACGATTTCTGCTATCACTTGAGGTGTATGAACAATTTCATGAACAGACATGTGACAGTAAAGGTGTCACTGAATATGACAAAGTCTTCCAAATGCTTGTTTCAGAAATTTCACCTGGACTTCTTATTAACAAGCATGTCTACCTTGGCAAGCTGACTAATAGATTTATGGAACTTCTCTCACAACAGGGTGTAGTCAGTAAGAAACCCTACAGAACTGATAGGTTGAAAAAGCGATTGTTGAAGCACTTTGAGTCTGACATTCAGGTCATCACATTGAAGGGTAGAGATACTTTAATATGTGCATCTTCTTTGACCGTCAAAGAGCTCTGTGATGAAGTAGTCTCTCTGCAGACTGAATTAGATGAGTGTGAGCTTCTTCCAGATGACGAGGAAGAGGAGGTACTGCTCCCAAACGTGTCAAACAGTTCATACCACGTGGCAAAACACTTGAGGGCTGAAGTGAAAACATTCGGAAAGGTAGGGTGTGCAACCCCGGTCAGTGATGAAATTGAAATATCATATGAAGGTGCCTCTAGTCAAGTACCGGTCGACTTGTACAATCACTTGGCGTGGTTACTAACAGAGGGAGACGAGTGTCTCGGTGAAGATGGCAAAGTCCAGCTTACCAAAGATGATGAAGAGAAGACCGTACTGAATTTGGCACAGGACATTGTAGGATGTCTTAGCATGCAACCGCTTCCCAAACACATCGGTGTTGCCCTACATATTCTGAAGGAAACACGTAGTAAAAACCTTGTGACAATGCTTAACAAATTTGGACACTGCATCAGTTATCCCACTGCTCAGCGACACATCACAACAGCCGCCAATGATGTTTCTGAACGAGAAGAAAGGGAAGGGTTGTTCATTCCAAGAAACATCACACCAGAAAACTTTACCCAGTACGCATTGGATAACTTAAACTTCCATTCAGAGACAGAAGATGGTGGTAGTCTTGATGCTACAACAAATATAATTTATCAGTACACATTTGAGGGAGGAAGTGGGGAGGTAGCGGGGGCAGTGCCCCTTAAGAAAACCAGGAAACTGAGGGAGGAAGTGGGGAGGTAGCGGGGGCAGTGCCCCTTAAGAAAATCAGGAAACTGACTATCAGTGAACCAGACAAATTCGTTCCAGTAAGTAGTAAACTGACACTGAAGGACAGAAGACAGGCTAGGTCATTACGTGATATTGAACTTCCTCATTATGACAAGGGGGAAGCTTGCTTTCTAGCTGACAAGAACATAGTTTGGTTCCTACTGAGGATGTATCCAACCCAGTTGATGACGGGTGAAAACGACAAGGACACTGGTAGCCTGACATGGAGCAGCTTCTTTGAATACAGTTCCGGGCAACATACAGAGAAAACAAAGATTGGTTATGGACCATTGCATCCACAAAACCCAACATACGAACATACGCAGATGTAGTCCAGACCTCATTGGACTACTTGATATCCTGGAGTCTTAAGATGGGTCAGGCTAAGACGGTGGTGACTTGTGACCAGGCGATATATGACATAGTAAAGGGGAAGGTTAGGAAAGAACCGGAAAAGTACAAAGATGTTATTGTCCGACTTGGAGGATTCCATATTGCCCAGAACTTCTTGGGATCTATTGGATTTTTCATGAAGGTGAGTGGCATAGAGGACATTCTGGTTTCTAGTGATATCTGTGGTCGAGGTACAGCCAATAAAGTCATGGCAGGAAAAGATTATTATAAGATGGTCCGTTATCATTTGTGGTTGAGTGAGGCATTCTTCATGCTGAAGTGGGAGGCATTTGAGAAATGGCTGTTGTTCGAGAAGAATGAGGAGACACTTTCTTTGCTTTCGTCACTGCTTGAAAGTCTTAGAAATGCCTTTGACAGGAAAGAGAAGGACGAATTTGCTGCACTCATGGAGGAAGTCATGAAATGCCTAGAGTCACTGGAGTCGCTCTGGGGAGATTTTGAGAAGGGATTAGGAGTGACAGCCCATCTTTGGAGCATGTACATAAACATGGTGCTTATCCTAAGGCATTACATCCATGCTGAGAGAGCTGGGCTGTGGCAACAGCACTTACAAGAGGTACAGAATATGCTACCCTATACCATTGCTGCCGGCCATAGTAAGTACATGTCCTGCCTTCCGATCTACCTCAGTGAGATGCAAAAGCTTCCAGAAACAGCACCAGAAGTGCACGTGGAGTTTGCAGCTGGCAAATTCACAGTTCACCAGACTGCAGGAGACTTCAATGGTGTGTTTGGACAGACCTTGCCCTTGAACAGACCTACAATAGGGAAGGCAAAACAAGCCTCTTTAAGGGTATAACACAGTCTGAATCAGCAAGAGAGAAGTACATCAAGGCTCTACCGTTCATGACCTCTGTCTCTGAAAGTGTAAAACAGATGGCACAGATGGCCTCGCCGCAATCTGACCACCACGAGAAGCTGAGGAAAGACGACATGGAAGCCGTGTTGCAGATCAAACGGACCGTGGAAGAGAAGATGCAAAACCCATTCGATCCTTCACTTGCGACAGATAAACTAATAAACAAATCCACAGGTCAGATTCTTGCAGCAACTACCCTGGTAGATACATACATACATACATAACATTTTAAGACCGAGTGTTCCACACATAAGTGCAGTTTCAGTCTCTTGTCCTAATGGCGGCGTTCCAGGCAACCCTGTTAAGGGCTGCTTCACTTGTCAAGTTCTTGGATTTGAGATCGGCGCGTATAGTCCGATCCCAGGTCTTCCTCGGTCCACCCCTTGGTGCAGCTCCCTCCACAATCACAGACCTGCATTTTTTCACCCAATTTTGTTCATCCATTCTCTCCACATGCCCATACCATCCCAGTCTACTTGTACGCATCTCCTCGCTAATACTCTTTATACCTAAACGTCTCCTCAGCTCAACATTTGATATTCTATCCTGTAGCCTGGCCCCACACATCCATCTCACCATTCTCATCTCATTACGCTCCATTCTGTTGACATCCTCTACTTTAACGGCCCATGTTTCTGAGGCATACGTCATTGCACTTCTAACACATGAGGAATACACCTTTCCCTTCAGGGGGAGAGGCATTCTTTTCATGGTCAGGATTGGCATCAATTCTCTGAACTTCCCCCAGCCACACCTAATTCTAGCAACAGTGGCAGCCTCGGCCCCACCACCGGCAGAGATGGTATCTCCTAGGTAACAAAACTTGTTCACCAGCTCCAGACTCATTTCCAAAATTCACAGCCACAGGATCATCACTTAACACAAGCTCGCCTTTGCACACTACGCACTCAAATTTCTCTATTTCTGACTTATCCTTCGGCAGGGGCCCCTTTATTCTACTACAGCGCTTACTCCCATGGTGTACCCAACATCGACAGATGCTACATTGAATTGAGTCAACGCCCACACCCTTTCCACACCCTGCACATGGGTATGCACCGCTCTTGCCTCGTCTAAATCTACAATGCATAACCTTGGTTTTGTTAATATTGACTCTTAAACCCTTGCTTGCCATGCCCTCTCTCCATCTTCTGAATTTGGCCTCAGCATCTTGCATATTGTCAGCTACTGGGACTAAATAGTCTGCATAAAACAGTTCCGACGGGAGTCCGCCTCTAAAAACTCTTAGACAGTGCCTCCAAGACCATAATAAAGAGGAGGGGGCTTAACACTGAACCCTGATGGACTCCAACACGGACTGCGAACTCATCACTCAGTACACCCTTCACCCTCACCGCACTTCGCGAATCCTCATACATCTTCATTATCACACGCACCAGCCACTCTTCCACACCACGTCTAGGCTTGGAGGCAATGGATGCTGCCACGACGACGTATGCAGACAAGATTGTCCAACCAAAGATAGAAACATTTGCCATGCATCTGAAGAAAAGTAAGAAAAAGATGGACACTGTGCAAGAAGTCATCAGAGAGGAGAGTGCAGTGACAAGGGCACTTTGTTTCGCACAGGACCTGAGTGATGAGGCACGGACTGAGGCATTTAGTTACGAATGGCTTGAGTACCCTCCCTCGTTGTTTGAGCCAGAGAAGAATGGATTTTCCATGCGGAAAGGTTGCAAATCCAACTATCTATCCACTCTACAGGCAGAGGTTGCCGACTCATGGGAACCGTTAAAAGAGTTGTTGCTGTTGTTGTTGTTCCCCAAGCTGCCTGGCCGAACAGCCCCAAGGCCCCGAGCAAGGCCAAGGCCATAACCGAGCGCCCCCACAGAACCCTCCCTGCCGACCACAATAACCGATGTGACCACAGTGACCGAAGCCACTCCATGGCGGGGAGCTGAGGAGGGTGTGGAAACGCCCGGGAAACCAAAGCCCCATCCAGGTGCCCTTCAGCAATTATGAAGAGAAAGTTGAGGGGCAAAGGAAAAATGTGACGCTTTGGCTTCCAATCTTGGTAGATTGGGAGGTCAATCCACGGAAAAGACGCCGTCACTTGAGATCTAGAAAACATATAAGTAAAAGGAACAGTCAGAGTAAGCTATGGGTATGGCAGAGATCGCTCAGTTCTCACTCTGATAGACCAGCCCATCACCACATGACTAGAACCCAATCCTTTCAGCATCAGCTAGGAAAGGCCCTAAAAAGCCGCCTTTGGCGGGGGGATAGCTCCCCTATTTCAACCCCTTTCGGGGTTGGGCACCCGCCCCGTTAAAAGAGTTGCCTCCTTCTGCATCTGATGCAGTTTATGTAGTCGATGCAATGGCATTCATCCAGCGGTTCAACACACTTGGTTCGAGTAAATTTGGCCAACTTCAGGAAAGGTACAGGAACAAACTCTTGAACATGAAACCCAGACATTGCACTGAAGTGCATTTCGTGGGCGATCAATATGATTTTGGGTTAAAAAGAGTCTAAAAGGGGATGAACGCCAGAGACGGGAGTCAAATACCAACTTGCCAGAGTATGTTCCAGCGGACAACATGAAAATCCCTGATTGGAAGACATTCCTGTCAAACCCTTGTAACAAGACCAATCTGCTGTCGTATCTTGCTTCACGTTGGTCCCAGGAGTCATCCTGGCCTGATGGCTTCTGCCTGGTCCTTGGGGTCAACGCCCAGGCAACTCGTGTGACGCAGACAGAACATACCAATGTTGATGAGCTGTACTGCCCTAACCACGAGGAGGCGGACACCAGAATCTTTGCTCACATTGCTAGCTGTGATGACAACAGCGTAGTTGTCATTCAGGCGACAGATACAGATATCATCGTCTTGTCAATGTATCATTTCCCTCGGTTGCCAAACGTTGTTGAGTTATGGGTGGAAAAGGATGACCTGTTCCTCCCCATCCATGACTTGGTGAATGAGTTGTCCAAAGCAGTTGGAAAGGACGTGTTGGCACTCACAGACACACTGCTCATCTCATACATTCTGTCAGGTTGTGATTCGGTGAGCTATCCTTTCAAATGGGGTAAGAAGAGAACAGTGAAAGTCGCACTCCAGCATGTTGACAAACAACCAGCGTTGTCCAATTTCATCCGACATGAATACAGACCTGCACATGATCAGGTGATAACTGAAGCACGAAGCTTCTTTTGTGATCTCTACGGCAAGCCAGGGTATTCATCCCTGGATAAGCTCCGCGCCCACTTGTTTGCATCTAGCAAACTAGATCTGCGCTCCCCTCCTCCAACAGAAGATGCTCTTCACTTCCACATTCTCAGGAGCCTTTGTCAGATCAGCTTATACAAGCAAGCTTCACTCAGCAATCCAGTGCTTCTTCCACCTGAAGAGTATGGCAGGAGTGTGGATGGTGACAGGTTAATTCCTGCCATGAAGAGCAAGCCATGAAAGCCTTCTGCTGCGAAGTTGAAGTACTGCAAATGCAAGAAGAAACCGAACTGCCTGAGGAATTGCCCTTGTGCGAAAGCTGGAGTACCATGCATCATTGCATGTGCCTGCAATGGCAACAGAGAAAAATGTGGATGGCTTCTGACTGATGACAGTGATGATGATGAGTAAATAGAGCTAATGACACTTTTCCAGACAGTATGTCTGTATACAGACCAACATGGTGAAACACATACAATAGCACTGGATATATCAAAGGCATTTGATAGAGTCTGGCATCAATCCTTATTGTCGAAGATGTCACACTACGGCCTTGCATCATTAGTTCCACTAATTTCTTCTTATCTTCATAACAGAAAAATACGTGTAATGGTAGATGGCCTTTATTCTCAATTTCACTCAATAAATGCTGGTGTTCCCCAGGGATCAGTTTTGGCCCCAACTCTGTTCCTCATTCATATCAATGATCTCATATCTACCACTCATAATCCAATACATTCCTACGCAGATGACTCAACACTCCACAGTTCCTTCACATTTACCAATTCTTTCACCCAACCCGATCTTATAAATTCAAAAATAAACACTGCAATTTCTCTGAACCAGGACCTTTCTAGAATTAATGAATGGGGACAAGAGAATCTAGTTTCCTTTAATGCACAGAAAACCAAGTACATTCAATTTTCTAACCGACAGAATCTCACTGACTCCCATATATTTTTTAATGATGTAAATATTCCCACTTCCCTAGTATTGACATTCTCGGTGTAACATTAACTACTAACTTGAGCTGGACACATTATGTTAGAAGCATTGCTAAGAATGCCTCTAAAAAACTGGACTCCTGTACAGAGTTCGAGAATTCTTCACTGACGAGCAGTTGGCCGTAATATATAAAAGTCATGTGCGCTCTCAGATGGATTACTGTTCACCTCTGTGGGGTGGAAGTGGTTGCATTGAGGCAGTTGGACAAAATTCAAAATAAAGCTATTAGATTAATCAATAACCCTGCAATCACACAGGACCTTCCTACATTAGCCATACGAAGAAACGTTGCATCCCTTGCATTATTCTACAGATATTTTCACAGCAATTGTTCCGAGGAACTTGCTTCAATTGTGCCGCCTCTCCACATCTTTCCCGTAGAACTAGGGCAGCTGAGAGCGCCCATGAATTTACACTTTCTCCTCCACAATGCAGAACTTCTGCTTATCAGAATTCGTTTATCCCCAGAGCTACTACTCTTTGGAATTCACTTCCCTCGAATTGCTTTCCACAAACTTACAATCTACAAATGTTTAAATCCAGTTGTTACAAACATTTTATGAATGGAGGATGCCTTTAGGCACATGGACCTTTTTGTTTTATCTGTGTTTTTCCTTCCTCCGTTCATTGTCTCTTTTAAAAAAAAAAAAAAAAAAAAAAAAGTGGTATGACTTGTCGTTTTAAAACATGTTGAAGAGTACTGTGCAAATAGGTAGTGTGAATGCCCGATTTTGGTGATTTTTTTTTAATTTATGCAAATCTAAAGTGACATACCGGTACATGCCAGTAAGTTAAGTTCAGTCAAAAACATCAGAGGGGTACAAACAACATGCTTTGGGTGTAAAAGTTTGGATATATTGAGCTTGTAGTAGGAAATATGTGAATTATTTAATAAAGGAGCTAAATTTTCAGCTTAACCCACTTTCCGTGACCTTTTGACCCCTGCTGACATCATGGATGGTCCAATCATGTTTCATATAAAAGCCAACTTATAACAAAAAGAATGAGTGGTAATATTGTTGCATTCACCCCTGTATTATGGGATACATGGTCAATTGAATTTCCCCTACCCCTAAATTTCTTTTTACAGTTGACGCCCATGTTAAAAAAACGTCCCTACAGAATTCACGCAATCCAAACTACCTTGCTAAAGTCACTTTTCTGGTGGCTAACACCCCCACAGACATGATCTAGGGGTCAAACATTTTATAGCAGGAGTGCCACTTTAAAATCAAATTTTGAGGTCTCGGACCCCAGACTATTAAGAGCTGCCTCACTTGTCAGGTTCTTCGATTTAAAATCAGTCAGCAAAGTCCGATCCCACATCTTTCTTGGTCTGCCCTTTGGTGCAGCTCCCTCCACATTCAAGGACCTTCATCTTTTCATCCAGCTTTGTTCATCCATCCTCTCCACGTGTCAGGCGCCTGACCCCCTCTCCCAAACGACCACGTTTTCACTTATCTATTCACAAGCATTCTCCATTCATTCCTATTTATTACCACTTCTCTTGCCTGATCTACAGTAATTCCTCTATCTATCTTCCAACGTTTGTCCTACACAGTTTCTCCATCTCAATGGAGTTCTTCCCACCCCTCTACCTCCCCTTGTATCTGACTCACATATTTTCTTTGTAAGCCTTTCATCTTCCATTCACTCAACTTGACCATAGCAGCTCAGCATCCTTCTGTCCACTCTGGCCGACAAATGTTCCCACTGCCCCACTCTCCTACGTATCTCTTCATTCCTCAATCTGTCTCTACGAGTCACTCCACACATACTCCGCAAGCAGCTCATCTCCATCACATCTCCACAAACCAACACCACCCACTACACTACATGGCAGCACACCCACAGACACCAAGAAATATCAAAACAACACCCAGCACACGGTATCACACACAAATACTATCATCTCTCCCTCCTTGCCCACCCTAAACCAACTTCCAGAAGCACATCCATCCTCATATCTCTCGCCATTCCATCCAATCACTCATAGACAACACGCAGCTGCAGGCACGACCTCCCGAAATCCAACCTTCTGAATCCTCCCTTCCTCGCGAGGACAGAGTCCACCTGGCCAGGCTGAGATGTGGGCACCATCCAGCTCTTCTGAGCTTTCAGAAGGCTGGATGACTCCGTCATCGACACCTGCCCAGGATGCAACACAGCACCCCATAGTATTAAACACATCATAGAAGACTGCATTTCACACTATCACTTATGCCAACAACATAATCTACACTCCTTGAGAGCTCTGTGGGAAAGCCCGACCGAGGCCATGGCCTTCCTTAGGGACTCGGGGCTTTTCTACCAGGCAGACTAGGGAACAACAACAACAACAACATCCAGCTTTCTTCTCTCCTTTTCCTTCAGAGCCCATGTCTCAGCCCCATACATCATTGATGGTACAACTATCCCTCGATACATTGCACTTTTACCTTTCATTCCAAGATTTCTTACCTTCCACATACAGTACTGTACTTCCCATTGCTCCGAAAACTTTCCTTCCTTCACATACTCTGTGTCCCTGCTTATCATTCCTCCTAGATATTTAAAACACTCTACTTGTTCCAGTATTTCCCCATCCAGCCTCACATCTAGATTCACCCTACGATCACCCCTATTACACACCATTGCTTTACCTTTATTGACGTTCACCTTCAGTTTACTCCTCCCACAAACCACACCAAACTCTGACTACCCGCTGCAGTTTATCCTCAGAATCCGCCACCAATGCTGTGTCATCAGCTAACAGCAACTGATTCAACTCCCAACAACACTGTATATATATATATTATACAGTACACAAATTTAAAGACCGAGTGATCCACACGAAGTGCGGTTCTCCGGTCTCATGTCCATTAGGGAAGGGTCAGCCAGGGCAAATGATATAGTTTTTAACTTGGTATAGTCCCTTAATTGACCGTGCTAGGGGTGTGGGGGGGGGGGGGGGACGACCGTAGGGGGTGCCTTTGTTACAGGGACTTTACTAGACATTTACCACAAATCACTACACCTGAGTGTCCAAACTCTTGATGTCTACTACTACTACTACTACTACTACTACTACTATTCATAACCAGGTTATTTATTTTTCAAAAGCAATGCGTGGGATCCAACTGCACCATCCAGCTCTTCTGACCTATCAGAAGAGACTGGATGTCTCCGTCGACGACACAGCACCCCATACCATTGGACACATCCTAGAAGACTGCATTCCACACAATCACTTACGCCAACAACATAATCTACACTCCTGGAAACCCCGACCGTGGCCTTAAGGACTCGGGGCTGTTCAGCCAGGTAGCTTAGGGAACGACAACAACAACTGCAGACCAAAGGCGGCTTTCTAGGGCCTTTCCTAGCTGATGCTGAGAGGATTGGGTTCTAGTCATGTGGTGATGGGCTGGTCTATCAGAGTGAGAGCTGAGCGATCTCTGCCATACCCATAGCTTACTCTGACTGTTCCTTTAACTTATATATTTTCTAGATCTCAAGTGACGGCGTCTGTTCCATGGATTGACCTCCCAATCTACCAAGATTGGAAGCCAAAGCGTCACATTTTTCCCTTGCCCCTCAACTTTCTCTTCATAATTGCTGAGGGGCACAGGGCCCTGGGTGGGGTTTTGGTTTCCCGGGCATTTCCGCACCCTCCTCAGCTCCCCGCCATGGAGTGGCTTCGGTCACCCAGGCTTTATTGTGGTCGGTAGGGAGGGTTCTGTGGGGGCGCTCGGTTATGGCCTTGGGGCTGTTCGGCCAGGCAGCTTGGGGAACAACAACAACAACAACAACCGCAGACCCTTCCATCAGCAGTCGAACGCGCTACCCACCACGCCGTCAACAAACTTGATAAACGAAGCTCAGATCATGTAGGAGTGACATGGGGTAACATAAGGAACATTGACATGGTGCCAGCCGATTACCATATTTTGTATTGGCTAAACCTATCATATCGGATGTTTGAAAAGGAAGAACAGTGGTATATAAAAAAAGCACTCACCTAGTCCATTTTCGCACAAAGATATGAAGACAATCACGCATTTAGTGAGTTGAAAGAAGTAAATACCGTAGAGTTTATCGTAGACTTTATCGCTTTTTGGGTTATTCCGGCCGACTTGCTAGTGCTCCCACCGTCTGGTTTCCACAAATGCACTATCTAATACCCGGTTTAAGGGGAGGTTTTTAGTTTGTTTCCTACTCCTCCAGCAATCTTAAAATGTCGTCCCCTTGACCCCCTTTCAAGATAAATTTGTACATTTTTCGGTAGAAAAATGTCCCGGCCGAAGGCCGGTTACTCTTAAATTACAGGCTCGCTATCGCTCGCCAGGATAAAATCGACACCTAAATGGCACTAAAGGTCTTAAAATTGACAGAATGGGGCGGATTTTTTTTTAAATCACCAAACTAATAGGGCAAACGTCTTAAAATCTCAAAAGCAATGGGGCTAACCATGAGGGAGAAAGGGGTCAAGAAAAAAAAAAAAAAAAAAAAAAACCTTCAAGTGGAGACCTCCCCTTAACCCGGCAAGCGTGATAGGCCTCACGGAAGGCTTCCTATAGGGAACGCGATAGGCCTCACGGAAGCAAGACCATAAAAAAGGCCTTCCATAAAAAAAAGGGCCTATCAAAACAAAGGAATTTGTCTCTAGGTGAGATAATTCCCCTCCAGTACTCATCCATGTAAATCTCACCCACCCCCCTCCCCTCCTTCCCCATCTTATTCCCCCCTCCCTCCCCTCCTCAATTATCACCTATTTTTCCTCTTATTATCATCATTTATCGGTTATTTTTCTCTCCCGCGATAATGTAGCACAAGTGGGTTGCAGAAAAGATCGTTATGCAACACCCAGACACCGGCCCACACCGCCCCGCTCGTCTCAGTTACCTCACAGACAGCGAGAGAGGAGGGTTGCCTGTGGCTCTCTCTCGCCGAGATTATGACCGGGTGGCCAATATCTTCGTTTTTCACCACCCAAATGTTTTTCCCACTTATTTTAGCACTCTTGAAGATTCATATATACATCATATATGTAAAATAAAAGCATACCAAAAACAAATAATGCTCTATATTGTAAATATAACGAATTCTGTCAGAATCCAAGGCTAGAAATGCACAAATAACTACCCTAGCCCCTAGGTCTATTTAGCGCTTGTCAGGTTAACGATATCATTATAGAAGTGTTTAGGAGTTTGTGTTGTGTTGTGGCTGGTCCCAGACTGCAACCCCCATTTGGTATGTACTGAGATTCACACACTTGACATTCGCTGATTCGATCATTCGTAAGTTCTCCGCTGACAACTGAAAACTTGTAACTCACTTAAAATGTCAAACTTGCAAAGTAAACAAACCAAAACTGTGACAAGGACGATATAAAGTCCAATTAAATTATCAAAATCGCTGTGTGGAAACAACGCTGACTAAAATGAACATCTATGATATAAAAGACCACAATCCCCCACACAGGGTGCACATCACTACATGACCACAATCCCCCACACAGGGTGCACATCACTACATGACCACAATCCCCCACACAGGGTGCACATCACTACATGACCACAATCCCCCACACAGGGTGCACATCACTACATGACCACAATCCCCCACACAGGGTGCACATCACTACATGACCACAATCCCCCACACAGGGTGCACATCACTACATGACCACAATCCCCACACAGGGTGCACATCACTACAAGACCACAATCCCCCACACAGGGTGCACATCACTACATGACCACAATCCCCCACACAGGGTGCACATCACTACATGACCACAATCCCCCACACAGGGTGCACATCACTACATGACCACAATCCCCCACACAGGGTGCACATCACTACATGACCACAATCCCCCACACAGGGTGCACATCACTACATGACCACAATCCCCCACACAGGGTGCACATCACTACATGACCACAATCCCCCACACAGGGTGCACATCACTACATGACCACAATCCCCCACACAGGGTGCACATCACTACATGACCACAATCCCCCACACAGGGTGCACATCACTACATGACCACAATCCCACACAGGGTGCACATCACTACATGACCACAATCCCCCACACAGGGTGCACATCACTACATGACCACAATCCCCCACACAGGGTGCACATCACTACATGACCACAATCCCCCACACAGGGTGCACATCACTACATGACCACAATCCCCCACACAGGGTGCACATCACTACATGACCACAATCCCCCACACAGGGTGCACATCACTACATGAGCAAGTTAATCTGTTTCCCGAGCGCACACTAATCGCGCACATAACAACGCACTATCCTCACGTTAAGGGGAGATTTCCACTTGAGGGACTTTTTTTCTGGACCCCTTTCTCTCTCATGTCTAGCCCCATTGCTTTTGAGATTGTAAGACGTTCGCCCCATTAGTTTGGCAATTTTAAGAAGTTTCACCCCATTTATGTCACTTTTAAGACCTTTCGTCCCATTTAGGTGTAGATTTTTTCCTGGCGAGCAATAGCGAGCCTGTAATTTAAGAGGAACCGGCCTTCGGCCGGGAAATTTTTCTACCGAAAAATGTACAAATTTATCTTGAAAAGGGGTCAAGGGGGTGTAATTTCAAGCTTGATGGAGGTCTAGGAAACACACTAAAAACCTCCCCTTAACCCCTCCAACCCGGATGGGCTCTTGAACGCCCATAACAACCTCGGCCCGCGCAACCCGGAAGGGCTCTTGAACGCCCATTGCTTGCATGCGTGCTTTCGAATGCCGCGCGTACATTTTCGGTATCGTGGGACGGTAGGTGGCGCCACCAGGCGTAAACTACGCCACAGCAACAGTATCTACCCCGACGCCATCATGGACAGTACGCCAAATAGTGATTCCGCTGTGTCCGATACCGTGCTTCCTACGACGCCCTTGCTTGTTCGTCGCGCCTTACCCCGACGCCATCGCCTAAATGTGTTATCTCCCGGAGGTATTGAGACGACATTGAGACTTTATGAGCGAGCTGATGCCAAGCATAATGTTGATGATGAAGTCAGTGACGACTCCAGTAATTATAAGTCGAGTGATTATGGCCATGAGAGTGATAAACAAGAGCAATTCCTGGGATTTGCGAGAGAACATGACAGTGATGAGAGTGATGAAGGTGATGTACCAGTTGTTGAGGAAGCTGGTTTACCTAAAGACAGTGAACTTGAGAGAGTGAGCGAGTGGGAGAGTTCAAGGTCACTCACCAAATTTCGCTTAAGTGACACGACGCCAAGCCCTTCCCCTGGTAAATCGCCTTTCAAGCTACATTTGTATAAGCAGAAAATACTTGAGAAGGCGGCCGCGGCAGCTAGGGAACAAGCAAAACTACTTGGTGAGGATGAGGCTGTGAGTGAGGGTCAGCGTGGTGACCCTTCTCGTCCGCCATTGTCTCCCTTATCTACCCACGCCACCCAAGATGACCCGGATGCCCCGCATTCTTCCCCACCACCCCCACCATTGCCAAGGGTTGAGGACCCCACACTTTCGGCCTATTTGCCTCCTAGGTCCCCCGACAGGAGACATACTGCTGCCGAAAAGGGGAAAGGTAGGAAATATACCAAGAAAAGTAAGAGAGTTTTGTTCGAGGCTCCCACGGCGTCCACCCCGGCCGGCCCCAGCCATACGTCCCCGCAACTTTCCCCACGGTCCTCCCCACCTCTCCCGCCTTCAACATGTCTTCCTGAAGAAGTCTTTGAGCTCGCATCACCAATACCTGGCCCTAGTGACAGTGAAACATTGCTTTCTGTCACTCGTCGCAGGCCAAGGAGCCCGGGACCTCGGGGGGACACAGCCTCACCTGCCACTCCTTCCCCACCTCGCCCACCCGCACGCCGCCTACGCATCACTGGTTCCCCGCCAGATTATGTGGGGGCCACTGATGATGAAGGGCACCTCTCTGAAGACTCTGGCCATGATTACATAGGTCCACCGTCAGGGCAAGATGACCACTCTGACGATGACTATATGGACATCGACGACCCTCGACCCATCCGCTTGGCCCGGCGTCGTGCTGCCCGTCGTGCTGCCCACCGCCCTGGCCGCCCTAGGGCGCGCGCCTCCCGAGTTGGCCGTGGGCGTGCTGGGCCACCAGCTGGAGCTCCTCGTCAGCGTAGACAAGACCCATTCTACGTTTTTCAGTGGCAAGACGTAGTTGATGAGGATGCATACAACCCTGATGTGCCAGCTTTTGATGAGGTACTGGAGGGTTCAGGCGTTACCCCCAATTTTCCTGCAGGCCCCAATGCTCCACCACACGAACTGTTTGAGGCCTTCTTTGATGAGGAGGTGGTAGGCTATGTTGTCAAAGAGACAAATAAGCAGCACCAATTCCAGGTCCACTTTTTGGGAAAGGTGACCAAGGGCCACATGAGGCAGTGGACCCCAGTGACTCATAAAGAGTTCATGGTGTTCCTGGCACTCACCATGCTAATGCCTCATGTCAAGAAGCATAGGTTGCCTGACTATTGGATCACCAATGATCTGATATCCACCCCTGCCTTCGGGAAATATATTTCTCGCGACCGGTACCTTGATATCCTCGCAGCGCTCCATCTTGTCACCAACCTTGACGTCCACCTCCCAGACAAGCTGTGGAAGATTAGGACGTTGTATGAGATGATGCGAGAACGCTTCACCTCCTACTTCAAGCCCTTCCGCAAGGTCGTCATTGACGAGTCTCTTGTGCTGTTCCGGGGAAAACTCAGCTTCCGGCAGTACATCCCCTCAAAAAGACATCGCTTTGGCATAAAATTCTTTGTGCTGTGCGACTGCCAAACTGGCTATGTCCTGGACTTCCTGGTCTACAGCGGGAAGGAAGGGGACTTGCTTGTGGACCCCCTCATTGGCTTTGGCGGAGCAGTGGTGCAAGCCATGATGGACCGCTACTTTCATAAGAATCACGTCCTCTACACGGACAATTATTACACGTCCCCCACTCTCTCACAGTACCTGCATGAGCGCAAGACGGGGACTGTAGGCACAGTACGAGGGAAAAGGAAGGGCATGCCACCTTTCCCTCCAAAGACCAAAAAAGGTGATGTGTTCAAGAAGAAGTCGGGGCCCATTCTGGCTATCCACTGGCACGACCAGCGGAAGGTCAACCTCCTGACCACCATCCACAAGGGGGAAATGGTGGAGACTGGCAAGGTGGATCGCCGCACCCAGGCCAGGGTGACCAAGCCCGATGCTGTCCTGGACAACAACATCAACATGAGGCTGGTGGACAAGTCCGACATGCAGATAGGCTTCATTGACTGCCTGCGTACCTCGTGCAGATGGTACAAAAAGTTCTTTCTGCATATGGTGGACATGTCAGTTCTGAATGCCTACAACATATACAAGCTTCGGAATGTGAACACACCCATGAAGTTCAATAGCCTGCGGAGGTTCCAAAAGCAGGTGTTGACGGAGCTCCTGGAGAAGTATGCTATGCCACAGAGGGCAGTGGCACATCCTGGGCCCGCCGTTATTGACCGCTTGCAGTCTGCTCAATACTTGACTAGGCACAGGCTTGGTTCCCTGCCTCAGAATGAATCCGGAAGAACACAGCAGAAGCGGTGCCATGTCTGCTACAACTGCAGGGTGATGCCGAGGTCAGGTAAAAAGTCAACCCTGGAGTGTGTGGAGTGCAAGGTGGCACTCTGTGCTGTAGATTGCTTCTTTGATTACCACTCCAAGCTGGAGTTCTAATAATCATACTGAAATTGCCAAATAAAATTACAATATGTACACTATAATTATATATAGGCAAAAAGTGGAAGAAAACCAATGTATTGTAATACAAAAGTCATGTATTATGAGAACATTGATACAAATACAATTACACCATAATAATATGTGAAAGTGACATATGTATATACCAAGTGACATTCATATGATTAGAACCTATAGAAATATATAAATCAGTGAAAAAAGACACAATAAATTGTATATACAAATCGTGAAAGTGACACAAGACCTAAAGCATTATCAGTGACAGTGACACTCTCTAAAGCATATTTGTCAAAGTGAAAGTGACACAAGACCTAATATTTGATGGCCAAAGTATAATAAACACCTGTGATAACGAATAATCAGTGCCTAATACAACAATAACCTACCTCAATTACTAATAAAATGTACGGTATCGAGTGAAAATGAGCATTATCAGTGACAGTGACACTCTCTAAAGCATATTTGTCAAAGTGAGTGACACAAGACCTAATATTTGATGGCCAAAGTATAATAAACACCTGTGATAACGAATAATCAGTGCCTAATACAACAATAACCTACCTCAATTACTAATAAAATGTACGGTATCGAGTGAAAATGAGCATTATCAGTGACAGTGACACTCTCTAAAGCATATTTGTCAAAGTGAAAGTGACACAAGACCTAATATTTGATGGCCAAAGTATAATAAACACCTGTGATAGCGAATAATCAGTGCCTAATACAACAATAACCTACCTCAATTACTAATAAAATGTACGGTATCGAGTGAAAATTAGCAATATCAGTGACAGTGATACCCTAATAAACATATTTTATATAATTGGCCTCAAAATAACTAGAAAATATCAAATAAACATCACATTCTCAATATCAAACACTAAAATCGTCTAAGGGAGATAAATACTTTGGCGCGGCGAGCGGCTAGGTGCGTCGTAGCCATGGCCGAAGCGACGCGTCCGAACGCGGGAAGAATTTGCCGCCGAAAAGCACTCGTCTTCCCGCGCTCACCATTATGCAACCAGAGGGGCTAGAGACCTCTACTCAACGCCATTCGACAGAGGAAGGTTTGTGGAACATTATTCTTTTTTATTCACAACATTACATGACATATTCATTGACTTACAGAGTAGTTAACATAGGCCAAAGATCGTCAAAACACCCGGTACCGGAGCACAGTCGCAAGCTATAGCCCCCGGGGCTGGAGGGTTAAAGGAAGTAGTCAAGTTTGGGAAGAATTAGCGAAGGCAGTTTGAATAATTATTTATGCTTCTTTATG
This sequence comes from Paralithodes platypus, assembly GCA_032716605.1. Classification (NCBI taxonomy): domain Eukaryota; kingdom Metazoa; phylum Arthropoda; class Malacostraca; order Decapoda; family Lithodidae; genus Paralithodes; species Paralithodes platypus. The sequence goes on from CM064582.1 coordinate 10,194,184, forward strand.
ACTCTCCAACCCTTACACCTACTATGCAACTGGACAATGAAACACATAACGCAGCTTTACTTGGCCAACAACACATAACGCAGCTTTACTTGGCCAACAACACATAACGCAGCTTTACTTGGCCAACAACAAGCCCAAGACTGATGATCCACACTCACGGGTTTGGGTTTTTTGTCTTCTACAGTATATGAGTGAGGGAGACAAAAGGCAGAACTGCCTGTATCGAGTGCCTCCCCCAGAGTTGAAAGAGTGACAGGGCCAAAATCAAGGGACGTTCAAGCCAAAATGCCTGGACACACGGAGTTTGAAGCAATTTAAGTCATAGGAAGAGGGAAAGACTGATTCTGGGAGAGTTCCAGAACTCAGCAGTCGAATAGAAGAAAGACTAAGAATAATATTTCACTCTTGGGTTGGAGAGTTGTACAGAGTAGGGGTGGGATTGTGTTGCAAGTAGTACCCTACGTAGAGGACGTGGTATACACTGAGGGAGCTCTGAGGAACTTTGATTATTGTAGTAGCGATAAAATAGCGAGAGAGATTGCAGAGAGTTGGTGAGTGGACGGGAATTAATGATACGAAAAACTTTCCTTTCAACTTTGTCTAGGAGAGCGGTGTGAGAGGATCCTCCCCACACATGTGAACAATACTCAATACAAGGACGCACTGTGCCCCTGTACAGAGCAAGAAGCTGTGCAGGGTAAAGAACCCCTTGAGGCGGTTGAGCACACCCAGCTTCTGGGAGGCTGCCTTAGCAAGACTGGTAATATGGTCCTTCCAAGTGAGAGCAGAAGAAAAAGAGACACCAAGAATATTGAGAGAAGATGAAGGATTGATTTTTGTATTGTTGAAGAATAAGGGATAGTCCGCTGGGAGTTCCGGACGGGTAGATAGATGGAGAAATTGGGTTTTGGAAGCATTAAAGGCAACAAGGTTTTCTCTGCCCCAATTGGAGATAGTAGTTAGATCAGAAGGAAGGAGTTGCATGACTTTATTACATTTGTTTTTGAGGGACTGCTGGCTGGGGCGTTCTGGCAAACTAATTGAGTAGTGTAAGGTAGAGTCATCCTCGTATGAATGGATGGGACTGGAGGTATAGTTGAGAATATCATTTATGAAAATTAGAAAGAGAATGGGAGATATGACAGAGCCCTGAGGAACACCGGAGTTGATAAGATGAGGAAGTGAACGATGGCCGTCCACAACCGCAGCTATGGAACGGCCGGAAAGGATATTAGAGACAAAGGCACAGATGGAGGGACAGAAACCGAAGGAGGGTAGTTTAGAAATTAAGAATTGTGCCAGACTCTATCGAAGGCCTTCGATATGTCTAGCGCAACAGAAAAGGTCTCACTGAAGTCCCGAAAGTTGGATGACCAAGAGTTAGTAAGATATGAAAGAAGATCACCAGTAGAGCGACCCTTAACCTCTGAAGTGCGCATGGGGGTAATTGGAAACGTCCCCCTGTGCTGACGTATTTGAGGTGTTTCCGTCACTAAAATATTCATTGTGCCATTAATAGCATTAATACTTATCCATATGCGCCTATTATGGGTTGATTATAAAGGTATTAACCTGAAACAACAATAAAACGAGTGAAAACAGCGTTTGGATGGTCAAAATCGGATATATAGCCCGCGAGTTGTATAATGTATGGGTGAGGCAACCTGCTTTCCCGCCAATTTCCCCCAAGGCCACTGAGACACAGTCGATCGATACTCTCTCTCTCTCTTGCACTCGCTTGCCATCAGTGATGACAACACCCTGCTTGCAACTCGCTAATGTTAGCACGAAAATATACCTCAGAATAAGGGAATAACAGGGAAAATAGGTGATAACTGAAGGAGAGGAGGAAAGTGGGGAAGGAGGGGAGGTAGAGGACTGAGATTTTGCATGGCCCAGGGGCCAAAATTTTTTTTTTTTTTTTTTTTTTTTTTCGATGTCAAAAGTCGATTTTTTTTTTCACTCACTCATAAGAGTCTCCCCGCAGTCCGCCGGGGGAACTCTTAAGAGTCTCCCCGCAGTTCCCGGGTTAAGGAAGCCATACTGGCGATCTGAGAGTAGATTATGAGAAGAGAAATGGTGACAGTGGTGAACAGAGTGGCCAAGCGCACTAAGTCACCATACTCAAGTTGCTTGACTAGGGTAGCGTGGGCTGGTTCAATCCCAGCTACCTGCCGGTGAGGTTTCTGTCAAAAACTTTCCGGGCTGCGGATGCGCCACGTCTGGGTTCCATCTGGTTCTCTGCCCACATCCTACCCCTTCTGGGGGTATGTAGGCGCCCTTGTGGCAGCCAGAGTCAAATCTGTTGACTACTTAGGATAAGTTAGGGTTAAGGAATTAGTGTATTTTCAGCCTCATTGGCTGCTGGCTCGATATAAACCAAAACATTGTATTTTATTATTTTACACACACACACAAACAGACGTACTAACCTTGGTATCTCCGTGTTCCATACTGGAGGAATAGGATACCTCTGATTCCCATTTGCTCTCCCGCATGGCCATCTCCTGAAATATTATAAATATGTTGTAACAAACTAAATTATAATACTACTTAAACTAATATCCACATATTATTGATGAGTGTAGCCTTGTGTTGTGTTCGGGTCCAACATGGGAAGAGGGTTGTACGAACGTTGACAGCACCTGGATCTTAACCCCTGGTACCCGGAAGGGCTCTGAGGCACCCATAACAAACTAGGGCCCGGCACCCGGATGGGCTCATGAGCACCGTCAGCTTGAAAGCCTATTAAGCCTGTTTTGAAAGCCGTGCGTCCGACGCATGTAAACAAAGCATGTCGGAGCGACGCGCACCTACCAGTACAATAAGGAGAAGTCGCACTTTTGTTGTTATTGTTTCGGAGAACAAGGAATAGTGTTGTTATTGCCCGATTATTGCTAACATCGCTTCAAAACTCTCTCCACGGAAATCGTCATCATAACTGAACCAGTTAACCTAGAGAGCTCTACTCAACGCCAGTCTAAAGATACGAAACAAGGCTACGTTTTGAGATGCGAGTTAATTCTATAGAAGTTGAAATAACAAAGATAGGGCTAGCATAGTACATCGTTTTTTTTTGTCCATATTCCCCGGGTTTCGGGGCTATCCTATAGAAGGCGAAACCGGTCTGTGAGGGTTAAGGTATTGACGGTATTGTGCAGCATAATTTAATGGTTGGGCTCAATGGTTTAAGGAAGGGGTTTAGTTTGCTCTCTAAACCTCTATCAAGATTAAAAAAACACCCACAAGACTCTACAATATATAAATTTGGACATTTTTCGGTAGAAAAATGTCCCGGCCGAAGGCTAATTAATTTTCAAATAATAATAATAATAATAATAATAATAATAATAATAATAATAATAATCATCTGGTCTTTTATTTCTCGTAAGCGCCAGTTCTTCCAGAGGAATTCACTAGCGCTCGTAACTCGACAGTGCACCACAATCAAGAGAAGTGTGGTGCAGTTCACCTGTAGTTCAAGTGTGGTGCAGTTCACCTGTAGTTCAAGCAACAACAACTATTTAACATGGCAGCAGTTAGAGTCTGTAACGACCTGTCACTGTGCCACTTGAAAGTCTATGGAGTTCAGCTGTCTAATTGATAAAGGCAACTCATTATATAACCTAGGAGCCACGAAAGAAAAGGACCGATCAGAGAAAGAGGACTGCTGGATAGCTACCGGTTCATCAAGACACAGCACATCATCACCGCTTCTCAGGATCGTTCTGGCGTCTCAAGAGGTCAGCAAGATACTTAGGTTCGCCAAACATAAGTGCCTTAAAAGTCAAAAGACACAACTTAAACTCTATCCTAGCTTTAACTGGCAACCAGTGCAGCTCTATCAAATATGAAGAAGTGGGGGTTCTTGGAGGCAGATCAAATATGAGCCTCGCTGTTCTATTTAGTATGGACTGAACTTTTTGTAGCAAGTAATTAGGAAGACCAACCAATAAGGCATTACAATAGTCCACACGTGATAGATAGTCCACACGTGATAGATACTCCACACGTGATAGATAGTCCACACGTGATAGATAGTCCACACGTGATAGATAGTCCACACGTGATAGATAGTCCACACGCGATAGATAGTCCACACGCGAGATAGTCCACACGCGATAGATAGTCCACACGTGATAGATAGTCCACACGTGATAGATAGTCCACACGTGATAGATAGTCCACACGCGATAGATAGTCCACACGCGATAGATAGTCCACACGCGATAGATAGTCCACACGCGATAGATAGTCCACACGCGATAGATAGTCCACACGTGATAGATAGTCCACACGTGATAGATAGTCCACACGTGATAGATAGTCCACACGTGATAGATAGTCCACACGTGATAGGACAATTGAGTGAACCAATGTTAGAAGACAGCGCTTGTTAAGAAACCGTCTAACTGAATACAAGTTTCTGATTTAGAGATTACAAATTTTTAAGACCTGATTGATGTGATTCTCATAGTTCAATTTAGAGTTAAAGTATACTCCAAGGTTTCGCACTGAGCTTACTGGGCGAAGTTGAGAACCTCCCATATCCTGCAGAGTCACTACATTTTAAGCATCATTTCCCCTTCTATTTCCATGAATGATAATGATCTCTGTTTTGTTCTCATTCAGTTTGAGTTTCCGCTTTGCCATCCAGATCTTAATGTCAGACAATAAAGATTCCATTTTGGTCTTAGTATCATTAATGTTTTCTATCTTCACATACAACTGAGTGTCATCAGCGTAAAAGTGATAGGCAACACCATGAGCATCTAGCAAGGATGCCAAGCTGTCAGTGTAAATTATAAAGAGGATCGGTCCCAGAACCGATCCCTGAGGAACTCCAAACAACAGGGGGGCTTGGTCAGAGATGGTATGGCCAACTCTAGAGCAGTGCTCGAACGGTCGTGGTACCAGGCACAGCCTGATACTGGCAGTTACAAGGAAAGTACATTACTGACGGCTCCCTGCCGTCGCTGGTACTGAAGGGGTTAACGTACCTCGCTGGCAGACACCAGACTGGTGGTCATCTTATCAGCCACGGACCACTTCTGGTTCTTCATCACCAGCTGGGTCGGTGGTTCGTGGGTAATGTTCTCGTCACAGGACCAAACAGTCACGCTCTCCCCCGCCGGTAACTTGGCCTTGGAGTGGAATTTGTACACAGTCTCCGACTCTCCTGCGTTGCGGATGATTTGGTACCCCCCGACGCTCACGTCCTGCAAAGAAAATGGGGAGTTGGTGCCGTGGGACGTAAAGGTGACGTTTTATGACAACAGAAAATGGGGAGTGGGTGCCGTGGGTCGTAGAGGTGACATTTTATGACAACCTCATCATGCAAGCTGAACATCACTCTGAGAGCAAACAAATCCTGGTCTGTGGTGACTACAGGTCTCCCTCGATAAACGATTGGGTTACGTTCCTGAAAAGCCGATCATAAATAGGAAAATCGTTTAGCGAACCCTAAAATTAACGAGGTAAATGGGGGGTGCGTTCCGAGACACCCAAACAAAAACACCTAAAAACCTATAATTAAAATATAGAACTTGGAAACTAACTCAAAAGTTACTGTTCAAATTAATATAACAAACTCGTCAAAATTAAAAACTATCGAAACAACAACGCACTAACCAAAATCTATACTGTGTGTGTAAAAATGCATTTAAATGGAACGTAAATCGGGGCATCGGATCGTGAGGAGGACCTGTAGTTCAAATTATGTCTTTGAAAGTGATGAAATGGCCAAAACAATGCTATTTCATGTTAACCCCCTCCGACATATGACGCGATTTTGAGCCTATTAGGGATACTTTAAGACCTTTGTTACCATCAGGGATATTTAGAAACCTTTAGTTTAGTTACTTCAACCTCTGCAGTTTGAGTTAGCTGTGGGCAGAAAACAAATTTTGGAGAGGTAATTATAAGAGTGAGAGAACTCTATTTCTTATTGCTAATCTGGCAACCTCTGCGTCATATGAGTCTGAAGGGGTTAACATTTCTGTATTCCTTCTAATAATGTTTTGTGTTCTATTATTTCAAAATTTCATTTGATTAACCCCTTCAGACTCATATGACGCAGAGGTTGCCAGATTAGCAATAAGAAATGGAGTTCTCTCACTCTTATAATTACCTCTCCAAAATTAGTTTTCTGCCCACAGCTAACTCAAAGACAACTGCAGAGGTTGAAGTAACTAAACTAAAGGTTTATAAATACCCCTGATGGTAACAAAGGCTTTAAAGTATCCCCAATAGGCTCAACACAGCTAACTCAAAGACAACTGCAGAGGTTGAAGTAACTAAACTAAAGGTTTATAAATACCCCTGATGGTAACAAAGGCTTTAAAGTATCCCCAATAGGCTCAAAATTGCATCATATGTCGGAGAGGGTTAAAGCATTATTTCCACATAGCGATATTGATAATTTTGTTTTGCCTTTATACAGGTCTCCCTCACTGTCCAATGCCCCGATTAAGGATATTATTATTATAGGTTTTTAGGTGTTTGGGTTTTGGTTGGTCCCAGAACGCATCCCTATTTACCCCATTAAGTTTAGGGTTAGCTATACAATGTTTTCTATTTAACCCTGTCAAGACAGTTTACACGCGATCGCATATACCAAACTTGACTAACTTGACTACTTCCTTTAACGTGACGATAGTGCGTTGTTATGTGTGCGATTAGTTTGCTTGGGAAACAGATTAACTTGCTCATGTAGTAATGTACACCCTATGTGGTGGATTGTGTTCTTTTATTTAATAATTTTCATTTTAGTAAGCGCGGTTTCCACATAGCGATTTTGATAATTTAATTTGAGTTTATATCGTCCTTGTCCCAGTTTTGGTTTGTTTAGTTTGCAAGTTTTACATTTTAATATAAGTGGTTTGGACCAAACACCGATTTACACGCGGATCGCGTATATAAATTGGGAAACTTGGTGTTAACTGAACCCTCTCCGACATATGACGTGATTTTGAGCCTATTGGGGATACTTTAAAGCCTTTGTTACCATCAGAGGTATTGAGAAACCTTTAGTTTAGTTCTCCCAAATAGTGCCAAATAGTGTGGCTACTGTCAACAGATAAATAAGTTTCATTAAGATGTCGGAGAGGGTTAAGATCGGGTTTTTCAGGAACGTAACCCAATTACTGTATATTATAATGTAAAACTTGCAAAATAAACAAACCAAAACTTATACGAACACAGTAAAAAGACAAAACAACGAATCAAAATCGCTGTGTGGAAACAACGCTAAGTAAAACAATAATTTATAAATAAAAGAACACAATCCACCACATAGGGCCTACATCACTACACGAGCAAGTTAATCTGGTTCCCAAGCAAACTAATCGAGTGAGACCTGTATTGTGTCGGCCCCGTTTTGGTTTGTATATTTTGCAAGATTTACATTATAAATTATTAAAGTTACCCTAGGATTGGAACCTGGGTCACCACATACAGATTTTAAACACTCTAACCACTACACCATCAAGGCAGATATTATATATATTTAAAAAAAAAAACAGGTAAAAAAACCATCTAATAAATAATCCCACCTTGCCACTCTTATTCCTGAGTTTGACAAATTTGCCCTGCGGACAATCCTCCTCGATCTCTATGTCTCCGGTGGCTTTAGCGGAGGATCGGAAGGCGGACCGCGTTACCTCCTCCTCGGCTCTGGCTCCCCCGCGCTTCCGCTTCCCTCGGAGCGGTGTGCGGCGGATGGGGGTCTCCGATGCCGAGGATTTGCTGGTGGTAGCCGACGAGGATATAGAGATGTTCAGTCTGTTGGAGAGAGAGAGAAGGCGGGATTATTAACGGATGAAAAACACCATCTGAGGAGGAGCACTTTATTGACGTTTCGCTTCTTTAGGTCAATAGGATTTTGTGCAGCTGAAGAAGGATCTGTGGTAGTAAAAAGGGTTAATCAAGATAGTCTATTAGTCTGTAGTATTTTAACTGGCTCACGTTTCTCCTAAGCTGCATAAAATTGTCTACTAGTTGCCAGAATATAATAAAAAGGACGTCACCGGTACAGTGTGGGTGATGGGCTGGTCTATCAGAGTGAGAGTTGAACGTTCTCTGCCATACCATTAGCTTACTCTGGCTGTTCCTTTTACTTATATATTTTCTAGATCTCAAGTGGCGGCGTCTTTTCTGTGGATTGACCTCCCTACTGCCAACCTAGAGGTTGGTAGATTGGGAGCCAAAGCGTCACATTTTTCCTTTGCCCCTCAACTTTCCCTTCATAATTGCTGAGGGGCACAGGGCCTTGGGTGGGGCTTTGGTTTCCCAGGCATTTCCGCACCCTCCTCAGCTCCCCGCCTGGGAGTGGCTTCGGTCACCTGGGCTTTCTTAGTGGTAAAGCAGGGAGGGTTCTGTGGGGGCACTTCGTTATGGCCTTGGCCTTGCTCGGGACCTTGGGGCAGTTCGGTCAGACAGCCTTGGGAAAAACAACAACAACAACAACAACAACAACAACAACAACAACAACAACAACAACCCGTTACGAGACTCTGGGACATATTTAGTTTGAAACCTTACCTAGCTTCCTCAGACTCCAATAGTTTCCTGTAGGCAGAAATCTCCATATCCAGAGCCACCTTGATATCCATAAGGTCCTGGTACTCCTGGAGCTGTTGGGACATCTGATCGTTCAGACGCACGATCTCTTCCTTCAGGATCAGGATTTCCGTGCCGTGGCCGTCGCGCTCCATCTCCAGTTGGGCCTCCATATCTCGTACTCGTTGCTGGGGGGGGGGGGAGAAAGAGAGGTTTAGTCTTGTCTATTTGTACAGGTACCCCTCGGTTTACAATTGGGTTACGTTCCTGAAAAAACAATTTTAAATAGATAAAACGTACGAACCCTAAAACTGTTGTAGAGTAGCGAAATTTATTGAAAACCCGATTTTAAATAGAAAAAACGTACGAACCCTAAAACTGTTGTAGAGTAGTGGAATTTATTGAAACAGTCCAGCGCTACACTGCGGAAATCAACACTAACGGGCGGGTCATTCAACACAAGTTCTCCCGGGTGAGGTCTGGTCCTATGCCATCCTCTACCCAACCTTAGCCATTTCTGTCTGTCTCTCTTTTCCTATATTAATTTTTCTTCTAGGTGCTGGGTAGATCGCCTGATTGGGTGGCACGGCAAGGGGGGCTGCGGACGGTGGGGGCATTGGCCCGGGGGGTGTAAGCCCATTGGCTGATAATCCCCTCCCCCGCTGCCCTCTAAGAGACGGATATCATCTCACCCTGGCCACTTTGGGGGCCAAAGCATCTGGAGCGGCTTAGTCTATCGGACTAGGGACTGTTCGGTCAGACAGTCTGGGGAACAACAACAACAACACAAGATCTCCCTTGCACACTGCACATCCGGGTGCCAAAGCATCTGGAGCGGCTTTAGTCTATCGGACTAGGGACTGTTCGGTCAGACAGTCTGGGGAACAACAACACAAGATCTCCCTTGCACACTGCACATCCGGGTGCCAAAGCATCTGGAGCGGCTTTAGTCTATCGGACTCAGGACTGTTCGGTCAGACAGTCTGGGGAACAACAACAACAACACAAGATCTCCCTTGCACACTGCACATCCGGGTGCCAAAGCATCTGGAGCGGCTTTAGTCTATCGGACTAGGGACTGTTCGGTCAGACAGTCTGGGGAACAACAACAACAACACAAGATCTCCCTTGCACACTGCACATCCGGGTGCCAAAGCATCTGGAGCGGCTTTAGTCTATCGGACTCAGGACTGTTCGGTCAGACAGTCTGGGGAACAACAACAACAACAACACAAGATCTCCCTTGCACACTGCACATCCGGGTGCCAAAGCATCTGGAGCGGCTTTAGTCTATCGGACTCAGGACTGTTCGGTCAGACAGTCTGGGGAACAACAACAACAACACAAGATCTCCCTTGCACACTGCACATCCAGGTGCCAAAGCATCTGGAGCGGCTTTAGTCTATCGGACTCAGGACTGTTCGGTCAGACAGTCTGGGGAACAACAACAACAACACAAGATCTCCCTTGCACACTGCACATCCGGGTGCCAAAGCATCTGGAGCGGCTTTAGTCTATCGGACTCAGGACTGTTCGGTCAGACAGTCTGGGGAACAACAACAACAACACAAGATCTCCCTTGCACACTGCACATCCGGGTGCCAAAGCATCTGGAGCGGCTTTAGTCTATCGGACTAGGGACTGTTCGGTCAGACAGTCTGGGCAACAACAACAACAACAACACAAGATCTCCCTTGCACACTGCACATCCGGGTGCCAAAGCATCTGGAGCGGCTTTAGTCTATCGGACTCAGGACTGTTCAGTCAGACAGTCTGGGCAACAACAACAACGACGACACAAGATCTCCCTTGCACACTGCACATTCAAAGTCAACGATTCTTGTCAAAGGTCCTCTAGCTCCACTACATCTCTTGTGTACCCAGTCACTACAGACACAACATTGGACTGAGTTACTTCCCACCCCCTTCCCATATACAGTACTGCACATGGAAAACCACCACCTCCTTCCATATATAAACAAATCTTGAAATATAATTTAAAAACGTGAAAACATTGAGATTGGTTGGTAGTGTTCTGTCACACACACACACACACACACACACACACACACACACACACACACACAGCCCGTAGCCTAGTAGGTAGAGATCTCGTCTCACACACGAGGGGTCGGGGGTTCAATCCCCGGCCGGGCGGAGACAAATTGGGCTTGTCTCCTTTCATGTGTTAGCCTCAGTTCACCTAGCTGTAAATAGGTACCTGGAATAAGTGGACGACGTTGTGACGTCCCATCTGGGGTTGGCAAAAATGGTACAAGGCGAGATGGGTATCATATGGTTCACCTAAACTGATGGCTACCTAAGCCTTCGGGCGAGACGGTACCGTCTATAGTGAGAATGGTACCGTACAGATCCACCCTAAGCCTTCGTTTCCGATGTCGCCAATTGGCTAAAAATACAGACTACACACACATCCACAGCCATTCCAACGATACATATAACACCTACACATATAGGAGGCGGGAAATAACGAGCATGCTCACTCCCGCAATACAACTAAAGTACACACACACACACACACACACACACACACACACAGAGCTCTAGAGTTTGGTTGGTATCCTGGAGGTAGGACAGACGGGATGACAATTCTTGGACTTTGTGTTTGTTGTATCTAATTATCTGTCTCACTCTCTGTCTCTCTCGCACACATATCATCATCATCTTCGACGCCTTTACTGGGAAATCCCCGCTAAAGGATGGCCATGACAGAAACGGCTCCAAGCTATTTTGTCAAGACATGCTTCCTTTGCCCCTTCCACATAGTGGAAGTTTTTCTTTAATGTATTTTTCCACTTTCTTTTCCCATACCATAGGTGTTCTTAAACTACTAGCTGCTCCAAAACTTTAAAACATACATAAAATGTTAAGACCGAGTGCTCCACATATACGTGCAGTTTCAGTCTCTTGCCCTAATGGAGGCGTTCCAGGCAACCCTGTTAAGGGCTGCTTCACTTGTCAAGTTTTTTAAATTCGAGATCGGCACGTATAGTCCGATCCCAGGTCTTCCTCGGTCCACCCCTTGGTGCAGCTCCCTCCACAATCTCAGACCTGCATTTTTTCACCCAATTTTGTTCATCCATTCTCTCCACATGTCCATACCATCCCAGTCTACTTGTACGCATCACCTCGCTAATACTCTTTATACCTAAACGTCTCCTCAGCTCAACATTTGTTATTCTATCCTGTAGCTTGGCCCCACACATCTATCTCACCATTCTCATCTCATTACGTTCCATTCTGTTGACATCCTCTACTTTAACGGCCCATGTTTCTAAGGCATACGTCATTGCACTTCTAACACAAAAAGAAAAAGATTTAGGGTTGATTATAAAAGATAATTTGTCGCCAGAGAAACATATTAACAAGCTCTTTAGCGGAATGTATGCAATGGCCGGAAATATGAAAGTTGCTCTGAACTACTTGGATGAGACCATGGTAGCGAAAATTATGAAGAGTATGATTAGACCAAGATTGGAGTATGCAGCAGTGGTGTGGTCCCCGCATCTAAAGAAGCATATTCACAAGTTAGAAAGAATCCAGAGAGCAGTCACTAGATTGGTTCCAAGTCTCAGAGAACTGCCATATGAAGGGAGGCTAGACAAATTAAATCTACCGAGTCTAAAAGAGAGGAGAGAGAGGGGAGACATGATAATGATGTACAAATGTACCCGGGGGCTGGAGAGGCTGGATAGGGAGGATATATTAATTATGGATACAGGAATAACTAGAGGCCACAGCTACAAAGTAAAAAGACCTACCTGCAAGAACGATATCAGGAAGTTTAGCTTCCCCTATAGATGTATTGACAAATGGAATGGGCTGGAGGAGGAGGTGGTAGGGGCAAGGAACATCCATATTTTCAAGAAAAAATTGGATAAAAAGTAGACTGAGAGACGGGACAACACGAGCTTAGCTCAACTCCTGTAAACTACAATTAGGTAAATACATGAGGCATACATCTTTCCCTTCAGGGGGAGAGGCATTCTTTTCATGGTCAGAATTGGCAGCAGTCCTCTGAACTTCCCCCAGCCACATCTAATTCTAGCGACAGTGGCAGCCTCGGCCCCACCACAGGCAGAGATGGTATCTCCTAGGTAACAAAACTTTTCCACCAGCTCCAATGACTCCTTTCCAAAGTTCACAGCCACAGGATCATCACTTAACACAAGCTCGCCGTTGCATACTACGCACTCAAATTTCTCTATTTCTGACTTATCCTTCGGCAGGGGTCCTTTAATTCTACTACAGCGCTTACTCCCATGGTGCACCCAGCGTCGACAGATGCTACATTGAATCGCATTAGCGCCCACACCCTTTCCACACACTGGACATGGGTATGCACCGCTCTTTTCCACATTGCCTCGTCTCAATCTACAATGCATAACCTTGGGTTTGTTAATATTGATTCTTAAACCCTTGCTCGCCATGCCCTCTCTCCATCTTCTGAATTTGACCTCAGCATCTTGCATATTGTCAGCTACTGGGACTAAATCGTCTGCATAAAATAGTAGAGAGAATAAATGTGAGAAAATTAAATGAAGAATGTAATGCAACAAAATACAAGGACATCCTGAAAGAGACTATAAAGGACATGGATGTTATGATAGATCTGGGAAATACTGTAGACAAAGTATGGAAAGGTACAAGAGACTCCATGATTAAAGCAGCTGAGAAAGTATGTGGGAAGAAAACCTTTAAAATGTGGAAGAAGAAAGGTAACGCATGGTTTAGTAAAGAGATAGAAGAAATAGTGAAAAAAAAAAAGAGTTCAGAAAGAGTATGCTGCAAAAGAATATACCTAGAGAAACTAGAGATGCGAGGAAAGAAGAATATAAAAATTTGAAACAAAGAGTGAAGAGGGCGATACAAGACGCTAAAAGGAAGACAGATGAGGCATATGGGAGAAAGATTATGTACAGTTTCTGAATGACAGGAAAGCATACTACAGAGCTGTGAAAGAAGCCAGAGGGAAGAAGACTGAGAGTGTCTCAGGTGGTAGGATGAGGGACATGAATGGGGAAGTGGTAGAGGGTGATGGTGTGGTGAAAGTATGGAAAGATCATTTTAGTAGCTTAGCTGTAAAGAGTAGGGGGAAGGCAAAGATCTCATCCATAGGAATGGAGAGAGGTAGAATAAACAGGGTAGTTGAAAGCCAGATAAGCAGAGAAGAAGTAAAAGAAGCAATCAATAGATTTAAAATGGGCAAAGCTGCTGGAGTAGATAACATCCCAGGTGAAATGCTGAGATATGGAGGAGAAGCTGTTGACATAATGCATAGGTTATGTAAATTAGCATGGGAAAAAGAAAGTGTACCAGAGGACTGGGGGAAAGCAGTGGTAGTACCCTTGTACAAAGGGAAGGGTAGTAAAGAAGAGTGTAAGAATTATAGGGGAATTAGCTTGCTTAGCATACCTGGAAAGGTACACGCAAGAGTAGTAACACAGAGGCTACAGAAGATAACGGATGAAAAAATAGGCGAGGAACAGGGAGGTTTCAGAAAGGGCAGGGGCTGCGTTGACCAGATAGCCTCAATGCGATTGTTGGTAGAGAAGTATCTGGCCAAAAACAGAAAACTCTATGCAGCATTCATGGATTTGGAAAAAGCCTACGACAAAATAGACTGGGAGGGCCTGTGGGATGTGTTAACAGTATATGGTGTGGGAGGAAAGTTGCTAATGGCAGTAAAAAAAAATTATTGGAATGCAATGGCAAATGTGAAGGTAGGGGATAAGTTAAGTGAAAGTTTTGAGGTCAATGTAGGTGTAAGACAGGGATGTGTCATGTCAGCTTGGTTGTTCAATATATACATGGATGGAGTGATTAGGGAATGTAGGGCTGTATCAATGGGTGTGGGAGCTAGACTGGAATCAGAGGGAAGAACATGGAAGATTTTAACATGCCTATATGCGGACGATGCAGTCCTGTTGGCGGAAAATGCTGAAGAACTTCAGAGAGTGGTCACTGACTTTGACAGGGTATGTGAAAAGAGAAAGTTAAAGGTCAATGTAGGGAAATGTAAGGTAATGGTGTTTGAGAGAAGAATGCATGAAACCATAGATTTTAAGGAAAAATATAGAATCAAGAAAGAACACAAGAAAAGTTGTAAAATAAAATTGAAAAATGAAGTACTAGAAGAGGTTGAAAGTTTCAAGTATTTGGGAGCTGTACTATGCAAATATGGTAAAATGGAGAGTGAGATAAAAGAGAGAAAAATGCAAGGGAGAAAAGTGATTGGAGAACTTGATAGTATTCTCAAAGGAAGAATGGTTAGCCAGGAAGTCAAAAAGTCACTGAGAAACAGTGTGCTGCTCCCAACACTCTCGTATGGAAGCGAGACATGGACGGCAAGTGACGAGGACCTCTTCAATCTGAGAGCTGTGGAGATGAGCTATTTCAGAATGGCAGCTGGCATGAATAGGCTAGATGGGCCAAGTAATAGGGAAGTGTACGAGTCCTTTGGAATGGAAGAGCAGGCTTTGGGCATTGATTGTGGTGTGGTTGAGTGGATAAAAAGAAGTAGTTGTTGTTGTTGTTGTTGTTCCCTAAGCTGCCTGGCCGAACAGCCCCGAGTCCCTGAGGAAGGCCATGGCCACGATCGGGCTTTCCCACAGAGCTCTCATTGAGTGTAGATTGTGTTGTTGGCATAAGTGGTTGTGTGAAATGCAGTCTTCTATGATGTGTTTAATGGTATGGGGTGCTGTGTTACATCCCGGGCAGGCGTCGACAACGGAGTCATCCAGTCTCTTCTGATAGCTCAGGAGAGCTGGATGGTGTCCGCATCTCAGCCTGGCCAAGTGGACTCTGTCCTCGCGAGGAGGGGAGGATTCGGAAGGATGGATTTCGGGAGGTCGTGCATGCAGCTGCGTGTTGTCTGTGAGTGAGTGGATGGATCGGTGAGAGATATGAGTATGGATGTGCTTCTGGAAGTTGGTTCGGGGTGGGCAGGGAGGGAGAGAGGACAATAATTGTGTGTGATACCGTGTGCTGGGTGTTGTTTTGACATTTCTTGGTGTCTGTGGGTGTGTTGCCATGTAGTTTAGTGGGTAGTCTTGGTTCGTGGAGGCTGCTGCCAGGAATTGAGTGCCTCTCATGTCCAGATGGTCTTTGACTTTGAGGATTTTGGTTTCTTGATGTAGGTGATCTGTGGGTGCAGTAGCTGTGCAGCCTGTAATGATCTTCAGGGCTTTGTTTTGAATAGTCTGTAAGGTCTTATGATGTGTTTCAGCTAGGTTAGAAGCCCAGGCTGGGCTTGCGTATTCCATCACTGATCTTATGTATTGTTTATATACTGTGGTGGTAGTTTCTTTGTTGTGTCCAAATTTTGTGTGAGCAAGTGACCTGAGGGCGTTAAGTCTGGGTGTCAGTTTCTTTTTAATGTTTGTGGTGTGCTGTTTGAATGTCATATGAGTATCATATGTTACTCCTAGGATTTTGGGTGTGTGTGTATGTGTTAGGGGTGTGTTGTTTATGGTGAGTTGAGGGATGTATTCGTGTTCTCCTGTCCAACTTGTGAGCAGGGTTGCGGTGGATTTGGCTGGGGCTAGATTAAATCTGTTTGTAGTGCACCAGCCATGTAGTGTGTTGAGATAGGGTTGAAGGAGATCTGTTGCTCTTTTTGGGTCATGGTGTGTGCATGTGAGTGTTATGTCATCTGCATCGGAGGCTAAGTTTATTTGGGGCGTATTGGGTGTAGTTATACATACATACATACATACATACATACATAAAATTTTAAGACTGAGTGTTCCACACATAAGTGCAGTTTCAGTCTCTTGTCCTAATGGCGGCGTTCCAGGCAACCCTGTTAAGGGCTGCTTCACTTGTCAAGTTCTTGGATTTGAGATCGGCGCGTATAGTCCGATCCCAGGTCTTCCTCGGTCCACCCCTTGGTGCAGCTCCCTCCACAATCACAGACCTGCATTTTTTCACCCAATTTTGTTCATCCATTCTCTCCACATGTCCATACCATCCCAGTCTACTTGTACGCATCACCTCGCTAATACTCTTTATACCTAAACGTCTCCTCAGCTCAACATTTGTTATTCTATCCTGTAGCCTGGCCCCACACATCCATCTCACCATTCTCATCTCATTACGCTCCATTCTGTTGACATCCTCTTGTCACGGACCTATAGGCTCTGACTGTACGGGTTCACTTCCACCATTCAAACGCATCAACCAGTCTGAGATCGGGGTCGGGGCTTCAAGCAACCAAACCAACAGAGGCCCGAAACTTCGCATCCCAATATCCTTCTTACTTCTATCCCTCTCATTTTGGTCGAGCAGAGTTTCGAAGTCTCACTCAATAAATATGTAATTCAAATTAAAGTTCAATGCTATCTCTGCTCATGAACACCAGGGGGTGGATGTTTCTTTTCTGGTCACATTAAATCTACCGTAGTCAATGACGGGACGGGAATAATGAGTGGGGTCAGTGTTATCTTAGACTTTCTCGGTGCAACGTTCTCGGGAATATCGCTTCCAGAAAGCGTTGTTTTAAAACTCCAGGAACTACCACTACCCCCCTTCGGTTTGACTACAGGAGATATCGTGACTATAACTTATATTTTCATTTTGATTTTCTTTTTTGTTGTTTTCATTTTGTATAAATTAAATATTTTGCATTAATATTAATTACCATTGTATTTGTTTTATTTTGTTTTATAACTTTAAATTATAATTCTATAATACCTAATGGTTTTGTTATATTACTTAAATTTGATTTTATTATATTAACAAAAATTGTGTATTCTTTTCTTATCCATATATATTTATACCCTAATGATTAAATGAAGTGAGGAAGATTAACCCTATATAATATCCAGAAGACTACTTTGAAGTCTGATTAAAATACGAGAACAACTCTTAAATTAAAATATCATCTTAGTAATAAATATTAAAATACGAGAACTACTCTTAAAGAGACTTTACCTTAATACAAGTACTAAATTAATAAAAGTACTTATCCATACTGAACACCCTTAAACTAAAGTTCAGTCTTTGTGTTCAACCTAAAGGTCACCCTCTAGACTCCTTCGGGGCCAAATCTTTAACTAAGCTAGTTCCACTAGTCTCTCCAAACTTTGGGTTGTAACACTCTACTTTAACGGCCCATGTTTCTGAGGCATACGTCATTGCACTTCTAACACATGAGGCGTACACCTTTCCCTTCAGGGGAAGAGGCATTCTTTTCATGGTCAGGATTGGCATCAATTCTCTGAACTTCCCCCAGCCACACCTAATTCTAGCAACAGTGGCAGCCTCGGCCCCACCACCGGCAGAGATGGTATCTCCTAGGTAACAAAACTTGTTCACCAGCTCCAAAGACTCATTTCCAAAATTCACAGCCACAGGATCATCACTTAACACAAGCTCGCCTTTGCACACTACGCACTCAAATTTCACTATTTCTGACTTATCCTTCGGCAGGGGCCCCTTTATTCTACTACAGCGCTTACTCCCATGGTGTACCCAACATCGACAGATGCTACATTGAATTGAGTTAACGCCCACTCCCTTTCCACACACTGCGCATGGGTATGCACCGCTCTTTCCCACATTGCCTCGTCTCAAACTACAATGCATAACCTTGGTTTTGTTAATATTGACTCTTAAACCCTTGCTCGCCATGCCCTCTCTCCACTCTCTGAATTTGGCCTCAGCATCCTGCATACTGTCAGCTATTAGGACTAAATCGTCTGCATAAAACAGTTCCAACGGGAGTCCGCCTCTAAAAGCTCTAGACAGCGCCTCCAAGACCATAATAAAGAGGAGGGGGCTTAACACTGAACCCTGATGAACTCCAACACGGACTGCGAACTCATCACTCGGTACACCCTTCACCCTCACCGCACTTCGCGAATCCTCATACATCTTCATTATCACACGCACCAGCCAGTCTTCCACACCAAGTTTCCTCATAGCCCACTGCACAACATCTCTAGGCACCCTATCAAAGGCCTTCTCCAGGTCTACAAACACAAAGTAAAGATCCCTGCCTTTTAGTAAGTATCTTTCCTGTATCTGCCTGACTATGAAGATAGCATCGGTTGTACCACGTCCTGGCATAAAACCAAACTGCATATCATCAATAGAGATGCTTTGCCTGATCAAACCCTCAAAGACTCTCTCACAGACTTTCATGATTTGGTCAAGCATTTTCAGGCCCCTATAATTACCTCTATCTAGCGGCGCATCCCCTTTTCCTTTGTATTTATTTACTATCACACTTTTGTGCCAATCATCTGGGATTTTCTTATCGTTAATAATGGTGTTTATCATCTCGGTGACTAAGTTGACACCAGTCTCCCCTGAGGCTTTTATCATCTCAGCGACAATATCGGAGCAACCTGGAGCTTTACCGTCCTTCATTTTATTGATTGCGTCGCTCACTACAGCTGGTGCTATCAAAGGAGGGGGCCCAGATATTGTTTTTTTTATACTAAGCTGTTCCTTATCCCATTCAAACTCTACATTTAGCAATCGTTCATAGTGTGCCTTCCATGCTTCTCTGATTTCATTTTCTGCATACACAATCTTCCCATTATCGTTTCTAACACACTGTTCACTTATAATATCCCTACTGTAATTTTTAACTCGCCTAGCTAGGTTGAAGAACCCATTGGGATTGTCAGTGTTACACACTTGTTCGAGGACCAGGTCCTTAATGGCTTTTTTAACATTGTAAATAACTCTTTTGGCAGTTTGTTTAGCTGCCTGGCATTCCTCCCTGCTGCCTCCTTTCTTCCATGCTTTGAAGCATCTCCTTTTCTCTTTCACAGCATGTTCTACCTCATCGTTCCACCACCAAGAGGTCTTATTCCTGGGGTGACCCTTTGTTTTCCCACAGACTTTGTCAGTAGCAGCGATAAGGCTATGCTTAAGGAAATTCCATTGACTATTTACATCGTTAGGCCTAGCTTCCATATTTCTATTAATTTCCTCCAGTTCACTATGAAACCTATCCCTAACTTCCTTTAAACAACTTTAAAAGTAAATTGGATAGTTAATAGAAACCGAGACAGGACAACACGAGCGCAGCTCAATTCCTGCTAACTACAAATAGGTGAAATACACTCTACACATACCTCCAGAGTTTGGTTGGTAGCCTCCAGGTAGGACAGACGTGATGACAACTCCTGGACCTTACGTTTGTTGTCGCGTAGAGAGTTGGTCAGATGCTCAGAGTCTTCCGTTGTGCGGATGTCGCGCTTTGTCATCTCCTCCATCTGACAAAATACAAATATTATTGGTTACATAATAATAATAATAAAAGAAAAGAAAACAAATTAGGAAAAGTGTGGATTGGGCCTGAGTAAATAGATAGACATAATAATAAATATACTGAATAGACTAATACAGTAAAAGTCCGATAATCCGACCACCGATAATTGGAATCTCCCAATAGTCCGAATTTTTGAAAATGAGGCCAAATCCGAATTCACCCGATAGTCCGAATTTCAAAAAGTCCCAAAATTCCCTTTTTGAGGCATTAGGCCACCCAAAACCCACCCAATTAACACATAATGGTACACACACATATCATATGTTCATGAAATCACTTTAAAAGTTGACCATTATGTGTCATATTGGATGTATAGCATTATATTGTGCATATGCATAGCCTATATTGTGTTCAGGTTTTCGTCACGCCATTAACTCCTTGCGACATATATGACGCGATCGCGTCATATGAATAAGTCCACCAAAAACTCATATGACGCGATCGCGTCATATGGACTTATCTCTATACCTCTCCAATAAGTTTATGACGCGATTTTGCGTCATATGAGCTCAGTAAGTCCGATAAGTTACCATACGATAAAACCGTTGGTGGCAACCTCAGCCTCCTGCGATAATTCTAACGGCCGCAGTGTTGTTGTGAGTGTAGTGCGAGGCAGTGGCAATGATCCTGGGGCTCCCGCCTCCTCGGACTTACTGGAACATAATATGTCTTCATACATGTATTCATTGTCGATAGTATCAATTGCTTACTTTTGCGATTTCCTTAGTTTATTTGTGCTATAAATGTAGGTTATTTGTAGGGTAGTTATTGATAGGGGTCACTTGAGGCATGCTATGCTTACAGGTACCTACCCGATAGCACTATCGTTAGTGAGTGCTGTACTGTATTTTATATATTATTTTGTAATAGTATAGATATCTTATCAATATTTGTATTTTGTACTATTGTTAATGTCTTGTCATGTTGCAAATTTGATTTAAATAATATTTTGACATTTAACATTTAGTTTCTTTATTCATGCAGAGTTTAGTCAAATTTGCCAGAACGTCCCGGACTTCCCAAACCTGACTACTTCCTTTAACGTGACGATAGTGCGTTGTTATATGTGCGATTAGTTTGCTTGGGAAACAGATTAACTTGCTCATGTAGTAATGTACACCCTATGTGGTGGATTGTGTTCTTTTATTTAATAATTTTCATTTTAGTAAGCGTTGTTTCCACATAGCGATTTTGATAATTTAATTTGACTTTATATTGTCCTTGTCCCAATTTTGGTTAGTTTAGTTTGCAAGTTTTACATTTTAATTTTAATTAACATATGTTTTTGTTGTGGACTCCTACAGTATGTACGGTGGCGCTAATAAGTCATGTCCCAGCTGTCATTACGTTTGGCTTGCTCTGTGCTGTATTAATGTCTGTCAGATGTTGTGGGTAAGTGTAGGAACATGTTTGTATATTTCACTGGATATGAAGAAATGAAGCTTAGATATTGCTGATACCAATTATTGATCAAAACATACTTGGTGCCCAGACATCACTTATTAGCGCGACTGTACACTCGGTCCAAGAAGTATCTGCACCCCTACGCTGATCATCTGGTGTGTACAGCTTTATAGGGTTGGCACCTCTGCCTGCAGCTATATCCATGTGTCAGAGACGATCGTCTCTGACACATGGATATAGTTGCAGGCAGAGGTGCCAACCGTACCGAGCTGTACACACCAGATGATCAGCATAGGGGTGCAGATACTTCTTGGACCGAGTGTACAGTGGTCATGCCATATACCCCTTCATGCACACAATTGTTTCCATGTACCCTTTGAAAAAAACTCATGTACCCAGGTTGCTAATCACTGGTCTAGGGGATCTGCCGCCCATCCCAGTGCAGGGGTCCCAACGGCTTTGCGATACACTCGTCACAGATTATATCTATCTATATACTCAGGCCCAATCCCCACTTTTCAATGTTTTTTTTTGTTTTGAGTCGGCCACCCCCGACAGATTATATGCTAAAGAACATTTTCTAAAACTCACCTTGGTTTCATAGAGGATCTCAACTTCCGAGCGGTTGGTGCGTAGTTGATCTTCATATTGTTCCCGGAGCTCCTTGAGGGCGTCGGCCAGCTTGGCCTCGTACTCGTGTTGGAGGAGGCCGTCGATCTCGCTTAACTCTACTTGCTTGCGCTTCTTGGTCTCCGTCACCTCTGATTCGTAAATCTGGGGAGAAAAGATTGAGTTAGAACATTTTGACACTAACTGTAGTTTCTTTATTCATGCAGTTTAGTAAAAATTTGCCAGCACGTTCCGGAACTTCCCAACTTGACTAATTCCTTAAACGTGACGATAGTGCGTTGTTATGTGTGCGATTGGTTTGCTTGGGAAACAGATTAACTTGCTCATGTAGTAATGTGCACCCTATGTGGTGGATTGTGTTCTTTTATTTCATAAATTTTATTTTAGTAAGCGTTGTTTCCACATAGCGATTTTGATAAGTTATTTTGCCTTTCTATTGTCTTTGTCAAAGTTTTGGTTTGCTTAGTCTGCAAGTTTTACATATTAATGTTGAGTATATATTAAGTTATGTTGAAATAAGTTTATTTAAGTTGAGATATGTTGAGATCACACATACAAGTTTACAGACCGCTTGATCCACAGAGAGCATGGGTTTAGTCTCTTTACTGTAGTACAGTACAATAAAGATAGGAGGTATGGAGGGGAATTATCTCACTTAATCACATATTCCTTTGTTTTGAGTGCTACTGGGGTCTTTTAACACTCAAGCCGCGGGTCTCGACATATGTCGAGTGAGAGAACCATGGCCTATCCAGCGGGTCCCGACAATATTCGGGTGGGATTTTGAGCACATTATCGGCTCTGAGAGAGAGTCCACGCGTTGGCAGGACCGCAGGCCGGCTCTGACCGCTCGGCATGAGCCTAGCGAGGCAACTGAGGTCTCCACCACACACCTCCACCTCCCTGGCCTCACGAGGCAAGGTAAAATCTCGGGAATTTACCGTATTTTAGGGTTTTTGCACTCGTGTTGCAACATCGTTGCAAGCGAACCCGTGGTCGTACAAGGATGATTCAGGTGTCGTTGGAAAGCTCTAATATCGCCCTTTCACGGATACATAATTGTATTACGCTCTGGCTCTTGTTTATGCATGAAAAAGAGCACGGAAAGAAGCTCGTTTAGGGTAAATATGTCCGCCACACAGGTAGTAGTTACAAATATCCCCGTCCGTAAGGGGTTAAAATGCTTTTTTTAGGCCTTGGATCTTAAAGAGTCCAGTCGCCTTTCACCACCAAAGTCTCTGCGCCGTTCCCGGGTTAACTACTCTTTATCATACTGTGGTGTAGTTCTTTAAAGCAAAGACTCTTGTCCTGACTGTCTGTGGTTCAAGTCACGTATGAGAGTAAACAACATTAGTACCTGTGAGTTATATCTAATACAGGCCTATACTATACTATATATACTGTATTATAGGAAGTTGGGGTGTAAACAAAGCTATTAACCAGAAATGCAATAATAATGTAGGCTTGTGATGGATAGAAAGTATGATGAAATTGGTTTTATGTATGTATATATGCAATACAACCCTATTTTATATATGCAATACAATCCTATTTTAGCTCGTAATTCTGCTAAATATCAATTAAAAAACTCCAACTTCCTTATAGCTTGAAACTCGCAAGTGATTAATTCTCTCTCTTTCGGGCTAAACACGAAAGAGAGAGAACACGATCCGGATTCTCTAACTTCTGGAATTTTGCTCTTTTGGACTGGTAATTTTCCCTAATTAGTCCCGGAAGGATTTGATATACCTTGAGCTGACAATAAACAGACTTCCACTCATTTGATATACCTTGAGCTGACAATAAACAGACTTCCACTCATTTGATATAACTGGAGCTGACAATAAACAGACTTCCACTTATTTGATATAACTTGAGCTGACAATAAACAGACTTCCACTTATTTGATATAACTTGAGCTGACAATAAACAGACTTCCACTCATTTTCAGCTTGAAGAGGAAGGATAGGCGACATACAGTATATTGGGAAGGATGTAGTATCCAGGCGTACGTTCGTCATGTTTACATAGGTCGTGCGCTTGTGATTATGTTCCCGTCTATTTCGACGGCAATATATATGATAATGACAATCAGTCATGGGGGGCTGAGGGGGGGGGCAAAGTCCCCCCTCAGCCTATGGAAGCAAAGGACTGGGAGTGGGTAAGCTTGTCGGGAGTTAACTTACCTGTTGTTTAAACTGTAGTTCTTCCTTGAGTGACTGGCAACGGTTCTCCAGGTCCACCCTCATCAGTGTCTCACTCTCCAGCTGTTTTTTGGCCTCTCCCAACTGCCGGCTAAGCTTGCCAACCTCATCACGCAAATCCTGGAACAAAAATAATGGTAAATTATATATTCTATGTATGTATGTATATGTATATATATGTATGTATGTATGTATGTATGTATGTATGTATGTATGTATGTATGTACTCTGGCACTTACCCCAGCTTTCCTTTTTTTTTTTTTTTTTTTTTTTTTTTTAAATCTGGGGGTGGCCGACTCGAGACAGAGCCCGAACAGGGACAACATAACACATAAGAAAAACAATGAACACACAAACAAACAACACACAAATTCTCACACATCTAGGACCCTTGATACAAACCTGTTATAGCTCACATAATACTCTGGGACCTCATCTTACTAACTCCCTACATACATACACCCACACACACCAGTGCACAATACATACACACATAAAATACACACACACACACACTACGTAGACGCACACACTACATAGACATACACACACACACTACATAGACACATACAATACACACACACTATATACACACACACACTACATACACACACACACTACATACACACACACACATACAATACACACACACACACTACATACACACACACACTACATAGACACATACACACATACAATACATACACACATACACTACATAGACACATACAATACACACACACTACATACACACACACACACTACATAGACATACACACACACACTACATAGACACATACACACATACAATACACACACACACACACACTACATAGACACATACAATACACACACACACTACATAGACATACACACACACTACATAGACACATACACACACACACTACATAGACACATACACACACACACTACATAGACACATACACTACATAGACATACACACACACACTACATAGACACATACACACATACAATACACACACACACTACATAGACACATACACTACATAGACATACACACACACTACATAGACACATACACACATACAATACACACACACACTACATAGACATACACACACGATGGAAGAACCAGAGGGCATAATATGTATAAAATAAGGAAGGAGAGGTTAAGTCCAATGTGAAAATGTTTAATTTTCCAAATAGAACGATAGATCTGTCATCTGTTATAGAGATCGCCACCTGCAAGTGGCACCGATTAGCGTGTCGCCCATCGGTAATTTGCTTAGGGTTTATTCCCCTAGATGGGTTGCCCGCCAAGGCTATCGAGTCCCATCCACCCGGAACTTAAGTGCGGAGATTGTAGAAGCAAGAAATATCCACGACTTTAACCCTCACAGACCGGTTACGCATTCTATAAGATATCCCCGAAACCCGGGGATCTGGCCGAAAAAAGTCTTTAACCCCTCAGACCCGGTAGGGCTCTGAGGCACCCATACAAAACTAGGGCCAGGAACCCGGTAGGGCTCTGAGGCACCCATAACAAACTAGGGCCAGGAACCCAGTAGGGCTCTGAGGCACCCATAACAAACTAGGGCCAGGAACCCGGTAGGGCTCTAAGGCACCCATAACAAACTAGGGCCAGGAACCCAGTAGGGCTCTGAGGCACCGGCAGCTTGAAAACCTGTAAGCTTGTTTTGAAAGCCGTCTGTCCGACGCATGTAAACAACAGCCAGGCGGACCGACGCCGCGCATCTCCGACCACAAGAAGGAGAGGCGTCGCTTGTTCTTGTGTGGCTGTGTGTTATTGTTTAGTATTGAAAAGTGGCTGATATGGCTGACATCCCCACAAAGTTCTCTCCACGGAAATCGTCATCACAACTGAACCAGTTGACTTAGAGAGCTCTACTCAAAGCCATTCTACAGGTACTACGAAACACATCTACGCTTCGGGATGTGAGGGAATGTGGAAGCAGTCAAAATAACAAAGATACGGTAGCCTAGGCATAGAAGTTTTTCGGCCAAAACCCCCGGGTTTTGGGGAATATTTATAAAATGCATAGCCGGTCCCAGAAGGTTAATAAGCTACCTGTATCTTTGTTATTTTACCTGCTACTGAATTCCCACGCATTTCTAATCATAGATGTGTTTCGTACCTGTAGACTGGCGTTGAGTAGAGCTCTCTAAGTCAAATGGTTCAGTTGTGATGACAATTTCCGTGGAGAGAGTTTCGAGGCGATGTTAGCAATACGAGACACTTTTCAACACAAACTCTTGTCTAGCAGATAACACAATAACAAACTCCGATTCTTCTTCTTGTTTTTGGAGGTGCGCGGCGTCGCTCCGACCGGCTGTGTTTACATGTGTCGGACGCACGGCTTTCAAACAAGCTTAATAGGCTTTCAAGCTTACGGTGCTCAAGAGCCCATCCGTGTTTCGGGCCCTAGTTTGTTATGGGTGCCTCAGAGCCCTTCCGGGTACCGAGGGTTAAAAGTAAACTAGGTAGGCAATAGAAACTTGAGACAGAACAACACGAGCGCAGCTCAATTCTTGTAAACTACAAATAGGTGAATACAAAGAGGTGAATATATATACTCACACACACAGCCTATGGCATAAGGTCCTCAGTGCTACCCGCAAGGTCGATGGTTCGAATCTCTCAGAATCCTAAAGTTTTTTTTTGGCTATCCCGATGAAGAGGATTTTATCGTGGCCCCTCCCTACCCAAACTGTTCAACTATCAGCTACACATACTTCTCACCAGTACATCTGTGTATGTAAATCTTTTAACTCACACCAATCTAAGAATGTCTTCTTCAATCGAGTTGTCAACTTGTGGAATGGGCTTCCCCCAAGACGTTATAGACTGCAGCACCGTTGATTCTTTTAAACTTCGCCTAGACGAATATCTTGCCTCAAACCCGCGACTTACTGCGTTTGTAAATTAATAAAAAAATGTTTCCCCCTCAGATTTATCAAGGATTATTGCGTATATGTATTAATAAGATGTTACTGTATTCTTTTTCCCAGATATACGAACGATCTCTTATAACAGTGCTATGTTACTAACATGTCTACTAATCTGTCCCCTACTAACATCCTAATCCTGCCACGGACATTAGTTCCAGGGCGGTAGTTCCCTTTCCCATTTTCCCTTCTATTCTATCTATCTATCTATTTACTCAGGCCCAATCCCCACTTTTCCTTTGGGGGGGGGGGGGGGACTCAAGACAGAGCAAGAACATGGACAACACAAGAGAAAACAATGAACACACAAAGACAAAATACAAATTCTCACACATCTAGGTCATCCCTTACCCACTCTAAACCACTGTTTGGACACTTGATCCTCAGTGTTTTGGAGGATAAGCAGCCTAGAGAGGTCGCAAGACCTGTTGATGCTTGATTCCCTTTGTACTTCTTTGTACTTTGGTGGCAACTCAGGCACCTTACCGTCGCAAGTGACCTCAAAGTTAAGGTAGAATAACCATTGTACTGTACAGTGGCGCTAATAAGTTATGGCTCAGCTGTCATTACGTTTGGCTCGCTCTGTGCTGTATTAATGTCTGTCAGATGTTGAATACGGTGGGTAAGTGTAGGAACATGTTGGTATATCTCACTCAAAAAGAAGAAATCATGTGTAAATATTGCTGATACCAATTATTGATCAAAAGATAATTGGTGCCGAGACATCACTTATTAGCGCAACTGTACCTAGGCTAACAAAAACAAATAGATATTGAAAGTGAACACTAAACCAACACACACACACAATAATAATCTTAGAAATAATAATAGTAATAATAATAGTACCTGTTAAACTATCTTTCTGGGACAACACAAACTATTACTACTACTACTACTATGGTGATGGGCTGGTCTATCAGAGTGAGAACTGAGCGATCTCTGCCATACCCATAGCTTACTCTGACTGTTCCTTTTACTTATATATTTTCTAGATCTCAAGTGACGGCGTCTCTTCCGTGGATTGACCTCCCAATCTGCCAACCTAGAGGTTGGTAGATTGGAAGCCAAAGCGTCACATTTTCCCTTTGCCCCTCAACTTTCTCTTCATAATTGCTGAGGGGCACAGGGCCCTGGGTTGGGCTTTGGTTTCCTGGGCGTTTCCGCACCCTCCTCAGCTCCCCGCCATGGAGTGGCTTCGGTCACCCAGGCTTTATTGTGGTCGGCAGGGAGGGTTCTGTTGGGGCGCTTGGTTATGGCTTTGGCCTTGCTCGGGGCCTTGGGGCTGTTCGGCCAGGCAGCTTGGGGAACAACAACAACTATTACTACTACAACGCGACATACTGAAACACTCGATCGTGGCCATGGCCTTTCTCAGGGACTCGGGGCTGTTCGGCCAGGCAGCTTAGGGAACAACAACAACAACAACAACTACTACTACTACTAACAATACTACTAATGGCGGGTGCACAACCCCGAAAAGGGTTGAAATAGGGGAGCTATCCCCCCGCCAAAGGCGGCTTTCTAGGGCCTTTCCTAGCTGATGCTGAGAGGATTGGGTTCTAGTCATGTGGTGATGGGCTGGTCTATCAGAGTGAGAACTGAGCAATCTCTGCCATACCCATAGCTTACTCTGACTGTTCCTTTTACTTATATATTTTCTAGATCTCAAGTGACGGCGTCTCTAACGTGGATTGACCTCCCAATCTACCAAGATTGGAAGCCAAAGCGTCACATATTTCCCTTGCCCCTCAACTTTCTCTTCATAATTGCTGAGGGGCACAGGGCCCTGGGTGGGGCTTTGGTTTCCCGGGCGTTTTCGCACCCTCCTCAAGCTCCCCGCCATGGAGTGGCTTCGGTCACCCAGGCTTTATTGTGGTCGGCAGGGAGGGTTCTGTTGGGGCGCTTGGTTATGGCTTTGGCCTTCCTTGGGGCTGTTCGGCCAGGCAGCTTGGGGAACAACAACTATTACTACTACTACTACTAACAATAAACATAATACTGTAGTACCTGTTTCACCATATCTCTGGGACAACACAAACTATTACTATTACTACTACTACTACTACTACTACTACTACAACAAATACTACTACCACTATCTCATATGATTACCATTATCTTGTTATTTTTGATAATGCAAGTTTGTATTATAATTTTTGTATGATAATTAAATTTTACTGTGATGTATCGGTACTGACTTACTCACTTATAGTTTTACAATTTAAATCTATGTTTAACTATATTTTAAGCATATTTTAACCCCTTAAAGAGCGGCGCTCGACTTAAGTCGTGCACCAATTTGCAGCAAGTTAGGAGCATTATTAAGGCTTTTAAAGGGTTAAAATCAAGTGCAAATGGCCGGGAGAGCAGCGGGCCAGACAGCCGACTCCCAGGGCTTACCGCCGCCCATTAACTCATGTTCCCTGTGTTCTCAAGAGGCCGGCAGTGTAGCCAGTAGTGAGCATAGCTGGGAAAAATATACCGCTATATGCTAAACTCCCATGTTCGTGGCACCACTGCAAGAGAACCACGAGTGCTACGTAGCTCGTTCTGGTCTCATTTTTAAGCTTTTAGTGCCTAGTTTTTTGCTGAATATTTTTGTCATGCAGATGCTTGATTTATCACGCAGGAGGGCCTGAATATGCCCAAATGAGCCCAAAACCCCCCGCTAGACAAGGGTTAAAGTTTAATTTGTCATTATAATTATTGTCACTAATACTATATAGTCGATTTGTTTTCCAGCCGAGGGTAAATTGCCATGTTTCTATCTTAGTTACTCGGCTGTTAGGTAGACTTGTTTCTATCTTAGTTACTCGGCTGTTAGGTAGACTTGTTTCTATCTTAGTTACTCGGCTGTTAGGTAGACTTGTTTCTATCTTAGTTACTCGGCTGTTAGGTAGACTTGTTTCTATCTTAGTTACTCGGCTGTTAGGTAGACTTGTTTCTATCTTAGTTACTCGGCTGTTAGGTAGACATGTTGCTATCTTAGTTACTCGGCTGTTAGGTAGAGTTCTTTCAAACTTAGTTACAGGGCTGTCAGGTAGTCTTGGGTATATCTTACTCGGCTGTTAGGTAGACTTGTTTCTATCTTAGTTACTCGGCTGTTAGGTAGACTTGTTTCTATCTTAGTTACTCGGCGGTTAGGTAGACTTGTTTCTATCTTAGTTACTCGGCGGTTAGGTAGACTTGTTTCTATCTTAGTTACTCGGCGGTTAGGTAGACTTGTTTCTATCTTAGTTACTCGGCGGTTAGGTAGACTTGTTTCTATCTTAGTTACTCGGCGGTTAGGTAGACTTGTTTCTATCTTAGTTACTCGCTGTTAGGTAGACTTGTTTCTATCTTAGTTACTCGGCTGTTAGGTAGACTTGTTTCTATCTTAGTTACTCGGCTGTTAGGTAGACTTGTTTCTATCTTAGTTACTCGGCTGTTAGGTAGACTTGTTTCTATCTTAGTTACTCGGCTGTTAGGTAGACTTGTTTCTATCTTAGTTACTCGGCTGTTAGGTAGACTTGTTTCTATCTTAGTTACTCGGCTGTTAGGTAGACTTGTTTCTATCTTAGTTACTCGGCTGTTAGGTAGACTTGTTTCTATCTTAGTTACTCGGCTGTTAGGTAGACTTGTTTCTATCTTAGTTACTCGGCTGTTAGGTAGACTTGTTTCTATCTTAGTTACTCGGCTGTTAGGTAGACTTGTTTCTATCTTAGTTACTCGGCTGTTAGGTAGACTTGTTTCTATCTTAGTTACTCGGCTGTTAGGTAGACTTGTTTCTATCTTAGTTACTCGGCTGTTAGGTAGACTTGTTCTATCTTAGTTACTCGGCTGTTAGGTACCTTGTTTCTATCTTAGTTACTCGGCTGTTAGGTAGACTTGTTTCTATCTTAGTTACTCGGCTGTTAGGTAGACTTGTTTCTATCTTAGTTACTCGGCTGTTAGGTAGACTTGTTTCTATCTTAGTTACTCGGCTGTTAGGTAGACTTGTTTCTATCTTAGTTACTCGGCTGTTAGGTAGACTTTGTAGCGCAATATGGTGTTAATGATGAACACTTGGCATTAATACGACCCACACAGCCATGGTAGTTGTTAATGATGAACACTTGGCATTAATACGACACACAGCCGTAGTAGTTTCATATATTGCCATTAAGGGCAGGTGGTCTCCACTTGAGGGATTGTTTTCTGGACCCCTTTCTCCCTCATGTTTAGCCCCATTGCTTTTGATATTATAAAACGTTTGCCCAATTAGTTTAACGATACCCCATATTAAGACCTTTCGTGCAATTCAGGTGTCGATTTTATCCTGGCGAGCGATAGCGAGTCTGTAATTTAAGAGGAACCGGCCTTTGGCCGGGACATTTCTCTACCGAAAAATGTACAAATTTATCTTGAAAGGGGTCCAAGGGGGTGTAATTTCAAGCTTGATGGAGGTCTAGGAAACAAACTAAATACCTCCCCTTAATAATGCGTATTTCATATTTTGGGCACCGGAGGGAGAATAAGTTCAGCGGTCGCTGTACGATTCATTTCTGTATAAACATTTGTATGAAAAACTCCCACTGGTAACTATTGTATATACCGGTACTTTTACTGTAGTGAAAGTGTTGTTGTTGTTGTTGTTGTTGTTCCCCAAGCTGCCTGGCCGAACAGCCTCAAGGCCCCGAGCAAGGCCAAGGCCATAACCGAGCGTCCCCACAGAACCCTCCCTGCCGACCACAATAAAGCCTGGGTGACCGAAACCACTCCATGGCGGGGAGCTGAGGAGGGTGCGGAAACGCCCGGGAAACCAAAGCCCCACCCAGGGCCCTGTGTCCCTCAGCAATTATGAAGAGAAAGTTGAGGGGCAAGGGAAAAATGTGACGCTTTGGCTTCCAATCTTGGTAGATTGGGAGGTCAATCCACGGAAAAGACGCCGTCACTGGAGATCTAGAAAATATATAAGTAAAAGGAACAGTCAGAGTAAGCTATGGGTATGGCAGAGATCGGTCAGTTCTCACTCTGATAGACCAGCCCATCATCCACCGTGTAATATATTATTATGTTCTATCCAACAACCAACTCTACTCCTAAAATCGATTAATGAAATTTAACAAACGCATGTGGCAGTCCGTGGCTTCGAACCCAGGACGCTCACACCGAAAATCAACACCTTATGCATTGCGCCACGAAGACAGTTAAAGAATGGTGGACACTGCCTACGATTTGTTATGCAACTTTGAATCCTGCATATCAATCTAAGCATGTACACGCCTATATTATGAAATAAAGGAATTGAATTGATTTGAACTACCACCACCACCACTACCACTACTACTACTACTACCACCACTACTACTACTACTACTACTACTACTACTACTACGAATAATAATAATTGTACCTGTTTCACCATATCTCTTGGACAACACACACTCTTACTTCTGATACGGGCCATCACTACTGAAATACTGATCCTGGTGTGTGTGTGTGTGTGTGTGTATTTGTAAGCCAAAACCCCAGTGTGACAGGTTAGGTGACTATGGTTCCGTTCTGATAGATGGAGGCGGTCCTGGGAACATATACAGACAGATAAATAGAGATAGATAGATAGATAGATAGATAGATAGATAGATAGATAGATAGATAGATATAGATATAGAGATAGATATAGAGATAGAGATAGAGAGAGATAGAGAGAGAGAGAGAGAGAGGGGGGGGGGGGGAGAGAGAGGGGAGGGAGAGAGAGGGAGGGGGGGGGGAGGGAGAGAGAGAGAGGTGGGTATCAAATGTCTTGCTACCTTCAAAAAATGTGACACTATTACTGGGTGAAATAATGGTAGTAGTTATGGTAGTAGTTGTGGTGGTAGTTGTGGTAGTGGTGGTAGTGGTAGTGGTAGTTGTGGTAGTGGTAATTGTGGTGGTTGTGGTGGTGATGGTAGTTGCGGTGGTAGTGGTAGTTGTGGTGGTGGTAGTTGTTGTGGTGGTGGTAGTTGTGGTGGTGATGGTAGTTGTGGTGGTGATGGTGGTGGTGGTGGTAGTTGTGGTGGTGGTGGTGGTAGTTGTGGTGGTGGTGGTGGTGGTGGTGGTGGTGGTGGTAGTTGTGGTGGTAGTTGTGGTAGTTGTGGTGGTGGTGGTGGTGGTTGTGGTTGTGGTAGTGGTGGTGGTTGTCTCATGTCTCTTACTCGCCGTGGGAGTTTGTTGAAGAGACGTGGGCCTCTGTGTGATAACCAGCCTTTTCGCAGAGAGCCCATAGCACCCCTGTTATTCATCCGGGGGATATTGCATTCCCAGCCTCTCCTATCACTGAATTTCATGACTATCGGGGTATGTAGGTTTGGTACTAAACCCTCTGCGATTTTCCACGTGTATATTATTAGGTAACGTTCTCTTCTACGTTCCAGCGAGTACAATTTCAGTGCTCTTAAACGCTCCCAATAGTGTAGCTGTTTTACCGAACTTATATGCAAAGTGAAATTTCTTTGTACACTCTACAAGGCATTTATTTCATGGGGATGTTAATACGCTACAGTATTCAAGCCGCGGTAGCACTATAGATTTGAAGAGCGTTATCATAGGTAATTCACCGCATGTTTTAAATGTACGCAGAATCCAACCCGTTAGACGTTTCGCAGCCGCAACTTTGACCTGGTTATGTACTTTGAAACCAATATTTTCAGACATTTAACACCCCAAGGTCTTTCACACTGTCTTTCCGTTCTATTATGTGGTTAGATTCTGTTAGGCAGTTTGTATTCTCTTTAACCCTTCCTGCCCGGTTGTCATTTTAAAATGACACCGTGGCAGATGGTCAGGAGCCTGGGTGTCATTTTAAAATCCGTAAGCTTGAAAGCCTATTAAGCGTGTTTTGAAAGCCGTGCGTCCGACGCATGTAAACAAAGCCTGTCTTTGCGACACCGCACCTCCGAAAACAAGGAGACGCCGGATCAATGTTGTTATATGCTATGACGAGATTAGTGTCTGCAAAGGTCCGATATGGCTAACATCGCATCGAATCTCTCTCCACGGAAATCATCATCACAACTGAACCAGCTGACCTAGAGAGCTCTACTCAACGCCAGTCTACAGATACGAAACACACCTACGTTTAGAGATGCGTGGGAATTCTCTAGTAGTTAAAATAACAAAGATACGGGTAGCCTATTAAAGAAGTTTTTTGGCCAGATCGCCAGGATTTCAATAATGTCCTTAGGATGGCGAGCCCAGGCAAGAAGGGTTAACGACATTATTGTCTCCGTACCGTATTAATTGGAATTTTTCTTCATTGAATTGCATGTTGGTTTCCCTGGTCCACTGGAACACTACATTTATGTCTTCCTGCAGCTGGCCCGTGTCCTCTTGTGTGTTTACTATCTTGCTTAGTTTTGTGTCATCAGCAAAAGACGACACCGTACTGTGTCTAGTGAGTGTTGGTATCTATGTCGCTAATTAGTATGAGGAACAAAAGGGGCGCTAGCACTGTTCCTTGGGGCACTGAGCTTTTGACATCCGAAGGCTCAGATGTGACTTGGTTTACTGCTACTGATTGTTTCCGGTTTATGAGGAAATTGTATATCCACCGTCCGATTTTCCCCATTATACCTTTTGCTTTTAGTTTGTGGGCTATTATACCATGGTCACATTTATCAAATGCCTTAGCAAAATCGGTGTAGATGACATCCGCGTTTTTCTTTTCTTCCTGCGCTTTAAGAATTTTGTCATAATGTTCCAAAAGTTGTGAGAGACATGAATTTCCAGCTCTGAACCCATGATGGCCGGTG